>CM053605.1:25971206-26097914 GCA_028646535.1 Procyon lotor
AAAAAAAAAATCAATTGTCTTAGCATGACACAAACTCCTTTCACAATCTGTAGACCACATATGTTCAAACCATACTAAACTTTTGGGCCATTCTTCTTACATCCTTAAACTTTTCCCATAAACTAGAATATCCCAGTACTTCTTTATCTTCCTGAAGACCCCATTCATTTTTTTTCCCCATTCATGCTTTAAGAACCATTTTTAATTGGTCTCTGAGACCTCAAAGACTCCTATCTCTATGCTCTCAATAACACTTAGTTTACTCCAATATATTTATAATGCATTATCAGCGTAGATCACAATCATTTTGCCTGTGTTCCTCATTTAAATATGAGCTTCACGAAGGTAAGTACTGTAGTATGGTCACCTAAATGATCCCAGGACCTGGAACATACTATAAGCTTAATGAAATAAATGAATGCATAGAAAAACATGGAGGCTGAACCTCGTTGGCAAATGTCCCACAATGGACTGAGGAGAAGCATGAGAAAAACAGAGCAAGAGATTCTGTTTACTGGATATTGGAGAACAGTTTTTCTCCAGTCCAAAAGCAAAGACTCAAATAATGATGCTCAGCCAGTTCTCTGAAGCCTAATAAGTCTGAAAGTTAAATGAATATTTAAGCTTTCAAAACTTCTAAATAATAATATAACAACAACTTGTAAGCTGTGGAAGTTTATCATGGATTGAATACTGTGTTAAGTGCATTACATGAAATATATGAGCATTTGATGTTCATAACAGCTTTTTATGTCTGATATTCTATTTTGAGAAAACTGAGGCTTGAATAACTGCCCCAAGGTTACTGAGCCAATATATGTTGGAACCATGATATGAACCTAGACAATCTGAGACCAGAATCCATATTCTTAAGGAGTCTTTTAGTCCAATAATCTAGTCCAACCCTCTAACAGCCTCTAGCAGCCACAGTGTAGAAGCCAGAGACTTGCTAAAAAACAAACAAACCCATAAAAAAAAAAAACCACACAAAACAAAACAAAACAAAACAAAAAAAGAAAGAAAAAAGAAGAAGCTTTTAACATTAAATTTGACTGGGTAGTTATGTTTAGGTATTTCTTTTCCTTCCAGATGTATTAGGTATATTAATGTTCCAAGTACTTAAAGTACGTTTAGACTAATGCCACATATGTATTCTGTGATTTAAAGTTATCACACACCAAAAATATGTAAGATAATTTCTTAGATATGCAATTATTTAGCGCCGAACACACTCATTTCTCTAGACATCCTCATTCATCAACCATTATGTGTTGAGCTGCCCCACGTATTGGAATCTGTAGTGACATCTAGCTCCTTATTCTGACAAGGTCTAAATTCTTAATGATTATTCTGAAACTTATCTGCCTGTAGACATGTAAAAATATGGATTCACATATACAAACTTACATTATCATTAAATAAATACAAACAGGAACTACTATGAGATTTTTGCTTTAGACCTAGAGAGTACAAAATAAACACAACTTTAATTATGAGCACACTAAAGTTTTATTTGTTTGTTGTTTTCAATGAATGGGTGTTTTTTGGTGCCGAGTCCTAGAAAAATATAAATGTTGGCTGCAAAAAATTTGGTTTCTCAAATTTAAAACAGCAACATTTAAATGATTTTCAATTGCTCATTGAAGGTGCCATGCCTATGTCAACAGGGCTCAGACAAACAAAAGATTCTATCAGATCTAGTGGTTGACAGAATCAAAAGTCTTGAGTCTGGGGGCGCCTGGGTGGCTCAGTGGGTTGAAGCCTCTGCCTTCGGCTCAGGTCATGATTTCGGGGTCCTGGGATCGAGCCCCACATCGGGCTTTCTGCTCAGCAGAGATCCTGCTTCCCCCTCTCTCTCTGCCTGCCTCTCTGCCTACTTGTGCTTTCTCTCTCTGTCAAATAAATAAATAAAATATTTTTTAAAAAGTCTTGAATCTGTCCTCCACCCTAAAGACAATTTGATTTTTCTTAGCTTTTCCTCAAGCAAAGTAAAACAGGCATCAATGCGTTATATGTGACCCAGAGGAAACCCATTTCCCCAACATTTGACTCTCTTTAAATTTGAGGATCATGGTCTTTTTTGATCAACCTTACATGTTAAACCAATGAAAAAAAAATCATGTTTTGACTAACAGTTTTCATTTGTGTTCTATATTTTCTACTTACTTATGTTCCACTTTCCAAAATACAGTTTTGAATTTTCATAAGAAGGTTTCAAATGCTAAAGGTCTTATTTTACTTAGAATAACCAAAAAGTGCCATTTAATACACTCAATTTATTAGAATAGTAGTAGCACAGAAATGCCTTTTATGGAGTAAATGCAGCCCTTTCCTAGGGTATTGAAGGCAACAGATGATTTTTAATTTTTAATTTACGAAGTTTAATAAATCCTTTTACATATAAAATGCTTATCCTTAAGATAGGAAGGTAGCTTAAGCTGTGGGTTTTGCACAGTTTGCAACTGTGTATATACAGGCCAATATTTTTAAGTCAAACAAGTCTATGTACCTTACAGTGAGCAAAACTAAGATGAGAATTAGGTCCTCTCTACACACCTACATTCTGTTTCTACCAAGAAATGAGAATATGCTGCTAGTAATTTAAAAACTATAATATCCCATTTCACCTGAAGGAGTTGCTAATAGCAATGGCAAGTTTTGAAAGCCACTGTGTTCAAAATGATGAATAAACAAGGCCCTCAAGATCTTACATGAGAATAATAGGTATTCCTAGAAAGAAGAGAAAAAGACAAAGAAAAAGATATGATCAAACAACTACAGGGAGAAAAATATCTCTGAAATTTAAAAAACAAAAAGCAAAACAAACAAACAAACAACCCCATCAAGTCTACAGATTGGAAAGTCTCACCCAGTCCCAAGGAATGCTCATGAAAATCCTCACAGAGCTAGGTATATCCTGGTGGAATTCCTGAATTCCAATATTGAAATAAATAGCTTACAAGATTCTAGAACACTTTTTTGAAGTTACTTACAAACAAACAAGAATCGGACTAGCAGGGAACTATTCACCTGCCATCCTAGAAGCCAGCAGACCACGGAGGGGGATCCACAGACCATTAAGAGAAAAGACTTCAGTCCAGGAATCCTATTCCCAGAAAAGATATTAGTCACCCATCAGAGTAAAAGAAAGACTTCTTTACCCATGCTGGAATTCATAGAGTCCAGGGTATCTGAAGAAAATAATGGAAGTCTTCTGATCACTGTGTCAGAACAAAGATCACAAGACAGGAGCAGAAGGCAAGAGTGATACCGTCACCAAAAATCCATGAAGGAGGCATAAAAAAGGGATTCTTAAAACAGAAGGGAAATACTATAAGATGAAACAAGCAATGATCTGCAATTATTATTTCAACAGAGCCCAAGATTGGAGCAGGGGTGCACTAACAGGGCAGCATGAGAGCGGGACAGGAAGAACCTTTAGAAGTTCTCAGGTCAATGGAGAGTGTGGGGTCGGCACAGTAGGCAAGGCCATTGTTGTTATTTATTTTAAGCCAATAATAAATAGACATTCAAGATACTCCAGACATAATGACTTATTCAGTTAAGAAGGGTAGCCAACCCTCTAAATTACAGAGGCAAAGAGGGAAGTTAAAAGAACCCAACAAAGATAAAAAAAAGAAGATAAAATAGCAAAAGAAAATAAATAGAATAAGCATAACAATGAAGGGACAAAATGAAGTACAGGCTTATCACACTGAATGGGAATGGCCTGAATTCTTCTATAGGCGGGTGGCTAACAATTTGGATTTTTTAAAAATCCAATATGATTACTTGAAGGGAATTGTGGGAGGAGCTGAAGGTCAGCTCAGATCAGCAGACTTCTGTCTGAGCTCTGGGGAGGAACCCATCTGCAGACCCCAAAGGGCTGTTCTTCTTGAGGTGATGGAATTCCAGAATCACGGCTGGGATGCCTTAAAAACAAAAGCAAGGCTCAAAATGAACCTGAGGGTTATCCTCCAAGCTTCCTCCCAGAACACATCGTGAGACATGCATGTTTATTAAGCACCATCTGACTTCTGTCATTCCCACACGTGCAGCCTCAACACTGATTTCAGAGTGGTCTTTCTAAAATCAGAATTCATGAGGTCACCCACATGCTTCTCTCTGGGGTGTAGAAAGAGGATCTTCTAAATGGAGGTATAAAGGTTCACATTTTTTCCAGATCCTTTTACAAACAAGAGCTTCCTATTGTTCCAGCATCATTAAGAGAAGATGGCTTTGTTACATTTCACACTGAGAACAATAAGAAATCACCAAGATTTCCAGTCTATTAACTCACTGACCAAATGCAACACGATGAGAATTTCTCCCCTTTAAGATTATGTTGTATCTCTTGCTACGTCAGCGCAATGTGAAAAGTGTGGATATTGAAGTAAGAAACATTTGTGCTGTAATCTTGGTTCTGCCATGAATTACTATGTAACAAATCACTTAGCCTTTCCTGGTCTGAGATTCTTTAAACATCCACTAAAGGTGAGTATACTTAACCTTTCTGAGGGATGAGAAAACCTACTTAGTTAGGAGGATTAAAAATATGCCAAAGGAGGGGCACCTGGGTGGCTCAGTGGGTTAAAGCCTCTGCCTTCGGCTCAGGTCATGAACTCAGGGTCCTGGGATCAAGCCCCACATCAGGCTCTCTGCTCAGCAGGGAGCCTGCTTTCCCCTCTCTCTCTGCCTACCTCTCTGCCTACTTGTGATCTCTCTCTCTCTCTGTCAAATAAAGAAATAAAAAAAAAAAAATTAAAAAAAAAAATATGCCAAAGGAGGGGTGCCTGAGTGGCTCAGTGGGTTAAAGCCTCTGCCTTCGGCTCAGGTCATGATCTCAGGGTCCTGGGATCGAGCCCACATCAGGCTTTCTGCTCAGCAGGGAGCCTGCTTCCCCCATCTCTCTGCCTGCCTCTCTGCCTACTTGTGATCTCTCTCTCTGTCAAATAAAAAAAAAAAAAGGTATGCCAAAGGAAAAGACCTGCAAGTGCTTGGTGTAGGCTCTGAAGAATGGGTAGGTGCTAAATAATGCATCCTTATGGTATTTTGTATATGAAGATGGTGGTTAGCAATTTACAATCTCCATTTAGTCACTCATACCTCAAACCAAAAAAATGGCTTGTCACATGGCATAGTTTTCTGTGTGGTGAGAGTGAACACTGGTTTTATTCCATTAGAGCCCAAGATGAATATCATTCTAGAAGCACAATGTCTTCAGCAGCTTAGTCTAGTAACTTGAAATAATTCAGCCTAGGTTAGATATATCCTTCCAACCATCTTTCCACAGAAAAAACACAATTGTTAATTCAAATCTCAAGCTGATAATAAGCACACTATCAACAACCGTAGGTGTCCAAATGGGTTTAGCATGTTGGGATAACTTTTAACAGTACAAACCCTTTAATGACTTATACCAATGTTCTTGGAAAAAAATCCAAAATCCTTTATATGACCCACATAGTCTGAAAGATCCTTGGCTTCTCCTTTGCTTTCCAGCATCATCTTGTACCATTCCAAACCCATCTCCTTCTGCACTCAGGAATACCCACCTTCTTACAGTTCCCTGATCTTATCTCATTTCCTCCTGCCACAGGTCCTTTGCACTTCCTCTTCTCCTGGTGTGGAATGTTCTTCCCCCCCCCCCAACACTATCCTTCCCATTTATTCCACTTATCCATAAAATCTTAATTGAAGTGCCATTGCCACAGAAAAGACTTTGATGAACACCACTCCCCAACCCCACCCCCATACACACCCAGGCTAGAGAGCCTTCTCTGTTATATTCTCTGTGTTCTGCCTGTATTTATCATTAAGCCATGGGATTATTTGATTAATGTCTCTCTTCCAACCATTCAGTTAGCTTCCAAAGAGCAGGGACTGATGTGGTTTTGTCCATCATTGTATACACAGCAGCCAGCACTGTACCTCCTACATGGCAAGTGCTTGATGTTGCATGAATGAACAGAGAAGTGAATGAATGAATAAATGAACATCAAATCCAAAGCTATTCATTTGTCATTCATGCTGCTAAAAGATTTCACTGGGTTGTAGACAAGGCATAAACAAACAAGTAGCCCCCAAACTGACTTTGGAACTTCTAAGTAGACTCTAATTGTTCACTCACCATTCCTCTTCACTTAAGAGCATTTGAATCACCTTGAACTACCAGAAGATGAAACGTTCGACCAGTCTGCTTTTGTGGTTTAATTCTTTGGAGAGAAAAGTAAACTCTCTTTCTTTGTACCACTGCGAAATTTATGTCTAGACAAGATTATACCTACTAGATTTCTTCTTTCACTTTTAGTGTTAATAGAACTTTCCAATTTAATACAATTTCACTTTGCTTTTGCCAGCCTCAAGAACGTGGCTCAAAGTGAAAAATAAAAGTAATATAAAAATGTACCAAGTAAGAAGCAACAGAAACACGATTTTCAGTTTACTTGTAGGTCGCATTATTTAAATTGTTTAAATAGCTTGATATATACCATTTAAGAGAGAGGATTGAGGACTTCAGAATGGTAGTTAGCTTTTCATTAATCAGGGGGCTAGGGAGGCTTTTTGCAGCGTCTGCTGCGTCCGCTACTCCCTGGCCTTTTAGAGGGACTCTGACACTTTGTGTCAAAAAAAAAAAAAAAAAAAAGAAAAGAAAAGAAAACTCAGTGGCAGCCTGGACATTTCTGACAACAGATCACCAGATAAGATTAAAATCAAAATCCTTTTTTTCAAAGCCCTTCCATTTTATTTTCTCCTTCAAAAAGAGTTCCCAGCCCAGATGCCAGGACTATTTTACTTTCATTCAGTTGACACAAGTCATTTTGCCTTTCATCTTTCTCTCAGAACGGTAAGCCACTCTTCCACTTTCTCCACTAACAGGTAACTCCAAGCAAGTAATTTAAAATTTTAATGGCCTGATGAAACATTTTTTTCTTCATCTTAAAAAACACAGTATCAAAGGAAGCAACACAAACTCAATGCCATCAGCTGTGGCATGGTGACACACGCCCTGAGCCAAGGGCTTGGGGCTCTTCTGCAATTGTTCCTACTTCCAAAAACAAAAAAACAAAAACAAAACAAAACACAGGGGAAAAAAAAAAACAACAAAGGAAAAGCCCTCCTCTCGGGTGTCTGATTTTTCTCCTTTTGGTTTTTCTTAACGTTCGCTTGAATGATAATTTAATAAGAAATAACTGATGGGACACTTACCTGTTAGGACTTCAACTTGAAAGCAGAAGACAAGGAAATACCAGAGGTCTGACTTCATGTTTGCCAGAAACAGACGCGGTCCTCGCCGGTGTTCAAAGCTGACGGTGAATTCATGTTCTCAACTGTTTTCTAGTTGCTAGAAAGGAAGTGGGTTTTATGAGGGTTGACACTTACCATCAAGACAAGGAGGTGTCTCTCAATTGATGTCAGTGGCTATGTGAGAGGCATTACTGTTTACGGGTTTCAGCTTAATCTATTGGATTGCTGATAATTTTGAAAACAGAGGGAAACTTTACCCTTATTCTGGTTCCAATAAAACGAGGGAAAGAGACAATGTCTATTTTCAGAGCCACTCTACTCCACTGAATCAATAGTTACTGGGGATAACAGGATCTAAAAATAGCCACATGATAAATAACATGTTTTTTGATAACTTTCTATCTTCTGCTACTGGCTCCAGAGATAGAAAATCTTTGAAACAGGACAAGAGGAAAAAGGGAATTATTACAGAAACAGAAATGAAGATATATCTGGAAGAGAGACATAGGAATCAGAGAAATATTTATATCACATTCACTGCAGATTATAATTCTCCAAATGATGGGGTCTATTTTAATCAAACTTAAACTCTGTCCTGCATATTATAGCAGAGTCTGTAGAAACCAGGAATTCTATAGGCTGTCTGCCTATAGCTTCAGATGAAAACATGAAAGTTGAAAAGCCTACCCATGGTCTCTCCATCTCTGCAGGGAGATAGAACAGACAATAAGGACAATAGTAATAATAATATAACTAACTAGATTTGTATGTATGTGTTTATATGGAATGTTCACCCTAAAGTAAAACATATATAAAATTAAATGTAAAATAATATACATTTAATATGTATAAAATAGAATAGAAATAGCTAATATTATTCTATTAATTTGGATTATTTGTGTATGTGTATTTATATTATGTTTTATACATATATGATTTCATTGAATTCTCCTAACCATTCTAGGAGATGGGGACTACTAATCTCCCATTTCACAGATGAGAAAAACTGAGGCCGGGAGCTGGATAGTGCTCGCACAGATCAAATAGCAAGCAGCAATGCTGGGATTTGGAGAGTCTAGCTCCAGAGTCCTTACTCTTAACCAAAGCTGGTAGAGCCATGGAAGCCAACCATCCAGAGGTCTGAACCACTTCCAAGATGCTGGATCCAGCTTGGGTTTCTGGGGAATGACAGGGCAAACCAACTGTCAGCCTGCAGAAGGGACATCCAGGTGAGAAGCTGAGATAAGGAGGTCAGGGCAAGCAAGGTCTCAGTCCAATGTCCAGGCTCTGAAGCAGAATCCCAGTTCGGGGCTCTAGGAGAGCAACAAGGGATCCTGGATGAGAGCCGAGGGGTTGCACAGGTAAGGTAGGAGGCTGATCCTGCAGTGATTCCACTAAGTCTCTGATGTTCCCCAGAGACCTTGTTTTAGGGCTCCTAGGCCTCAATAGAGGGTGAGAAAAAACTATTTGAGGTGCTGATCTAGCCTGAGCAGGAAATGTTGGTCTACCAAGACCTCTGGGAAACTGTTACCCTGATTTCCTTCTTTTCCCTTCCAGTGCATTCCCTGACAGCATCAAGAGGAAATGCCTCCAGCTCCGAGGTCCTTCTACGGGAGTTCTTTTCCAGCAAAAAGGAGACAGTGGAGAATAATTGATTTTTTTCTAACCTTGCTGGGGCCTAGCTCTGGAATTAAGCCTAGAAATCTCTTAGCTTCATCTAATAAAAGCTACCACAAATTCTAGAGCTCTGTGGTGGTTCTGTAGAGGGCAGGAATCTAATAATGAACATTTATGGAGTACATACCACATGCCAAAACTGTGTTTCACACGCGTGATCTCATTTCGTGCTCACAACTACTCTGACAGAGATCTCATTACTATTCCCATTTCACAATGAGAAAACTGAGAATTAAAAGATTAAGTCATTAGTCCAAACTCACACAGCCAATAAGTAATGGAATCAGGTCAAATCCAGACAATGAAACCAAGTTCCATGGGATGCCCGGGGGGGCTCAGTCCGTTAAGCAGCCAACTCTGGATTTAAGCTCAGGTCATGATCTCAGGTCCCTGGGATCCAGCCCCATGCTGGGCACCCAGCTCTTTCCCTCTCTCTGCCCCTCCCCCTGTGCACACATTCTCTCTCCAAGATAATCAATAAATAAAACTTAAAAAACAAAAAAGAAAGAAAGAAACTGAATTCCACGCCCTTAATTACCACACTATACTCACATGCTTGTCTTCATTTATCTGGTCAGAAATTACTAGTAACATGATTTGGGGGCCTCATATTTTGGTGGAAGAAGGATGTACTTAGGTCCCAGACGAAGTTCTAAAATATTCTAATGCAAAAGAGTTTTCCTAATAAATTTGGGTGCAATGTTTCTATCTCAAGGAGAGGAAACACACATTATGGTAAGGCTCAGCTTTAGTTCAACTGGATATGCATATTTTATTTGTTCTGAATCTGTTTGCTTCTTCCCAACCAGCTCAATTCTCTGTAAGCCACTTGGTGATAACGATATTAAAGCGGAAAAGGCCTTGCTCTGATGCAAATGTGCCTCGTGTCCAAGACCGCTGTGAGTGATCCTGTCCGAGCTGCCTCTTCTCAAAAATCTCAGTCAAGAATGCAATTACTTGTGGTTTTAAATATTCAGAACTACTTTTCATGTGCTTGGAAAATAAACCGGGCAACAATTTCCGTTCACCCCACAGGAAGCACTTTTTATTTGCTTTTTTTTTTTTCTTCATTTTTTTCATTCCATGACTTAAGAGAGTTTTGATTTGTGTGTGCAGAGGCCTGGGGTGAGGGTGGGGAATGGAAAGTCTGTTACGTTAAAAATGGAATGTTTATTATCCCTTGCCTTGTGGGCATCGGCCTGGGTGGTGCTGTGCGCTTGCTTTTTTGAAGTTCCATAGGTGAATAGCTTTCTTTTCTTTCTTGAAACCTACCGAAAGCAACATTTGCATGTGTAAGGGAGCCCACACACCAGATCCACTGAGCTCCAACAATGGGGTTTTTAAAAAAAGCACCTGCAAAGTTATCCGTGCTTCACCTACACTGGGTTTGTCATTCTCTGGTAGAAAAGCATCGAAAGACTAGTGTTCTTAATCAAGATGGTTTCTCCTCCTCACTTCTCTCCATTGTTGAGCGGTACCACCATCCAGAAACCTGTGTGTCAGCCCCCTCTGCTCCTTGGGAATTCACCAGATGTTCACCTACTGTTCTACTTTCCCGCTGCAGCCATCTTATTTTTCTTCTTGCCAGGGTCATTGCTTTAGATCAGGCCTCCGACATCTCCCTCCTGCTCTCTCTGTCCCCACGTTTGTCCCATTTCAATCTGTCTCCACACTACAGCAAGAGTAAATAATCTTTCAATTAGCAATAATCGCACCTTGGATAAACCTCCTTGGCTACGATACTGACACTGCACAAAGCTAGGAGTAAATAATCTTTATAAAATGTAAATCTAATTCTTAGCACCTTCCGTTAGCTTCCTGTAAGTCTTAGGTAAGACCCAAACTCCCTACAAGATGCTTTACAATAGGGCCCCAAGTTAACTTCATCTCTTGCCACATTGTTCTTTCTTCCCTCGGCATCGAATGCTTCAGCCATATTGAATGATGTGGTGTTCTTCAAATTCCCCAAGCTACTCTTCTTCCAACTGCCAGGAGCCCTCTTCTTGCCCCTACTCTCCCTCCTCAATACCCCAGTCTCCCTTCTCCGGCAGGAATCCTACCATTCCTCAGGCCTTTGCTTACACACCCATCAATACCTCAAAGATGCCTTTCCTGATGCATTCACTACCAACCACTTCCATAAATAAGTCCAAAGAAGATACCTTCTTTGCATCCATTCTGCAATGTTCAATACAGTGCCAGGGGCATGGTAGATGCCCCATCACTATTTAGTGAATGAATGAATGTTTGAAGAATCCTTGACTTTTTCGAAGGAACCATATTATCTCAGGAATAATTACCAGGTAACACATTGCTCTGAATCATAATTTGAGGGCAGAAAATTATCCAGATGTTTGTATTTCACATAGAAATTAATTCAATAATATAATGATCGTTCTGATTGATCTCTTGTCCAGCCATTTGTTCATCTCTAAACATCAAACAAAAGAACATTCCATTCTAACAGCCAAATAGTTTCTCAATTAAAAGTAAATTCATGAAGCTCAGAAAAGTAATTGCACGTTTCCATAAACAGCGAAAACATTCAGTGTAAGATGTAACTATAAAGTGAATTGTTAATATTTTTAGCAAAAATACATTCTGATAATGGTGCCATTGCACAAAACATCATAAAGCACCTCCCTGGATCTCATTCCCTTCAGCCCCTCTAGGGTTCTGGTTCCCTCAGTCCCATCTTCTGCCCCTGGACCACCCTCCTATAGCTCCTTCCCTTTCATTTAAAAACACTCTTGGATCTCTCCAGTTGTTAACACATTTCCTCAGACCCGGCAACCACTGCCACCCATTGCTCTCTCTTAGGAAGGAGATGTCCACATTCAGTCTTCCTAGATATTCCTGAATGCACTGTAGATTGATTTTTGTCTCTATCATTGCACTGAAACTCCTTTCCCTAAGCCCACCCATGAGCTCCACAATGCCAACGCCAAACAACACCCTCTATCTTTCCCTTCTTTGATTTCTCTGAATCATTTGATGCTATACTACTTTATGTTGATATTAAATATACTTTATCTTGAAATAGTACCACCCATTTCTGATTGAGCAATCAGAACTAAGAACCATTATGCTCTTTTAGGCTACTTTGCATATCCTTAATCTGATCTGTTTTGTATTGAATAAAGTCTAACCCTCAGAAGGAAACCTTTAGCCTCCTGATTTCAAACATTTCATCAAAGCCCCTTTGTGGTCCCCATATATGCTCAGAATCATTGCTGTCTTCTTTTAAATATCTCTCAGACCCCTTGTAGCTTGGGCCTCTTAGCTAGTTCTTCCCATGTTTCTGTCCTCCTAAATGTTGACGTTGATATTCCCCAGAATTGGAGCTTCGATCCCCTGCTTTCCTCCTCCTCTATACTCTACCTAAATGATCAAGCAGATAATGCCTTGTCAATTAAAAAATTATGGGTTAAAATACCTATCCCATGTCTCTTCTGTGACTCTTAACCTGATTCTGCTATCAGGTTATCTTGCTTGATGAAAGCTATCAAAACAAATGTTTGAACCATAATAGCATTGCTGAAATGAGTACATCATCTTTCCCAAAAGACTGAAACTCAAAAGACTCACAAGCTCAGAGGCATACACAGACCAGGAAGATGGAACAAATGAATGAAGTGGACCGGGTATAAGGCAATAAGGAGTGGTGGAAACTGGGGCAAACTCGAGAGCACAGAGGAGAAGTAGCCCATTAGATCCATTGCTACATTGCTACAATGGAATACAAGTGCAATGGAGCCATATCTGCTGAATTTTTCAAAAGAGATTAGGAAGTCTAGTTTTGGTGGGAAACATTCCAATTTTTAAATTTTTCAACTTATTTAAAAAATTTAAAATATAGTGTGAGCCAGCACTATAGGAGGCAGGCAAAACATTCAAAGATCCAGTGTGGCCCATGGACTATCAATTTTTAACCTCTGTTTTAAAAGATAACTCATTTGGCAATACCTACATATACATATGCATATAAAGTCAGAAGACTCTTGTTCTAGACCTCACTTCATCATTTACCAGCTGTGTGGCCCTGAGCAAGAAACCTAACTCCTCTGAACAGAGTTTATTTTCTATAACCTCAGGGGATTCTTGTGAGGACCAAAAGCTGTTGGACATGAAAGCTCTTAAGAACTATTACATAGTACCAAAAGATCTAATTTTTATAATGTTTAAATTTCATGACTTTTTCCATAAATTTCTGATATTTTAAAAATCCTATTTATATTTTGACACATCTCAAATTTTACACACATGATCAAGATTGTTGACCCTCTTTTTTCTGAAAACGTGATAATATCACGGACCTTTCTTGGGCTGCTACTCAGAGTAAGATTTTAATAACTTCTTCCCAGTAATTAATGTATTTTTAGGATGTAAAATAACTTCAAGCTTATGAAATTTATTCCATTTTAAAACTGTTTCTTTTTTTCCTTTCTTCCTTTGCAAGCACCCTAAGGGCAAAAGTAGCTAAAACACCACATTGGAATTTGGTAGAAATTATGGAGGTTAAGTCAAATTACATTAGGTTTCTTGGGTTGTGCTTTGTGTGAACTGATGACACCTACTGGCATAAACTGAAAATCTGCTTTTTTCTTTTTAAGAAGAAAAATAAATGTTCATCTTTTAAGCCAAAATAAAAAAGAAGAAAAAAAAATCTAAGAGATCCACACTGTCAAAGTGTAATTTCTAGAGGTACAGGTCAAAAATTCCATAGAATCATGAGAAAATGTTCATGATACAATTAGTAGAAAAAGCAAGTTACATGTATCATATATATATGAGATTAAGGTTTAAATTTTTATATAAAAATTTATAAATAAAAAATATAAAGTATATATAAAAAATTCAAAGGATAGGCACCAGATATTAATTTGCTCGTATAGCAAATGTTTGTTTTTTCTTTGTGTTTTTCTGCACTTTTGAAATATTTTCCTGTGACCATGTATCATTCTCATAACAGGAACAACTAAACACTGTGTGTGTGTGTGTGTGTGTGTGTGTGTGTGTGTGTGTGTGTGTAATACGTTTTTTTCTTTAGCAAAAGTCTTATGAAATTATGCATGAGGAAGCAAAATACCTAAAGCACAAAGGACAAAAGTGATTAAATAGTTTAATAATGAGCTTTACATTTTGGCCAGGCGAAGCCTCTGATTTGTTCTTCATTTTAAAAATATCCATTGTTACCTAATTGTTTTTCCAAATGAATCTAATAATCATTGTCAAATGTTCACAAGTTCTTTCTGTCCAACATCCTCACACCTCAAATCCCACTGGGTTTTTGAGTCAGTTTGGTATTGTGTGCCCAGACCTATGTGTTACTACTTTTAATCCCAGGAGCATCCTACAGCCTGGTAATTCACAGCTTTCATTAACCAGTTTTATCTTAAAAGTCCAATGAAAGTTTAACACATACAAAATTAATCTCATATTTTTTTTTTTAAAGATTTTATTTATTTATTTGACAGAGAGAGAGAGATCACAAGTAGGCAGAGAGGCAGGCTGAGAGAGAGAGGGGGAAGCAGGCTCCCTGCTGAGCAGAGAGCCCGATGTGGGGCTCGATCCCAGGACCCTGAGATCATGACCTGAGCTGAAGGCAGAGGCTTTAACCCACTGAGCCACCCAGGCGCCCCTAATCTCATATTTTTTAATCAATGTCCATCTTTATTTCCTAAGCACTATTTCATCTCCTGAGGAGATGTTAGTGGCTACAGGAAATTAGCATTTAACAAGAGTTTGCCCCAGTCTTGCGTGCGAACAACGTGAGAAGGGCAAGGATCTTGCAAAGGCTAGTGGTGTTCACCAGGACACTAAATGGGTGTTAATAACTAAGGCAAATAAGTAGCTGTTTTAGATTCATGATAGATCAAGAAAAATCAGAGATGGCGGCAAAGCTTGATAAAGAAGATAAAGCAGAATATCTTGATGATAAAGCTAGGTAAAAGAGGTGATAAAAGACAGAAAATGTGTTAATTCACATTTGTATGGCATGGTGACACCTACAAATACACCATAAGTTAAAAAACAATGATTTGCACAGAACAGTTATTATCATTCCCATCTTATAGGAATGGAAAACTGAGTGTCAGAGAAGTTGAATATTTTGCCCAAATTAGCTAGGCCAGAGTCAAAAATCAGACGTCCTCTATACTTGCTTCAGATTAGTGTTCTTATAAGTATGTAGGAAGAAAGAGAGAAATATGCTGGGTTTATCGAAGATTATCTTGGAGGCTTTGTTCTATGTCGGTCTCTGACAGTTTACAGTTTCCTATGCTTAAAGAATGCAATTAGGAATAATCTTGGACCTAGCCCCTCCTCATGTAACCATTGCTCATTCTCCAGACTATAGATGTCCAGACCTCTTTGATGTTAGCTTTTCATAAATCATTTGATATTAAAATAGAAAAAAAGATTTCATGGATGTAGTTATAAAGTTATGAAAATTAACACCCCCCACACACAAAAAAAAGAAAATTAATGTCCCACTTTATTATCAAAACTTCAACCACTATGGTAAGTGCTGCGAAATGTGTAAGCCTGACGATTCACAGATTTGTATCCTGGGGCAAATAATACATTATATGTTAATAAAAAAATTTGTAAAATAAAAATAAATTTAGAATAACCAAAGGAAAAAAAAACAAAAAAACCTTCAACCACAAGAGACTCTTCACTCTAGGGAGCAAACTGAAGGTTCCTGGAGGAGAGGTGGTAGGGGGATGGGATAATTGTGTGATGGGTACTAAGGAGGGCATTTGATACAATGAGCACTGAGTGTCGTATGTAAATGATGAATCACTAAATTCTACCACTGAAACTAAAAATCCACTATATGTTAACTAACTGGAATTTAAATTGAAAAAAACTTCCACCTTAAATCTTAGAATTACTTGTAACCATTATAGTAGGTTTATTATCAAGAAACTGTGAGCCCGACCTGGACCCCCAGCCCAGAAGATGAGCAGTTCCCTCAAACGGCATATTGAATCATATCTCCAGGGAACAGGAGTGAGTACTATGAGGACATTGTCAGGGATACAAAAGTTTATCCAGAAGAATATTTTTTATACTAGGCCTGTCATCATATATTAAAACATACACAGTTATAACAATTAGATCATTTTATACTGGCACAAAGATAGAAAATTCAGTGGAAAAGTATACCCAGAACTAGGCACTTGTATTTATAAAAATTTAATGTTTGAGGGGCACCTGGTTGGCTCAGTGGGTTAAAGCCTCTGCCTTCAGCTCAGATCATGATCTCAGGGTCCTGGGATCGAGCCCCGCATTGGGCTCTCTGCTCAGCAGGGAGCCTGCTTCCCCTTCTCTCTCTCTCTCTCTCTGTCAAATAAATAAATTTAAAAACCTTAAAAAAAATTTAATGTTTGAGAAAATCATTATACTGGGTAGGGTTCCATTGCAGATAACAGAAACCATTCTCTCTAGACTAACCAGGAAATGATTTATTATCAGATATTACAAAATCTTTGCAAGGATTGGAGAAGTAGACTCTGGGTTTAGCTTCCAAAAATAATTCCCTGACCCTACACTTACAGAGTTCCTATGATGATCATAAAAGCTGCCGTGGACACTGTTGGAGGCTGTCATGTCAGAAATCTGTTGACTATAAGACTATTCTGCCTCTGCCATAATTTGTGCTAGCAAAATAGATGTCTTTCCCTATTCTTCTATTAATGTGATTCCAAGAGTAAGTACCGTGTTGGCACATCTGACTGGCCCAACCAAAATTAATCTGAATCTTAGCCATAAGAGAGCCCAGAAAAAGTAATTTTCCTATCTCCCACCTTGGCAGTATGGAAAAGCTCACTTGGAGTCAGGAATGGAACTTGAGTAAGCCAATTTTTAGTATCTACCAAAAATAGCATTTCACATCATCTGGTAGGAAAGTTATTTAATAAATAATGACAAAATATTTGGATACCTGGTTGGAAAAAAATTGTTTTGATCTATAGTTTACTGTACATCAAAATAAACTGCATATGAATTAAAAAGTTATGAAATTCACATCAAGAAATAAAAGAATGTGAAAAAGTATATTCTAAGTATAAAAGCAACAAAAGAAATCTCCTAGAGAAACAGTAATAGGTTGGATCCAAAAAGAATTCTACACATAAAAAGTAAGGATTATAATTCAAACAGATTATAAACAATATTTATAAGAAAGAGGCAAAGGATTGATATTTTTCATATGTAAGATGCTATGAAAATTGACAGGAAAACATTAAGACTCCACAGAGAGGTTAGGCAAAGCACTTGAATATATAAAATTGACAAAGGAAAATATAAAAAGATATGTCTCTGTATGATAAATAGTAACAAGGATGGAGTCAAAATATTATCAAAGAAAAATTCAAAACAAAAATTGTTTTATATTGATTAAAAAGTACAATTCACGATGAAGCTTGGTAGTCATAAATCTAAGTACTTACATAATGTATCATTAAAATATAGAAATAAAAACCGCCAGAAATATATAGAAAATTAACAGAAACAGAACAGCAATGAGAAATTATTTTTAGTCCTTGAGAGTTCAAGTAAATAAAAAGTATAAAGGTAAAATTTGAATAACAAAATATAAAGGTTGATTTTAGTAGGTACATATTAAACTTTTAGTCTATTAGAGAATATATCTGCTTTTCCAACACATCTAGAATATTTATAAAAAATGATGTGTATTGACTCAAAGAAACTCCCATATAATTCAAAGACAGAAGATACACACTTTCTTTGATCACTATGAAATTAAAGACTAGTAAGAAAAGTTTAAATGTTAAAACCATGTCTACCTGTGGAGCACCTGGGTGGCTCAGTTGGTTAGGCATCTGTGATCTCACAGTCCTGGGGTTGAGCCCCACAACAGCCTCCCTGTACTATAAGCCCCATACTACAGAGAGTATGCTTCTCCCTCTCTCTGTGACCCTCCACCCCACTTGTTCAATCTCTCTCTCAATTAAAAAAATAATAATAAAATTTAAAAATTAAAGTATGTCTACTTGAAAATTTCAAAACTCACACTCTACGGGAACTCTTTGGTCAAAGGGTAAATAGCAAATTGCAGTTATAGACTATTGAGGAAAATGACGATAAAACACATCCTACCAAAACATGTTAGTTATGGCCAAAGCTGCAATTGGCAAAAAAGTCTATTCACATAACTTTAGTTTTTTATTATTAAATAAGAATAAAATAATACTAATGAGCTAATCACTTAGCTCAAGAGATACAAAAACAAAACTAAGCCTTTAAAAGGCAGAGACAGGGGCACCTGGGTGGCTCAGTCATTAAGTGTCTGCCTTTGGCTCAGGTCATGATTCCAGAGTCCTGGGATGGAGGCCCACATCGGGCTCCCTACTCGGCAGGAAGCCTTTTTCTCCCTCTCCCACTCCCCCTGCTTGTGTTCCCTTTCTCTCTGTGTGTCTCTCCCTGTCAAATAAAAAAAAAAAAAAAAAAAATCTAAAAGGCAGAGACATAGAATTAAAATTTATTTACAATACTAAATTTGGAAAATTATGCATAATAAAAGTTATGTTTTTATTTTAAAAATCATTAACTTGAGCAAGACTATCTTTGTGTGAAGGAAAGAAAATATACATGCACAATGTTAGAAGAAAATACAGATAATGATGAGATTTTTTTTTTATTTTAAAGAAAATACAACATTCAGTACCACAAATCTTTTTAAAATATGGCTGCAATGGCCAATTTTCTGGGACATAGAAAACTGAAACAAACAGAAAACTGAATAAACTAATAACCTTGGCAGAAAATAAAAAGAAACTAGCCCAAACAAAAGAGCTGAACCCAGACTATTCTTCAATTATTTTCAAAAAGTAGATAATTCCCATACTATTTAAACTATTACAGGCCACAAAAGTAAAGAATGAAAACATTAGTGTATTTTCTGAAACTGAGATAATGCTAAAAAATAACAAAGTTAACTCAAACAAGAGCCACAGACCAATCTCGTATATGAATATAGATACAAACATTCTAAATTAAACACTAAAAAATCTAATTTGATGACTAATTTTTTAAAGATTTATTCATTTATTTGAGAGAGAGAAAGCATGAGCAGAGGGAGAGGTGGAGAATTTAGACTCCCTGCTGAGCACAAAGACCAAAGGGGGCTTGATCCCAGGACCCCCAGATCATGACCTGAACTGAAATCAAGAGTCAGACACTTAAACAACTGGGCCACCCAGGAGCCCCTAATTTGGTGGCTTGTTAAGGGAATAATGTACCAAATAGGATTTACTCCCCAAATGCAAGAATTGCTTACTATTAAGAAGTCTATGTCTGAGGGCGCCTGGTTGGCTGAGTGGGTTAAAGCCTCTACCTTCCACTCAGGTCATGATGCAGGGTCCTGGGATGGAGCCCCACATCAGGCTCTCTGCTAAGTAGGGAGCTTGCTTCTTCCCCCTCTCTCTGTCCGTCTCTCTGCCTACTTGTGATCTCTTTCTCTGTGTCAAATAAACAAATAAAATCTTAAAAAAAAAAAGTCTGTGTCTCATAAACTTAAAGGGGAAAAATATGCAATCATCTCAATGGATGCTGAAAAGACCTTCAATAAGTTCAGCATCCATGCATGATTTTTAAAAAGAAAAATCTAATGTATCAAAACTAGGATATTTCTAACCTGATGAAAAGTTTCTACCTCTTATCACTAGACAGTATCATCCTTAATTATGAAGGGATTCTCTAGGATTTGGAGGAAGGTCCTACCCCCACTGTTTTTCAATATTCAGAAAGATATTTAAAAGAAATAGTGATATACATCTTTTAAAAGAGAAAAAACAGTTATCAGATATTTGTTCTGGTGTAGTTGATTATCAAGAAAATCCAAGAGAATGAATTGAAAAATGTTTATTCTGATTAATAAGTTTATGAGAAATAAGGTATGATAAATTTATGATAAGTTTAGTAAAGCAAGCAAGAGCAAAATAAATACGAGAAAAGCTAGTAGCTTTCTATGTGTCAGGGAAAAAATTAATGGTTAGAAAACTATAAAGGGAAATAACAATAAGTATACACAGTCTATATCAAAAAAGCTATGACACTTACCAAGGGACATAAAAAAAGATACGAATAAATAGAAGGATATACAATATTTCTGAATGGGAAGACTCCATCTGATTAAAATATCAACTTCTTCAAATTAACTTGTAATGTTTTTCCTACAAAATACCAACTGGAATCTTGATCTTTGATAATTTTTACTGAAGGATTCTAGAATTCTTTTGAAAAAAATTAAGTTGAAAATCACCAAAACAATTAATGGACTGGAATGTGAAGTGTCAAAGTGGTTGAGCTTCAAGAATGGATGTTAAAATTAGCTAAACTGAATACAAAGTCCAGAAGCAAATCCACACAACATAGGAATTTGACAAAATGATAAATATATAAATTTCAAGGCAGTGAAAGAAATGTTTTTTTTTCATTAAATAAAGTTAGAAATCATTAGCCAACTATTTTTGAAAATTAAGTTAGAGTAGGGCTCTAACCTCACATAAAATGGCAAAATAAGTTCCTGATTCAAAATTAAATTTAAGGGGCTCCTGGGTGGCTCAGTGGGTTAAAGCTTCTGCCTTCGGCTCAGGTCATGATCTCAGGGTCCTGGGATCCAGCCCCCCATTGGGCTCTCTGCTCAGCAGGGAGCCTGCTTCCCCCTCTCTCTCTGCCTGCCTCTCTGCCTACTTGTGATCTCTCTCTGTCAAATAAATAAAAAAATAATAAATTTTTTAAAAATCATAAAAGAGTTCAGAGAAAATTTAGATGGAAAAGTGTATCTTAACTTCTTGGAAGGATTAAGTCCTTCACGATTATTTCTCATTCTCCTCATCTCTACTATCATGTTTTTAAATTAATAATCATGTGTTAGAAATAAAATAGTTTAGATTTCTTCGGGAAAATAGATAGATGAACTATGTGCCTGATTTCAGGATGAAGAAAGTATTTTAAACCTAAAACCAAAGGGAAAATAAGACAAAGGAAAAACCTTAATAAATCTAATTCATAAAAACTCACAAATGTTCATGCATCAAAATCTAAAGTTAGGGCCCCTGGGTGGCTAAGTCAGTTAAGTGTCTGCCTTCAGCTCAGGTCATGATCTCAGGGTCTTGGGATCGAGCCCCACATCTGGCGCATACTTAGCAGGGAGTTGGCTTGAGGATTTTCTCTCTTCCTTTTCCTTTGCCCCTCCCTCTGCTCTCTCTCTGTCTCTCAAATAAATAAATAAATCTTTTTTAAAAAATCTAAAGTTAAAGGTCAACCGAGAAGGCAGAAAAAATATTTGTAACTCTGACAACAAAAGGCCCATATGATCAATATATAAAATTTCTTACAAGTCATCCATAGTAAGATGAACACTCTAAATAAATTAGAGAAAGGGCTCAAGTAGGCAATCTAACACAAGGAGAAAAGCAAAAATTCAAAATCCACATTAAGAAAAATAAAGTTCAAATTCCCTAGTAAGCAAAACAAGATGGAAAGCAAGACATACATTATTGTCCTCCTCCCAAGTTGGCAAAAATATTTAAATGATATTTAAAAGATAGTACATTATATCTAAAATATTTTCTTATTTTTTAAAAAGATTTCATTTATTTATTTGAGAGGGAGAGAGAGAAAAAATGAGCCCAAGAGCAGGAGAAGGGGGAAGCAGACTCCCCGCTGAGCCCGGAGCCCAATTTGGGGCTGGGACTTGATCCCAGAACCCTGGGATCATGCCCTGAGCCTAAAGCAGATCCTTAACTGACTGAGCCACCCAGGTGCCCTGATATCTAAAAGATTTTAAACAAAATCTAATGTTCAGTTTTAGATCAGGAAATAAGAAATGGGAACTTTTATCCACAGCTGGTAGTAGTGAACAATGATACAACCTCCCTAAGGGTATGTTGATAATAAATATCCCAAGTCTTAAAGCCCATCACACAGTCTCCCGATCAAGGGACCTCTCCCAGGAAGTCTGCTCTACCATTTTATCAGATATTTCCAAACAGATCAGGGCCCTTACTTACAGAAACTCCAATGCAAGCCCATATGCAGATGTACATCTACATTACAAATCTACACAAACTCTGAACATCCAGATGTTGTTTTATCTTCTTTATAGCCATTTAGAATCATCCAAGGATTGAATTTTATTCTTTTAATTGTTTAGTGTTGAGTAATGTGCCAGAGTACATATCTATTCCAGCTTTGAAAATCTGCCCCAGAAATAGCCAAGACATATGTATCATCACAAAGAGAATAATAGCAAAACAAATAGAAAAGGTAATAGGAACTATTCTGCTTGTCCTTCCCAGACTGAGGAAAGGAGGCTTTGGAATATGGTTAATGTAACTTAAAGGTGTATAAGAAATAAGGGCAACCTCTAGGGGCACCTGGGTGACTCAGTGGGTTAAGCTTCTGCCTTTGGCTCAGGTCGTGATCTCCAGGTCCTGGGGTCGAGCCCCACATCGGGGCTCTCTGCTCAGTAGGGAGTCTGCATCCCCCTCTCTCTCTGTCTGCCTCTCTGCCTATTTGTGATATCTCTCTGTCAAATAAATAAAATCTTAAAAAAAAAAAAAGCACAACTTACAAATGGGCTATATTTTTCATTGCTCTAGTAACCTTAGTGTATATATATGTATATACATATATATACATATATATACATATATATATAAAATATATATATACATATATATACATATATATATAAAATATATACATATATATACATATATATATAAAAACCTGAAAAATACATATATACATATGTACATATATACATATATATGTGTGTATATATACATATATATACATACATATATACATATATATACATATATATATACATATATATACATATATATAAATACATATATACATATGTATATATACATATATATACATATATATACATATATATACATATATATATATAAAAACCTGAAAAATAATGCTCCATATTTCTGTGGATGGCCTATGTCTTCATTCTGCATTATTTCATCGAAAAAGCGACATTCTTTACAATGGATAGGTGGCTTCTATTCCTATAAAAACATGCCAGCTGACAGCCTGTGTGGAATTTTACTTTTCTGCTAAAAAATGTACTTTCAACATTGCTAATCCACCTATCCCTGTGATACAACACTAAGTATAGGACTGAACCCAGACCATTTGATGGTAAATAATGTGTATAGAACTCAACGTAAAGTAATATTGATTTTTAAGATCACAGAGAATACATTAGTCAGAAATTTCCATTACAAGTGACAGAAACCCAAACTGGCTTAAGGAAAAAAAAAAAAAAGGAATTATGTTTCATGAAACTTAAAGTAAGTTCAAGAGAACTTCAGGTATAGCTAGATCCAGAAATCTATCTTTGCTTATATCTCTTTTCTGTTGTTTTCTGTACTGGCTTCATTCTGAACTTAATGAATTCTGGGCTTACAACCTGCCAGCTTTACAAATGTAACAGCTTATAAAGAGTACAGTGGCCCTGGGTGGCTCAGTTGGTTAAGTGTTGGACTCTGGATTTCAGCTCAGGTCATGATCTCAGGCTGGTGAGATCCAACCCAGCTCAGGCTCAGTGCTCTGTGGGGAGGCTGCTTCTCTCCCTCTCCCTCTCCTCCTCCCCCCACTTGCACGCACTTTCTTTCCCTCTCAAATACATACATCTTTAAAAAAAAAAAAAAAAAGTATATAGCACTAGCAGAAGTCCTGAGTCTGATGCACCAATTGATAGAGGCAGGTGACTTTTAAAAAAAAATAATCCCGTGGCAAAGAGAATGCCAAGCCCTGCTTAGCCCTGAAGCCCAGGTCAGCCCCGCCCCAACCACATGAACTAAGAATGAGCGAAAAGTGACCCCTAAAGGAAACCCAAGGTGCTGTTTCCAGAAAGGAAGAAAAGGAATGTCAAGCAGACAAAAGCAGCAGAAGTCTGCATGGGATAATGCTTCCTTCATCTTGACACTGCTGATAAAAAGGTTCAAGGCATAGTCCAAGAACTCATTGCAGTAGGATGTATAACAAGACTCTTAGACTCAATAATTGACAGTGATTAACAGAATCCTTTCCTTAGTCATTTCATCATTAAAAATAGAGGAGGAGAAAATGGGAGTCTGGAATTCACTCTCACTGTTGGACTGTTCCTCGTATGCCACAAAGAGATGAAGCGCAAGGAATGAGAAGGACCTGTCCTCCCTGCTCTGCTGCGGGAGACTGACCTTACAGACCACACTGACTTCCCCAACCTCTGGCTCCTGTTTGCTTTCAGCCAAGGGAGCACGGGCAGGAGATCCCAGGGCAGGAGGAAAATAAGGCTGACTATTCCCTAATCTACCTCCTTGCAAAACCATAGCTTCGGTCCTGGAACCCTCTAACACCTGCAGCGACTCCTGTGGTTCTGTCTGCATTCTAGTCAGCATTCCCTGCCCTCGACGTTCAGACTAGAAGCGGTAATGGCTTCCCCATGTTGCTTGCCCTGGGATGTCTGTCCATCCCTCACTGGCTTTCCTTAACCCTGCTCACACCTTTGCAATTAGTCTCTTTATTAAACTTTCCTCACCTACTCCTGCTTGCGTTTACCGCTTGTTTCCTTTATGGGGGGCAGTGGGCCAGGGTACCCCATTGATCCCAACGGCAAGTTTTGTAAAGAGATGAATTTAGTAAGTGTCTGGCTACATCTTGTTATTTCAGGGGTTGGGCAAGAAGAAGACACCGATCTCACTTCCCCTTTCACCGACTGATCTATTCCCATTACTGGGTGGATTTCCTTTAAAGGGAGACAAAGCCTTTCATTACACTATTACAGGGGAGACAGGGGAGACATAGCGTGCAAATTGCCTGAGTTAAAATATTCCCACTATATAAATGACTGATAACAGATTCTCGTGAGGGAGATAGCACTGATGATAGAGGGAGATAGAACAGTGAGGCACAGACTCTGATAAGGATAAAGAAACTGTTGACAACACAGTGAAGACAGGATGGGGCGGGGGAGACAATGTGTACCCAAGATAGACTTTTCAACTTGTAATTTTGAAGGCTGGCTCTAAAGCTAAACATCTCCATCAGCATAGAACGAGTGAGGTTACTCATGGTTAGGGGCTGACGTGTGTCTCCTCCCAATTTTATATGTCAAAGTCCTACCCCCATACCTCAGAATGTGACTAGATTTGGAGATACAACTTTGAAAGAGATAATCAAGGTAAAGTGAGGTCAGGTGAGTGAATCCTAATCCAGTATGACTGGTGTCCTTCTAAGAAGAGGAGATTAGGACAGATGGGCAGAAAGGAAAGACTGTGAAAACATAAGGAAAAAAACCAACCGTCTATCAAAGAGAGAAGCCTGGAACACGTCCTTCCCTTGTGGACCTTTAGAAGAAACCAGTCCTGCCAACACCTTGATCTTGTACTTTTAGTCTCCAAAATTGTGAGAAGTTTCTGTTGTTTACCCAATCTGTAGCATTTCCTTCTGGCAGCCCTAGCAAACCAATCTATACCCATCCCCCAAGGGTCCTTAAGTAAAGACTTCTCTTCTGGGGGAGGGGAAAAAAAAAGCCTCCTCCACAAGACCAAAAAAAACACATCAATCCATTGTTTAACATCATGAAGCTGTAACTTGTATATATAAACCCTAAGGCAAGCCATTTTGTTACCTATCTATTCAGCAATATATGCCATCAGATCCATCATTTGAGGCAGTAAAACTGTCAGTGCATTTATTTGCCAGCCATCTGGGGGAATTAACCTGTGCTTGGGCTATTGCCCATCCTACCAAATATTCAGACGAGCCTCAGTTCTAAACAAGGACTTGGCATGTTAGGACTTGACATGTTTTCTCTTCTCACACAATGATAAGGTGCAAGGATTACCAGATGGTGAGATATGGCAATTCAACTGGGTGAACAGTGAGAAATAAAATAATAAAATAAGGTATGATAAGACTCCCTGGATAATAGAGGTCAGTTCCCTACCCAGCCCGTAGGGGTTGCTACTCCAACAAATGTTATTCATAGAGCCTTACCTGAGACAGCAAGGTCTCCATGAGCCCATACCCTGACCTAAACCAAACCCCATAATTTGCTGGATTAGCTTGCTAAGGATTAATGGTCTACTCAGTTTGTTGTTGGTCAGTGCCCTATACGAACAGGGAAAGTCTAAACAGCAATAAGAACAAAGCAAAGAAAGAGCCCCAGGCAATAACATTATTTTTTTTTTTCTCTCTATCAAGTAAATACTACTGGGATACCTCCTGCTTCTATTGCAATTATTAAAAAGTCATAAGTCATGGGGATGTAACATACAGCATAGGGAATGTAGTCAATAATATTGTAATAACTATGTATGCCCACAAAAGGTAACTGGACTTATCATGAAGATCATTTTGAAATGTATAAAAATATCAAATCACTATGATGTACACCTGAAACTAATAGGATATGGCTTGTCTTCTATAGTGGAAATTACAAAAATAAAAGCAATAGAATTCTCTTTTGAAATTTGTGCTTGGGAACCCATTGCCTTAGAAATAAATGTAAAGGGGGCGCCTGGGTGGCTCAGTGGGTTAAAGCCTCTGCCTTTGGCCCAGGTCATGATCTCAGGGTCATGGGACCAGCCCTGCATCGAGCTCTCTGCTCAGCAGGGAGCCTGCTTCCCTCTCTCTCTCTCTGCCTGCCTCTCTGCCTACTTGTGATCTCCCTCTGTCAAATAAATAAATTAAATTAAAAAAAAAAAAGAAAGAAAGAAATGTAAAAGCATCAAGTAGGTTTGGGAGTGATTAAAAAACAAACTCAAAGAAAATCAAAACCAAACTGCTAAGGTTTTAGAGATCTCAGCCTCAAAAAATGGATTGTCATCTGTGACAGAAACCCTATTCATGGAGTCATTTGTTTTATACTGTCTCATTTTCGTTTCAAATTTCAGAGCTGTTCATTTTTATTTAATTTAGTGAGGCTTCATGTTCTTAATGATAGTTTCTGTGAGTTTTTCCTTCCAATATATAAAATTAGAAGTTTTGTCTCATTCTCAAGTATGGTATTCATTACCCCCCAAGTGCCTAGTAATTTTTCAAGTGAAATACAACTCGATTCCCAAAAGGGAAAACTGGATTCCCTTCACAGACTCTCGCTAGCTAAAAACTGTGGAAGCAGAAGTACCCCCACCCCCGCCCCGGGAGAGGCCTGCTAACGGTGCAGGGGTGAAGAACGAGGCTGAGGGGGGCTGAGCGGAGCTCCCGAAGCCACGCCTTGGCTCCAGCCCAAGGTTCCCCACCCCTGCTCCCTAGCTGCATGCAGACCCACAGTCAAGTGACGGAACTTGAGTTCCCTGTTCTCCAATGTAAAATGAAAACAGTGACAATACCTGCCTCATTCGCTTGTTGTGGGCATTGGGTAAGTTAACACAAGTTAAGTACTTCCATTAGTATCTAACATGTTTCGTTGGCTGGATACGTGTGGGCTGTGCTGGTTTTACAGACAAAGAGCACGTGACTCTCACCCCCTCTTCACACATCTCTAAGGTGACCTGCGTGGTTAAATGGTCAATACCGCAGGTTGTCTTTTGGGGGTCATGCGCTGGGCCTGCGGTGGTGGTGAGGTTTATGTGACACCAGCTTTCTTGGTGGGTTTTGTTTTGAAGATGCAGGGGTTGTTTAATGACCTAAAAAAAAAAAAAAAACCAACTCCAACTTTCTCTGACCCAACCTGTAAGATTTAGCAAAAAGTTAAAGTTATCCCTTATTATGTGCTCAAAAGCTGAATGTAGAAACAAGAGGACTAATGTGAGATGTGAGAAAAGATGGGGCGCCTGGGTGGCTCAGTCAGTTAAGCATCTGACTCTTGGTTTGGCTCAGGTCATGATCTCAGGGTCCTGGATTGAGCCCCGCGTGGGTCTCCCTGCTCAGCACAGAATCTGCTCCTCCTTCTCTTTCCCCTTCTGCTCCTCCCCCTGCTCTCTCTCTCTCTCAAATAAATAAAATCTTGGGGGGGTGGGGAAGAAAGAAAGAAAGAAAAAGAATGTGTGTAAAAAGAAGTCCTGTCAAAGGAGCTTAAATGTAGTATTAGACATTAGTTTCAGCCCCGGGGGTGGAAGGCTTTCTCCTATTATCTCACAGTGGGGAAAATTCCCTTGAATCTCCCTTTCCTATAAAGCTCCATCCGGGACCATGGTGGCAGAGAGGGAAATTGTCATTACTTTCCCCTAAATCGTTTCCAATGGATGACTTTGTTGGATATTTTTAGTTTCATGTTAGTAGTGCTTTCTCTAAGTACCCCCAGAATTTAATATTACAATGTCAGTCCTTCAAGAACATAAGTTATCCAAGCCACACTCCAGAAGTTTCGTTGTGCTGTCCCAGCAGTGCATAAAGTAGATAAAATGGTGTGCTCCACCGCCCGGAAAACCCACCTGTTGTGTCTAAGAGAAGTCAAATGTGAAAGCATCATGGGCAGGGTTACTCTCTACAGATGAGAGGACTCTCCACGTGTCCAGAATTTGAACCCAGAAGTTGTTAAATTCACTTTAAAGGGATTCAAAATATCCAAGTAGGGTCCTTTGTGTAGCAAGTCCTCTTCTGAAGACCCCAGAGGAAGCTGGAAAGCACGAGGTATCTGAAAGCATCCTGCTTGGTCAGATGGTGAAAGAAGGAGAGGCAACAGATGGGGAGGTGAAGAGAGCGGGAACTTTAGCCACAGTGCGGGAGATGAAAGAGGAGAACATGAGAGGAGACGAGAAAGGGCTCAGGCATGAGAAATAAAGTAAAAGAGGAAAAGAGAGACAACAGCCAGGGGAACAGAGGACTATGAGAAGGAAACTAATCTTTCAAGAGAAAAATTTAATAAAGAAACTGATTTACTGATAATACCCCATTCTGCCTTTCTAGGCTTAAGTATTTTCTTAGAGCTTCTATAAAAAGGGGTACCTCTGAAACGGAGATTTGATCTACAAGTTCCCTGAATTTGAAACATTCTTGTAATCACGGGAGAATCTGGTTATTATTATTCTTGGGTGTTGATTCTGTTTCTATTTTTTCCCAAAGCTCCGTGGGCTATAAGATTATCTTAATATATGCTTATATTAAGCATATATCTTAATATATGCTTTCATTTAGTGTGGCTACTACAAAAGCTTTAATTATGTAAGTGGCCACAGTAGTTTTCTATTGGGCAGTGCTGGTTGACATCATACATAAAGTAATAAGTATGTGACTTAAAAGAGCATGTGCACAGTAGAAAATGTAAAGATTTAATTATCTATGATTTTCTAGGCTCTTTTGATGTATTTCACCTTTTAATACTGATAACAACTAAGGTTTATTGAGAACCTACTCTATGTCAGACTCTTTTGTAAACACTTACTTGTATTAAATCACTTAATCCAGGGTACCTGGGTGGCTCAGTCCGCTAAACATCTGCCTTCGGCTCAGGTCATGATCTTGGGGTTCTGCGATCCAGCCCTGAATCAAGCTGCGCGTTGAGCTCCCTGTTCAGCGTGGAACCCAATTCTCCCTCTCCTTCTGACCCTTCTCTCTGCTTGTGCTCTCTCTCTCTCTCTGTCTCAAATAAATAAAAATAAAATCTTTAACTCATTTAATCCCTACAAAATCTGATAAGATAGATGTTGCTATTATCCCTGCTTAGCAACCAAAGAACCTGAGTGACAAAGAGGTTGTAAGTTGTACAATGTCCTTCTGCTTGTTAAGTGGCAGATTTAGAATCTGAAATATGGGGAGGGAATCCCAGAGTCCAGGCTTATACCCACTACACTTTCTTAAAGCTGCAGCATCAGTTAATTCAAATCCCACAACTCAAGCTTTACCAATTGTAAACTCCGTTTTAACTTCGCTCCCTTTTTCTATATGACCTAGTGAGAGAATTGACGTTTACTCAAGCTTCTATACACTGTGCTAAGAACTTAACATGCTTCTCATTTGATGCCCACAGTGTTTCCATTTTACCAGATATGAAAACCGAGACTTAATAGCAACAGGCAGAGGCTGGGATTCACATATTTCCCTCTTTCCGCGATATATTCTCCAGTTGGCTCAACTGCATAAGTGTTTCATCTTATCAGCTTTTTCATGTTTAATAATTCTTTTTAAAAGTCAGTACTAAACTATACAGAGTGTATCCATCAGCAGGTGTTATGATAATGACTAGATTTCCCTAATCATCTATGTAAGGAACATGTAAGGTAACTTAATCATCTAGAATGTCTGATGGAGAACCATTGGCCTATTTGTGGTTAGCTGGGATAATTCCTTTGAGAAATAGTACAAATATTTGGCATCCATAGCATAGAAAGTGATATCAAAATGCAGCTGCTTGTGGTCAAATACAGTATCTGTTGTGTTCATCAATACCCACTCCAGTGGCTGAACGACAGAATCTTTCTTTAATAAAAGAGTAGAACTGGGCACCACTTCCTGGGTCAGTGCTGCTTAAGTGGAGACAGGCAGAGGCGTGGCCCACGTGGAATATTCCAAAGGCCAAAGCAGAGAAATGCAGTTGTTTCTATTTGTTCAGTTAGGTTATCCAAAGATAAAACAAAGTAGTCAGGTGATTAAAAGGAGTTCTATATAATTAAACATACTTGGGGGTGTCAGGGTGGCTAATATTACTAGGTACTAAAGAAAAAATAGTTTTTCTGTATGTTTCCTGCTTTGAAGTCCCCAAATTCATTTGTGTTTCACAACTTCCGACGGTTTCTAAATATCGCCACTAGGGGGTGCTGATGAATCACACTTAACTCGAAAAACGAAAAAATGAAAACACCCGCCAACTAATTCCATAGGCATGCCTGCAACACAGTGTAAGAAGAAAGGTTTTTGTTTTGTTTTGCTTTAACAGTTTGCAGTATAGGCCCATAAAGCTAACTCAGTAAGTCCCTGTATTGCCAACAAAAGCAAGCAAATCTCAGCAAGAAGAGATGGATAAATCCATGTAGTGATCCACGTGGTGATACTTTCCCTTGAATTTTGTGTTTGCATTGAAAGAGATGACTACCTGCAAACCTGTGCATTTTTTATCTCGCTTTGCTTTGGGGAGGTTAGTGGGAGAGCTTCCACTCAGAGATCTGAGAAGGAAACCAAGGTGCCCTTGAAGGATTTCAATACCCCGGAGAAGGCAAGAAAACCAGCTGATATCCACACGCACCTGCCAACCCCATCTTGGTCCCGCTTCTCTGTTCTCTAACTGCAAACGCACTTCATAGTTTTCCTCTTGTGCTCACCGGACCCGTAGGAAATCTGTAGTCTTCTTGAAAGTTCTCGAAACTTAACAAAATGCATATTTTCACATACAGGATGGAAACAAAACAAGGTGGCAAAGGCTACTGAGAACAGAGCATGACCCCAGCCCCTGCTGGGATAGGTGAGGAACCACTTGAAGAGAACGGACAGTCGGGACACAGGCATGCTCCAGCTCACTGAGAGCATTGGCAGATCTATGTCGGAATTGTGAGAACCGTGAAGGATGCTTAGAGCTATTGGGTGGCCAAAGCACACACAGTCGTAGGCTGGGCCATATGCAGCAGGGGCGGAGGGAGGCAGCCTGCATTGCATGCCCAGTGCACATTTTGCCCCCATTGACCGTTCCTTACCTTTATTACTCTCGAGCAACACTTGACGTTGGGTATTAGTGGCCCCGTTTTCCACGTGAAGATGGGGATTAAATAGCCCATGGTAACCCCCAAAGTCACACAGCTGGTAAATGGCAAAGATAAGCTGATTGGCTTCAAGACTCATGTGCTTTCACGTTACCTGCCTGTCCCATTTCAGTGTGCCTGTCCCTCTTCCAGGTGTGTCACATCCATCATGCCATTTACACCCGCAACAAGGGTAACGGATAAGTACGGTGGTGGTTTGCATTTTGAAGATGAGGCACCTGGAACACACAGAAGCTAAGAAGTCTGTCCAAAGTAATGAACAGACCTGCAAAGAGATGGAGCATGGATTCAAAACCAGACCGTGGGGCTCCCGCACTGTCGCTGTGAACCAAAGTGCCACACAGGGGACCCTCATGGTCCCGAAGCAGGAGCTCAGACATTTGCTGAGTTAAAATCCCCAGGCCAAAGGTCATGACTGCCAAAAGGGAAAAGAAAGGGGATTGCTCTCCCACGGCTGGGCACGAGATCAAGTAGCCCTGGTTTAGAACCTAGTGTTTTCCAGGTTTCATGTTAGTGTTATATATATGATATCGTTTGGTTCTCACAGCAGTCCTTAGAGAAAGGAAAAATTATCCTCATGTTTAAGTGGGAAAACCTGTGCCAGAAGTGTTACTTAACCTACCCAAGGACATGCAATTAATAAATACCAGAGGCAAGACTAAAATGTAACATCTGTTTAACTTGAAGGCATTTCCATGAAATATTGTTGAATAAGAAAAGTCAAACTCAAAAGAGTGCATGCAATGAACACATGTAATGAATTATATCATTTTGGAAAAAAAAATAGAAGGATACATCTTAAACTGTTCATCTAGGTTAATGGGAGAAAGTGTGGTAAGAATATAAAAAGTACAGACATCACACACTTATGCATCTATGAAAATTATGCATGTGCGTAAGCATGTGCATATGTATAAATAGTTGAGAAATTTATACAAAGTTATAATAAATAAAAATAAAATAATTTAATATTTGACAAAATTCAACAGCCATTTCTAAAATGTGTTTAGTATACTTTACTGTTATGTATGTGTTTTTCTAATCTTGAATTATTAACAGAAATCAAAAGTAAACATTATATTTAAGATTAAAATTCTGGGTATATTCAAATTAAAGTCAGGAACAAGACCCAGGAATTCAGCTATCATTCTGTGGTTACTCAACATTATTCCAGAAGTTCTGGTTAATACAAGAAGACAAGAAAAGGAATTAAGGATTGAGACCATTGAAAAGGAAGACACAAAATTACACATGCAAATAATTGAGTTATAAAAGAAAAATAAACCTACGTATATCAATACAACAATGACTTCATATAACATAGAACCAAACCTAGAGAGGAAAAAAATGAACACTGGTGCATTTTAATTCCTCTACTGCCTACTGATTTCTACCCATCCATGGCTCAGTGTTATTATGTTTCTCTAAGCCCTTACCATCTTCTTCCTTTCCCTACTCATAATCAAAGCTCACTTTTCCCCTTGGTGGAAGAAAAGAAAAATCCCCCCCCAAACTAATTCACACTAAACTGTGAATAATCACTAAATTCTCGTATTATCCCAAATATATTTCTTTATACATATTTTTATTATTGCTATACTTTATTTTTTAGAGCAGTTTTTAAGTTCACAACAGAATTGACTGGAAAATTCAGAAAGTTTTCATAGACCCCATGTCCCCCACCATCAAAATCTCACACAGAGTGATACATTTGTTGCCATCAATGAACCTACATTGATACATCATTATCACCCAAAGTTCATAGTTTATAATAGGATTCACTCTTGGTGTTGTACTTCCTATGCATTTTGACAAATGTTTAATGACATCATAGTATCATAGAATAGTTTCAATGCCCTATAAATCCTCTGTGCTATGCCTATTCATTACTCCCAATCTCTTAACCCCAGGCCATTAGTAATCTTTTCATTATTCCCATAGTTTTCCCTTTTCATGCAGTATGTAGCCCTTTTAGATGGGCTCCTTTTACTTTGTAATATTCATTCGAGTTTCCTTCATGTCTTTTCAGGGCTTGATAATTCATTTCTTTTTAATACCGAATAATATTCCATTATTTGAATGTACCAGTTTATCCATTCACCAACTGAATGACATCTTGGTTGCTTTCATATTTTGGCAAGTATAAATAAAGCTGCTATAAATATCTATGTGAAGGTTTTTGTATGGAGCTAAGTTTTCAGTTCATTTGGGTAAATACCAAGGAGCCCAGCTGCTGGTTTATATGGTAAGAGTATGTTTAGTTTTGTAAGAAAATGTCCAACTGTCTTCCAAAGTGGCTGTATCATTCTGCATTCCCATCAGCAATGAGTGAGAGTGAGAGTTCCTTCACATCTTTGCCCGCATTTAGTGTTGTCAGTGTTTCAGTTTTGGCCATTCTAATTGGTATGTAGTGGGATCCCATTGTTGTCTTAATTTGCAATTCCCTGATGACCTATGATGTGGAGTATCTTTTCATGTTTATTTGCCATCTGTGTATTTTCTTTGGTGAGGTCTCTGTCCAGGTCTTTTTCCATTTTTTTAAATTGGGTTGTTTTCTTATTGTTGAGTTTTCAGAATTCTTTGCATATTTTGGATAACAGTTCTTTATCTCATGTGCCTTTTACAAATATTCTCTCCCAGTTTGTGGCTTGTCTTCTCAGTCCCTTGATATTCTCTTTCACAGAGCAGACATTTTAAATTTTAATGAAGTATACCTTATCAGTTATTTCTTTCAGGGATCATGCCTTTGATGTATATCTAAAAAGTTATTGTCACATCCAAGATCATGTAGGTTTTTCTCCTACGTTATCTCTTGGGAGTTTTATGGTTTTAGGTTTAACATTTAGGTCTGTTTTCCATTTTGAGTTAAGTTTTGTGAAGAGTTTAAGATCTCTGTCAAGATTTACTTTTTTTTCATATGGATGCCCAGTTGTTCCAACATAATTTGTAGAAGAATTTATCTTTGCTCCACTGTATTGCCTTTGCTCCTTTGACAAAAACCAGTTGACTATGCTTATGTGGGTCTTCTTCTGGGCTCTCTATTTTGTTCCCTTGATCTATTTCTTTATTCTTTTTTTCTTATTATTAACATATTAACATGTATTAACATATATTATTTGCTTCAGGGGTACAGGTCGCTGAATCATCAGTCTTACACAATTCACAGCACTCACCATAGCACATACCCTCCCCAATGTCCATAACCCAGCTGCCCTATCCCTCCCCCTACACTCCCCTCACCCCTCGCCCCTGGCAGCCCTCAGTTTGCTTCCTGAGATTAAGAGTCTCTTATGGTTTGTCCCCCTCCTGATCCCATCTTGTTTCATTTTTTCACTCCCTACAATCTGTTTCTTTATTCTTTCAGCAATATCACACCGTCTTCATTACTGTAGCTTTATAATAAGTCTTAAAATCAGGTATTGTCAGTCCTCCAACTTTTTTCTTCTCCTTCAATATTGAATTGGCTATTTTACATCTTTTCTCTCCATATAAGCTCTAGAACCAGTTTGTCCATATTCACAAAATAATTTTTTGAGCTACTCATTGGGATATTATTGAATCTATAGATCAAGTTAGGAAGAACTGATATCATGACAATATCGTGTCTTCCTATCAGTGAATATGGAATTATCTCTTCATTTATTTAGTCCTTCTCTGATTTTATTCATCAGAACTTGGTAGCTTCTTTTTCACATAAATCTTAAACATAATTTATTAGATTTATACCTAGGTATTTCACTTTTGGAGCTATTAATGTAAATGGTAATATGTTCCTTCACACTCTGAACTTCTCCAATGCTTTCCACTTCTTTTCTCCTCCTAATCTTCCTCCCTGTGCCAGCAACATGAGAAGATTTTTCTCCAGGACTTACTGTGAGACCTGGTAGAATTCCTGGAGGTAAAACTCATAAGAGTGTAGGTGACCCTCCCCACCCATGACTGGATCTCCCTGGAGTTTTTAACTCTCACAGTTGTCCAAACTGAACCTCCAGCAATTCATTAACTGTGGTTCAGGCTTTCCTACCCTAGCACTGGTTCCCACAGAGGTTTCTAGTTGGGTGTTTCTGTTCTGGTTAGTCATGATTATCTGTATCTGCCTGTCTCTCCAATTTTAGGCGCAGCCGTTGACCCTCTGACCTCAGCTCTTTGACAGATATTAGAAGAGCTTTTGACTTTTTAGTTTGTTCAGCTTTTTGCTTGCTGTTATGATGGAATGGCAACTTCTTTGTTGCTTATATGCTGGACCAGAAACTGGATGTGTCTTTATTTTTTAAAGAAAAATGCTTGATAAACTACGTGAGGCCCTAATTAATAGAATTCTAGTCAATGAGACAAAATAAATGTTAAAACATCTACAGATAAATGTCAATTTGGACATCAGTGTGTTAGTGTTCTCCAAAGAAACAGAACCAATAGGGTGTGTGTGTGTGTGTGTGTGTGTGTGTGTGTCTGTGTGTGTATAATACATGTATGTATATATATTGTATGAAATTGGCTCATTCAACTATAAAGGCTGACAGGCCCCAAGATATGTCGTAAACAAGCTGGAGACACAGGGGAGCTGATGTACATGTAGCGGTAGCCAAGTCCAAAGACCTGAGAACCAAGAGGGCTGATGATGTAATTTTCATCTGAAGGCCAGCAGGCTCTTCACTCAGGAAGAAATGATGTTTCAGTTCAAGTCTGAAGGCTGGAAGAAGCAGATGTCCGAGTTCAAAAACAGTCAGGCAGGAGGAATTCTCACGTACTTAGGGAAAGGTCAGCCCTTTGTTCTATTCAAGTCAACTGACTGAATAAGTCTCATGTTAGGGAGGGCAATCTGCTTTACCTAGTTTAACAATTTAAATGTTAACTCACCTGGAGCACCTGGGTGGCTCAGTGGGTTAAAGCCTCTGCCTTCGGCAAAGGTCATGATCTCAGGGTCCTGGGATGGAGCCCCACATGGGGCTCTCTGCTCAACAGGGAGCCTGTTTCCTCCTCTCTCTCTGCCTGCCTCTCTGCCTACTTGTGATCTCTCTCCTCTCTGTCAAATAAATAAATAAAATCTTTAATAAATAAATAAATGTTAACTCATCCAAAACTCCTTCATAGACACACTCAGAATAGTGTTTGTCCAAATAGCCACACCCTGTGCTCCAGTCAAGATGGCACATAAAATTAATCATCACAACCACATGGGAATGCAAAGAATTGTCCTTGTTAAGAATCTAGCTTCAGAATCAACTCTATATAGTTCCTGTTTTCATAAAATCTGCCCTTCCTATACCTCTGAACATGTTGATTATTTAAAAGCTCCAAGTGGCTTTTTGAAGTGGGTTCTAGGACAGCAACAGCAGGGATTTCTCATCTCTAGACATAAGGGAGGGATTAACAACACTGGCTACTATGGAAGTGAATCATTTTTCTGCAGAAACATCTAGGTGAACTAAGATCCAAAAAGTAAGGACTACATGGAACACTAACATGTTAAGGGTGATAAAGAATGCATATATTCATGCACATACACACACGTGTGTGTGCTACACATAATACAAATAATTATAAGTATAACAAAAGAAAATTTAAAAATTAAAATCAGATTCTAACTGTTTAGAGAGAGGGAACAAATATATTTCCCACATAAGAAATGAGAAAATCAGAGGGCATCGGATTCCTGTGCCAATGAAGACATGCCTTCAAAGTTCTGAAGCAAAATTATTTTCAACTCACATATCCTTAATCAAATGTGAGGGCAAAATAAAAACATTTTCAGACTTGCAAGGGATCAAATTTTTACTTTTCATATACCCTTTCTTAAGATTTTACTTGAGGTGAGGCACCTGGCGTCTACCTTCGCACAGGTCATGATCCCAGGGACCTGGGATCCAGCCCTGCTACCATGTTCTCTGTTCAGCAGGGAGCTTGCTTCTCCCTCTCCCTCTGCCTGCCCCCCTCTCCCACTCTGCTTGCGTGCACACACACACACACACACACACACACACACTCTCTCTCTCTCTCTCTTAATAAATAAAATCTTTTTTCCCCAAATATGCTTATTTTATTTTTTCAGTGTTACAAGATTAATTGTTCATGCACCATACCCAGTGCTCCATGCAATTAAAAAAAAAAAAAAAAAAAGAATTTACTTGAAGATAAGGGCACCTGGGTGGCTCAGTCAGTTGAGCATCCGACTCTTGATTTTGGCTCAGGTCCTGATCCAGGGTCATGAAACTGAGCTCTGTGTCAGTTTGATTATTGAACATTATTGAACATTATTATTAAACATTGATTATGTTCAATCAACTAGCTCAGCGGAGAGTCTGCTTGGAATTTTTCCTCTTTCTCTTCCTCTGCCCCTCTCCCACCTCTCTCCCTCTAATTAATTAATTAACAATAATAAATAATAAAGTAATAAATAATAATGATGATAAATTAAAAATAATAAATCTTTTTTTTAAAAAGAATTTACTTGAGGATATAACTTAAAAGAGCAAAGGCATGTCTTCAAGTTCCTCAGAGGCAACATGAGGGCCAAAAACAAGACTTTGGTCTTGAAACTGCTCACCACAGAGCACAATGCTATAAAGGCTACCAGGAGACAGATTCCAACTCCTGCTCCTACCTCAGTGAGAGGAGCTTGACTTGGAATTGCTTCTTGTAGTGTGTTTTTATGGACAGCCTTATTTGAAGAAAGAGTTCCGCAGCTTTGAATCATTTGGAAGCTCCTAGATTGGATAATCTTAGAAGTCCCCCAGGCTCCAACACTCCACAGATCTGTGAACACAGGCAAGTTTGAACAAGTAACACCATTTCTTGAAATGTACAGTGCCAGAGCTCCCTTTCTGCAAACTAAATCATAGCATCCATCAAAAATGAAGCCTGTCAGAGGTGGCCATAATTTCTCTCACCTTGCTTAAATCTGCCTCTTTACAGTCTACTTTTCAAAATAGAAGTCTTGAGGAATTTCCAAAATAGAAATTCCCCACCATTTGATGTTGTGGAAGAAACAATAAGCTAAGAATCAGGAAATCTGGCTTCTAAACTTAATTTGCCTTACTTTAGCAAGACGGTTAACCTCTGTGGGCCTTCATTCCTTTCTTTGAAGAGTTGTTGAGAGTTGAAGACCAGGTTTTTAGCTAGAAAAAAAAAAAGCAAAACAGAGCCATGCAGAGCAAGAGAAACAGTGTTATGATTCCAAGTCCAATGTTTAACCTACACATAATTTTTTAGGGGTGTCTGGGTGTCTCAGTCAGTTAAGGGTCTGCCTTCTTCGGCTGAGGTCATGATCTACAGGTTCTAGGATAGAGCCCCCACATCTTCGGGCTTCCTGCTCAGCAGGGAGTCTGCTTCTCTCCTTTCTCCCTCTGCTCTTTCCCACCACTCATTCTCTCCCTTTCTCTCTCAAATAAATAAATACAATCTTTTTTTAAAGGATTGTATTTATTTATTTGACAGAAAGAGAGAGATCACAAGTAGGCAGAGGGGCAGGCAGAGAGAGGGGGAGGCAGGCTCCTTGCTGAGCAGAGAACCCGATGCGGGGCTTGAACCCAGGACCCTGAGATCATGACCTGAGCTGAATTTAACTCACTGAGCCACCCAGGTGTCCCTAAAATCTTTTAAAAAAAAAAAAACAAAACCTTTTTTAGATAGTGATATTTATTTCACTACACTGAAAACAAGGAAAAAGAACACTCCAGGCTCTCTAAAAATTTGTTGGTTTGCCTGTAGTTTCATGAACAAGATAATCATGAAATAACTGAAGTCAGAAGAACATTAAAAATGAAGTAGTTCAAACTATGAGTGCTTTTTGTTTTGGTTTGTTTTTTTTGTCACTTCATTTGTCAAAGCGTATTTCTTTTTTTTTTTTTATAATTATGTTCAATTAGCTAACATATAGTACATCATTAGTTTTTGATATAGTGTTCAACAATTGCCCATGGGTCAGTCCTGATTTGTAGACCTTTCTTAAAGTACTTGGAAAATTCTTTATGATGGAAAGTCGTACATTTTATAATGTAAACATCACATAGGAATTTTACATAGGTCCTCAGAATGTTTTGTAATCGAATAGCTGAAATAGTCCTCTAAGGGTTACCAGGCCTGATTTCAGTGTCTGAGACTTGGACAGATCTGAACTCACATGATCAGTGTCCCAGAGGGACAAAAAAAACTCCAAGCTGGATCTTGGTAGCCTGTTCCAAGGTTAATAATGGCCCTATTTCATGAATTCCTTTGTATTGCTCAACCATGTGATCAACAATTTTAACCCAATTCTTCCTATTTTGATGTCTAAAAATATTTAAGGTCCATGCCCTCTGCATTATAACTTTTCTGTCTCTGAGGAATGATATTAAGACTCCAAGTTCAGCAATCTCAGATCCTTCAAACTATTTTGTCATTCTTCCGTCATCCCCAACAATTGTCTAGTTCATGACGGACAAAAGAGTTGAAGAGACAAACTTGATAGATTAACTAAAAAGAAGAAGAGAAAAGAGAAAAGGAGTCCAGAAAGGACAAAGATACAGTTAATGTCTAACCCTGAAAACATAGTAAAAAAGCTAAGCTTACGTAGCTTCCACCTGAGGTTCCCAGACTCTTTGAGTTTCACAAGATAAATTTTCAAAACTCAACTGATCAATTAGTGGGGGACTTTATTAGCCCTCTACTTTGCCAAGTAATGACAAGTATTTAAGTAAATAAAATTTTACAACAACAAAGGTCCTAGTATCAACTACCATTACAAAGTCATGTTGGGCAAAAATGTTATTTTGGGCAAAAATGTATTTTGAGAATACATTCTCAATCTCAAGATTGAGATTGAGACAAATTCAATCTCAAAATTTGAGAATACATTCTCAAAATAGTGACAGTTCTTTAGATGGAATTAAAAGTATACTGCATCAATCGTGTTTTTCTCATTTAACTACAGATAAGTGGAACTTTGTCAAAGAAAAACACTCTTCCTTGTAGCCCTGGCATTTGAAAACCACTAAATGACTCCATCGTGAGCAAGAAAATTGAACAGAAGAGCCCAAGATTCTGCAAGCACAGGGTGGTTTCATGGGACTACATAGGAAGCACACTGGCCTGTATAACTGCAGAACTTCTTAGTTTGAGCCCCCACCAGAAAGTGTTTGTATTTTCCAAAAGAAGGAAACTATTAACCTTCATGCTTTGAGTAGATACAACCAATTTTCATATATTGACCTTGTATGCTGCAACTTCCCTGAAAGTGTGAATTATGCTAATGTGGAGTCTTCAGGTTTTTCTGTATATATGATCATGCCATATACAAATGAGAGAGTTTTATTTCTTCTTTCCCAATCTGGGTGTTTTCTTTTTCTTGCTTAATTTCCCTGACTAAAACCTCTAGTACAATGTTGATTAGAAGTGGCAAGAAAAGACATCCTTGTCTCATTCCTGTTCTGACAAAAAAAAGTCTTTCATATTAAGTATCTTTCACCATGAAGTATCATGTTAGCCAGAATTTTTCATAGATGACCTTGAAGAAGTTCCCTTTTAATACTACTTTGTTGAGTGTTTTTATCATGAAAGAATATTGTCAAATGCCTTTTCTACATCTACTGAGACCATCTTTTATTCCATTAAAATGGTGCATTACATTGACAGATTTTTGTATGTTGAACCAACTTTGCATTCTTGGGACAAATCCCGTTTAGTTTTGGTGTATATGCTTATATGCTGGTGGATTCTGTTTGTCAGTATTTTGTTGAGTATTCTTGCATCTATATTTTAGGAAATATTGGTCTGTAGTCTTCTTTTGTTGTGATATATTTGTCTGGTTTTGGTATTAGGGTAATACTGGCCTCATAAAATGCATTAGGAAGTGTTCTCTGGGAAGATAGTGAAGTAAGAAACAATGGACAGAAGTAACAGATCTGGGGATTGGGCGAGCCTGGGGGTGGGTATTGAGGAGGGCACATATTGCATGGAGCACTGGGTGTGGTGCATGAACAATTAATCTTGTAACACTGAAAAAATAAACATATTTGGGGAAAAAAATAAAAAATAAAAAGATAAGATAGAAAAATAGAGAAGTTGTGAATTATTAAACAAATAACTAGCAGCAGGAACTTTATAAACTACACAATAAACATATTTTCAGAAAATAAGAATTTTATGTAATGGGTAGATATAAGATGGAAGCTTAACACAAGGAAATAACTGTTGTAGCACAGAAAAATGAGGAGCATGACCTGATGGCTAATTCCTAATGGAAAAAAGTTAAAGTTTAATATTAAAACCATACTGTAGATTATTCATTATTTGTCAATTATAATTATGCTCAAGTTAGCTGTATAGAAAAAAATATATAAAGTTTCATTCCATAGTCACAGTTCAGTTGTTTTCAGTCTTTGCTTCCCCACCACCACCACACACACATATCTTCTCTCTTTTTCTTTTTTTTTCTCTTTTTTTTCTCCTTTTCTTTTTTAGTAATAGAAAGATTTATCTGGCCATATAAATACACAGCTAAGGCCTATATTTCTCAGCCATCTTTGCATATAAGCATGGAATATGACTAGATTCTGGCCAATAGGAAGTGAAAAAAGGTGATGAGCAACTTACGGGTCATACCCTTAAAAAGATAGCAAGATACTCTTCTCTGTTCCCTATTCCTACTTGTTGGAATGTGGAAGTCGTGGCGAGAGTTACAGCAGCCATCACAAACCACAAGATGGAAACCATGTATATAGCATGGCAGAAAAAGAGGGACCCTAGGTCCCCAACATCACTGAATCTCTTCACTCAGACTGTTAATTAAGAGAGAAATGTTTCTATCTTATTCCATTGCTATTTGGCCTTTATTATAGCAGCCAAATTAGTACCCTAACTTAATACAGTCCTTGTCTAAAATTCCAAGTTAAAACAAACAAACAAACCTTGAGAATTGGAGGCTAATATTTTTATCTAACAGCCTACAGCTTTCAATTATAGTCATGATTTTGGTATTAGGGAAAAAAAAAGAACAAAAAGACTAGATAAGTAATATCCTTTATAGAACATTATTTTTACACAATTTCCCCACTCATGCACCCTCACCCTGGCCATTTATTTCTCTTTTCAACTCTTTATTGTACACATTTCAGTGAAGTCCTTTCTCCCCACCTTTCCACCAAAATTGCTTTTACCAAGATCAACAATAACCTCCATGTAATGAAATTCTTTGGTTAATTCTCAACCCTCATTGTACTTAACCTATCAGCATCTGATGCTGTGTATTTTCTCCTCTTTGAAACATTCCACTTAGTTCACATAATAGCTCACTCTCTGGGATTTTCTCCATCCCCCAAGCTGTTCTTTCTCAGTGTTTTCATCATCCATCCTATCATGTGTTGCTTGTGGGCCTCAGACCTCTTCTCTGTCTATATTCACTTCTTAGTGATCTTATCCAGGTTCATGTTTTAAATACCATATATTAAATCCCAAATTTTACTTCCAGACTACTAAAGTATAAACCTTATGAGGGTAGGAATCCTGTGTTTCTTTCCTGCTGCATCAACAGAGCCTAGAACTGGATCTGCCATGTATCAGTGCCTTTGTTGAAAGAATGAGTAAATAACTGGAAGGTGCTTTGCTTTATAAATAATCTCTTTAAATAGTATAAATAATAATACTATTTACTTTCCCCTTGAAATTCTTAATAGAGGGCAAGGAAAACCATGTCCTTGCTCAGCATACGGAGCATATGTAGAATAAATTTCAGCTATGAATTTCTGGTGGTACAGCCAGGCTGTGTTTCATTCTCACTATTCTTGGCCAGCTATGCAGAGGCTGTGATGACAGTGTCCTCAGTTGGTTTTAAGAATTTATAGAACTGCAGAATATGGAATGATATGCCAAAGTCAATAACAGGCTTAAAGAAAATGAATACTTATTAGTATTCAGCTCTTCGTGTCTCTGAATTCTAATCCCCAATACAAGCTCTGTTAGGATCATAAACAATGCTCAAAGACCAACACTCTCAAAGGGTGTTTACAGGGTCTCCTTTGCTTCTGGGTATATTTAACAACCGTTACAGTCAGTGGGATACTCGGGCACTCAGAAAAGAGCACATGCATCTAATCAAAAATACAAAAATATTATCAGCTTGGGGCACCTGCGTGTCTCAGTCAGTTGAGCTTCTGACTCTTGGTTTTGGCTGGGGTCATGAGCCCAGGGTCATGAAATAGAGCCCAGTGTCAGGCTCTGAGCTCAGTGGGGAGTCTGCTTGAGAGTCTCTCTCCCTCTCCTTCTGCTAGCCAACCCCGCCTCTCTCTCTCTTTCTCTCAAATAAATAAATAAATCTCTTGGGGAAAAAAAAAGAAAAAATATTATCAGTTAATTGCAGGCTCAGTCAGTCCTAATACAACCTGTGCTTACCCAAAACTGAGCCAGGAACTGCAATTAGCCTTTCCCTTTAAAAGCCCTAATAATTGTGCACAAGTTTAATTTCTTAAATGTTCATTGAATGTCTTCCGAGTAGCTCAGGGAGGATATCTTTTTGTATGTCCATGTGTCAGTGTGTTTACATGTGTGAGTGAGTGTGTGCCTGAGAGAATGCATCTGTGTCTATAATCTGTTCAAAATCCCCACCAGGAAAAGCAAGAGCTGACCAGTACATGAAAATTTGTTTAAAAACAGAGAAAGCAGAACATTCAAGACATAAAATACTTCCCATCTGGGAAGAAATGGTGTCTTCAGACTTTCTATTTGACAGATCATTGCCAGTGTTTTCGGTTTGGCAATGTAGACCTAACTCCCACATCTGAGATAAGTGGAGAGGCTGAGGAGAGGTAGTATTTGTGGATCCAGTTGGCTGCCCACACAACCAACATCCATTTCTCCCTTCTTGTAACAGGACTCAATTCTGTTCAAATATCCTACCCTCTTCTCATGCAACTCAGAGGACAGTTGACCCCATTCTCAGCTCTAGAGGTAGATCCTGATTCATCTAAGCTAGGGGTTAGCAAGCTTTCACTTTAGAAGGCCAGGTAGAAATATTTTTGGGTTTTTTAGCTATATAAGTCCCTGTCACGTGTTCTTTGTTTTTGTTTTGTAACCCTTTTAATGTACAAAACCTTTTTTAGATCTTGGGCCATATAGGGGGACCTGGGTGGCTCAGTGGGTTAAAGCCTCTACCTTTGGCTCAGGTCATGGTCTCAGGGTCCTTGGATCGAGCCCCACATCGGGCTTTCTGCTCAGCAAGGAGTCTGCTTCCCCCTCTCTCTCTCTGCCTGCTTCTCTGCCTACTTGTGATCTCTCTCCTCTGTCAAATAAATTTAAAAAATCTTTAAAAAAAAAAAAAAAGATTTTGGGCCATATAAAAATAGGTCACAGCCTAGATGTAACCCACAAGCTACAGTTTGCCAACCCCTTGTCTAGCCTGTCATAATAACTTCATTTCCCGTATCAGTAACTGATTTAGAAGAGGATATGGACAATTCTAGCCAATGAGATATAGGGGAAAATCTGTTGAGGGCTCTTGAGAGAAGTTGCTTCATCTCTACTGCCCCCCAAAAAACTACTGTAGCCATTCTTGCCATATAAATCAACACAGAGAAGGGAGAACCAGGAGGCTGCAGGGAAGTGAAACTGTACTGTGTCTGGAGCCCATCCTGCCTCTGAACTTACTGCTATGCAGGATAATAACTTCTGAGGGTGTTTAAGCCAATCTGTATCAGCATTTCCAGTTACCTATAGCTGAAAGCCCAAATTCTAATTGATCCAGATGGTTATGAATTCAGAGTAGATGAAAGGAGCAATAAAGAGAATACTAGAAAAGACAAGATGGCAGATGTTTCCCCAGATCCCTAGATACTCTGTCCTTCCCTTTATCCTCTTCAAACCCCTCTCAGTTTTCAATTTATAAAGATCTGAATGAGTATTAATTACCTTAATTTCGAAAACCACAGGATTTTAGAGGTGAAAGAAACAGTAGGAATAATATCCTGTAATTCCTTCATACAGTGGATGAGAAAATGGAATCCATGGAGATGTAACTTGTCCCTAATCACACAACTGCTTGGTGGCAGAGATGAGATGAGAAACTGGTCTTGAATCCAAGTCTATACATGAAAACACATGATTCAAATTCTACACACTAAGAGACAAAGTCTCCTAACAATGCTTACCATGAAAACCTAGAAATCAAGATTTTCCCTTTGAACATTAAGAAATTTTGTTATATCCAGGCATAAAATCACTACATCTGTGTACTGGTCAATGTTCTTCAAAGAAATATAACCAATAGGATGAGAGTGAAATGGAGGGAGGGAGACTGAGAGAGAGAGAGATTGGGAGAGAGAGATTATAAAGAATTGGCTTCCTCCATAATGGAGGCTGACAAGTAGGTAACTGGAGACCCAGAAAAGCCAATGTATAGTTCCAGTCTGAATATTGGCAGGCTTGAAACCAAGGAAGTGCCAGTGTTACCGTTCAAACACAGGCAGGAAAAAAGACCAATGTCCCAGGTTGAAGGCAATCAGACAAGAAAAGTTCCTTCTTACTGGCAAGAGGGTCAGACTTTTGTTCTATTTAGGTCTTCGACTGCTTGAAATGGTCTCACATTGGGAAGAACAATCTTCTTTTCTCAGTTTACCAATTTAAATCTTAGTCTCACCTATAAACACCCTCACAGACACACCTAAATAATATTTGACCAAATACCCGGGCACCCCATGGCCCAGTCAAGGTGACATAAAATAAACCATCACAATCTGTCATCACTGGCTTTCTGAGATTTCTGGGTCTGGGTGAAAGGGAGGCAGAGGTGCCCCTATAGCCCCCAACACATCTATATTTGACAATTGCCCCTGGCCTAGAATCTATGGAAGACTGTGGTGCCAGGGAAAGAAGAGGTACCAAGACCTACTTTCTGAGCCTATTCTTTTGGAGGTGGGTAAGAAGATGGATAAACTAGAACTAAAATAATAACCTCGTTTACAGTAGAATTTGAAATGTAAATCATGACATTTAAGAATGAAAGAGGGGAAAGAAGAAAAAGGTAAGATATGGCTTGGAGAATTTTGCTCTTAAATCATAAGGAGGGTTTTGGAAAGACAGTTTTATGAGAATAACATTACGTTTTTCTGGTTTTTCTTAAAAGCAAGAGCCCCCAAGTTTTGAAGCAAATGAGTCATTTTTTATTCCCCCAAAGTCTTGTGCTCCCAAGTATAGTACAGCAAGAAGGGGGGAAAGCCATAATAGAAACTAGAGTGGAAGAGAAGCTCTTACGTACTGATTGGAATTTTGGCAAACCACAAAGTTCTCTGTTCATGGCTGTAAAGATCTTGGAGCCCCACTATGAAAAGACTAAAGACCTATAGTTGGGGTTAATTGGTGTTGACACCTAACACCACCTTGTACATGCTCAAAAATCAAAATAACAGGAAGAAAAAATAAGGAGCTCTACAGAAGTCATGTAGAGTAGTAAGTTTGCAAAAGATTAGAAGTAATGTCAGCACTTTCTAATGGGAAGTGAAAGACCGATGAGGAACTGACTATTTAAAGAAATCAAGAGAGGCCCCATGAAAATGAAGGTTCTATGTACTGCCTTAAACACAATTTCCTCTGAAACTTTTGTGTGATGAACAGGGATTATTTTTAGGAAAAGTATATTTTGCAATTCCATTGCCTAGACTGCATTTTTAGTGAATTTTTAGGCCATCTAATGGCTTACATAGCCTACAGTCCAACCAGAGACAGGAAGGAGGCTTGGCCATTATTTCTATGGCTTGTGCCAGTACTGATGTTAGGAAGAACACCCAATAAGACCACAAATGTAACACACCTGAGCAACAATATCCTGTTTTTAAAAAATTAAAGAGAGGTTGGTTAATTATCATACTTTGGAGATGAAATCTGGTTACACCCTTCTAGGCTGACAACCTTCTTCTTACCAAATAACATACCTGGAAACCTCCCCAAAGGGCGCATGTGACATCCCTCTCCTACCTAAGAATTCATCTCTCGACCTTCTGACAGATCAAAAAAAAAGGAGACAGGACGTTGGATTGGATTCTCACAGCCCCAGAAATGACATCTTGTCTGCCTGACCTCCTTCAGAATTGTGGCAACGAGTGACAGACTAAAAGCAACATATTTGGGACTGGGCTATAATGAAATGAAAGAGACAGAGGCAGAGATGCCCTGTATCTGGTTACTGTCTAGGCCATTGTCCAGGAACTGAATTCATCTCAGCTTAACAGAGTTGGCTTCTCTGGATGCCCCCTCTGGAGCAGGCTCACTACCCCCATTACTGGCACACAGCTTCAGGGACCAGTAGGAGCAAACTGCAAGGCCCCAAACAAAGGGAAGAGAATAGTAAAGGGGTGGGCATGAAGTTAGGAATCTTGACTAATAGTGTTTCAGGCAATATTATTACATTAAAATAGATATACTACATATTTTAATCTCAGGGAATGAGGGTTTTGTGGATTTTTTAAGTAAAAATTAAATGCTCTGGTATTTGGAGACATGATTGCATAAACTATAAACGAGGGAAAAAAAATCACTTGTGTTGTGATTGCTTAAAATCCTACTACTGACAAAGCCAAAGACATTACTACCTTGAAACCTCACAATAACATTGAGTAGTAGGTATAATTATCTTCCCTGTGCTTTATATAAGAAAGGAAAGTAGGACTCAGAATTAAATCAAAATGTCATTAATTTATAAGCCTGGCTGCAAGGTAAGCCTATGCTGATTTTAGAGACTCTGTCCCTGGTAGTTAACCACCATACATTTCTTCAAAATTGAGAAAGGTTAGAGGAACTGAATGAAGTATATCTCCATTTATGTACACATGAGACAGGGCATGGCACTTCACATAGCCAATGCCACTATGTCTCTATGTCTCATGTTTCAGAAGACAAAGAAGTTTAGGTGGTAGAGAGCATCTAATCATTATACTCCAGTTCCTCCTCTCGGCATACCACTTCCATGTTAAGGAACTGGCTTCTACTAAAAAGATGGAAGCTTTATGACCACATTCCTTGGGAATAGTGTGAGAGAGGCCAATCACGTCCTCAGCTAAGTTAAGCTCTAGTCAGAAAAGAGGTGGTTCCTAAGGTGAAAATACAAGAACCCTGTATGAGTGTCTATGTCCTCAGTGACCCACAAGGCCTCTGAAAGTTTACCTGGCTCCAAAGTAACTTACTGTGGCCATTCCAAATAATGCTGGGTAATCTTCAAGCGAGTCTTCTTTCCTGGGTTATATTCCTCAGCCTTTTCTTTCTTGCCGGGCTTCCTCTGGTGCGAGTGCCCATTCCTTAGTTCTCAGCCTCCCTCTGTTATCTGGTCTCGTTGAGAAAGCCTAATAAACCGGAACTGTGATGCCCCACTTGACCACATCACATCATAAGAGACAAACCAAAGGATGTCTTATTTTCAGAGTTGCTGGTACTATAAAATGAGACCATTAGCTTCTTTCTCAGTTCTCCAAGTTCACATTTTAAAATGAATTCCTTTAAGAGGGGTTCTGGAAAGATGAGGAGGAAATACAGAAGTTTTTCCTTGTCCTGGTTTTATTCCACAGTGGGCCATGACAAGAAATGTTCAATTGCACAGAGACACTTGTTCTAATGAGCACTTCATCTGTGGTTCTGAACCCTGGCCATACATTAGAATCACCTGGAGAGTTTTTAAAAAATATAATGCCTTCATCCCACTTCTGGTAGTTCTAATTCAATTGGTCTGAGCTGGAACCCAAGCAACAATAGTTTTTTAAGATCCCCCAGGTGGTTGTAATGAAGAGCTTGAGCCCAAGAACCATTGCTAACTTCATAAACAGTGCCTTAACTGTATCCATTTTTATGAGTCAGAATTCTATGTTCATCTGAAGAATGTGGCTTAGAAATGTTTCCCTGATACATGGGCTGCTCTTGCTGGTCACGTATGTTTTCATCATCATTGACTTAAACGTGCTATGACTCATTTTAAAAGTCAAAAAAAGTCCAAGTTCCATCTTAGGTATATCTGAACACGTACACCAATTTTCATCATTTTGCATTTGAAAAGTGCATTCTATCTACTTCACAATTCATTTTCTCGGTGCAGTATCTCATTTCATCCTTACCACAATCCTCAGGTAAACAAGTCTTCCATTTTAAAGAAGTGGAAATCCATGCCTAAGTAAAGGGAGTGATATCCTCCCAGGATCACACTGAGGGAAAAATCTCATAATTGAGTCTAGAGCCGGGTCTTCTCTCAATCTGACTTCCTTGCATCCCTCAATGTGTCCACAGCCAAGTTTGCTACCCAGTCCAACTGACCCAGTACCACAGTCCGACTTTGTTTGCCTCCAGTGCTTCTCAATCCCAAGGTGCATGCAAATCACCAGGGGATCCTATTGAAAACACAGAATCTGCCTTACTGGGTTTGGGGTGGAACATAATGTTCTGCATTTCTGATACCAATGCTGCTGGTCCATGAACCATTCTTTGAGTAGCAAAGTCAACAGCATCAGAAAATACATCCCTTTGAATAATAGTGAAGAAAAAGAATTCAACTGAGCTTCGCTTGTCTTCTGGATACTCGTGACACAACACATTTATTGAAGCAAATCATCAGATCCTTGGCAATTCTCCTTCTGGCCAGAATATATGTTATTCTTTTGGCAGCTAGATCATCATTGTGTTCATTTCTGGAATCATCAACAGCTGGAGTTGCAGCAGCCAGTGGCTATAATTTCTCTCCCTCACTCTGTCTCTCAGTTCTGCTTCTAGTTCTCAGGCCAACAGGATAGGCCCACTGGGACCAGTGAGCCATCTGGCCATGCAGCTGGCCTGGACTTCTGAGCCTGAGAACATAATGATGATTCACTGTGTGTGATCCAAGTCCTTAGATGACATCTTCAGTTCCTGGAAATAAACTGCCAGGAACAGTTAGTTATATTGGCTAAGAGTTTTGTCTTGAAACCCACAAAAGTAGTGTTGTATTGGCATTGATGAAGATGTGCCTTTTCAGTTTGTTCTTCTCCTTAAAATAAGCTAATTTTTGCAATGTATAAGAGTGTTCTGGAGAACACAAAAGACAAGGACCCCAAAGGCTTGGGTTTAGTTCCATTCTCACCATGGAACTAAACATGGACTAGACAATTTGGATCAAATATTATAAGCTTTCCATCCTTTAGAAAACTAAATGATAAAACCATATGATCTTCAACCATCTTTCTTAGAACCACTGACTCAGAGTATTAGTGCTATCTTCACGAAGTAGAAGAAGTGACTTTAGAGAAATGTTATCTCTCTTCTTTCTTATCATCTGTTTCCCCTCAAAAAGTATCCTGCATTCCAGTTGTTCCACAAGTGATTTGATCATTGCCTACGATTCTATTGGAACCATCCAATCATAAACAATTGGAATATGTCAGAGAAAAAGGCAGAACTACCCCCATTAGTCTTTCTACCTTTTTTTAACAAAAGCCCTCAGGGGAAAAGATGCTTAAAAAGGAGCCTGAGCAGAAGATTTCTCTTGCCCCTAAAGAGACAGCCCCAGGGGTCAGGGGGATAAAGAGGTAGGTCAGGGGGCATAGGATACCTATACTTCACTCCCTGGTGCCACCATCTGGAAAGCAACAAGACCTCGGAAAAGGAAAGGAATGGCTATAGGGTGCACACAGGCCAAAGGGACCAGAGACAGCCTTACCCAAGACACCTCTGCCCCAAGCTGAGTGTGGGGGTAGCTAAGAGTCACTATTCCTAAAGGGTGAAGAAGACAGAAACAATGGGATTGGACAGATGTGGGAGGACCTGATGACCCCTTACCCCAGTGTCTCAACATTACAAGATCCAAAAGTGTGACACAATCCTGGTGAGAGATGGGGAAACCCCAGGAAGGACTGAGGTTAATATTTCTTTCCACTAGCCTAGCAGAATGAAGCTTGCAGTCAGAAATCAAAATCTGAAATTGAGTTACTAAAATGAAGAAAACGAACTGAAATATACATCATCCCTCCCTAAGATTCATAGCTGCTCTACATCCATAGAGTGTTGTGTTATATTGCTGTGTACAAGCACCTCCAATAGGAATTTACCAAAATACTGGGGAGTTCAATGATTATTCATGAAGTATTGCTTGCAAACCAGGTAGGCATCCTTGAAGCACCTAGAGCAATGCATGGTATACAGGAACCTCTATGAATATTTCTTGCTGGTTGTCTAAATGACCAGCATACTTAATGAGGCACTGACACAACTCCTTTTATTTTATTGTGCTAATTTGAATACAGAAAGAAAGAAAACTATTCAAATCGGTAAAGTGTGACCTAAGAGGAGGCCCTTAATAATAGCTTTTTCCAGATCCATTTCCTCAGATTACCGCCAAAGATCTAGCCTGAAAGAATTCAATCATTTTCACCAGAGAGCTGACCTGGAAAGCAGACAGTTGCTATAGGAACTATAGGTTTTATAGGAACTAAAGGCATTAACAGTTCTGAAGTTCTAGAACCACGGTGAAATCTGGGATGCTGTGTTTTGAAGTGATAAGTTCACCCTTGGCAGCTGTGCTATAACCAGGCATGCCCAGGTGTTAACTGAAATTGAAAATAGCCTTTCAAGAGCCCTAGGTCTTCATTATTTTTTTTTTTTAAGATTTTATTTATTTGACAGAGAGAAACACAGTGAGAGAGGGAACACAAGCAGAGGGAATGGTAGCAGGAGAAGCAGGCTTCCTGCCGAGCAGGGAGCCCGATGCAGGGCTCGATCCCAGGACCCTGGGATCATGACCTGAGCCAAAGGCAGATGCTTAACAACTGAGCCACGCAGGCACCCCTTATTTTTAACGTTGTAGTTCATAATCCTAAAAGTATTCCTAAACTTCTCCCTTCTGGTAGTTTGTAAGGAAAGGTATGTATTTGAACAATAGTGAATAATAACCACCTCCCTACTGGAAGTTCAGTATAAATCCTAGCAAAGGCATCAGACACCTTCTGAATGGCAGCCATATTGGATTCTGTCTGTTGCTGCAGAGGATTCTCTCCTCCCTGCTAAGACACACTTTTCAAACAACAGCTTCTACATCTCTTCTTATCTAAAAGTAACATGATTTCACATTTCAAACCTTTAACAGTCACTGCTTAAAAGTACAACTGACTACCCATGAATTCTTTTTTGCTGCTTTTGTTGTTTTAAATAACATGTTTTTAATGGAGCTTGGAATTTGAAATATAAAGCAAGAAAAGGATAAAGCAAGAGATATGATTTTAATAATCACAAATAGGAGGATTGTGATGCTAGGTCTTATTTCAATATCAATCCTGATGATGATGCCTTTCTTACTGAAGTTTTAAATTCTAGCTACATTTAGCTCCCTGCACAGATGATTTTACTGGTTTCTGTATACATTAAACCCAAAGCAAAAAGAATGAAGGAGTGAGATCAATTTTGACTATCCACCCTACTCCTAGTAGAATGCAAAGAAAGGGTTATGCAGAAATAAAGGACTAACAAGAACCTCCTCTCTAAGTTTCAAAGACAGCAACTGGAAAAAGAGAAGTCACAGACCTCGGGGTTTTCTAACAAGTCAGAAATAGGTTCTGGCTATGGGGCAGAGATAGGAATGCTGTCAGACTACCTAGTATAGATTTTCTTCCACAAGCTTAGGTCATTCTAAATTAGGTGCCTTGTCTCTGAAATATTCCTTTTTCCCTTAATGCCCAAACAATCACACAGATCTTAGGAGTCTCTGTGATGCCACCTCTCCAATTCTGATCTTGTAAGTGAAGGTAATAATAGTTCTTACTTCATCATACGAAAAACAAACTAAATAATTCAATGTTAAGGGTTTAAAACCATTTCGGTGCATAGCCAGCACTAAATATTTGTAAATTCTTATCCCTGAAGACTCTCATGGGTTTTCCTTAAACACGCACACACATAAAAATACCACTTGTCAATATTACAGAAATGCTATTTTCAACGGATATAATCATGATATTCTAGAACCTATAAGTTAATTACATGTTCCTTGTCACACACAGTCTTCTCTTAGTGTTGTGAGTTCACTATCATTTTCCCTAAAGTTTCTTGGACAGGGCAGCCTTTGTGATCACCCACTTCACTCAGTGTTTCTTCATCAGTCAACGGGAAACTTATAGGCATAACAATTGAATGTAAGCTTACCCCCATTGACCCGGAAACTATCCCTTCATTCTCAGTCTAAGAAGTCCTATCTGCCAACCTACCAGCAAGAGGAGAAAATGCTGACTCTCCAGCTGGACAGAAACAGTTTGGGGCTCTTCAACTAGATGCATAATCAATGAGAAGGTGGCTAAAGATGTTTTTAGGTGTAGCTTTGCTGATAGAAGCTGTTCCAGGGTATCTCAAAGCACGGCTATATCTCAGCAAAACTGAGCAAAAACTGAGCTCATCTCCTATCTTCTTTCTCTCCGCCCTCTTCTCTTATACTAGAATTTGAGGACAAACAGACTACCAAGGGTTGTGACAGCAATAGACTGCTACAACAAAGAAGCTGTAACTCCCAGTTAGAAATGATTGTTAGGACAAACAGACTCCCATTGTACTATGTTGTAAGAAAATGACTAGTAAATTCCATGTATGGAGAATGATATTATGACATAATATGGAGACAATAGTGGTAAGAAAGAAATTCCTCATTTTCCCAACCCTATCCTAGCAACAGCATTAAGTATCCCCAATTATATGTGGATCTTTGAATGAGAAAAGCCAACAAATAATATGATGGGAATCATCAAATGCATGTGTATACACAAATGAATCCATGGCTTTTTTCTGAATCTTGAATCTGAAGTCCTTTTGCTAATTCTTGACAAATGGGCCAAGTTCAGGCTATGCATCCCTTAAAAAAAAAAAAAACCTCACATCTGTTTCTTGTAATTCATTAAGTGGCAAAATGCCACTCTACTGGTTCTATGCACCTATTGTTTAACTTGGCTCTGTTTTCCGCAGTCTGAATGGAGTTCTCTTAGATGGACAATGTGTTTATTCATGTAGCTATAGCTTTCTGTTATTAGAAATGTGTCTTTGAAACAGACTTATAATGTCTGGAAGGAAGGAAAACACCCAGACAAAAAAAACATAAGCATATAACCTTTTTTTTCCCCTTAATGCTCTTTATTCCCTACACAACTATTAAAAAAAATCATACTCCTCAGAACATCCTTATGAAAGGTGTAGTTCCCAAAAGAGTAGAAGACTACCCCAAAACTGAGTCTAAGTGGGTGAGCTCCTATTCTTTATTGCTCAAACATCAATAGAACTTTGCATAACGTCTCACCTTTATGGAAGACAGAATAATGCTTCCATTCATCTACATGATCCTAAAAATGACCAGACAAATCCCTCTGCTGAAAGGAAATAAGTATCTTTGTTATCATAGCTTTTAGTACCTCTTCCCACTCAAGGCATCATTTTGTAGTACAGGGAGCCTAAGATTTTGAATGGCCCAAAGAGAACTCCCTGATAGATTATTTCAACAGAAATGAAGAAGATTGGTGGGTTCACTTGAAAAGGGTTCAACATCGGAAAACAGAATAAGAGAAGGGACTAGCTAAATGACTTGAATCTCTTCAGGCACTGGTGTTGAATGATTCCATAATAGTAATGTGACTGTGTTTTTAAAAGTATTGCGGCGACCAGATTTGCTAAGGAGATAACATGAAGGAAAATCTGAGTAATGAGTAAAGCTGCCTGTCAATCATAAAGGAATTCAATAGGGGGAAACAGAAAGAGGTCTCTTGAGAAATGGTTGGCCACAGGGTGCGACACCTCATCAAATTTCTTGCTGGTGAAACCCTCTTGCTTTGCTGAGAAGGGCTCATTTGCTGAGCTTTCACAGATGAAGAAATATGGACTCAGCAGGTTGCAAAGCCAATTGACAGTTTCAATCGTGTCACTTACAAGAAGAATTTGATAACCAATTCAGAAATGAATTGTGCTCCTTTCCTCTCTTGATGAGCACACCTCACCAAACCCAATCTTACTGTTCCAAGTGTGCGGTCTAATTTGTTGAGAGTCTAATGTGTTGTGGAGCTTATGTATCGAGTTCTTTCCAGAAAGCAAAGCTCTGAGGTTTAGGGGAGGGGAGGAGGGGCGGAAAGAAGGGCATTATTTAAAAAATCATGTGACTTTCCTTTCATTCAATAATAAAAATTAACATTCTAGCAAGAATGTACTAGGAATACAGCCTGTGTTGAATACATTCTATTTGCTTTAAATCTTATCAGACAACATATTAGCATTTACGTTCTTTTGCAAATATATCACAGAAATAGTCCCACCATAAAATAAAGCTGAAAATAGATTGAACAGTAAAAACATTCTGAAAGGAGGTCTGGGCCTAATATGACTGTTGCTAAACTAAGTTCATTAACATCCCTAAATCTTGACCTTCTTGTCTAAATAAGTCATGACCATCCTAACACTACCTACTTCTTAGGGCAGTTATGATGGTCAAAGGAATTACCATTTCCTTTCACTACTACATTGCAGCAATGTACATAAAAATACTTTTAGAATCAAAATATGTTCCTCAAATGGATGATATTGAGAAAATTCACACACAGAGAAGTTAAATGACTTGCATAAAACTGGCAGCTAATTAATGTTGGGTCTGGGACTCAGAACTAGTCATCTTTATTATCTAGCAATATTTCCTCCCTAGATAGACCCTGTGAATTTGCAATTTCTTTGCAAATTTGCAATTTCTCCTTGTGAACCAATCGTGAAACCAAGATAGCAATTTTAAAAGACATGCTATGGAAATAAGCACTATACTCAGGACTTTACCACCCAAAAGGAATTGAAAGTGTTTAACATCAAAATGTAGAGCAGACCTATTCAAAGGATCCTTTTTTTTTTTTTTTTAAGATTTTATTTATTTATTTTTGAGAGAGAGAGAGCACAAGGGGGCAGGGAGGGGCAGAAGGAAAAGCAGTCTCCTTGAGTAAGGAGCCCAATGCAGGAACTTGATCCGAGGACCCTGAGATCATGATCGAAGCCCAAGGACGTTTAACTCAACTGAGGCACCCAGGCATCCTCAAAGGGTCCTCTTCTAACTAAAACAACTGAATATTCTGCTTTGAAACCACCATTTGGAAAACACCTAGACACTGCCTCAGGTTGTCCCTCTAAGAGTGACACACCCCTTCTCCCCAAGACATCCACCAAGGAGGCATGTAGATTTCTGCCCACTCCCCTCTCTACAAAACCCTTCCTCTAGCATGTGCCAAGACAGGTCTGCTTGTAGCCACTTGAGGAACCTGTTAATGTAATTTTGTGCTTGAGACTTGTTCTTAAAAGATACAGAATTCCAGAATATAGTTTACTCTTATATCATTTCCTGGAAAGTAGGTTGCAGGTTCTTAACTACTATGAAAATGATGTCAAACACTTTGAGGGTTTCTCTTTATGTTGATCATAGATTCATTCAATGGCTTAGCCCCTTTTTTATATTCAGTCAATACTCATTCCACTAGATATATTCACTGAAAACCTACTCTTTGCCAGGGACTATTAGTGTGTCCAGGCTGTTACATTTAAAAAAATGGGCACAATGAAAAGAAAATGTTTCAAGACCCTAACACCACCACTGACAAACCCATCAATGGCATATAAACCCCTGACCATTGTAATTGATCTTTGTATAAGCCGTTTTCTGTTTCCAGTCTAACTTTGGGTCTCTGTTCTCTTAAGTTCCTGTCTTTTGAATTACTGAGCCAAATCAAATCACAGCACCCAGGTATGATTTGTGCAGTGGCAAGCTACTCTAGGGGGTTGCCTTGCACTTCCTACAGATCATGCTCTGTGTATATCCCCCAGATTTACTCAATTTAAGCAACATCAGGTACTGCTTTCTCATCCCTAAGTCTTTTTTGCTGGTACTCACACAGAGCTGGACATTTATCACCTGGCATTTCTACCATTTATTTTTCCTCCCAGGCATGCTTCTCTACACTTGTTCTTAACTGAAATTCATCCTGTTTGTATCTGAAAACCTCTACAGTTTATCAAAGTTACCCTGAATTCTAATGCTAGCTCTGTAGACGCTCAGACTGAAGGGACCTTGGAGATAGTGAGTCTGACCAACTCCCATGGAGATCTACATGCACAAGGACAATTCCAAGGATATGTGATGTATCAATTAGGATCTCAGTGCTAAACAGAATTCACCTCTGATGGTTCACCAAAAGAAACTGGAATAGAGGGATTACTTACAGAGTTGTGGACAAGGTTAAGGGAAAACAGCAGAAGCTGAGATCCCCAAGAACCAGCAATAGCAAAAATTATTTATTTCCCTAGGGCTTAAGGAAAAAGAGCAAAAATAGTTACCAGAGCTCAGTGAGAGTGGGAAACAAGGAGGACCTGCCAACCAGAGCTATAGTCCAGAAAGGACACAACAACTATCCTAGATGCTGTGTCAAAACAGGGATCACTGGAAGAAATGCCCCAGTCACTCCATCACCTGCTGATGCCTTCCATCAGTCAAAAACCAGAGAGCAAGGAAGGTGGGTGATATGGTCCATTCAGATCAGCTTCTCCCCACATAGATCTGGAGAAGAATAATGGAGACGTTGGATATAGTGAGTTCAATCACCCAACATCTCCATTAAAAATGAGCATCTCCATTTGAACCAGTATATACCATATTGCAAAGGTTCTGTTGACTGAACAAATATTTGCTGAAGGGAAAATGAAGGAAAGGTGAAAGAAAACATGAAAAATGTAGAACTTTCCTGTGCCAGGTACTGTGCCAAATATTATGAGGTCATGAAGAGATCATAAAAGCACTCTGTAGAAATATACTATGTATATCACTACATAATATAGTGGGAATTCATTATATATTTGGGGAGATAGGAATATTAATGTATGAAAACTTAATTACAAGAGTTAAGCAACAATTACATCAAAAATTACATCAGTACAAACAGCACAAGAATGAGTTCCAGGGATGGGGCTGGAAAAACCTAGGGACTATCAAACCGCATCTAACCCAGAAATGGCTTCAGGTAACTGCAAACCTGCCAGGCAAAACCAAGAACAGAACCCACGTCTTCCAGCTCTCTAAATGAGGACAACTCATCCCCTTGCCCTTGACAATTTGTTTTTCAGGGCTCCATAGACATTTCCTTGGGAACAGGGTTCCAAAGTACAGATGTTCCTCACCCCACAGGACCCCAGGGGCTCACCTTAGCTAGCCATCCCCCCTTCAGGCCAGGAAACATTGATACTCTCTTTTCTCGAACAAAGTAATTTTCTGCACTCATCTTCATGATTCTGTGGAAAAGCCAATGACTAGTATTTTTAAGGGACGCAGACTTATAAATCTAGGCACAGAAATACTTTCAAACAGAAGGATATGAGCAAGGAAAGGCCAACCTTGTACCTTACACTTTCATCTCTCTTATCACATTTGAATATAAGTAAGACTCACGGTGGGGGATTATATTTACTTTCTTAACTATCTCTTAGAAACATGTAGTATTTAATAGAATTACTAACAGAGAGGTCTTTTAGTTCAGGAATAAAGCAAATGGTTTTCTTAACGTTGGGCATGCATTTTGACCTCGAAGGGAATAGACATCAAGTTTGGTTTTATGTTGCTGTGTGGTTTTCAATTAGGTTTCTGTTATGTTCTGCAAATAGAAAAACCGCACGTATCTCATTTAATAACAATAAATTTCCACAGATGTTCACAAAATACTGTATAGTCTAGTGGATAAAGATTTTGCCACATGTTTTCCAATTCATGACTTAAAATTATGTTTCTATCACATTCTTTTTTATTAAAAATTTCCATTGACTTTTTTTCCAGAGAGTATGATTATAAAATAATTCTCTCAGTTTCAGTAGACATAAATACATCTGATTTGCAAAAATTTGTAGGTTAGGCAGCCAAGTCAGTTAGTTCAGCTGTGACTGAATAAAGGTGTTAGGATGGTTGTCAAAAGTCAAATTCATCCAGACTACTTTGATCCCAGTGTATATAATGAACCAGAGAAGATGCATTTCTGAGGGTAGAGGTAGGGATTCTACTTCCAAAGCAGCCATGAAATTCTTCATATGTCTGTCTATGCCCACAAATGCAGCCTTGTTCTCCTCCTACCCAACCCATGCCAGGGTGCTGAAAGGCACACTTGAACTGACTTGAACTCAAATCCATCTCTGCCACTTATTGTGATGAAATCTTGAGCAAATTATTTAACAAAAGTAGAAATCCTATCTTCCTATCTAAAGTTGAAGTAGACAGATATAAGAACGACTCTCTCCCATTGCTCACAGCAAGCTCAACATAGAAAAGACACAAGCATTGATACTGTAGAGAAGTGAGAGCCAAAAGGGGGAAGGACTAGTATAGAGAGGGTAACCAGTGTGAGGAAGGCTTTACAGAGGAAGGGACATTTGAGCTGTGTCTTGGAAAAGGGAGAAAAAGCTACAAACCCTGGAGTTATCAGTGACATCTTGAATGCCATGTGTCATGACTGTGATTGCCTGTGGAAATGTGCTGAAAATGATTCTGAGATTCTAATTCTGAGATTATCTGGGATCAGCAGTGTAGAACTAATTCCAGAGCTGGGCTATGGCCATACCTCTAGGCAAGATATCCACAAGAGTGTGGTCCTCCTTGACTTATGAAGTTCAACTGCACTCTGGCCTCAGTTTACTTGCCTGGCATGCCAGTTCTCCCTGACACCCTTCCTAGACCTCCACGTCCAAGCATGGGATCTTGATCTCGATACCTTCAAATGTCTATAGGAGTCTTAATGTGAACAAACTGACCCTCCAGAACATATCACTTTGTGCTTTGGCACTCACCTGCCAAGTTCATGGCAGTATTGCCTACCTGAATGGAGCCTGAACCCATCACATGTCTCAGATGCAGTCCATAAGTGAGCTGCCTGCCCAGCCAGGAGCTAGTTCCTCAACCAGGTCTATTTCCCCAACTCCATGTGCCACCCAATCCTCTGATCCTTTCCCTTCCCCAACAGCTGATGTTGATGAGGACCCAGCCAGCCTGCCTTGAGCCAATCGGCACTAAAACCCAATAAAATGTACTTTTCCTGGCTCTGAACCCAAGTCTACATATAGGAAGAAAAATCATGCTAACCCCCCTTTCTATCATGTGCCCCTGTGGAACACCAGCGCAGAGTGCTTTGGGAAGCCCATAAAGCAAATCTAATTCCTCTTTTATATGACAGCCCTTCACATGTTGAACACATCTCTCATACCCTCCTTGAACCATCTCTTCAAGCACAGATTACAAACACAAACTCAAATTTGCAGAAGTATGGTCCATGCTACTTAGTTTTGCATAGGCTTAAAGCATTCAGCAGTTCATTGTGATGCTCCCTGACACTGCTCTCCCATAAGGAGCTTTCACCCCTGCACAGTGCCTCCTACCACACTACACACCTGCCTCCATCACCATCCATCCAGAGTGTGCCTTTAACATCCATTCCTGGCAGAGAAAGTCTCTTTCTGCTTCTGGGCCCAGGTGTTTACATACATCGACCTCTGGTAGAAATTATGTAGCTACCTCCATCACAACCTTGGCTGGATAGTGCCCTTGTTCTAACATGGGCTTCTCTCAATCTTCCATGTGGCCTGTGGCTTTGGGCCCTGTACTATAATTTTGATCCCAGAATATTGGTCCACTTTGTTTGCTATCTGGGGTGATGGGGGGGTCCTTAAGTCTCTATCTTCTGTTTGTTGTTTTTTTTTAATTAACATATAATGTATTATTTGTTTCAGGGGTATAGGTCTTCTGCTTTTGTTCTCTATTTATTTTCCTCAAGGGATTTGTTGCTATTTTCCACCATCCCTCAACCTCAAATATACTCAATTTACTCAAATATACTCAACAATTCAAATATATTCCCTTCCCTTTACTTCTACTGTCCGACCTCCCCTTCTGCTCCAGACTGTTTATTATTCTTTCACAAACTAGCCCCATTCCAAGAGTCCTAGAGATACATGCAAAGTAAGCCCTACTGACTTGCACTGATCCTTACTTTCTATGACCAGCCTGTTTTGAATTCAGAATGACCCCATTGGCAGGGAGCAAACTACAGGTTACATGAGGATCATCTCTTCCCAAGGGATGTATGAATAGTTTCCACTTTCCCCCATCTTCAAGACAGAAGCTATAACACCTAAGACCAGCCAGCAATATGGCTGCCTTAACTTCAGCACAAGTGAATGGGAAATCAGCTATTGCTACAACTGTGGATTGAAATCAGAGGTCCACTGTGAAATGTCCTCAGCTTCCTGTTTTCCTCTCATTCTGGTTACAACTCAACTGCTACAGCTAATCTCATAGTGAGCACCTTCAAAAAACCTTTTAAAACATTTATCCAGGGGGCGCCTGGGTGGCTCAGTCGTTAAGCGTCTGCCTTTGGCTCAGGTCATGATCCCAGGGTCCTGGGATCGAGCCCCGCATCAGGCTCTTTGCTCAGCAGGGAGCCTGCTTCACCCGCTACCATTCCCTCTGCTTGTGTTCCCTCTCTAGCTGTGTTTCTCTCTGTCAAATAAATAAAATTAAAAAAAAAAAAAAACATTTATCCAAAGAGTGTTTACTTATTCTAACACATGTTTATAGCCCCTGTGATACATACTTTACTTGCCAAGCACTCCAGTCCCCATTCACTTACCATTTTGCCCTCTTCCTTTTGCAGGTAAACCCCAAAATTAAGGTACGGTCATTTGCAAAGAAAATGCACTTTGGAATCCAACATCATTTCTAACCCTGACTCTTACTAGCTGTGTCTTTAGGCAAATAATACAACCTTTATGAACCTCAGTTTTCTCATCTGTAAAATGAGGATGATGGCAGTCCCTCTGCTGCAAGGACATCGTGAGAATTACTTTAGCTAACATATACCCATGTAGTGTGAAGGGCTTCACAGGTCGGTTTCTCTTCCCTCTTCACTCAGAATAAGGACCTCATGAACCATATCCACCATGGCATCTTCCTCCACAGGAGAGCAATACTAGAGAATACTGTTCTTTGTTCACAAATCCATACTTCCTGTCTTCGAAGTCCAGTCATAGTTAGTGGTAACTTTGATGTGTCAGGGCAAAAAAAAAATGTTTATAGGAAACTAGAGATTTTGTCTGCATTGCAAGTTAACTACAAAGGAGGAAAGCAAGACTCATTTTCAACAAGTTGAAAAAATATATAAGCAAACAGTGAGATGACTGCAGCACAGACTAAAATATTGTCAAGGTGAAGCAAGAAGAAAAAGAAAATGTCCTTGGAAAAGTACTGTTCATGAGAAATCATTTGTGATGCTTTCTAAAATTTGAAATGGCTTCTTGAAACTTATCTCCTACAATTCCTCCCGGAGAGAAGATCCTCTTTTTGTTCGAATAGATAATATTCTTTTGTGGGACTAATATCATGTTTTTAAAACACTGTTGGTTGCTATGGAGACCTGATTGTGTGTGATAAAAAGAGCACATATCATTTCAGAGTTGTTACATGACTTCCCGCAGAATTTGGAAGCTTTCTCAGAGAAGCGTATTGCTGGCATGGCTGGCTGATTCTTGGCAGTGGTTTGTTTTTTGTTTTCCTCTGCAGCATTCTTCTATAGGTTTGCTGAGGACAGGCTGCATCACCTGAGACTTTCTTGTTAGTACCCCAGAAATTTAAGGGAGAGCTAGAGAAGATACAGCTAACAGTAGGCCAGGAATAGTAGTAATGATCACCCAGGGCATTTGGGGGTGAAGGGAGGAAAAGCAGGTTTTCTGGGGTAGCCTGGAATGGTGATAGTGACATTCCAGAAGCAGCCTGAAAAGGAGCCCTTGGGCAGAAAGTTTTGTGGTGTTACCCACTGTACACAACCCTGATGTGAAAATTTAGGGACCTGATTCTCAGCCTAATTCAAACCCTGCCTTCCTCTCGGAGCTTGGACAAGTTTCCTAATGTCTCTAAGCCTCATTTTCTTATAAAATGTAAAAATAATTCCTAAGTCCCTTCTTCGGTCTTGATCATTTATGATGGTGGGATTGTGAGTTAAACCAGGGCTTCCAAAAGTATGACCCAAGACTTACTGGACAATTTAAATCCCCAGGTCTTGCCTCCAATCTTATAAATGAGAAGCTCTGGGTCTGAGGCTCCTCAATCTGCATCTTTTCCAAATGCTCCAAATAATGACTGGACACAATAAATGCAAGAATAGCTCTAATAGAGTCACCCTGGAAAGCAAAGATTTCCAAGAAGGTTCTGAATGTCAGACTTCTGTCCCTATAGACTAAAAGGAGTTGAAATCTTCTGACAAATTGCTTAGAAAATTAATGGCTGCCTCCTTTGTGAGACCCATTAGCCCCCAACAACACTGAGTATCAGCCCCACACACCCCCAGGAATGTGGACAGGAGAATAAGAGAGTGTGTTAGAATAGAAGCAGTGACTATTCTCAGGCTCTTCCTGCCCAGACACTTCTGGGGAGGGTCTCCAGAACGTGTTTTATTCACACCACGTTAGATGTATTAACTTTCTTGCTGATAGGGTTGTCAGGTCAAATATAAGGCATCCTGTTTTTTGGGGTTTGTGGTTTTTTCGTTTGGGGGGTGGCAGGCTGAATCTGGCAAACCTACCTACAGATTGCTATCCCAGCCTGCAGGCAAGGTCATGTAAAGGAGAAAGGAAAAAAACTTGCTTCTCTCCATCAATAGGGTATGTCATCTTTCTGGTCTGATCAGAAAAAATTGACCTAAAATAAGAAAAAAATAAAGAATCCCCCAAGGCGCCTGAGTCACATATCTAACCAGGTGCAAAAGAGAAGTGAGGCAATCAGAATTAACTTTCCAGAGAAAACCATTTTCTCTTTTGCTTCGAGACCTCCCAAAACAATAACTTAAATTTATAAACCCTTAAACTTCTTAGCTGGCTTTGCTCCAATTAACAGCACAGTGACATCAACGTTTTGCAAGTTCGGTCTCAAATAAATTGGGTATCCACTGTGAAGGTGGAAGAAGCCTCAGCCTTGCTATAAAAATATAATCCGTTCTAGCAACAACCTACGGCTTAAAAAGAGAAAGGGAGTAACAATGAGAATTCATCTCCTTTCCCCTCTCAAAAGAAATAAAAAAGAAAGATTGGAAGACTGGATTGAGATAAAAGTATAATGTGTGAAGCAGGGTAGCCAGCTGGAGCTCACATTCCAGAGTCTTGAAGGTTTAAGCCAAGTGACAGACTGACCCACACATAGTTCTGCTGGTCAAATGGGAAAGACATTCGACTGAGACCAAGAAAACACAGCCAGGTTCTACATAGAAGGCAGTTAGTCCTAGATGTCCTAGCTCCCCAACTTTTCAATACTTTGATTTGAACATCTTCTGTGTGCCTAAAGCTGTGATGATTCCTATTTTGGAGAAATTCCCACTGAATCTAGGAAGAAAAGACATGCACATTTGAAATTATTAGGACTGAAACCAAGTATAGCTGTGAAACAGAAGGGGAGAGATCAACGTGGGCTTGAAGTGTCAGTGAATCTGATGCTGGATGCAGAATTTGAGATGAGTCTTGTTGGATGTGAAAATGAGGGCTGAAGATATTTGGGGCTGAGAAATAGGGAAACAGAAAGTAGCAGAAATGAGAGTGCCATGTTGGAAGAAGAGAGGTAAGCAGAGACACGTGCTGGGAACTGGTAGGAGTAGGGGCTGACCCAGGCAGCACTGGTAGTTCTACCATGTTCCCTTTGTCATCCACATTCCTACCTGGGACCAGTGGTTCCAGGGAGAGGAGTTATGGTGCCCAGCCTTCCTCTCCATGGTAAACTAAGCTCTATTGAGATGAATAGAGTCTTTGGGCTTCCCTAGGACCCTGATGCCAGAGTTGGAGATAGTGATGAAGGTTGACGTGCCAGGAAAAAGTCACTCCTCTAATTTAGGGGCAGTGAATCTTTCTGATTTTTGCAGGTAACAGATTTACCCTCATAAAGAAAATGGGGATTAGAAAAGGCTTTCATTTCGTAGCCAGGAACCGCCCCCCCCAATTTGCTTTCTCCCCTCTAAGTGGGAACCCTGGTCACAGTCTCTTGCCCTTTTCCTATGCCACAGTGGAAATTTTTTTAAGCAGGATTATATTTTTTCAAAATTGATAATGAGGGGCACCTGGGTGGCTCAGTGGGTTAAAGCCTCTGCCTTCAGCTCAGGTCATGATCTCAGGGTTCTGGGATCAGGCCCTGCATCGGGCTCTCTGCTCAGCAGGGAGCTTGCTTCCCTCTTTCTCTCTGCCTGCCTCTCTGCCTACTTGTGATCTCTGTCAAATAAATAAATAAAATCTTTAAAAAAAATTGATAATGAGTAGAGAAGGCAATGCTTAACTCAATAGCTAATGGTAGAATTTCGGGTAGAGGAGATAATAAGTTTATTTAAAGTATAGTCCATTATCTAATGATGTCTGAAAGATACATGAGAGGTCCTTTGTCTAAGGCCCTCTCTGTCATTTAAATTTGTCATCAACTATGGAAAAGAATCTCTCTAAATACATAAAGAAGTAGAAATAGTAACACACCACCCATTTGTGGCCCCCCAAAATGTGTGTTTCTTCATGGCTTCCAATCAAAGGCCAAGAGAGCAAGAGGTATAGTCTTCAACATAGTAAGAGTTCATTCTAGGTCATTGTGATTACTGTATTTTGAAAGACATATTCATTTTTATTTTAAAAATCTTTATGGAATACTCACTATGTGCTGTCTCTTTTGTCTGTTAGCACCTGCAGGAAAAAAGGGAGAGAGAGAGAGAACTATAGTGAGCAGGAGAGAGAGGAGGCCTCCTACACAGTGACTGTCAAAATTTTATGGGTATAAGAAGCACTGGGACACTTGTTGGGAGAGCAAACTCCTGGCCCCATCACCCAAAGCTTCGGATTCAGTACATCTGAAGATAAGCATCTGAATCAACATTTTTAGTAGGTGACCCAGTTGATTCAGTTATAGGTGGTCCCTGACCACACTGAGAAGCATTTCACAAGACAATAGCAGGATGTAGAGGTCAAGAACAAGAAAACTTAAGAGGAAATCCAGTAGACTGAGGCCACACATTGGTTAACCAAGAATCCACAGAGGGCTCAGTGGGCCAGGCCCAGGTCTGTCAGCTGATAGCAACATAGGACCACAGGTATGTTCTCCCCACATGTGTGAAATAGTCCGTTTACCATGGAAGCAGACCAAAATGCCTCAAGGAACATGATTGACAACGCAGGAGTTGCCATGTCAACTGTATGAGTTGAGCTGAGAAATTTATAGGCAAGAAAGAGATGAAGGGCACCTGGGTGGCTCAGTGGGTTAAAGCCTCTGCTTTTGGCTCAGGTCATGATCTCAGGGTCCTGGGATGGAGCCCTGCTTTGGGCTCTCTGCTCAGCAGGGAGCCTACTTCCCCCTCTCTCTGTCTGCCTGCCTCTCTGCCTACTTGTGATCTCTCTCTCTATCAAACAAAAAAATTTAAAAAATCTTTTTTAAAAAAAAGAAAGAGGAGATGAAGAACTTGTGCTAGAGTGAATGCTGTGTGACTTATAAAGGCCTTATACTGTTATTTGCAGTAATCTGCTTTATATTTCAAAGAGTTGGGAAGAAATCAAAAGAACAGAGGGGGACTTCCTTCCAAGAATGGCTTCCAGGTAATAGCTGGTAGACAGCTGGCTCATGAAGCATTATTTGCCTTTTTATCAGTCTGTTCCCAGTACTCCTAATAATGGAGACTCCACCAACTGATGAGTGAATCAATTAAAAACAAACTCAAACTCAATATTCAAATATAAGGAAGATAAAGACAACTCTGGAAAATGACCACCACAGATTTTTATTTAATTAAAAATATTATACATGTTGTTGCATTTTCACGGAAAATAGTGAGTTAAAAAACACCAACAGTGTTAGTTTTCAGAAACCCTCATCACCCCGTTCTGCCACCTGCTGCTGTTTTCTGTCCATGGCATTAACCATGTATAAGGAATTGGGGCTTTCATGAAACTAGAGCTTCCTTGAAGTTCATATCCACAAGACTCCCGGAATGAGCCATTTACTTGACGATGGTGTTCTATGGAGTTAAATCAGATACACCAGTCTTGACTCCCTTGCAAATCTTTGAATGGAGTTAACATAAAAGCCCAAAGCACATATCAATACCAATTCAGCCCAACGTGGCTGCAGGAATCAGCTATGACCTCATCCAGTTCCCAAGACAGTTAACAAGTGACCTTGTATTCTACCTGGTGTATTAGTGTCCTGAGCCCCTCCATAAAACTTTCCCTGAACCCCTGGTGGGAAGACACTGCCATATAGTGTTTATATTGAAACCATCAGCAAATACACAAAAGCACATGTGGCCCCCATGCACAATATTATCAAATAAAAAATGTATATTGGTACAATACAACCTTTGGAATCACTGACTAAAATATAGCCATGTGAGTATTTTTAAAGTCTTCATGTAATTCTACATTTAAGAAAAATAACACAAAAAGTTACCTTGAGCTATAAACTTTAGCTATAAACTTCTCACATGTAAATACAAAGTGTGTACACTATCTCCTCTCCCTAACTCCCTTCCCTGTTTTCTTTGGACTGCACCACTCCCTAAACTATACCCCTGACCCCACATCATAATGCTGCATCCCCATATTGCTTCCAAGTAATACTTTTACTAAAATTGGATCTGATGTGACAGAAATATCCTGGCTCTGTTTTCTTGCACCTTTGCTTTGAATTGTAGCACACTTCATTGGTGTTCTGCATCCAGCTTTATATTAAAGAGAGATGAATCCCCCCCAAAATATACAAACAAGCAAATATAGCTGGATAGCACAAAGTTTGAATTGCCTCAGCTCTGAGAAATTGGAAACTGTTCTTTCTTCTTCATAATGGTCTCTCAATTGATGGGAATAAAATAAGGCTGAAATTGCTTTTCACATTCCGGCTCTGTTGGGGGCATTTTCACATAGACCCCTGTAGTAAGAGGGCTTCTTTTCTTTAGCTGCCAAACACAAAAAGGAACAGTAATTATTATTGAGAAATACAGAAGCCATTTCTAGCCGTGATAGGACTCAACACATAATGGGTCCCTACTCTGTTGAAAAAGTGAATGTACACGTATAGCATTATGAGCCCCAGGAGATTTTCTTGATTCAGCTATTATAACTCACTTTAGATAAATCACTCTGCTACTGATGTAAACTAGCAATCATTTTCCCTGACTGCAAGAGAAGAGAAAGAGACTTTGAAAAAGCTTTAGAAAGAACACCCAAAATCCTGTGGTAATTGACTGCATCTTATCTGTGAGGGGAAGAGCTTCATAAGATAATAAACTTCAGTCATTCTGTTCTAGAGCTATATTTCTCATCTCCACTCTTCATATCCTTTTTATTTCTTTTTGTCTGTCCGCCTTAATTCCCAATTTTTATCACCTCCATAAATTGAGCTTCTAGTCTACTGGTCTGTGTGGCGGTTTCTAGCAAATGAGGTAGGAAGAATCTACAGCAATAGAACAGGTTGAGTAGAGGATCTTGGAATCGAGTGGGGGGAATGGGGAGTTAGGGGAAGAGAGGGCTGGAAGGAGAAGTTTGCGGTGACAGGGCCAGCCATAGGCAAAGGGGACCGAAGGAAACCATCAGAAAGAAATCCTGACAAGAGACCTGATTTCGTACCTCCACCTCTTTCAACAACTGCAATAAATTAAAACTGGTGTTCTTAATTGCCAGGCTGGAGGGGAAGGCAAGACTTCCCATTTGAGCAGACTGGGTAACAGGGAGCCCTGGACAGGTGTTGTGTGGACAGCCATAGCTTGGACAAGGAAGCCACAAATAGGGTGGCGCCAAGAGATAACTTCCAGGTGAAGTAGAGGGACATTAAGGGGGAGAATAAAATCCATCCAGGTGGTCTTCTATATCAGCATTTGGCCCAACCTCATCTTATGTTTCAGAGTTATTAAGTACAACTGTCTTGAAGACAAAGAGCAAAACAGCTGCCCCGTGTTGTTCAAACGGTTACTCAAACTGAAACCCTGTTCAGAAGCACACAAACATTCAATGTCAAACACACTCATCTAAAATGTTAGTCATCCTGAAACCTCAAAGGCCATGCCAAGGGTTCTAGTGCGTTCTTTACCACTGTCCTTCCTTTACCACTGTTCTTCATTTATTGCTTCATCTCCAGAAATCTGAACTCAACAGCGTCATATGGTCAGTGGCTATCACTGAAGGCATCCCACCAAAAGTGGTGTGTTGTCAACACCACACTCACCATTTTGCTCAAAGAAACAGCTGTGATAAGGAAGCTGTAAAAAAACAGCCCCGAACTGACTGCTGCAAGGATCCAGAGGAGGAAGTCCGAATCTGGGCAAGGTTCAGGGTCTGCAACAGAAAACAAAGCAGAGCTTCCTTGAGACACTCTTTAAATTTTAGGGCCCTACTCCCCCCATTAGTGAAAAAGTTAAGAGCTTCTGAAAGAGCTTCCAACCATTGTGTCTACCTCTAAATAGTATTGCTTGTCCACAGGTAATCTGGCTTCTGGAGGCCACTACCCGAAGAATGTCCTATGAAAGGCCCAAGGCCAAACTTCATGATGGTTATCACTCCAGAAGGAGAGCCCCAACCTCCAGTAGAAAAAAAAACACCATCCCCAACCCACTTTATTTTGAGTCGGAATGCTGTTTTAGTGGCCACCCATATTAACCACCCTTATTAACTAATAGACATTAGTTATACTATATAACTATTAGTTATACATAGCATACCCTGCGGTATGCCAAAGAACACTTAAAAAGAATTTCCATAATCCTAAATTGAACCACCTAAAGCTAAGGAACAAAACTGTTTTCATGCTAAGAAGACAGCAGTGCAAAAGATGTCCGCTTAGTGATATGGTTTTGCTCACCGATGACATAAATCTGGGTTCCGTTGCCCATGCCTACATAGTAGGGTGGTGGGTACATGAGCTCCACCTTGCAGATATAGAGCCCCGTGTCCATAGCCCTCAACCCTTGGATGGTGAGGTTCACTTTGTTTCTACTGGAGGTGCCAGTGCAGGTAGAATCATCTAGGAAGGCCAACTCATCCTCCACTGTGTATGTCGCAGCGCAGACTTCAGTCACCTGGCTGCCGGCCTGCCGCAGCACTGTCACCCGGACCTCGGCGGCATTGCCTGAAGATCCATACTCACACACAAAACTGGCAACACCTCGGCTGCTGGCCAGAACCACTGCAGGCTGGGCCACGTGCATCCCTAATAAGAGAAAATTAGAGGGAACTCAGCGAACTCATGCTCACCTACCACCAGGCCCAAGCAAAACCTCCAGCTAACAGAAGTGGTCTTTGATGGGCACTCTCCAGCTTCACCTTTCAGCCCTTCTCTTCCTTCAACAAACACCCCTTCCCTTCTCCCTCTACCCTACCCGTCAATCTCTTAGCTGTCTTCCAGCTAATCTCCATCAGGTGTTTCCTTATTGGATAAGAGTTTCCTGTAGCAGGAAGAACACTGATGTAACAAGCTGAAGGCTTGGTGGGCAAGTCATACCTTCCCTGTAGCCTTCATTTTCTCTCACATACAGTAAGAGGGGATTAGGTCAGATGATAACAGAGTATCTTCCTCCTTTGGTGGTCTAAGGTTATAATAGAGCTACAGGAACTATAATGAGCAGCAGGGGAAATTTTGGAGATTGAGGTACAAAATCTTGCCTTATTCCTCAATACATACCTCACAAACTTCTGCTTATATTTACTTGGTCCTGTACCTCTATCTGGCACAGTGGCTAAACCCTAGATCACTGTGTCAGCCACCATATTCCCGGGCATTGTTATCAGAGGGAGGGATGCTGCTAGATGAAGGAAGCCACAGAGCAGAGGGCACCAGGTCGTTTCCTCCGTAGGCTGAGGCAACCCTGCTGTTAACTTCTGTGGGCTTCCCCTGCCACCGCCACCACCTCTTCCGCCACTCTCTCTCCTTCACTCAGACACCCTCGTGCTCCTTTGTTCTTTCTCCTCTGGCTTTTACAGGATAAGGGAGGCCAGCTCTTTGGTATGGTAGCTTCATGTCAAATTACCTTGCTATAACATGAAGCTAATGGTAGCTTCATGTCAAATTACCTTGCTATAACTAACCTGTCCCTTCTCCAGTCGACCACATAAGTGACACTCAAAACTTGCATGAACCAAGTCACTCATTCTGATCAAACTGTTGGATACCTTACATACCATTGATTGCAAAAACAAATAAACTAAGTAGCCTTTATGCCCTCCATGATCCAATCCCAACCTATCACTCCAATCTGAGTTTCTAAGACACCTCTTCCTGTGTATAAATCACTCTGCAGAAATCACTCTGTCACTAGTCCTTTCTCCTGAGTACCTGAACTGAGCAACATCTGTCCTCAGAAGAAAGAATAGTATGATAGCAGCCATTGCTAGGGTTAATCCAGCGGCCCTGGCTGGCTATATGATGGTCTTCTTCCTCAACCCTCATCCCTATCTATCAGAGCAGCTTTGCACTGTTATAACTCCATTGTGGTATTTAATCAAGTTCTACTCTGTATTAAAGTTTTTTGTGCACTAATCATACCTCTTGCAGTTTCTGCCTTTGGCTTATAAACTCCTGGGACCCACCATTAGAACCTACCCACATGAGCACTCAATAATCTTTATTGTATTGACGTTAAGCCTAAAGACCAATTTACTTGCCTTTCCCCAGGCAAATTCCCAGTTATCATCACTAAATCTGGTCACACTCATTTTTCAGTGGGAGAATCTCAGTTACAGGTTGAGATAAATTTTCTACAAAGTAAATGTAATTAATTCTAAGAGTATTTAATCTTTACATGTTCAAAACATGTAGAAAAGGAAAATGTACATGAGTATTTCTTATCTGGTAATAATTTATCAAATATCTTTTGAGCACACAAGTATTTCATATAAACCACATGGTTTCTTAACGGAGACTGTCTAGAGAGAAATAAAGTTGAAATTCAGTGAGAATGTTCACCATTTTATGTCCTATAGCAAACCTAGTATCCACCTCTACAGAGCTTTATTTCATTTGAAAACTGGGGAATCTGTATCCAAAGTCCACAGATAGGTCAGGTGGCAATTAAGTATCTTGTGCCAAACAGACTGATGGCTTTCATTGTTTTTTCTTTTTTTCTTTCTCCCCTTCTTTTTATTTTTTTGTTTTACAATTTCAAACTGCTATCACTTTTTAAGTAATTAGCTAACTAGTTTATAGAATTGACTGAGGACCTTAAAACTTTGAATTGAATAAAGAAGGCTTAAATTTTAAATAAGTTGATTGGTTTATAAAATGAAGATCTTAAAATCTTAAATTGGGTAGGAAAGAAACTTTATATGATTTGCTTAAATCCATCTTTTTAAAAAGGAAATTCTTGAGTTCACCCTGATTCCAAGCTTAAATACATTAAGAGCTATGGCTATCTTTCCTCTCTTAAATTGCTTAACTTTACAGTAGTTTCTTCCAATCTTATAGAAATTGCTCATCTCCCAAACCAACTCAGATATTCATTAAGCTCCTAGTCAATGCCTGGTGCTCCAGTATGAGCCGTAGCTCTGCTTAATTGCTGCTGCCAGCTGTCTCTTGCCTGCCTTGGAATACAGAGCCATCCAACTCAGGAGTCTGGAGTTTTACCTTTAGCTTCTGGCTTTGTTAGAAATCACTGTCCTTGACTGCTAAAAGAAATGAAACACAGGTGGGAGAAACACCTCCTCCACCTTTATCCTCCAAAAGCCTCACTCACCTTTGGAGAAAACGGGGATAAATAGCAGAGAAAACAGAGCAGTGCAGGGCCAGGTCCTAGAAGACAAGTCCGGTTGAGCCCCATGCCTCCGGAATCCAAAACAAGCCATAGCTTTATGGGAGCAGTGTTCAGGTCTTCAGGAAGCAGAGTGAAACCTTTCAGGATCCTGAAGCTTTGATATGTGTTTGAACCCACACAGAATCAAGGACTTTATATAGCTGGCTTTGATCCCAGGTATGTACATGTGCATGTGCACACACAGAAGGCACCTGAATAGAAAGCCTTTTTGTTTTGGTTTTACGAGAAAGGAAGCCGTGGGTTTAGCTGTTACGTCGAAAAGATAACCTCAAACACTCAAAGTAAAACTGAACAAAACAAGCCAATCCATGGATGGAAAATGCACTCAATTTGAAACCGAAGCTTCTTGTTCACTTTGAGGATAAGTGGAGAATTGGAGAATTTCCTGGAGTGCAGGAGTCTCCCTAGGTCCCAATTTGTCCAGTTATCCAGGCATCTTTTACCAGCTAATTTACTTCATTCACATCTCCAAAACTGCTAAGCTGCTGGTCTGAGCCCTTGACCCATGACAACATTAGTCTGTGGACATCATTAATAAAAGCTCTGCATTCACCATCCCGGGCATGTTTACAAATAAGAGCTTATTTCTCCAAGCTCCATTTAGCATTTTGTTAAGAGAAAAATACCAAAATTATGAGAAATAAACATATTTGCCTCTGGTTTGAAGATTAGGAAATAATTCAGGTATTCCTGAAAGCCTTAGCAAAGATAAAACAGGGTTGGAGAAGGTCCAGAAAAAGTCAGCCAAAATGATCCAAGAGATTCAAACCTTCCATAAGAGGACAGACTTGTTTTTCTTTCTAAAGGGAATTTTTCAAGCATAAAATCCAAGACCAAAAGTTAAATATGACTGAAGTTCTTAAATTTATGAAAACTGTAAACAGGACAAGGTTCATCCTGTAAGGGAATACTAAACATTGGGGACTACCTCACTTAATACTGATGAGTTTTCATATAGTTGAATAATGAAAGAGACATTTGTTGAGAACCTATGATAAGCCAATGATATGATATGTGCACTTAGATTGAATGATGACGAGATGAAACATAGTTAATGCCTTAAGGGACATCTAGAAGACTGACATGTGAACAGACAGAGCATGGAATATGGTGTTTGCCTACTCTAGTTCTTTATGGTTTCCCATTGTTCATTTGCTCAGCATAGCAGAGAACAACTTTATAGAATATGGACCTAATGCCTCTCTTTTTAGCCCGGCTTCCAGCATTTTCTCACATGCTCCATTCTTCTGCTTGTCTTTTCTCTAACACACCTCTTTTGGGTCTCATCAACTTTACCCATGCTGTTTTAATGCCTGTTTACTTCCATTACCTTATTTAATCTTCCTTCTTATCCCCCAAGGGTTAACTAACATGACAGCTCCTCCAGGGAGCCTCTCCTGAGGCTGTTTTCTATACTCCTTTGGCACTTTATATAAGCCTTCAAACCCAGCTGAAATTCCAGCAGCCAAGAGCAACTAAGGGCCAGATCCCAGAGAGGGCACTGAAGATACAAAACGGGAAAATATATATTCAGGCCCTTGAGAGGATCCCGCAGAAGTAGCAGGGGAAGATAGGTAAACCTATGATCATGCTAGAGTGGAGAAATGTTGGAACTGAAGTATGTTGCACAGCCATAGAAAAGCAGAAGCCATTGGTTCAGCATGTGAAAGTCAGAAAAAGTTTCTGAGAAAAAAATAACACCTGAGCTTATTATTGAGGACAAGGATATTGAGACAGAAAGAATAGCACGTGCCAAGATTGGAAAGGGCATAAAACACTCATGATGGCCAGAGAACAAGTCTAGTATGGAAACCCACAGTAGGGGGAAGCTGATGTTCTTGGCACTGAAGGCCAATGCACCAAAAGGAGCAAATTACCAGGGCTGAGTTCACATCCTAGGGAAATTTCCCCCTTACACAAGAAAAAGGGTGAGGAGGATCGGTTCAAGGGGGAATAAGATAGAACCAGGAAAACCAGAAAGGAGACTATTGCAGTACCCAGGCAATCAAGAATTGGCAAACTTGTATAAAAGGACAGGCTGTAAATATATTGGGCTTTGCAGGTGGTGTGGTCCCTGTTGCCACCACTCAACTCTCCTGCTGTGGGGTGAAAACAGTCATAGAAAATACATAAATGAATGGACATGGTTGTGTTCCAATAAAACATTATTCACAATATCAATTATACCCCCAATAAAGAAAGAACATTATTTCAAAAACAGGTGGAGGCTGGATATGACCTCCAGACCATGGTTTGCCAATTCCTGGTCTAAACTAAGGCAATGACAACAGTGGTGACAAAGTCCCTAAGGGGACTAATCCAAAAGCAGTGAATGGATGGAAAACACCAGATTTATAGCTTGAGAGTTACTGTGGTACCGCCAAGAATCATTCAAATGTTTGTCAATAGTATCTCATTCAAGTCTCAAAACAACGCAACAAGGAAGCAACAGGGTTTTTCTCAATTTATGAAAGAGAAAGCCAAGGCACTAAGACTTGAGATTTATCCAATCCCCCATGGTCAGAGGTAGAGCCAAGATTTGAAGCCAGTGATGCTGTTAATCACTACACTAAAGTGAAGGCTTTAAGGTCAAAGAGAGCTAGATTTGCATCCTAGCATGAAGACTTGCTAGCTGCTGATCTGGGGCACAGAGCCCAATGTCCTCCAGAAAATTGTAACTGTATCTCAAAGCTAATTGCAAGGATTAAATGAGATAATGCATGTAGCATGTATAAAAGACCTACTATGATGTCTGGACATTCAAGGAAAAGGACTCCTTTGTATTTATAGAGTCATTGAGAAAACAGAAGTACAATTTCTTAGAATAGCAAACATAAGAAGAGCAGATCAGGAAGTGAATATGGTGAGTTCCCTTTGTTTACATTGAGTTTATCTATAGGTGGTAAGGTAGAAAGACTCATAAATAATTGCCAATGTGGTCTGGAACAAAGGAGAAAGATCTGAGCTAGAGACATTAGTTTAGGCAACCATGAAGCCACTGAGGAAAACTTACAGGCAATTCTTCACAGATGAACCCTCGATAAACATTTGTTAAGTGAATAGATATATGAATGAAAACAGCTTAATATAGAAAGACGTGAGGGTTATAATAGGAACTTTCAAAGAAGTTTACCAGGTCCCCTGATTATACTTTCATGAAACTATTTCTGCAACAGCAAGAAAATTCAATCATTTTGAAAGACATTGGGTAAAAAGAAAGTTTGTGAAAAAGATATATTCCCATGTATAATCCCATATATTACTTGATAATTACAAAGAGGAAAAGATAATGGATAAATCTAGCAGATACTGCTTTAACAAGTACTCAAACTAAAGATCACCCATGATGTAATAGTTTGATATCATGTGACTCTAGATTTAATGCTCTGAGAGCACAGCACCTCTGTAGTATTATTGACAAAATTGGTTAAACTGAATCTAATCATGGAAAAAACAATTAGGCAAATCCATAAACAACTGGCCTTCAGAAAGGGCCTTTGATTCTTCAAAAATGTTAATATCATGAAAGATTAAAAAAGAAAAAACCTAGAAAATTATTCTAGATTAAAGGAGATTAAGGCAGATTCATGACAATGAAATCCAATGTATGGTCCTTGGTTAAAAAAATAAACCACTATAAAGCACATTATTGAGACACCTGGGGAAATATGAATATAGACTACATTTAACAATAACATATTGTTAAATTAGCTGGGCGTGATCATTTAACAGGGGTTATGTAGGGAAACATCTTTTATTTAGACGATATTTTCTTAAGTATTTAGGGATAAAGTCTCAGGTTGTCAGCAAGCAACTCTCAAATGACTTAGCAAGAATAAGTGTGTAGTTTGTGTGATTACAGAGAGAAAAAGATAAAACAACAGTGACAAAATGTTAACAACTGGTGAACCTAAATGAAGAGTATATCTGTGTGTTCATGGTACTATTCTTATACATTCTGTATGACTAAAGTTTTCAAAATAAAAAGTTGAAAGTAAAAATTGTAAGGCCACTATTACTATGGTAGGTACCATACCACAGATAAGCAAACTGAAATTTAGAAAGAGGAAGTGACTTGCTCAAGGTTATTCTCCATCCTCCTTCCTTATATCTCTCTTCCACCTGGGAGACAGAACGCCATGGACCACTTGGGTTCCCTGGCAGACTGACTTCTGGCGGGGATCAGCAGATGGGAAGCACCCAAAGAAGATACAAAGGCAAGAGGATGGAGGTCAGGGTATTTCTTCTCTGCTCTCTCCCAGATTCAGGACCTTATCTCTGGCAATGAGAGTAGCTCTGCACAGCCACAGCTTTTGTCAGGTACCCCTTATCCCTCCTCCTGTGAGCCAATTCTCACTGTTTCTTCCCCTGGTCCTTTCAGCCCTGGGAGTGGGCTGGCTTCCAGCGTTGCTAGCATCTGTGTACATTAGCATCTTCTACTCCTTACCCTCCTTATACCTCTTAAAATAGTCTTTTCCCTGACTCTCTTATTTGAACCACCTGTTACCTGGTTGATCCAGTCCCATAGCTGGTAAGCTGTAAACACTGGATTTAAATCCTGGTCTCATTTTCATCCAGTACTTACTTTTTCCCTATTATCTCCTGTACAATAATAACATGTTATATTTATTATAGTCAATCCTGTGCAATTCTGTCTGCCCTATTTCAAGTTCTATTCCCATGACACTTACACATTCATCCCACATATAGGATCTCCTTTGTACCTTTGTACATAACAGGTGATGGAGAATTTCTCCATTTCAATTTAGGTCTCAACCCTTTTTCTTTTTCCTCTCATCTCCAGCTCTGGGAAAAGTGATAGTAAATAAGGATTCGATCAGGGGACTGACAGACACTAATGAGCCCAGCACAGTGGTGAAGAGCATGGCTGGAGTGAGACATGAGTTCAAATCCTCACTCTACTGCCTACTAGATGTGTGATCTTGGGTACAGTTTTTTAACTTCTCCGATCCTAAGTTCCTCCTAAAATATACCTAACTATACCTAACTATACCTCACAGGATTATTGTGATGATTCAATGAGACTGTGCCAATAAAATGTTGAAAACTGTGCCTAGAATATAGTACATGCTTAGTAAATGTTAACATATATTAAATACAGAGAAAACTATGGATTTCAAATTTCAGCTGTTATTATAATGAATGGATGGTACATCAGACTTAAATCAGGGACTGACTATTCTGATACACACTTACTATCTGATGTTATCAGTGTTCCCATCGGTATCTGAAACAAAATAGTTTATTATAAACTATTATTATAGACTATAACTGAGTCTGAAAATTCACAACTCCAGACATAATCTAAGAATTATGTATTGTGAGCTCTCAATTATTCAGTGGTTGAATACTCAGATGCCTGGGGGTACTCCATCCTTGGATATTTTCATTTCATTAACAAAAAGTCAATTTTGTTATTTACTTTTACTGCTCCAATAAAAAAGTGGGGGAGAGCTTGGTGGTAAAGGAAATGAAAATAATTGGCTAAAATTAGGACTTGGGGATTCACTGTTATTTCATTTCCTCACTATCTTCCTATATCCTACCAGTTTGAGTAAACCCCAGACTGGTTTTCTAGTACTCTTAGTGGTTACTGGATTTGAAAGCTCTCTCAAGATTTGCATAATTGACAGTGATGCCTACAGTGAAGTGTGTTCAGAATTCCAGATGAGTTATAGTTTAGGTAGGGTAACTGGATATTTTTACCTAATTGTAAAACTCCTCTGAATTTATAAAGGTCATTCTAAGCTTAATTGGACTTTTCAGTTTTCTAAGCTTATTTTTTTTCCTAAACCTCCTCCTATTATCCTTTCCCCAGCTAGTTCACCCAAAACACCAACCTTTTGTTGAAAGACGTGCACCTGGCATTGACTGTGGTACATACTGCAAAACATCCTTTGCTTGATGGTTTCAGATGTAATGGGAGGAATGAAAAGTCTAATATTTGCATAGTGTGCAGTTTCAGGACATCCCATTACGTTGAACCTATTATCATGCCTAATTAAGGTTATATACTCTGCTTTTGTGCTAATTAGCTCATCACAGTACAACTCCTTTCAAAATCGACTTCAAAGGAAAAAGAGAATCATCTACCCAAGTGATTGCTAAAGAAGGACCTGTCAATCATCTCCCTTAGAAAGACAGCTAAGAGAAAGGAAATGATATGCAAAGTGACTGGAAAGAAATTTTAGCTCCATTACCATTAAAGGGTGAAAATATGGGCTGGACAAGAACTCACTTAAATAAACGTGGTGGATTAATTTTCAGTACCTAAGGAACTGTCATCCACATCATAAAGTTAGGTAAAACTGGGTGCTTCTGAGCTGTAGGTCTTCTGACAGCCCCTTTGTGGGAAAATAGAATTGATTCCTGCTCACCTTTTAGTTTACATTGTTCCCTTACTAGGGGGAAAGTGGAAAGGGTTGTCGGGGAAGCTAAATTTTATTTGCTGATCTGAATGACAAAATTAAATGTTGAAGCTGCTTCAGTTGAAGGTTAATCCTCATCTGTCAGAGCTTTACTTATGTAGAGATGAAAACAAGTATTTTTGAATGAATAAATGACAAAGTTAACTGTGGTCAAAGCAATTTGTAGAGGAAATCTGTGTTCTATTTGTCCAAGCTCCTTACTTTATATTATTGAATCTTTTTTAATATCTCATCTCTATTTATGTATAATGGTCTTTTATTATATTTCTGGGTTTAGCCATTATCCCTCAATCTCCTTAGGTTCTCATACCTAAAAGTAAAATTAAAGTTGGATTGTGTTTTATTCTTAATCCTTCAACCCTGTTGCAATATAGCCATCCATGAATAATTTGGGTAAGCGACTTTACCAAAAGCCAAAAATAAATGTTTCAAAATAGGTGACCACTTTATTTTACAGACCAGAAAACTGATGCTGAGAAGTTAATTGACTTGCCCAGGATCACACATTTAGATTTTATTCCTGTGCATCTAGAACTTATTTCTTTATCATCAAGAATAAATAGAAAGGGAAGGGTAAATAGTCTGATATTTAACCTATGATGCACCCCAGCTCACCCCACCTGAATGGTACAGAGTGTGCCTCATTTCCATTTGGAACAAGTTGAGATAGTCCAGTATCCTTTCCATTTTACAAAAGCAAAAATGTCACAAGTCACTAATGTTTTCTTGTCTTAGCACAAGGAGTAGGAAAGTTTAGAGTGTGATCAAAAAATTTCTTTAATGCTAAATAACCTATCCAATCCCAAAGAGTTACAAGCTCTCTCCAAAGAGTAACATTGGAAGTGTCGAACATTTGACGGGATCCATTTCTCCCATAATATTTGTGGCTGGCATAATCTCAGCTTCAAGCACTTATTTCAGTTTCTTGGTTACAGAGATAATCACTGTTTTCATAATTTGAGCTGTGTTATTTTAGCCCCACTGCTACTGCAGCATTTGAATGATTTCAGGCCATGACCTCCTCCACACCTCCAGTTCATAGGAAACTGTTATATTCACACCTTAAGCAAAGAAAGTAGCATCTTTACTCCTTTGCAGCATGAGCAGTAGCAGCTGTGATGGTAGAGAAATGTGTGTTAGATAAGAGAGAACACTTGAGAGAAAATGTATTTGCACAGCCTGTTGTAGATGTTAAATCCTAGAAGAAACATTAGTGAGTTTTGCTCTCCATTTTATAGATGAGGAAACAAAGGCCTAGGGGAAGTGAAGTGATCTACTGAAAATTACATGGACAGCCTGTTGGTGGCAGAACCAAAATGAGGCCCCAAAGTCCTTAACTCAAATTCTCTTCTCACTATGCCTTCACCATCATCCACCACCTTCCCAAGACCTCTTAAACTAACATGGCTTCTGGCTCTAATTTCCTTCAAGTTTGCAACTTGAAACCCAGATCCACCAAACTTCCTGGTAGGTTTTAGGTACCTGCGAACACAAATAAGCAAATCAGATTTTGAGTAAAAATTAAAACTTACAGTATCCTAGCAGCACCAATCACAATAGCCAAAAGATGGAAATAGGAGTGCAACCACCTTCAGCTCAGGTCATGATCCCAGGGTCCTGGGATAGAGCACCGCATCGGGTTCCCTGCTCAGCAGGAAGCCTGCTTCTCCTTCTCCCTCTGCCCTTCCCCCTGCTTGTGCTCCCACACTCTCTCTCTCTCTCTGTCGAATAAATAAAATCTTAAAAAAAAAAAAAGTGGGAAAAAAACCCAAGTGTCCATCAACTGATGAATGGATAAACAGAATGTGCTATATCCACACAGTGGAATATTACACAGCCATAAAAGGGAATGAGGTACTGATATGTGCTTCAATACGGATAAATCTCAAAAACACTGTGCTGCGTGAAAGCAACCAGATGTAAATTGTCATATATTGTATGAGTCCATATATTTGAAATATCCAGAATAGATAAGTCCTTAGAAACAGAAACCAGGTTATTGATTGCCAGGTATTGTGGGGAGGGGTGGGAATGGAAAGTGGCTGCTTGATGAGTACAGGTGATGAAATGTTCTTGGATTAGATAGTGGTGATGATTATACAACATAGTCAATACTAAAACCACTAAATTACATACTTGTAAATATTTAAAATGGTAACTTTATTTTGTATGTACTTTCACACACACACACACACACACACACACACACACACACAAATATGGTCATGCTGATGGATTCAGTTGGCAGTCACCATCTTGGAAAGCATCCCATTGGTCTTACAATATGTGTTGGCCATACTTTTTGCTCTTCTCTGAATGTAATCTGGACAAAATCTATAGCCAAGTTGGCTTCTTTCCAAGTATAAAAAGAATGAACTGGTAAATGCATCATTAACTGGCTGAGGCAAAGGAGAAACATTCTTGTTTTTCCTCATCATCTACAATTCTGACCACGCATCACAATGAATTATAACCAGCCAGAATCTGAGATATGGATCATTTGGCTTTGCCTTTCCCTGGGCACAATTTTCTAACAGGTTACTCAGTTGTGGAATAACTAAATGAGATGGAGAGAGGCCGTGGAGGAAATTTTGGCTCAATGAACTGTATTATTCAAGTGTATTTTAGAAGAATATAATTTAGGAGCAGCTGGTTGCATTTAGCAGCTTTCTTTAGTGGGCCCCATATCATGGATTGTGCTCTAAGAGGAAAATCTCTGTCCCAGAGCTTCATCCATGAGGAGGAAACTAAATAATTGCACTTACATGGGCACATCAGGGCCTACTGAAGGCAGTAAGAGTAATTCGCTGAAACAAAAACGCAGGGGCTTTTTGTCTGGCACATAAATAGAGCCCAGTTTCTATACTCCTCTAAGAGAATTGTGTCACAGAAATGACATGGACTTTAAAACCCCAAAGAATGCATAGTTTATATTTTTGTTATCTCTCAATATTACTTAAGTTCATTTATATCACAGAAGTTTCTTACCCTACATGCAAACTTTGCACTTCTGGCCATTTGCGTTATTTAGTTAAAAAATACCAACAAGTAGAACAGACAATAAACATTGTTTCCTGTCCTCTCAAAATATAAGTAGGTCAAGAAGCATCAGTCAACTATATCCCGTGCATTTCACCCTTTGGATAAGACGAACAAATGTGTACTAAAGAACGTGTGATGTTGTTAGAAATTTTAATTCATGATACAAGAAGGCTAAAGGAAGTTAATTTTTAAAAATTAAGTCTTTGCTACTGGAATTTATTATCCTGATTTATAGGACAAATTCAGTAACTAAGTTTATGGTGATAAGTATTGTTGAGCAAATGCAATTTTTTTCTTATCATTTGGAACCAGTTTTATTTGAGAAAATAAATTACTTCCAAATTCTCTCTCTCTAGATATCCAGGCCTTCTTTTAATTAGCATCATAAAATGTCTATGTAAGTGAATGTTCTTTATAAATCAGAATATATTCATTGACTTCAGTATCTCCCATAGCAAAGAAAAATTGGAGAGAAAATCCTCAAGATTTTTGTTTTAAGAGAATGGAAGTAAAGAGGAAAATGAGAAGAAAGAAGAATAAGAGAAATGAGGAGCAAATGGAGCAGAGAGAGACAAAACAGAAACTTTAAATGAAGGATAATTTGCATATATTCAAAGAAATATCAATTCTGACCCATCTGACAGAATTAATCAGCCATAAGAGAACACTGGTTTTGATTGTGGGTGGAACTTTCATAAAATTCCAAAAATCTCTTGAAATCACAAAACCCCAAAAAAGATGCTCTGCTAGATGTTTTTATACAAAGAATGTACAGATAATGTCACTCTAGTACTAAATTTAGCAAATAAAATGATTGTGATTGATAAGACTCATAGAACCTTTTTAAAAAGTCTTTAACTTAAATTACTGCAACATAATTTTTTTTTAAGTCACTAATTCAAAAGTCAGGAAACTCTTAGATTTAACCGTATTTCTATGACACTGGGTTAGATGATAATTTTTTATAGATTTATAACAGTTTGGGGTGTCACTAAGATTCAGTGTCTCAGACCCTGTCACTCCGGCACACAGGCTTCAATTTGAAGTTTTAAAAATTGAAAACAAATCTATAAAATTTACAAATCATTTCCTATAAGGTATTTTCAATAAATTCTGAGCCAATTGATCTTTCTCTTTTTTTTTAGATTTTATTTGTTTATTTGACAGAGAGGAAGAGCGATCACAAGTAGGCAGAGAGGCAGGCAGAGAGAGGGAGGGAAGCAGGCTCCGTGCTGAGCAGACGGCCTGTTGTGGGGCTCGATCCCAGGACCCTGAGATCATGACCCGAGCTGAGGACAGAGGCTTTAACCCACTGAGCCAACCAGGCACCCCAAGCTAATTGTTCTTTACTACTGTGTTTCCCAGCAAACATTCAGCTAAGCTAAAACACATCAGCGGAAGATAAGATTTTCTCACACTCTTTAATTCGGATTTACTGTTTCACATTTGGTTATAAGCAAATAAGGACTAAAATGCATAAAATGGTGACATGGGATTTCAGAGTTTTGAATTATAGATGTGGCTCTAATGCTACCTAAATGGAAATCACTTTCATTGTATAATCATATAATCTCACTACAGTTTAATTTTCTCATCTGTACATTTTCCCCTTCATGATATGTAAATGGAAAAAGCAGGTTAGAAAATTATATTTAGAATATGATTCATTTTGTAAAAATAAAGTGAAAACACATGCAGAATTATATACAGCAGCATGTGAACAGTGATTATTACAGAAGTTTTATTTTCTTATTTCATCTACCTCTATTTTCCATCTTTTTGAGTGTATATGTATTATTTGTGATTAGAAAAATAGATAAAATATTACAGACAATAAAAATTAAAGTTTTTTATTTTTTATAGAATCTATATATAAGTTCATCAGAACTTGAGCATTCCTGTTTTTGGAAAAAGTTTAAAGACAATAAGATATGAATTTAGCTTCTTCTCTTTCATGCAGAGGTTTGAAATCCAAGATGAGTTTATATAAGAACTGTAGTTTCTGAAATAGTAACCAGAGAAGCAATTTCATAGAGCAACATATTGTACCATCAGCTTCTCTTCTTTTGTTACCCCATTGGCATCCCAGTAATCTGAAGCTGTTCTTATGTTAATTTTCCTAGAATACTGTGAAAAATATTGTACACATTAAGAAATACATTCCTTTCCCCAAAGATAAGCAATGTTATATGTATGGTTAATTGGACATGCAAATAAATGGATTATGGTAAATTTTAGAAGAGGAGGGTAAGTTTATTTAATGTAGTCTGAGCTATCCAGGCCTTAATTCACTGAGATCTTGAATATGGGAATCAGAACTTTAAGGTCTATCTCTTGGCCTCTGATTGGTTGTAAAAAGGAGAAACTGATTCTCACAGGCAAATAGATAAGCCGGGCTGCATCCACTGCAGACTTTGAATGCTCTTGGTACATGCCCTGGGTTTCTAACTGACAAAGCATACAAGACACACCAAGTAGCTCATTCAAACAGATTACTCTCAGTTTAAGATGGACTTCAAGGTGTCATGGGAAAAACCTCTCAGAATCAGGTATCGGAGATTCCTAGAAATTCTCATACTTACTAATTCAAATTAGACATGTTCTTGAGAGTACAAAGGCAGAAAATTAAAGAACTAATCCTAAGCAGTTTTTTTAATTATCTAGCCAATTCCTCTATGTCAGAATTATATTCCTACTTGATGCCACTTTTCTCTCCATGCTATGGGAGTGTGATGGAAGGCTCCCAAGCACACCAGTCTCTTCCCTGGCAGACGGAAGCAAGAGAAAGAAGAGATTCAGCCTTTCTTTCCTACATGGGGCCCTACATTAAAGGAGATGTCTCTAGGTGTAACGAGGAGAATCCCAAGGAAACATAAGCCTGACTAGCTCCCCGCAACTCATTATAGGTAAAAAGCAAAACAAAACAAAAATTTTCAGTGATGAAAGGTTCAATTGCTTTATCTTCATACAGATGTAAACATACACAAAACTGCAAATACAGATGACTGCAGCCCTTTAAATATGTCATCTTGGAAGATTATATTTTTCCAGTGATACAGTCATTATTCAGAAAACCGCTAGGATGCCTCTTTTGGAATTATTCTCATTTTTATGCAGGAGAAAAAAATGTAGTGTCTTATTAATTGGTGATCAAAACCAAGATATGATCATAAATGTTCCTCAGATAATGAGGAAGTTGTTTTTAGGGGTGATATCAGATTTTTAATCAAACAATAAATAAATCCTGCCTTTGAAGATTTTGGAAGGATCGTGCTCTAGGCCTTTGAATACCAAGAACATTTTCAGTAATGGTGGCAGCAGTAGGACAAGGGATGAATATCTTGGATTTGAATGAGCAGTGTGATCCTACTCCGTGGCCACACAAAGCAAATGGAAGTGGAGAAGAAGGCTGACCCTCTCATCCATCACTAGTGTGGAACTATAGCTGAGCTTCAGGCCCCTGGGGGATTAGATGGTGAGTTAGGCCAAACCTTCATAAGGCACAACTTAAGTAACAGCACTGAGCCAAAGAAAAGAGACTGTTCACAGTGAGTAGAGCACAGAAAGTGGGAATCCAAGCAGATAGTAGGCTGATACTTATTTATTCAGAAAATCTGCCCACAGACTGATGAGCCCCAGGCTAAAATAAAAAGATGGAGATCAGGTCAGGGCCTCTGGCCTCAGGGCAAGACTCAAAGGGCTCAAAGCAGAAACTCAGTCCTCTGATATGTGGGCAAAGGGACTTAGAGGAATGTGAAGTCTTACCTGAGTATGGCGGGAATCCAGTGGACATTCCACAAAGTCCAGTGATCAGAACTTCTTTGGATCTAAGTCTTGGATAGTGACTAATGCTAAGCTTCATTCAGTGAAGGGCTGAGAATTTTAAAACCCTTAAAACTTCAGTTAGGATTGAGGTAAAACAGGGCCTGCAGGTGAGGGAACCCAGATAAAGAAAACTGATCAAGATAGAGATATGAGACGTAAATAGGACTGACTAGATGCCAAGATCATGTTCTGAAGAAGCTAGCACTCATAAATTCTGATACATTTATTTTAGAATATCACTTTACTTCATTGGCAAACCTAATAAGAAAAATGCCATACTTGCTTTTCCTTCAGGTTCATTGTCCTTAGAAGGGTACTATCGTATTCCAGGGATCGATGGGATTTTTCTAGTCACTATTTTTTTTTTTTAAGATTTTATTTATTTGACAGAGAGAAACACAGTGAGAGAGGGAACACAAACAGAGGGAATGGTGGCGGGAGAGGCAGGCTTCTTGCCGAGCAGGGAGCCCGATGCGGGGCTCGATCCCAGAACTCTGGGATCATGACCTGAGCGGAAGGCAGACGCTTAACGACTGAGCTACCCAGGTGCCCCTAGTCACTATTTTTTTTTAAATTAACCTATCCAAGTTTAGTTGGGCTGAAACCAGACCGTGGTTTTCAAAGAGCAGACAAACTGAGACCAGACTACATTCTAAACTCCCCCACATTCTGGTTTCATTATGTTCTTGAAACCCAGACCAATTTTATGAAAAGACTTGATAAAAGTGGGCTTGATTCTTAGCAAACCTGACCCAGTTAAAACCTGAGGTTGGATTAAAATCAGCTTTAATTTGGGGGTGCAGTGCTAGCAGTAGAAGTGAAACTAAATATGTGCAAATGTGTAAGAACTGAAGAGGAGGAAAAAATTATTAAGTGATACATTTATTAACCCAAATCTCCTAGCAATGAGTGGACAATAACTGGTAAGAAAATATTTCCAGATCTAAAAGACCAGCAATTACTCTAAGACCATAATTCTAAAATAACTTTTCTGATTAAGTTCAAACTTTCCAAGAACATTCACCTTTTATCCGAAACTGAACCATGAGAAATTTCAAACTAAAAGTCCTTGTAGACTGCTGCATGAGAATGATGTTTTCGTGATGGAACTACTGAGTAATCATTGCCATTTACTAACTATACAATACTGAGGCAAGAGACAAAAAGTCACTGGGGCCAGAAAAGAGGAGGGAGAAGAGAAAAGGGGGCAGGAGGATGAAGGAATGAAGGATGAAAGAAAAAAGGGAGGAAGGGAAGAAGCCAGAGTATACAAGGGTTGTTAAGAGCGTGTATTCTCAGAGCCAGTCAGTTCTGACCAAACCCCTTGGAAACAGAATGCTGTTAATCTTAGTCCAAGTGCTTCTCAGAAACATCATTTTCCTTGGTGCAGCAACTGCCATCTGGACCAATCCCCAGGAGCTCTATCTCCAGGCAGTCACAAAGTAATTGGGCCAATATTGATACTCAATTCCCACTGTTATTATTTCTGTAAACTGGGGTTTCTCAACTTCAGAATAATTGATAATTTGAGTCAAAATGGGATTAAACATGCAACGGTCTTATGAGGAGAAATATCTATGAAAGAAAATGGGGAGGGATATAAGGTAAGCTGAGAGAACCATCAGATCATTATGCAAATTTGACCCTAAGGGAATAAAAGTGGGAGGGAAGATTTGGTGGAAGCGTGCTAGACCCCTATGCAGTGTAAGAAAAGTTTGGCAAGATTGTCAAGGGTCCTTGACCCAAGGTGGACCATCCAGAACAGGCTTGCTTTAGAATTCCTACCACTCACAATTATTGGCTAGGAGCAGCTCATGGGAAGCTAGACCTCAGCAGAAATAGGGCAATGGATGTCAGAGTGCAGCGGCTTGAGTCCTTGGTCCACTACCCTCCTTACAGTAGGGGGGTTGTGAGGCTCCTTCTCATGGTCTACCCCTTGTGCCATGTGGATCCACTTCACTTAGGTTCAGGCAGCTTCTCTTCCACATTGCCTGGGGGCCTTTATTCCTGAGAGAAAACTCAAAAGGGGGAGGTTAATGGATGAACAACAACCTTCATCACTGTAATTGATCTCAAGACCATAACTAGTCTTCCTCTTCTCTGTTCCCCTGTCTCCATTATAAATTCCCTCCCCACATCCTCAGCTATCACCTCAGTAGATCCTGGTTTCTTACCTCTTGATGTGACCCAAACCTTCACTCCTGATGGCCTGAGCCTTGATGATCATATCCTTCACAGTTCTGAATGACAATACAAGGTTTTTCATAGTTACAATGGGTCAAGAGTACCAGGACACATCCAAGTAGATCATCTGTGTTCCACCTGTATTCCTCCTTGTCCCATTGTGTAGAAGCAGCCCTATCTCCTTCTCTGATCATTGTCAATTACCTCCACTAGTGTGGTGAGTCTTCTTCCTGTCAGCTGGTCAGGGAACACAGGATTCCAAGGCAACCTCATGGCAGTCATAATCTATAGTTCTTTGGGAGCCTTGCTGTATCTTCAAGCAAGAATGCGCTCCCCTTGAGTAGCAGGGACAGAAAGCACAAAATCTCACTGGGAGTGATGGTAAATGGGCTCACTTTTTCTTCCACCCCTTCGATCCTTGATTCATGTCCCCTTTCTACTGGGTACATGACACCATATAGGAGTCTCTGATTTAATAAATATATAACATCCTAAAGGATGGCATGCTATCCTCTCAGAGTATTTTTTCCAAGCTGACACTTCTGATGCTGCTTTCAAAGGACATTGCTGCATTCTATGAGGCTGATGGCCTCTGGGCACAGTATTTGATACAACCAATAGACATGAACCCATTCCAACACCTCCTTCAATGTGAAGTGGGGCCCTTGGCCAAATGAGACATGTGGATCAGGCCTTCTAGAAGCCCCTGGATAGCAGTGTTGTTACAAAGCTTTATAGGCAGATAAAACAAGTCTATCCTAAGAATCGGTACCTGCCCCTGTGAAGATGAACCACTAGCCATTACAGGATGGAAAGGTCTCAGTGTAGTCACCCTGCCCCAAGTAACCAGCTGGTCTTCTAAGAGAATAGTGCCACACGAAAGGCTCAGTGTTGCTAACAATTTGGACATTCATAGATAACATTAGTTAGATCGGCACCAGTAAGAAGTCCATACTACTGGACAAACATGTCAACTCCATCTTTTCCACTCTATTCATGTGTCCATTGTACCAGTACTGGGGTAACCAATGATGAAGCCTGGTTAATATCAACTGGCCAAGTAATTTTATCCACTTACTTATTCAGTGCTTCTTTCATGGTGAAATGCTTTCTTATGGGCATTAACATATGAGACGAAATCTTTGTGCTTTGTGCCCCCTTCCAAATGTTTTGTCTCGAGACTCTACCCCGGACTTCTTTACCACCAATCTTTCAATCCTTTCCTTCCAAGTCCTTTATCAGATGTCCAGGTCATTGGCCACTTCCCAGGATCTACAGTCTCATTTTAGACCATTTCACTTTCCATATAAAGTAATGGCTAAGAGCCTGGTTCACAGATCTGCCCACTGGGAAGATTCTTCCTCCTCACTCTCTTTCAAGGCCATACCTGAATGAAGCTATAATGCAGTCACTGTCAACATTCAGTTGCAATCAAGTACCAGACAGAGCCACCCATAAACAAAACTTTGGATTTTTCTTCCCTGTTCAGCTGGTCATATTGGAACACCGATTTGGAAATAGGTACAACCTGGAAAATGGCTACATACCGTGAGTCTCAGCCCTTACAGTCTACCCTAGGAATGACTCCCCATCTGGTACAGCAGCTGTACTTGGGGCAGCGATTGCTATGGTAGTCTATAGAATTATTGGAATCCATCCAGTTTCCAAAGGCACCAGACAGTTGAATTAAATGGGGACATGGTAGGAATCATCACCATTACATTCTTTAGATCTTTAATGATGGCACTAATCTCTACCATCCCTTCAACCCAAGATATGATATTTTGGGAGTCTATTATTATCTTGGATGGAGAAGAAAGGGGATTGGTAAGTTTTAAAAGTTTCTACTTGGCCTTCCAATGATAACTCTTATTTCATAGAACATAAAACCTATGTGGGGGTTACTGCAATTTCCAAATATATCAACTCTAGGATTTTATTTATCCCTTGGCTCCCATAGGCTCTCATTCTAACAAAGGGTGCCATGACGAAACTTTGGGGCTCCAAGTATTGATGTCACCTCAGACTCTGTGTCCATTAATTGTCAGTATGTCTGGTTATTCCCCTTTCCCTATTCAAGTAAGTGGTCATAGTCTCTTAGAGGAAGAACTGAAGGAATTGTCACAATATATTCTTGCCATGGTGCTAAAGGGTCCATCTTCTTTGGCACCTGGCCACCTCTTCAGTCAGTGGGTTCCAGATCTGAAAATTGGATCAAGTTGAGGAAATGAGCAAAATATTGCAACTTTTTATGGGGATAATTTTGCTCAGCCTTCTGACCCTGCACTCTTCTCTTTGTTTTTCTTGCAGTTATATGGTTTTCCAGAAGAGCTCTGTCACCTCTAAGGATGTTAACAAGCCGAGCACTGTAACTCTCTCTCTTATCATAATCTGGTATACGGAGGAGGCAACCACTGATGTTGGCGCCCCTCTCCCAGCATATTTCTTATGGCCTTGGCAAATAATTTGTCCTCTGGTCTGTGTGATCAAATATCATCCTCTGATGGGTCTTCTGGTCTCATAGAATATATCCATTTCAGCACTCCTACCTGTTCAGTTTCTTTATTCCTTCTTTTCCATATGCCAGGGAAACTTCATGAGTATTGGCCATTGCATTATCCAGCTTTCTAAGAGCCACCCCAGCAGTGAATTTGTCCCATCCTCTAACAACTTCACTAGGGTATTAAATTCCATGCCTCAAGAAAGTGCTCCTGAGTTAATTAATTTTTTCTTATCCCATCTTATATTCTAGACCACTTCATCAAGCATCTTTAAAATCCAATCCCAGTATTTCCTTAGCTCTTACAAATACATGGTGACTAATTATTGCAAGTCTTTGCAATATTTGGATAGAGAGTCTCTTTCCTTAGCAGGCCCAGCATAATCTTGACCATAAAACACTGGGGCTTAACCCTAATTAATGGCTTGACTAACAGGAGAGGAGGTGGGGAAAGTCCTGAAGGTGGACCCTGTTATGGAGATGAGGTTTCTACAGCATATTCCAGCACCGTAGAACTACTAGCCCTTACTATGGGTGGTGGGCCACATCTGCAAGTCCAGAGGGTTTGTGGAGATTGCAGTCAACATCCTCAGGGCACCATCCAGATGTCTATATCCCACGTCTCAGTAATGTACATTTTCCCACCAGATCCCTGACCTTTGTATGATAGACCTGCCTTGGCTGAACATTCAAATGTCTCTGGAGCTCTTTGACTCTAATGATTAATTCGCCAGTCTGCCTCTCAGCTACACCTCTCCTTCTACTGCAGGGGATACAGTCTTATTTGGGAGCTACAACAAAAGTTCTCTGACTCTCACACTTAGCAATGCTGCTTCCTAACAGTCCTCAGTCTGCCAGCATTTTCCTGCAGGGCAAGTGCCAACTTTTCCCATGTACAGTTTTTCCCTCCAATAGATTTACCTCATCTGCCAATATATTTACTTCATCCCTGATAGATTTACCACTCCCTCTGCCCTTGCTATAACCTATAGATACTTCTATCAGCATTCACAATGCTCCATTGGCTTTGTTAATTTCCAGGTCTTCTCCTCGTATTTTATTCCTTAAAGACAAGGACCATATCACTTTTGTCTTAACGTCATCAGCATTTTGAAGAGTGAGTGTGCATATAATAAATAATTAAAATGCTTCAAGATTATCTCTGAGAGGAAAGGGGGTAAAAAGTAGCACAGCTTTTATTCTTTATTTTTTATTTCCTTTTCTGCCCTCTTTGCATTTCTTTTCTTTGGTCAAACAGCACGCTCAGGTGTCCAACCACCCTATCAGACTATCTTCCATTATGGTGACTTTTCAAAGGCAACAATAAAACCTTTCTACAAGTATAAACAGTCTGAAGTCACATTTTTTGGAAGTTCCAAGCAGGTACCAGAAATCACAAGTATTCCAACAGTTACACACCTAGACTTCTTAAAAATCGGGATGTGGAATATCAAATTGAAAAAAAAAAGTTTGGATGCCAAATCAGAGCTTTCCATTTTGATCTGGACATGGCCCTACTTTTATTAGGAAGCTGGAAGGAATGCCATTAAGGATCACAACTACTCTTAGGACTTTGCAGCTTCCAAAGTGCATTAGAGTTGACAGCACTTGCTGAGCCCTGTGTATGGAGAAGATCCTAAATGGGTTCCAGATGTCCATGGAAAGAGACTTTCAATGGCTTTGGATTGAAAAGTGAATTAAACAATAATAGAATGCTAGACCCCTGCATCACAACCCTTTCACAAGTGGAAGCAACCCTGAAGTGAAGTTATAACTCCCATGAATACATTCTCTCTCTCTCTCTCTTTCTCTCTCTCTCTCTCTCTCTTTCACACACACACACACACACACACACACACACACACACACACACGCAGCATGGTCATACACACAAAGCATCTTAGCAGTGTTCTCCCACTCCCAGAATAGCTTGGAATGTGGAAGGGAGACTCGAAGAAACATAAGACTTATTCTAATGTTGACTATGGGCCACTACTTAACATTAGAAATGCATGAGGAGGGCGCCTGAGTGGCTCAGTGGGTTAAAGCCTCCGCCTTCAGCTCAGGTCATGATCTCAGGGTCCTGGGATCAAGCCCCGCATCGGGCTCTCTGCTCAGCAGGGAGCCTGCCTCCCCCTCTCTCTCTGCCTGCCTCTCTGCCTACTTGTGATCTCTCTCTCTCACTGTCAAATAAATAAATAAAATCTTTAAAAAAAAAAAAGAAAAGAAAAGAAAAAGAAATGCATGAGGAACTTAACCTGGGTCTGCTGGAAGGAAAGCAAGCAAAGGCATTTATTTGTGAGCTGAAAATATGTTGAAAACATACTACAACATGGTAACCTAGAATTTCAGTGGTTTTGCTAAGCCAGAAAGAAGGAAAAAGAAAAGAAAATATGTTTCTCATTTCTTGATTTGTATCATCTAGGGTAACTGAATACTTGTCCAATAAGCTTCATCAGGTCTCAGGCTCCAATAAAGTTGAATTTAAAAGAAATTGCACCTATTGAGTCTTCCTATACCTTTTAAAATTCAGGGTTATTGAAACTATGTCTATAAAATAAAAGAGAGTCTTTAAACCAAGTCTGCTCAGGAGGGAAGGGGAAGGAAGAAAGGCTACCTGACACAAGTCCTGTTTCTCACCTTTTCTCTATGACACCTCCCAGCCAGTACAGTTGAGTTGAAGGTGCTTCCCTGTTAAAGTCACTTGACTACTTTTAGTTTCTGTCCAGCCTTATTTGGCCTTAAAAGAGAAACTAGTCTGAATTGGACATAAAACTGCAGAGAGTACTCACACACTACAGACCTACCTGAAATACACGGAAATGTATCATCCCTGACTCCTGCCTTCTTTACCTAGAATTATTACTCATTTGTGTATCAGGGAGTCTGAGCTAGAAAAAAAAAAAAGCACCATAGTTGAGAGTAGACTATAGGAAAGATGTCATGAATAATACCTATACAACCAGATATTTAAATGCACATACATAGTATATGGATAATAAATGAAATGAATTTGATTTTTCATCACATAAAGTTGATGGAATCTGACTGATGACTTGGATATAGAAAAGAAAGAGTAGACCATGATACAAAAAAAAAAACAATGTGAAAGAAGATGAATGCAGGAAAGTACTCTGTTAAAAACTTATGTACCAGCAAGGAATGTGATTTATAAAATCAAGGAACATGATTTATAGAATTATATTTATATATAATATATATCTCATATATAAAAATCATATATAAATCTCATGTATGTATATGAGAAGAGTATTTATATTCACTTTTATGATTTTTATTATAAAAACAATGCATGTTAACTACATATAAACTAGAAAATCCATAAATATAATAGAAAGTCCTATATCCACAAATAGTATGCTAACACCATGATAGATGTATACATACTAGACTGTAGACAAAGGAATCTATTACTCTTGTTCACTGCTGTTAATGAATATTCTTAAGATGAATGGATATGAAAGATTTTTCCATGTATATGCGTATTAAATGGAATTATTCCATGCACACTATTTTGCATTTGACAGTATATTATAAATATATTTCATGTCAATATATACTCATCTATAGAATTTTTTGCTGTATTTTAGCATGGTTGTTTATACCATAATTTACATAATGGATTCCTTTTCTGTCTGAACCTACTAACAGGAGGCCTTCCCTCCCTTCTTTTTTTTTTTTAGGATTTATTTATTTATTTTAGAGACCGTGTGCATGCAGAGCACAAGTAGAAGGAGTGGTGGAAGGAGAAGGAAAGAAATCCTCAAGCAGATTCCCTAGTGAACACAGAGCCCTACTCAGGGCTCCATTCCAGGACCCTGAGATTTTAACCTAAGCCAAAACCAAGAGTTGGATGCTTAACTAACTGAGCCAATTAAGGCACTCCTCTTCCTTTCTTCCTCATCAGGATTATTGCTCATTCCTTTGTCTTTCCTTTTCTTTGATCTCTCATGGAGGTGTTCTCAAACTTTTATGAGCATTATAGTTTCCTAAAGAACTTGTTAAAAATTGAGACTCCTGAGCTGTACCCCTAGAAATCTGTATCCACTTGACTGAAATGAGTCATGGGAACCTGTACATTAAAAAAAAAATCCCAGGTGATGTGTCTGCATCAGGGTAGAGAGACTCCAGTATGAGAATCATACTATTTTGCCAAACTACAGACTATTACAAGCATATTTTCACTCTTTCTCAATATTTGGAACCCTCAACCTTCTGGAAGCTCTGCTCTAGTTTGAGAATATATAAATGTCTACTTCCAGGTCCCAGCAATCCAAAGTAAAGAGTTTGGTGCCTATGGATTCTTAGCCATAGGATGGGTCAATATATATAGTCCATCAGAAACACCCAGGCTTGGGGTTAAAGCTTCTGCCATCAGCTCAGGTCATGATCTCAGGGTCCTGAGATCGAGCCCCGCATCGGGCTCTCTGCTCAGCGGGGAGCCTGCTTCCCCCTCTCTCTCTGCCTACCTCTCTGCCTACTTGTGATCTCTCTCTCTCTCTCTCTCTCTCTCTCTCGCTGTCAAATAAATAAATAAAATATTAAAAAAAAAAAAAGAAACACCCAGACTTAACACCTCTGCTGGTTCTGAAAATAACCAAGCATTTCAGATAAACTAATGATAGAAGCACCCCTCCCAAGATCTTCTGATAAAATTTTAACCTTACTCCAATTCTACAGATGCTTTTGAGAGTGTGTGTGTGTGTGTGTGTGTGTGTTCAGTTATACTATACCTCTGATTAGCCCACCAAAAGGCCAAAAAAGTCAGAAAACATACTGAGAAGTTCCTATTTTGTTTGTCTCATTGTGTTGCCTTTCCTCCATCACTGCTTCTCACCTCTACCTTTGGTATGGTTCTGGGAAGGGACTGGCATAGGAAGAGAGATGGAGAAGTGTCACTTACAGAGTCTTTGAGTAAGCCTCTCTTCTATAGTCAAGATTGGAATGCCATGAATTTTTGAAAGCCAAATAACAGTAGACTATCTTAGCATCCTGTGGCCCTGTCTTAATTCTCTTCTTTCGCGGATAGGTAGGAACCACAATGACAGTGGTAAATGAGGTCAGATTCCTGAACAAGAGTTGTGATGGATCTGGAATCATGGTAGAAGAAACAGGAATGGTTGCTTCTGCTCATGCCTCTCACCTTTTCTCCAGTGCTGGCACAAATGTGATCATGTGAGGTGACTTCTTAAAAACACTTCTAGGACCTCCATTACATTTGACATAAAATCCAAAAACTTGAGCAGGGCTATCAAGGTCCCTCATGATCTACCCAGTGTTTCTATGTCTCCAGACTCCCCTACTGCCCCTCCTTTCTCCAGCCTTTCCTCCACATATGAACACACACCTACTGTGTGCTCCAGTTATACCCATGCTCCACTCACATCCTCAGAGCCACCATCCCTTCTCATTTCTGGGCCTTTGCCCAGAAACACACTGTTTCTTCTGCTTGCAACCTTTGGACCACTCTCGCCATCTCTCCGTCTGAAGGACATCTACTTATCTTTTATGTCTCAGTGTAGACATTGCTTCTTTTGGAAACTTTTCTTCATTCTCACTCCTCCATAGTAGGTTGAATAATGGCCACCCAAAAATAACAGGTCCTCATCCCTGGAATTTCCTTTTTTGGAAAAAGGAATCTTTATAGAGGTAGTTAAGGATCTTATGATGATATGACGGTTACCTTGGATTGTCCATGTGAGCTTTCACAAGTGTCCTTATAAGAGATGTAAGGGGAGATAACAAAGACATGCAGAGTACACAGCCATATGAAGATTAAGGAAGAGGTTGGAGTGATGTACATGCCACAAACTTAGGAATGCCAGGGGAACTTCCAGAAGCTAGAAAAGATGGGGAACTAATTATCCCTCATGATCCCTGGAAGGAGGGCAGCCCAGCTGGATTTCCAGCTTCCTGAACTATGAGAAAATCCATTTCTGTTATGGTAACCCACAAAGTTTATGGTAATTTGTTAAAATAGCCTGAAGAAATTAAGACACTTCCAACCTGAAAAAGTTCTTCCTTCCTTCTTCTCCATGGCACACCTGGCACTTTAAAAAAGTGTGGCACTTACAGCACTCAACTATGATCACTTATTTACCTGTCTTTATACTCCCATGAGATTAGGATAAGGAGGAGCACTGTCTGTTCTGCTCCCTACTGTACCCTCAGTGCCTAGCATAGGGGCTTTCATGAACATTTTTTACATGAACATGTAAGTAGATGTTCAACAAATATTTGTAAAATCGATAGGTGAATGGATGGATGGATGGATAAATAAACAAGGAAAGATTTTCTTACAGAGAGAAAACATGGGCACCTAATAATGACTATTTGAAAGGCTATTATGTCAATATATAGTATATTATAAGAGAGGGAGATGAAATTAAAATGTATTGAAATGTATATATGTACCACATCTTCTTTATTCCTTCATCTGTTGAAGAACATCTTGGCTCCTTCCACAGTTTGGCTATTGTGGACATTGCTGCTGTACAACTAATGAATGGTTGAACACTACATCAAACACTAATGACTATATTTTGGCTAACTGAACTGAAAAAATAAAATAAAATAAAATAAAATAAACACACACACACACTCTATTGAATGTCTACTGTATCAGCAACCATGCTAGATGATTAATGTATATTACTTCATTAAGCCTCCCAAAATCCTTAAAGATATTAATGCCTGGGCTTTATAGAAGTAAGGCTCAAAAAATGAAATAATTCCCCATGGTCATATAGAAAGGAATAGACATCTATGATGGCCCTAGGGATGTGATAAGGCCCAAAGGGTGAAAGACCAGGCAGAAGAGTTCAATTTAGAAAGCTGTTCTTCGTATTAATAACCAGAGCTACCCAGCAGTGAGATGTGCTGCCTCAAAAAGCAGACAATGGCACTGGGTATGTTCAAGCAAAGGCAGGATGGTCATTCATCAGGGTGCAAAACAATGTCTGAGTTAAAGGGAGGCCACTTAGATTCTGAAATGACCTCCGAGGCTTATCCCAACCCAGGTTCTTTGGTTCAAGGGTGGGCAGGGAAGCCATTGAATGAACACTTCTGTTGAAAGCTTAAAAATATGTGAATTTATTCTTATGGGCTGTAAAATCTAGTAGAGAACTAGAATTTGCAGTCCATGTTGCAAAACGGAACTGAAGCTTGCATGAGAGCATAGTTGAGGAGCTATTCCCTTTTTTTTTTAAGATGTTATTTATTTATTTGACAGAGAGAGAGATCACAAGTAGGCAGAGAGGCAGGCAGAGAGAGAGAGAGGAAGCAGGCTCCCTGCTGAGCAGAGAGCCTGATGTGGGGCTCAGTCCCAGGACCCTGAGATCATGACCTGAGCCAAAGGCAGAGGCCTAATCCACTGAGCCACCCAGGCTCCCTGAGGAGCTAATCTCTTGAGGAACATTCTCTCTCATCTTTGAGCCAGTGATTCACTTTCCATTTCCCTCCCTCTTGCAAGGATCAGTCCTCAGCATTAGCCCAAACCTCCTCCCTATCTCCTGATACACACCGGGATCCAAATGTTCAGAAACATGAGCTACTTGGACACCAAGATAAACCTTATTTGCTTTTTAATCCTTGCAGTACTTTTCTTTAACACTATTTAATATGTGCTATTTGATTGAACTGCTCAGAGTTTGGCTATAATTTTTAATTTATATGAATCTGATTATATTTCATTAATAAGTAAGAATTTCTTGGAGTAGAGTAAATGGTACCTTCTGAATTCACATCAATGTGATGACCTCTCAGCTTGGAAAGATTAACAACTTGCTATATGCGGAAAGCATTACAACCAAGACTTTTAAGATTTTTCTTTGTTGCCTATCAATTTAAAGATTTGCACTTTTTTTCTCAGACACACCCATATACTTAATGATTGCTGTTTAGATTTTTATTTTAATTTTATTTTCTACGTTAACACACAACAAAGTCTACTCTTTTTCTATTTTGAGTACAACTCTATGAATTTTTACACTGGATAGATTTATATCATCATCACTACCATCAGAATACAGAACAATTCTCTCATCCCAAAAACTCCCACAAACGATCCATTAGTAGTCACACCCTCTGCCCAGCCCCAACCACTAGCAGCCACTCACTCCAGCACTCCCACTTCACAAAACTTCCACATAGTTTTGTCTTTTGAAGAATGCCAAATAAATGGCATCATACACTATGTAAATTTTTAAGACTGGCTTCTTTCACTTAACATAAGCATTTTTAGATTCATCCAGGTCGTGTATAAATATTTGTTCCTTTTTATTGCTCAGGAGTATTCCTTTGGGTGGATGTATCCTAGTTTGCCCATTCAGTCCCTAAAGGACGTTTAGGTTGTTTCTATTTTGGGTGATTATAAACAGCGCTCCTATAAACACTTAAATAAAGGTTTTTGTGTGAACATCAGTTGTCATTTCTCTAGGGTAAAATCCCAGGAGTGGGATAGCTGGGTCATATGGAAAGTGTATGTTTGTCTGGCTGTACCATTTGGCTTTCCCACCAGCAATGTATGAGAGTTCTGACTACTTTGCATCTTCATTACCACTTGGTATTATAAACATTTTTTTATTTTAATCATTCTCATAGACATGTAGCTATATCTCCTTGTTTTTAGGTTTTGTAACATTTGTAAATGAGGTAATTCTATTAAAGTTGGGGGGTGAGCAGAATACATGGCCCCATAGCTAGTTTCATTTATCTTATTTTCCAATATCCCAAGTGTATAACGTAGTAACTCCCTTATAAAATATTTCAAGGTTGAGCTTAGAACTGAATTATCATTTTCTAAAAATATATTTGAAGTTTACCTGATGGTTTATAGTAATAGAGCAACTTGATGCCCCAACTGAACCTAAGCAGAAATCATGACTGGACATAACAGAAAACGCAGTAACCCCAGCACATGGAAAAGGCAAAGTGGTGCAGAGTGTAGAAGAAGTAAATCAACTTCTATGCCATAATCTCAGGGATGGCTTCTTCTTCCCAGGCCCCTCACTCCCTACACTACAACCATGCCTCACCAAATTCATTCCCACCTGAGGGCTTTAGCACATTCTGTCCCCTCTGCCTGAGGTTCTCTTCCCCCATATCTTAGTAATGTTGGTTCATTTTTATCATTCATATTTCCACTTAAATATCATCTCATTAATGATATCAATGACACCCATCTTAGTGCAGGCCCACAAGTCCCTCTCTATTTTCATCATGGTATTTTTCATCCCTCTCTATTTTCATCATTGCCTTATATTATCTTGTTTATTTATGATCTGTCTGTCCTCATCAACTCAATAGTTCCAGTGTCCAAAACAATGCTTCATACACAGTAAACACTCAGTAAATGTGTGTTCAATGAGTGGATGACTGAATGGCTAAACACACTTGTAAGAAACTTTCTTCCTACGGAGACCGTGGAGGGATGTGTTACTCATGATACTTTAAAGCTAAGCCCTGACTGTAACTTAGTCTTCACATCTTTGAGGCATTGATGGGAAGGAGTAAACAAACTGGAACCACCATTTCAAGGTCGTAAGCTCTTTTCTGCCTTATGAAGTGGAGACTCAAACAAATCTTTGGTAAAGACCATAAAATCATTTAAGTAGGTCTTTGGTTTCTAGAACAAAGACCCTAATCATAAATACACGCGTCTGAGATGATGTCACACCAGAAAAGCAAACAGCTCTTCTGAGAATGTAAAAGGTTGCCTGTAGGGTGAGCAGACCATGTTTCCTTTGAAGAAACGTTTCTTTTCTAAGAATGAACTTGGATGATTTTGGGTCTGCATACTCACTCTGGTTCCCATGGAGCAGTGTTTTGTATGAAGAGAGGCATGCAGAAAATCTGTGGCTGGGACCTTGGAAATAAAGAATATGTAGACCTGACTTCATTTCATTTTAAAGAAAGGAGCCTGAACCTGGTGAACACGCCATCAGAACTCTTATCATTCCAACCCAATTTATGTGTTACTAAAACCTGAACAACCCAAACTCTGACAAAGGTTTAAATTAATTAAGTAAACAAGCAATCGAGCTGCCTGCTCTTTAATTTTGGAATTCAGAAAGGAAACGTGTGTACTTGCACGTAAACATACCCTATCCACATATGTATACCTCTGTGTGTGTGTTGTCTCTAACAATACTGTTCTCTTATGTTCTATTGTGATTGTCTGTAATCAACCCCATTAAGAGGAGTGATCTTTCAAAATAAAACAATCTAAGAAATAGAGCCCTGGGAAGTTGGATCTTGGAATGAATTGCAAAAGAAAAATCTCCCACTGTTTGGGACTTATTGCCTCAAAACTGGACCCTGAAAAACCAACATGTTTTCAGAATACTCCTTATCAACAGTTTTTCTTCATAATAAAATGACAGTACTTATGACAATAGCATCCTACATTATGAAAATAAACCTTTCATCTTCAGAGAATAATTTGGTTGAGCCACTCAGGCATATGATAAATATTTGTTGAATACCCACTACATGCCACCTTACAGGCCCTGAGAAAATAGTGATAAGCAAAATAGATATCATCCCTAACTTGTGTTGCTCACAATATAGTCAGAAAACAGACATTAGTCAAATACAACAATGCAATTTCAAATCATGAAAAAAGCAAGGAGGCCCTAGAAGTGCTTCCCAGAGAGGCGTAATCTAGGATAGGGAGCAAAGGAGGCTCTCCTGCAGAGAGTAATTATTACTAAAGAGCATTATTACTAAAGAAGTAATTATTCCTGAGCTGAGATCTCAACATTGAATAGGACAAAACTAGGCAAAGAGGAGAGGGGGAATATTCCAGGTACAGGGAGTATGTCCAAAAGCCCAGGGGGAGGAGAGAACCTGGCACATTCTAGAACTGAAAGGGAGGCCAACAAAGCAACAAAGAGATCTAGGAGTCAACTCATGCAGAGTTTATGGGCCACAGTGGGGATCTTTGCCTTTATTGTGAGAGCATAAGAAACTCTGTAGAGCTTTGGAAAGATCTCTCTGGTGCAGGGTAGAACTCCCATTTGAAAAGGCAAGAAATGATTCAGGAGAAGCATTTAGCACGTGTGCCAGTCATTGAGTTATGGTCTCTCAGCTCGAACTGACTTTTCTATGCTATGCAGTGGGATGCTGAGGCTGGGAGTCTGAAAACATTTCCATATTTGACAACTGGATCCATGTTAGGGTCTGTCAATAGAAGGTGTTGAAGGACACTACAAGGCCAAAACAAGAAGGGACTTGCTTCTTCCTGTCTGCTCCATGTTTGTGTGAACAGCCCTAGTGTCTTCCATTAACATCAGCTGGATCCACTTTGCAACTTTTTCCCAAGACTTGCAGAGCCAGTTTCATTGCTCCCATCCCCATTCCTCAGAGACCATAGTGCTAACCGACTAGAGACCCCTCCTCAGAGGTCAGGGTAACAGAGGTAACAGAAAAAATAGTGAAGGAAAGGGGCTGCCTTCTTTTTAATTTGTAGAAACTAAGTCCATAAAAGGGATCTAATAAATATTTACTGAAGAAATTTAAATGGGCTTTTTAAAACTGTAAAGGATCTCAAGGGACATCTTTATAATTGCTAATTTTATTCTACCATCTTGAAATAGAATATGTGCCTATATATGTTCAGTAATAGGTATATCTAGAAATCAAAGCCTTAAAAGATATAATGGCCCAGTTTACTGTGCTAAAAAAAATAAGAATATTATCAAATAATTTTAAATCAGGATTTTGTAAAACACCCTTTAATCCTACTGGTTGATAGGAGGCACAAGTTATTTTGCCTCCTGATAACAGACTCATTTCAAAGACTATTTCCTGAGCAGAAATGAAACACACAGCTGTTGTTTGATTTAGGGTACAACTTTAAATGCCTTGGGAGAATAAAATCCATGAGCTTTCATTTATCTGGGTTATAAAAAAGCAGACTTATATTCCCAATACTATTAATAATATATTTAAACTGTGTGATACATATGAAAATGTTAATTATTCTTCAAAGGCTGTAACTCTTATTAAATTTTTAATTCAATTTAATTTAAAATTGCAATGATGTCTTTTAATGTTTGTGTCATTGTACTGATCAAGGCTATCAATTCACAGAATCACTTCTTTATGTCAAGTTAGCCAATTTTCTTTCCTTAAGTATCTAAACTTTTTAAATTTTTTTGGCATGGAGCCCAACAGGGGGCTTGAACTCAAAACCCTGAGATCAAGACCTGAGCTCAGATCGAGTCAGACATTTAACCAAATGAGCCACCCAAGCACCCCTGAATCTTCTATTAGAAAACTAGTCTACAAGATTCTGGCTTACCTTCCCACATTATAGTATTGCAAGTCACATCTTTTTCCCTTCTCAGTTGCCAAGTCCTATTAATTTTTCCTTCCCAGTCCTCTCACATCCATACTCTTCTATCCGTTTCCTCTTGCACTATCCTTGTTGGCATTTGTTATCTCTTGCTTGGACTATTATAGTAGCCTCCTAAGTATGATTGCCAGATTTAGCAAATAAAAATACAGGACACCCAATTAAATATGAATTTCAGATAAACCACAAATACTTTTTAGTATGTCCCAAATATTTCCCAAATATTGCATGCAACACACTTATACTTTAAAAATATTTGTTGTTTATCTGAAATTTAAGTTTAATTGGGCATCTTGAGTTTTTTCTGGCAATCCTACTCCTAACTCATGCTTTTATCCTCTCCTTGTCCAAATCTCCCCTTAAATATTCCTACCAATATCTAAAAAATACACTTCTGATCATATCACACCAATATTACCTTTCATTTTTCAGGCAAAAAGAAATTATTGATGATTTTAAAACACAAGCACATCAAAAACTAATGATGTGTTATATGGTGACTAACATAACATAATAAAACAAAACAAAACAAAACACAAGCAATCTATCCTTGCATTCAAGGCTATAACAATATCCTCTTAAAATCACATTTTGGCAAGTTAACTTAATTTTTCTCAGTTATTTTATGCTATTCATTGACCTTATAACTCCATGTTTTCTTGTTCCCTTATCTTGTTGGTATAGCCCCACTTCTAGCATACCTTTTTATCCTTAAGGTTTCATATCAGAAACAAAGAATAATAATACTTATACAGAAATCACTCAATAAATGTTTATTTTTATATTGTAATTATATATTGTATTGTAATTGTAAAAATTCAAAAAAAGAAAGTGGATGATATTTTTTAAAAATAGAGCAAAATATTGATCCAATTCTCATTGCACATTTGCTGTGTTGAATCCAAAAGCTCCAACCTGGAGAAAGATTTATTATTCTATAACAAATGTAAAAGTTATTATGGAAACTAACTCGCAATGCTAAATCCTTGACACATGAGAAATCAATTAGAGTTCTCTAGAAAGGAAAAACTTAAAAATGAACTACCTGGCACCTATATGTTACTGAAATGAAAGTACCCCACCCATACCCATGCTGCTCCAAAAATAAACTGAAGTTGTTTTTCTACTTTCTATCATCCTTGAGTCTTAATTTGTTCTTTCTATTTATATTGTGGAGTCATTCTGGAATTCTGAGAGATTGTCCTTTATTCCAAAATTTGGGTACTTAGGCTGAACTCATATTAAATACATATTTTAATTTTTCAGGTGTGCTAAAAAAAAATAATTAACAATAAATAAGATCTCAAATATCCCAAGTAATTTTTGCTGTAAGTTTATACTTACACACCAAAAAAAGCCACCATGATCCCAGCTTTTATATTACATTTCAATGGGTTGTAGTATTAAGCAATATATTTTTTAAGTTCATATATTTTTTAAGATTTCATTTATTTACTTGAGAGAGAGAGCACAGAGGGAGAGGGAGAAGCAGACCCCTGCTGAGGAGGGAGCCCAATGTGGGGCTGGATCCCAGGACCCTGGGATCATGACTTGAGCCAAAGGCAGACATTTAACTGATTGAACCACTCAGGCGTCCCTAAAAGTTAATATTTTTAATAGTCTTTTTTAAACACTAGTAACATTGCTTGCATTATGCTTTTTTTCTCTCTTAAATATCACCTTATGGAAACTTAACCTGAGGAAAGAGATTGGCTTCTGAGAAATGACATAAAGCAACTTATAGTATATGAGTTCAGTGACTCAAGATGGTGAAGTAGAGACAATCTACTTTTCCTTGGTCTCTCATTTTACCAATTTGCACATTTCCAAGTACTCTACATAGACCTTTTCCAACATGTTTTCTTCTACAATCTTCTGTAAATAGCTTTCCCACTTTGAGAATAAATTGTTTTCATATTAAAAATACAAGATGCTAATCCTAATGGAACCTCTGGCATCCTTGAAGTGCCCCGGGAGAATGAAGCATGGACATGACTAGGGTTGTGACCTCAAACAACTGGGAAATGACTCTGGTTCTCACAGGGGCATTCAGTCCCCACAATAATGAATGGATGACCCAGCACCTTCCCCTCTTGGTGTTGCTGAGTGGGCCTCCAGGAAATGAAATGTCTCCACCAACACCAAACCCCAAACCAGTGAGAAGAGCAGTATTTCTGGCCTTAATCATACCCTACTCAGCTCTATGGAAACAAGACTGCTAGCTTGCAAAGAAGCTAGAAATAACACTTCCTCTACTGGTTCAGGCAAGGGCTGAGAGATACCTTGAGAGGTTCCTGGGTTCATGCTTCCCTACCTAGAACTACATCTTACTTACCAAGTATTTTGGAGGACTGTACTTTTGGATGGAAAAGGGGAAGACAGCAAAGATGAGAACTATGAGCTCCATCATTTCCATCACCGTCTCCAGCATGAACACTGTGCCTTGCTCACACTAACAGCTCAACCAGTGGGTGCTGGAGCTGGCTCCCACCTTCCCAGGAGCCCCGGCAGTTAGCATTGCTTCCCAGCTCCCTGACGAGTGACACCATGTTGTTAGTTCAAAATTAACCATCGTGGGAGTATGTACACCATGGAAATTGCAAATGCTTCAAGTCCTCCTCCTCTCCTCCCCCAGAGAGCCAGTTGTTAAACATTTATCAACTCAACACTGGGCTCAGTTAATGTTTATTATTGAAAGTTATGGAATGCTTATTATATTCCAAGCGTTGGTATAAATGCCATCTCACTCAATCATCACAATGTTAAAGGTGTAAATAAGAAACAGATAAGAGTGTAAAGTAGCTATGCCATCTGTCATTCCTTTGAATGCCAATGTTCATTGTAATTGCCTTCATTTTACTATATAGGTAAAGGACTGTGGCTCATGTGATTAAGTAGATTGCCCATGGTCATCCAGCCAACATGGGGTGTATCTGGAACTTGAACCAAGGCTGGTAAATGAAAGCTTCTGTGCTCTCTGTCGCATACCACTCCCTGATGAGGGAAAACCCCAACAGGGCATTGAACTACAGTCTAGAGAGATATTACACGAATAATTATTAAGTTAAGCTTTGGTCAGCTTAACTGTTAGAAGTAGTACTACCTTGTACTTAGAACCTGACCCATCTCTGAGGACCCTACATTTTAGAATGCCTTCCTTGAGTTCCCCTCCAATATCTGGGAATATCCAGAATCAGTAGTACCATCCAGGCAGGAGCCCAAACAAGGAGCTTTGTTGGCTCCAGTTTCTGTTTCTCCCTTTGGGGATGTTCACCAACCTACAGACATAGGAAGTGGATGATATGACACAAAGAGCTCTGTGAATGTGCCATGTGGTAGCCCTTGGCCCCGTGGCCAGGCCTCACTCCAACAAGAGGTCAGCCCGGCGAATGGATCTTTCCTGCTGGCTGGGAGAGTATTTCTTTCCATGGGTTCATGCAACATTGGGCCCCCAGAATGGTGCTGATATCCTGATTTGAAGTGAAGCTCAGTCATATCACATACAGCATGAATTTGGTGCTTTAGGACTATCAGCAATCCTTGTGGTAAGGCAGAATGATGGCCCCAAAGATATTCACACTCCAGTCCCTGGAACCTCTCAATTTGTTGTGTTACATGGCAGAAGGGACTTTGCAGATGTAATTAAGGTACAGACCTTAAATAGGGAAATTAGCCTACATTGTCTAGGTGGGCCCAATCGAATCATGTGAGCCCTTAAAAGCAGAGAATTTCCTCCATCTGAAAGCAGAAGAGAAATGAGGCAGAAGTAAAAATCAGAGAGATTCAAAGCATGAGGACTCAACCTGCTGCCGTTGGCTTTGAAAATGGGTGAAAGATAGGGCACCTGGGTGGCGCAATTGGTTCATCATTTAACTCTTGGTCTTGGCTCAGGTCATGATCTCAGTGTCCTGGAATGGAGCCCCATGTCGGGCTCCACGCTTACCCTGGAGTCTGCCTGAGATTCTCCCTCTCCCTCTACCCCTCCCACTCATGCTGTCTCTCTTTCTCAAATAAATAAATAAATCTTAAAAAGAAGAAAGAAAAAGAAAGAAAGAAAGAAAGAAAGAAAGAAAGAAAGAAAGAAAGAAAGAAAGAGAGAAAGAGAGAGAAAAGAAGAAAAGAAAAGAGAAGAGAAGAAAAAAAAACAAAAGAAAAAGAAAATAGATGAAAGAAGGCCATGAGCCAAGGACTGCGGGTAGTATCTAGAGGTACAAAAGGACATCTGGCCAACAGACAGCAAGGAAATGGAACTTCATTCCTATAATCATGTGAAACTGACTTTTGTCAGCAATCTGAACGAGCTTATAAACAGATTCATCCCAGATCCTCCAGAAGGGAATACAGCTCTGCCCACACCCTGATTTTGGCCTTGTGGAATCTAGAACATAACCAGCTGAGCCATGTGTGCCGAGATTTCCAACACTTACGACTTTAAGATAATAGAGGAGTGTTAAGTTGCTAAATATGTGCTAATCTGTTATGGCAGCAATAGAAAATGAATAGAGACCACCACCAACTGACCCTAAGGTTGGAGCCACATATGCAGGCCCAATGCACAGGCTCTAACCTGTCCATGTTTTGACAGCACTGAGCGAAGTGGGAGTGGAAGTAGGTGTGCTTTATCTTGTACAACACCCACCCACCACCACCACTCATGCTCCCACCACCAAAGGGCCCTTCCAAGTGATATCTTCCCCTGCTTCCAATTGGCAGGGTGATATCATGCTCTCCTGGGTCAGTATTAAGCTGTGCCTGACATAGGACACACATTCCTTACATAAATGAAAGCACTCTTCTCAATCTGCCCGTGAGAACTTTCCTTCTCCTCCCAGTTTGTGCATCATATAGTAGACAGAGATGCACTCATCATTGAAGATCACATTCTAGGAATGCAATGATAATGACCTAAAAAGTTCAAAAGTTCAAAAGAAGGTGTGACTGAAAGATGTGCTATTCTACTTCATTCTATAAAATTCTGACCAAAACCAAAACCTCTGAAGCTGTCTGGGCCTCAGTTTTCTTCTCTCTCAAGTAGGGGAAGGAATTAGATCTACTTCATAAAATAGGGTTGTTAGAGGGATTATTAAATGTAGTAATAAATGTAATGAATAATAAACATAGCACTTAGTATGTGATAGGGTCTTAGTAAATGGTTATGGAGTGCATTAACTAATTAGCTAATTAATTAAATAATGTAAGTTAAATATCTAAAATGAGTAATTTTCTCCTATCTCATTGACCTACTCTCTATTCTCCCTTGGTCAAGACTTGCTATTGTCAGTGGGAAGGTAGAAATCATGTTAGAACAATTCGCACCTCATCTGTTGCAAACACGCTGGCCTATATTGAACCGTCTAAAATAACTGTACCAACATCAGCAGGTTCTAGGTGGGGAGGGCGCTCTCCAGAGAACAAAATGGCTTCTCCAACACAATTTGGGAAGCTCCATTCCCTGGCTTCTCACTCTTCCTGCCACATTGCTCTCTCATTTTCTCACCATTATATGCCACATGCCCTGCCCTCTGAGACTGCACCTCCATGTAAGGGTGAACTGAAATGAACTGGAAATTTTCAGTGCCAAAGTGACACGGTACAAATCAAGTGAGATATGACACCTTTTTTTTTTTTTCTTATCCTCTAAGTAAAAATGGCCCATTTGGCTCTATTTCTGATTTCTTGTAAAACCCAAGGAGATATTGCCTAAAGTGAGTTAAGGAAAACCTGATTATACCCCACAAGGGTTTTAAGGACTGAAGCTCTCCAATTTAGAAGTTTCTAGAAACATAACTCCTAAGTACAAATTAGCCGTCTCCATGAATGGAAAATACCTGTAACCCATTCCAATCCAATACCATGGCACACCAATAATGTAGAGTTCAAAAAAGGGAAAAAGAAAAGGCAAAGCTCCAAGAAAATATTTAGATGAAGCTGAAAGTTTCTAGAATAGCAAACTTTAAACAATTACAATTTGAAATCGTTCTCAGAGTAGCGAAAGTTTTCAAAGGTGAGGAACTCCTTGTTATGATGGTTACTATTGGCAGGTATTGTTTTGTTTTGTTTTTTAATAATCTGTGTAGAGCAAGGTCTTTATCCTCCGTGGGGTAGGGGGAAGGGTAATATAGTTTAATTTAGTTCGCATCATGGACACTTGTCATTTCTTCTGGCTGCCTACCATTTGAGTGTCCTACTTGTATTTGAAAACTTGCCTTTCTTACGAGTTTTCATGGGAGGCAGGGCCCACTCACTGATCTAAATACTGAAGTACCAGCTCCAACCTTTCCAGGCATCCCTTCCAGGTAGTCAGGGGCGTAGGATCTAGCATCCACTAATCAGAAGCACCCACTCTGGAGGGTGAACCAGGTGCTTAGTGACACAAAGAAGCTTAGTGACACTCGGAGACCCTCTCTGGAGGTGGGGGCAGTGGCAGCGGGATGGTGTTTCCATGGCAGCGGTTTCCAGTCCAGCTCCTGGCCTGGGCAGCTGCCGTGGCATCCTCCCCAGAGCACCATGCAGTGTGATGGCTGGCAGCAGGCCTTGCTCCAGCAGCTCCACGCCTAGCTAGCTCTCCAACTCTGCCAGGAACCCTACCAGCCCCTCAATGCCATCTTAATAAATGAGGTAAAAATCAGCTGGAGTCTATGTTGCCCACAACCCAGACAGAATCTCTGACAGACTGAGCACCGAAGGGGAAAATAAAGATTCAGAAAGCTGGAGCAGGGCTGTCCCCATCTCTGGGGAGTCTTAGGTCTGAAATGATCTCTCCTTCTTTTCAGACCCACCGCCAGAGAGCTGGCCACCTGTGGGAGGGTTTTAATCTCTTAGCCTACAGAGCTACAGGCTCAGTGGGGCATAAAAGGAAACAGATCAAAGCAATGAATGGTACTATGCGGCGTGCAGAACTGTCAAGAGACAGGAAGCAATAGGCAGCCATGAACTGTGAATATTTAAAACCACAAATTAAAAATCTATGCTCCCTTGGGTCTGTGTAAATAAGGCTGCCAATTCTGTTAAGGTAACTCCAGAGGTATTCAAATAAGTGGTTCAGACTATTTTCTCAAAAAAAAAAAAAATTAATTCAACAAAATTTTAGCAAGGATGTATCCTATATAGAGTACCAACCTAGGTTTGTCGAGGACTCAGCAGTAAATTAGATTGCAGGCTTTAATATCTCTACATTTACAGAAATATCATGTTAGATGCTCATACAGTACTCCAATTAATTTGAAGCGTTACATTCTTTTGATACTTCCTCTTAATAAATAAAGCAAAATCTGATTTTTTAAAAAAATATTTCTAAAGTACATGAAAAGAATTTATTCCCCTACACAGATAAAATATATTTATGCACTCTTGTATACATTTATTCAATAAAATCCCACACACGCTCTGAAAATCCTGTATCCTGGATATAGAAAAATCTCCATCTGGCCCATAGATAGCAAAGTTTCATGAACAGAAAACTGTAACATGTACCTACTCTTTAAAAATATCTATTTCTATGAGGATTCTGGAAAAAACCTTCACCTCCAAGATTCTCAGCATATGCCCTTGGAATGGCATTGTGAACTCTGATATAGATGTGTCAGTGCCAGATAAAAGAGAAGGAAATAATTTTGCTTCACACGCAGCTCTGAGAGTATCATATGATACATCACATATTTTAGTATGGTCTTTTTCCAAATTAAACATACTTCCAGTACCAGGAATGAGAATCAGTAAGATTTCACCACCGGCCTTGGGTATGGCTCTCTGGGTCTGGGGCTGTCCAAGCCCATGAGCATGATGCTCACAGCAGGACCAGGCACCGTGTAGTCACAGGAACTGTCCCTTGGCCCTACATTCTGCACCCCACTGAGTAACATCAACATCTTGTCACACCAGGAGAGCCTGGATGAGATATGCCACTTCCCCACAGAAAGCTCAAGGTCGAGATCAAGTCCTTGGACACTCACATTACTGTTACTTTGGGTCTTCAGATCCCTCAGATTCCCCACAGAGACAGCATTCCCCCATATTTGGTGTCCTGCTCTCTTGCTGCTTGCCTGCTGCTGCTTCTCTTCTCTGGGTCCTTGCAACAGGTGGGTCCTGAGAGATTACTCACGGTCCACCTGTTGCCAAGCCCCAAACTAGGGACACCCAAGGAAGAAAAGACTCTCATGCCTGATTTGCCACACCTCCATGTTCTTTGTCCTGTGACCTAGGTCTTTGGGTTCACAGTGTGGACCTTCCCTTCTGCAAATCCTACAGTCCACTTGTCCCATAGCTGTCTGCTCTCTCCAATGCCCCACAACCAAGATGCCAAGATTTTGGTAGAAATTGCAGAAAACTTCTTGAGTCAATAACATCTTTTCCTGATTTCCGTGCTCCATTTTCGCTCAGAAAGTAGCCCCACAGGCTCAACCATAACTACAAGGGGACCACTCAGGACTGAGCATTATGTATGTTGGACCTCATAGTATAATAAGCAATATATTTGGTCTTTATCCCTGGTTCCAGACACAAAGCTTTTAAAACCTTTGGAATTTCCTGAATAATCAAAGTGTCTTTGATATTCATAATGAGTCCCTTTCAATTGCACCTGAGTTTATACTAATAAAGTGATTTAAGGTAAGACCCTTAGCTAGCCTCAGGATTGAGCTCATCACCAAAAAGAGGAAGTGATCAGTGGGTTGAAACATTCAGCCCCACCCACTGACCTTGGTGGAAAGGAGAGAAGGACTAAAATTTGGGCCATGAAAACTCTTTTTTTCTTTTTAAGATTTATTTATTTTATAGAGAGATAGGGAGGAGCAGAGGGAGAGAGAGAGAGAGAGAGAGAGTCTTAAACAGACTGCACACTGAGCCCGACTCAGGGCTCAATCTCACAACCCACAGATCACCACCTGAGCTAAAACTGGGTCAGACGCTTAACCAACTGCACCAGCCAGGCCCCTCAGGTTATAAAAAAACTCCTGAACAATGAGATTGGGAGAGCTCCTGGGTTGGTAAATACATTAAGTGCTGGGAAAATTGAGTGCCCAAAGAGGGCATGGGATCTGTGTCACACCCCCCTCATAACTTGCTCTATGTATCTCTTCCATTTTGTTGTTTCTTGGTTGTATCCTTTATAATAAACCAGTAAATGTAAGTAAAGTTTTCCTGAGTTCTGTGAGCCATTTTTGCTGACTTCCAAAACTCAGGAGGGGGCCATGAGAACCCCTGACTTATAGCTGGCTGATCAGTAGTACAGGTGGCCCGGCACTTGCAATGGGTGTCTGATGTGAGGACAGTCCTTCACCTTGCCAGATCTGATGCTAACTCCAGGTTAATGTCAGAATTGAGTTGAATTGTTGGACATCCAGATGGTCTCAGAGAATTTTCATTGGCGTCAGAGAAAATACCCCAGAGACATCCATGACTCTACCCTGAAAAAGACTTGGTCACTGGGGTCTTAAGAGACGTGGCCTATAAATGACCCAGCAGAGGACTGTCTTCTCTTCCAGGATGCAGTTTATTTGCTGTTCCTTTGTTAATGGAAAAAGTTAAATGCAAACTCACCCAGAAGCCACAGACCAATAAATCATTGTCTAGTTCTTGAGGGTTGAGGAAATGATTTAGTTTGCTTAGCTGCCATAATAAAATGCCATAGGCTAGGTGGCTTAAGCACCAGAAAATTATTTTCTCACAGTCCTGGGGGCTGAAAGATCAAGGGGCCAGCAGGGCTGGTATCTGCTGAGAGCTCTCTTCTTGGGTTATAGACATCCACCGTCTTACCAAGTCCTCTCATGGTGTTTCCTCAGTGCACATACAGAAAGAGAGAGAGTGAGTTTTGGTGTCTTTCTCTTCTTGTAAGGCCAGCAGTCCTATTGGACTAGGACCCATGACTTTTGACCTAATTTAACCTTAATGAACTACTTACAGGCCTTATCTCCACATATGAATTTTAGGGGGACACATTCAGGGCATCACAGAAGGAGATGCCTCTATTTTCTGGAATCAAGCCCCATCACTACATCCAGTTACTGGATCACAGAATTACAGAATGTTAAACATGGAAGGAATGTTAACTCCTTCATCTTACAGTGAGGAGGTTGGGTTCCAGATGGGTGACATGACTGGACCTTGGAGATTGCTCACAGCGAAGCTGGGAGTGGGGCCCAGATCCCCCCACCACGTCAGTGCTCTTTTCCACTATTTCGTGCAGCCCCTAAAGGATGGGTTCTTCAGAAGAAACTCTGAAGGGCCAGATTTTGATTTATTAGCAAGGGAGGGCTTTAGAACAATGAAAGGAGCCAAGAAATGTTGTATGGCCCGTTGAAACTCATTATATATTCCTAAATCCAACATTTGAGGATTTTCCCTGTCAAAAAAGGATCATCATGTTAGCCAAACTGGATTCAAAGATTCTAGTCAACTCTGTGGGTATAGTATAAGCAACTCCTGAGCCTATGTGGGTTCTCTACACTTTAAAGGGATGTCACCAACACCTCTTATGCCTTGACCTCATTACCCAGAAAACACTCTCCTGCCAGGGTATAGCCATCAAAACCTAGTGTCCTGTCCTCCCCTTGGTATCCTCACATCTCTTCAGCCAACCAGGAGTCAAGTGACCAGGACTGCATACAAACTCCTATTTCTGTCCCACCTTTGCAAAACCGAGAGTTTCCCCCTGGCAACCTAAAGCAATTCTCTCATGACCCTCAAATAATGCTGACAGGACATTCACACGGCCCTGAGACAGGCGAGGCAACTGTTGCCTACAAACATCTGCAAACAGTTTTCCAGGACCATCTTGACACTAACTGTGGAGCCAGGTGCCCCCTGACAGCTGGGCAACCCCACTGGGGACCCTGAGCACACCACAGACTCTAAGCCCCACATCCTCCTCCAGACCCTGCCCCCATGGATTTGGCTTCAGTCCTAACACTCACCCCCCCTTTCCTGGACTGACCTCCAATTCACCATATATACTGTAGCCAAAATCACCTCGTGGGATGCCCTTTCTCTTTCCCATCTTCAAATTCATATATTATTATTATTTTGAACATAACCCCAAGATTTTCTTATATTCACAACAAAATAAAAAAGAAGCATAGACTTGGATCACTTGGCCCCTTCTCTTCTTATCCCCTCCCAGTTCAAAATGCTCAGCTCTACAGTTGGGCTCAACACACTCAACCTCTAAACAGTCTTCTTTGTAGTTTATTTAGAGTTTATTACATATTATTAATATATGTTTTAAAGGATTGCATTATGCATATAATTTTTCCAGTTCTCTGCACTCTGGGAAATGGCTTTTCTCAATTCATTGATGGAGAAAATTTCTCTGCCTTCCTGAGTCTGGTGGCCTCTCTGCGTGCTCACTAAGCTAATGCACCCTCCAGGGCAAGAGTAAAAACAACTCCCCTCCCCCAATCCATCCAGAGTGTTTCCCCTTCTCCCCACAGGATCAGAAAACAGGGCCCTGCCCTATTGCAGTGCTGGGGAAACGGCCCACAACATTCTCTCCCCAGCCCTACCATCAGTTAGCGATTAGGCACATTTGGTTTTCTTTTACTTTGTTTCTAAAATAAACCTCCAAAGAAAACCTAATAATGGAACACGTACATAATCTTGCTGCTATTCTTCCCTCCTGATCACTCCAAGTACCTCTTATTGGAGAATGGGGGTACAGACAGGGTGTCCTACCCGCAATATAGAAGACAAATGTTAGACCTGTAGCCCTAGACATGTGACGTTAGATCCGAAGGAGAGGTAGGAACGCAGCGTGTGGTACCTGCAAGGGGACCGGGCAAGGCCAGGAAGTGACTGGTTAACTGAGATGTATGGTATGAAGAAGACTTACCAGGATAAGGAGTGTCTCAAGCAGGGGGGAAGCAGCTGCAAAGGCCCCTAGTGACAGAGACCATGGTGCTTTCCAGAAACTAAAAGAGACCACCAGCGTGGTCCAACCAGGGAGAGGGGGAGGAAGCTTAGCACAGAAACGAACAGGGGCCATAGGCATGGAGACTGGATGGGACAAAAAGCTTCATATGAGACAACCTCATGAGAAACCAGTTTCTCTATGGGAGGCCCTCTTGAACTGCAGACACAGAGGGCATGTGACCTTTTCCTCCTTTCCCGTGACTCTCATTTCCTAAAATCCAGAACCCACCTCATCCCCTCCAGACAGTCCTCCCTGATTTCCCTTCATAGCACCCAAGGGATCCTTTGTTCTAATCTAATCTAAAGGGTTCCCTATGCCAGTTGGCCCTAAGAATAAAACCTGGGACAATCGAAAGCAGAAGTGGCTCCTGCTCCCGGCCCACTGGCTTTTCCAGTAAACTGTGGGAAAATGCAAGCCTCACAGGAGTTTTTAAAATGTCATCTTAGTCATTTAATAGAGGAAAGGATTCCCTGGCTATTAGAAACACATCACCAAATGGAATCTAGGCATCTGGGTCCTTCTTCATGCACCTCAGCATCCCACGGCAAAATTTCTCCCTGGTGACAAAGAGAGGATTCTCAAAAGAATGAATCTACCCAAAACAAAAACAAGTAAACCAAAACATGGAATAAGGCTTTCACAAAAATAAAATCAACCACATTGCCTCTGAAGGTGTCACAGTGGCTTATGGTCCTCAAATTGCAAGGAAACATACTGACCCATAGATGGCGCAAGCTGACTGCTAAATAAATGCTTAGTTCCAGATGACATCATAGAATCTGTCAGTTCTGGTAACCAGGCTGCCTCAAGGCTTGGAGAGCCTCTAGTCCATCCCACATCTTTGCTACAACCTCAGACTGGCTGCGTAGCTTCTTTCTGTATTCCATTGGGTAATCACAGAGAAAGACAGATTTCACCATTTTTTTCAAGAACTTTCTGGTATTTTAATTTCAATGCTGTATAAAAATTAACCCAAATTCCTCAGACCCTGGTGCAGTTCATCCTACCCACACCCTCAGTGGGCAAATACTAATCTGGTCCAGTGCACTGCATAGAAACCCCAACTCTTCGTCATATCTGTCCATGGCCTCTAACCCTCCTCTGTGTTTTCTACAACCTCCCTCAGTATTATGCCAAGCCTGGCCACAAACACCAAATCCACTTGGACGATGACAGTTGTAGCTGAAGGGCTACTTCATGTTGTTCAGTGTTTATATTTATTTAGTGATGATAATTTATAAAGTCCCATCTTTGCCTCAGTAAATCCTCACAAGGATGCTATGAGAATAGTAGTTATCTCCAATTTGGAGATGAGAAACAAATTTAAGAGGCCAAGGGACACCCGGGTGGCTCAGTCGGTTAAGCATCTGGCTCTTGATTTCTGCTCAGGTCATGATCTCTGAGTCGTGATATCAAGTCCCGTATTGGGCTCCGCTATCAGGGGGAAGTCTGCTTGATTTTCTCTCCCTCTCTTCTTCTCCTTCTGCCCCTCCCAACCCCCCAAAATAATTAATTTTAAAAAAATTTAAGAGGCCAAACGGCATTTTCTAGGCTTGTAATATCACACCAAAGATAATGAAAAGTGACACCTTCAACCCATCTGGGTGTGTCTCTCCATGCTTTGTTCATGCGTGTCCTTCTAATTTTGTTCTTTTTTTGTTTTTTTTGGTGTTTTTGTTGGTTTGTTTGTTTTTAGTTAGTTACCACACTGTAAATATTGATCTAGTTAGTTTGCTGTTAACTATTACGGTTTACAGAGTTTACACTTCCTGGGCATAATAATGTTAATACGCTAACACTCCCCTCACTTACAGAGCCTTTCCAGAGTTCAGGGATCTTTCTAAAGCATTTCTTAACTGTGTTAACTCAAGTAACCCTCACAACAATCATATGAAAAGTAAAGCACTGTTATGAATCCTCAGTTTACAGATGAGAAAGCTGAGGCACAGAAAAGTTAAATAATTTCCACAAAGATCACACAACAGATTGTAGAGCTGGGGATCTGAACACAAGCCATCTAACTTTGGGGCCATATTGTTACCCACTATACTCGCGCACACTTAGAACTATTACTGGATCACAGAATAACTAAATTTATCTTCCATCTCCTTGAGAAATTTGTGACAGGCTGGTCTGAGGTTGAGCATAGGGGTGGAGATAGCTCCTGCTTGGAACCTCACGGTGTGGTGTTCCTAAGTCAAGGTCAAGGGAATCTAATATAAACCCAGTAAGTCTTCCCACAAGTGCTTGGTGAGACTTCCTGGGGACAGAGCTAGGGAAAGTTAGTGGAGCTCTCATTACCAAGAGAAAGTAACTGAGTCTTTCTGATTTGTTACCCATTTCTAAAATGTGGATAACTCCATCCAGCACACTTTAGCATCCACTACTCAGATGTCCCCTATCCAGAAGGATGCTAAGTGGGCAGCATCAACCTGCTGGATCCAGAGTAGGACACTCCTCTCTAGTAGAATTTCCATGTGTGATCTCAACGATTCCAAGTTTGTAAAAACTCAATAAAATACAGAACATAAAGTGCACTTTCTGGCCCCTCAAAAGGCTAAACATGGAATTATCATATGATCCAGCAAGTCCTAGGTGCATACCTAGAAGAATTGAAAGCAGGGACTCAAACAGATGTATGTACACCAGTGTTCACTGCAGCATGATTAAAAATAGCCAAATGCTACAAGCAACCTGCAATGGTCTCAATGCTTGTGGCTTCCTAATAGGTTGAAATCCCAATGTCCAATGTGATGATATTAAGAGATGGGGAAGAATCATCACTAAATCGATAAAACATGAACATACACACATCACAAAGAGAAGAGATGGGGCCTTTGGGAAGTGATTAGGTCATGAGGGGAGAGCCCTCATGAATAGGAATAGTGTCCCCTCCAAAAAGAGGCACCACAGAGATCCCTCAGCCCTTCCACCATAAAAGGGCAGAACAAGAAGTTTCTTCTGCAGCCCAGAAGAGGGCTTTTACCAGGACCAGACCATGCTGGCACGTTCAGCCGCCAGAATCAGCATTTTGTTATAGCAGCCCAAACAGACTAACACAGAACCCAAATGTCCATCAACCGACAAGTGGGGTATATCCACACAATGGAATATTGTTCAGCCATAAAAAGAAATGAAGTACTGACACATGCTACAGTATGTATGAGCCTTGAAAACATTATGCTAAGTTAAGTGAGCATGTCCTGAAAGGAAAATATTGTATGATCACTTAAATGAAATACCTGAAGTATGCAAATTCATACAGACAGAAAGTAAAGGAGAGGGGCGCCTGGGTGGCTCAGTCGTTAAGTGGCTTCCTTCGGCTCAGGTCATGATCCCAGGGTCCTGGGATCCAGCCCCGCAACAGGCTCCCTGCTCTGCGGGAAGCCTGCTTCTCCCACTACCATTCCCTCTGCTTGTGTTCCCTCTCTCGCTGTGTTTCTCTCTGTCAAATAAATAAAATCTTTAAAAAAAGAAAAAGAAAGAAAGTAAAGGAGAGGTTAACGGTGGCTGAGAGAAGATGGGGAAGGAGCGGTATTGTTTAGTGGGTACAGAGTTTCTGTTTCAAGTGATGACATTCTGGAAATGGATGATGGCAATGGTTACACGACTCTACAGATACACTTAAGTGCTACTGACTTATGATGACCACGACTCAGATAAGGGTGACCATGAGACTCACTACTCTATGCAATGAGTTTTATGTTCCATTATTGAGTGGGGCTTCTGGGAAAGCTCATTAAAAGGTAGGGGTGGGGAATGCTGATTCATCTGGCATGCTCTCTTTTACCTTTGACCCTTTCTTCCTTCTTCCGGCATGGAACAGGAGCAGGATGGCTAACATCCCAGCAGCCATCTAGATATCACCACATAGAAGTGAGCACTGGGGAAGGAGAGCAGAAGGAAGTCTGAGACACCACTGGCGTTGTGGAATGTTTATCTCTGGATTCTATGTTACCCGAGAGGAAAGAGAATTCATCTCTGGTTTAAACCAGTGTTTAAACTACCTGCTGCTGAACACAAATCCTAACTGATTCAGCACATTACTCTCTATGGTTGGTATTATTGCTCCTGGTTCTATTACCAAGAAAGGGGCACCCCCAGGCCAGGGTTGGTCTGACAATGTCAGCAATGCTTAGAAGACTGGAGATGTTGGAAAATGAGTTACAAGCCCAAGTGATGTTCACTCAAAGCTGCAGGATTCAGGACAACAGCCCTGCCAATCCCACTGCCACAAATGCATCATAAAAAAAAAAAAAAAATGGAGATATCTTCGTCCATCCCCTGGGGCAGCCATGTTGATTGATGTACTTCTCCCTCAGCTCAAGTGTGAAGAGTTTTTGCTCCATAGAGTAGAAAGGACTGGTAGGCATCTGGCATCTTTTCCTTGCTAGATTTAAAGGGAAGTTGAGGGGCACCTGGGTGGCTGTCTGTTAAGCCTCCGACTCTTGACTTAAGCTCAGATCATGATTTTAGTGTTGTGAGATCGAGCCTCGTGTGGGGCTCCATGCTCGGCAGAAAGTCTGCTTGAGATTCTCTCTCTCTCTCCCTCAGCCACCCCCTCCCATGTTCATGCGCACTCTCTCTCTCCCTCTGTCTCTTCAAAATAAATAAATACATCTTCTAAAAAGAAATACATAATAAAGCTAAAGGTTTCTCTAATTGCGTTTCACAACTTAATGTAACGACAAACCCCAGGATAGAAGGGCTGGCTTGTCATTTGGGTGTAATTCTGACACCTATTAGTTCCTTGACTTCTGCATCACTAACCTTTACCTGCACACCACTCCAGGCCAACAACTTCCTGGGGTAGCCACACCCGGGACCTTGGCAGGAATGGAACTACTACATGGAATCTTGATATATGACATTTCATTGTCCGACTGCCCCTCCCTCTTCCCCTCCCTATTCCTGTGCTTCTGCTCTTTGGCCTCATTATGATGGTCAATCCCATGGGTGGGTACATTGCTTCAAGGAAATTCAGCACTATCTATCAACATTTTAGATGCACATGCCCTTTGGCCAAACAATGCTAGTCCTGGGAATTCATCGTATAGATCACTGGAGTGTGTTCAATAACACATATGTATAAGGATAATTATTTCAGAAAAAAAAGACTTTAAAAAAATGTATCAACAAAAGACTCATTAAGTAAATTCATACATAAAACAGAATGCTATGCAATTATTTAAAAAATTGAGGCATATCTTTATGCAATAATATGAAAGGTTTCCCCAAGATACACTTATAAAAGAGGCAGACTATATTATTTGCTACTACTGATATGGGTAATTTATGTAAAAATAAATTTTATATATATATATATGCTTTATATATATATATATATATGCTTTATATATATATATATATAGCCGTACCTAGTTTATATATATAATACCTATGCTTATAATATAAATATGTGTATATAATATCTATACCTATAATACATACACACGCAGTACCTACTGTACTATCTTTAAAAGGATATATAGGACACTAACAACAATGGAGACGGATGGTGAGAAAAGATTTACTTTTCACTGCATATTCTTTCATACTTGGATTTTATTCCATGTGCCAATGTTACCTATTTAAAATAATTTTCAAAAAGATGTTCATCCCACTGTTGCTGTGCTCTCCTAGGCTTCTTACACAGGTTTGCTCCCTCTCTGACCCAACCACAAATCCAGGGTCCGTCTGTAGCAGACACTCCTAATGTCTGGTCTTTATCCCCTCAGGCCCTATTTTCCCATGGGCACCAAGAGACCAGACCCCCAACAGCCAACATCTCTTTGCCTGAAGTCTTCCTCTGGCCACCCAAGTTCTCTGTATCTCCAGGTGTGGCGGCTCTCAGCACCTGCATGGCTACCCCTGGAGCAGTCCTAACCCTTAGCTAATGGAAATCCCCTCAGGGGAGATAACTGAGATGTATTTCCACACTGGCTCCCAGAGTCTCCCATCAGGATGAAGCTCCCATTGTCTGCAGTGTGCACCCTTTATTGGCATCTTTCCCTCCCCTGTCACACTTCCTGCCCTCCCCTACCAGCATTTTTCCTATAGTTATCTCCCAGTAAACTGCTTGCTCTCAAATATCTGCCCCAAGGTCTGGCTTCAAGGATCCCAAAAGAAGATGCAGTCATTTCAACCACACCTTCTTTAAAACAATGATTTCTCTTGACTCTCTGTGGACCTCCCATGGCAAAGTCTACCCCAACCACCAGTTCAATGCCCCTGAGAAAAATCACTGAACATGCTGATTGATCTTCCCCCAGTTTAGTATTTACAACCTCAAGCTGACTCTTCAGCACTGTTCGAAATTCCTCATCAGTTCCTTTCTCCTTTCCCAGAAGCAACATCTTCAAACTATTTCTATTAATGAGTTCTACTTATCCCCATTCACTGCTTCAGGGTCCCCACCTACTTCCCTGAGAAAAGGGAAGCAATGGCAGTGAATTGGTGATTTCTCTATCTGTCTAAGTATTTCATATGTGCTTATTCCTTCTCTCTGATGGATAGGTTTTCCTTTTGGGCTGTCCTTTGCATTTAGTACAGAATGACTGCAGAACTAAACAAGGTAGGTTCACATCCTGGTCTGTCATTGTGACCAGTCTTGTGATCTTGGGCAATTGACTCAGTTTCTCTCCCCTATAATAAAGAGATAGAAACAGTACCTGTTCCATGTGATAGATTGAGAAGTAAATGAGTTAATATATATAAAGCACATGGATCATAGCCTGAAATAGTCTGAGTACTTAATAAATTTAGTTGTTGTTCCAAATGTTCTATAATGAACCCCTGTCAATTTTGAAATCAGAAAAAAAAAAAAAGTATTACTGTATATTTGTTCCTATTTCTGTTTACCAGTTTACCTCCTGCCTCCTTTCTTGGAAGACCAGAGGCCTATTTCCACATCCTAACTCCTCCACCTGTACTCACTAACCCACCTCTAATTCATCTTCTAAGACCCTGACCTTCATTTATCCCCTCTTCTCACTCATATCATCATTCTCTCCTTTTCTATGGAATCAGCCTCAAATAGGCTCAAATTGTTCTCGTCCAGAAAATTTAAAAACCAGCTTCTTTCCACCCCACTGTCATATGAAGTCAACTCTTTCCTGTCTGTGGCTCCTAGCTTTCTCACCTCATCTTGCCCACCAAAATAAGACTTGCCCCCTGCCATTCTAATAAGCTCCTCTAGCAGTAGCTACTGATCTCACAATTATCAAATAAACATTTTTTTTTTAAGTTCTCTTCTACTGGACTTCTCTCCACAGCATTTGACAATGTCTATTACCACCACCCTCTGTTGACTAATTCATCATGGTTTATCGAGGATTAACCATAAATGCTGCATTATGTATAGTTTCAGATGCCAGGAATACGGTGATAAAGACTGTCTTAGGTTATGTTTCTCCAGGAAGCAGACCCAGAGATAAGAGTTCACTATAAGTAGTTTATTCGGGGAGAGATTCTAGAAACACTGGTAAGGGAGTAAGGAAGCAAACAGAGAAGGGGGGAAGCCAATATAGATATATTCATTAGCAGTAAGGATAACCTGGCTAAGTCCTGCTTTGGACCTCTCAGAGACAGCAAGAAGCAAACTTCAGCACTGTCCCTGACAGGAGAGAGAGGAAACTGGAGTATTCTGTCTTCTCTCATCTGTCAGTAACTTCTGGCATCTCTAGCCTGCCTCACTAGAGGACCAACATGCTTGAGGAAGCCTCAGATAGAACATTGCAGAGGCTTGCAGTGAGAAGCTGCTGGTATCTATGGCAACAGGGGATATGTCAGGGGCACCAGCAGAGTCTGCTTCAAAGACAGGCAAGGTTCCTGTTCTATGGAGCTCCCAGAGACAAATAACAAAATGTGAGCAAAAAATGAACAATGTAATTTCAGATAAAGACAAATGCTGTAGAGAAAATGAAACTGTGCAATGTGATGACCACTGGGTGTGAGCATTGTGGGTTGAATTATATCCCTTCAGATGTTGGAGTCCTAACCCCCAGTATCTCAGAGTGTGACTTTATTTAGAAATAGTCCTTACAGAGATAATCAAGTTGGAGATCATTAGGATGGTAATCTAATATAATGGGGTCCTTATAAAATGGGGGAAATTTGGACAAAGAAATTCACATAGAAGGAGATGATGTGATGAGACACAGGAAAAAGACAATCATGTACAAGCCAAGAAAAGAAGGCTAGATCAGATTCTCTTTCACAGCCCTCAGAAGGAACCAACAAGACAATACTTTCATTTTAGACTTCTAATCTCTGGAGGGTGAAACAAATAAATAATTTTCTGTCATGTAAATAAATTTTCTGTCATGTAAATAAATTTCTGTCATGTAAGCCACCTGGTGTGTGATACTTTGTTATGGCGGCCCTAGGAAACTAATACAATAGGTGTGTAGTAATTAGATGGGGTGGTCAGAGAAGACCTCTCTTTGGAGGTAATATTTAAGCTGAGGCCTAGTTAAGGGTAAGAGCCAGCCTTGCACAGTGCTATAGAGCACTTTACACAAAGAGATAAGCAAAGGCAAGGGCCCAGAGGGAGCATGGACTTGGTATGTTCAAAGAACAGAGAAAAGGCTGTTGGCTAGATTTAGAAAGCAGTAGTGGGAGAATGTGCAGGATGGGGTTGGAGAGCTGGACAGGGGCAAACTATGGGTCCACTTAAGTCATGATAAAGTTTGAGTTTTAGGCAAAGTGCGATGAGAAACCACTGGAGGATTTTAATCAGAGCAATGACATGATCTTATTTGTACTTTTGTAAAGGTGTTCTGGCTGCTTTGGTCTAGGTAGAAAAAGAACCAGATCAGAAACAGGAAGGCCACTCAGAAGACTGTTAAAGTTGTCCAGGGGAGAAGTATTAGTGTCTTGGAGTCCCGGGGTGCCCATGGAAGGAAAAGAACTGAAATTCTTATATAATTAGGAGCTGAATTGGTAAGACTTGCTGATGGGAGGAGGTTGGGGTGGGAAGTAATCAGAAAGGTACCTGTTTGCTTACTTGAGCAGCTGGGTGGATGATGAGTCATTTACTAAGATGGGAAAGCCTGGGAGAAGACAAGGTTGGGGTGAGAAGGGAGGAGAATCTCTCTTCCCTTAGCTTTCAGGCTACTGCCCTCTCCTGCTTTTCTCCAACTCTCTGACTCTTCTTTATGAGATTCTTCTTGGCTCCTCTTTCTTGATCCACAGAAATGTTGGCCTTTCACACTCCTCTTTGTTCCCCATACCCTCCTTGGTTGATTTCATCCATTCCCATGACTCTGGTACCACCTCTATACCAGTCACTACCAAGTACATGTTCAGCCCAACATCTCTTCAAAGTTTTCAGAACTGCACTTTCAACTGCCTTGTAGATTTCACACCTGGAAATTCAGACAAATGTGTCCAAATCTCTAAGCCTATCCATGCAGCCTCACCCTCAAATCTGCTCAACCAGGTGGATTCTCTAGCTCAACCAATGGTTCAACCATACACGTGAACTCTTGTTCTCATCTTCTCTCACTTCCACCCCATATTCTTCCCAAACCCATGATTATTAAATGTAGTTATAAGAAGTCTTACTGTAAAGAAGAAGAAAAGGAAAGAATTAAGAACTAGGATTTTAAGCAGTATTCATGGCTTATCTAGAACTGAAAATTCTGTTTTCAAGACAGTATTCTAAGGTTATGTGAAATACTATAAGGTTATCTGAAATATTTCATGACTGAGATATTTGCTTGATGAAAGCATAAATTACTAGAGGAGAGTAGTGGGAAAAAAATTCCTAGACCAGAAATTAGGCACCAAACATTTAAGTATAGATTTTGTCACTGAACTACTTATTCTTGGCTAATAAGTCATTTACCACTTTTGTGTCTGAGTTTTCTAATCTGTCAAATGGCTATGAAAATTAATACCATCTCTTTGCAACTTATAGGAATGTTTCATTGTAAAGGAAAGAAGATTATAATCATTAAAAGTGTCAGAGAGGAAACAATCAAATAGAACATTAAAAGAATAAACCATCATGACGAAGTAGGGTTCAATTTCAGAACTAAAACAGTTTAATATTTGGATATCTATTAATATTATTCACTACATTAACAGAAGAAAAGAAGTCATACAATTATTAAGAAAGATGCTCAGAAACAATTGGAAAAATTTAACATTAATTTATGATTAAAAAAACTTATCAAGTTAAGCGACTTTTATTTTAATTTTTAGATAGCTAGTTACATTTACTATGTGTTTCTCATAAATGTAGTTTTAGAGTAAAGAGTTTCAAAAGCCGTTGCTTTCAGAAAATGCTTTTCTCTCTTCTTTTTTGCAGACACTGCTAAAGCACCAATGGCCAAAATGAAGTTCAATCCCTTTATGACTACTGACCAGTGCAAGAACCATAAAAGGCATCTCAAGGTACTGTCCCATATCTTCAGGAAGATTATGCCTTCCCCTCTTTTCAAAGAGCTGAGATGGAAGTACAAGGTTCGATCCATGCCCATCCAAAAGGATGAAGTACAGGCTGTGGGACACTACAAAGGTCAGCAAATGGGCAAAGTTATCCAAAGTTGTCCAAAGGTTTACGGGAAGAAATATGTCACCTACACTGAACACGTCTCAGATTCCTGCATAAGTCTGTGGAATATTTAAAACACTTCTGGGAGCGCCTGGGCGGTTCAGTCTGTTAAGTGCGGACTCTTGATTTCAGCTCCCGTCATGATCTCAGGGTTGTGGGATCCAGGCCCCAGTCCAGCTCCTTGCTCAGCCAGGAGTCTGCTGGAGAGTCTCTTTCCTTCTCCCTCTGCCCCTCCCCCATCCTATCTTTCTATCTAAAAACAACAACAACAACAAACTTCTGAACATAGACTCTGTGTGTGTGTGTGTGTGTGTGTGTGTGTGTGTGTGTGTGTGTGATGAGGTGGTAAGATGTCAGCACACTGAAGCCAAGTTTCCCAGAATTCACTGCCTCCTACAGTTCTGGTTCCTGTTTAAAAAAAAAAAAAAGCAAATCTCACCAAGTAGGAAAGGAAAAACCCAAATGTAAGGAAG
>CM053605.1:26098414-26126869 GCA_028646535.1 Procyon lotor
AGAAAGAAAGAAAGAAAGAAATTCAGTCTCTAATAATTATGAAAGAACACCTACGGGAGTATGGATGGGCTCAACAGTATAAGAAGCAAGGGCACAAAACGAATTTTGATTTTTCTTTTCTTTAAAGAAATTGTCTGCAGACATTCTTATCTCTTTCCAGCAACTCAAGCTGACTATTTCTAATTGGAACACAAAGGCCAGCCATTCAGCGACCCCACCTCTGGCCTTTCCTGCTGCTTCCACGCCATAGAATGAATGCTGTCAGCCTTGAATCATTTCCAAGTCACTGGTAGTGTAAGAAAGCTAGCAGAGTTCGTATTTATGTCTGCTTTCTTCAGTCTAAAAGTGAGTTGCCTGTAGGGGTGCCTGAGTGGCTCAGTCGTTAAGCGTCTGCCTTCAGCTCAGGTCATGATCCCAGGATCCTGGGATGGAGCCCCACATCGGGCTCCCTGTTCAGCAGGAAGCCTGCTTTTCCCGCTAACATTCCCTCTGCCTGTGTTCCCTCTCTCGCTGTGTTTCTCTCTGTCAAATAAATAAAAAATCTTAAAAAAAAAAAAAAGTGAGTTGCCTGTATTTCAAGCCATAGAATTACAGAGCATTATTATTGAAAGAAGTCTGAGAAACCCAGTTTAAACCAGTAGTTTTCAACCCTGGCTGCACACTGGAATAAATAGAGGACTTTTAAACAGTTAATGATGCCCTGACTTCACCCTCAGAGTCTGATTTAATTAGTTTAGGAAGAGACCCGGGCTTCAGTGGAATTTTGTTTTTCTTTTTATTGAAGTATAATTAGCCTACAGTGTTCTATTAGTTTAAGGTGTAAAATATGACTCAACATTTCTACATATTACTCAGTGCTCATCAAGATAAGTGTACTCTTAATCCCCATTATCTATCACCTCCCCTCTAGCAACCACCAGTTTGTGATAGATATAGATAGATAGATAGATAGATAGATAGATAGATAGATAGATGATAGATAGATAGATTTTATTTTTAAGAGACAGAGAGAGAGAGAGAGAGAGAGAGAGAGCAGGAGTGGGGGAGGGGCAGAAGGAGGGGCAGAGGGAATCCCAAGTAGGCTCCACACTCAGCACAGAGCTGGCACAGGGCTTGATCACATGGACTCAAGATCATGACCTGAGACAAAATCAAGAATCCAACACCCAAATGACTTAGCCACCCAGGCACACCGTAATCTATATTTAGAGCCTATTTTTTTTCTTAGTTCATTTGTTTTGTTTCTTAAATTCTACCTAAGAGTGAAATCACATAGTATCTGACTTTCTCTGACTGACTTATTTCCCTTAGCATTCATTATACCCCAATGGTATAATGGATATACCATTATACCCATTATACCCTCATTATAGATGAATGAATAAAGAAGATGTGGTACACATATTTACAGTGAATATTACTTTTGTAATTTTTTTAAAGCTCCCCCAAGTGATTCTAACACATAACTGCAGTTATAAACACTAGTCTAGTTTAATTTTTTCATTAGGTGAGCAAGCATAGACCCAGAGTGACCATCTAGGTAATGGCAAATCTCATTGACTTATAGATAATACTTATGTTAAGAAGACTTCCAACACTTGAAAATGAGTCAAAAAAGATGATTATGTCCCATTCAATGCCTTCCTAAAACATGGTCTTGAGCCTACCCAAGGGTCATCTTTTAAGACATAAGATAATTGTAAGACATGTTTAAGTCTATAAACGTTAGATGTTAATTTGTGAAGATAAATACCATACAAATGAGTTTTTGTATAATAGAAATAAAAATTATTTCTATTCAACTAAGAAGATAACCCCAAAGGTTATGATTTTATTAGCCTATGGGACATGAATCAGTTTTGTATCTAATTTAGCAATCCTATTCCAGCACATTTTTTCATTTATATTCTTGCTTACTCTTGCTCTCTCTCTCTCTCTCTCTCTCCCTCCCTCCCTCCCTCCTAATACATCATTTACGTTCTCAGTGCCTTAGTTTTCTAACTGGCTTTATCATCTTTCTGGTTACTTTATTAGTGAGAAATAAAACTTTGATATTTGCTTACTATGTATTTATATGAAAATTATGAATATAAAATTATGAGAATTATGTTTTGACACTTGAAAATGATATAAATTTTGCTAAAGTATCCTAAACTGTTAAGAAGTTTTAATTGATCATTTGAGATGTTCTCCAAATATTTTACTCATCAACCAGAAGCCATAAAGTTGGGGACTTTTACTTCTGGCAAAATGGAGTAACGAGGACCTAATTAACACTCTTCTTAAAAAAAAACTAAAAAATAAATAGACAAAATATGTAAGCCTACAGTTTTTAAATATTGGACACCAGGCAGCACAGGACAGTGATCCCTGACAGCAAAGGCAAAAACAAGGAGAGCTCTATGATCATCCTAGCTCACTGCCTATAAAGAGTTTCCAAGACACAGTGCAGGGAGGCGGGTTCCCTAAATTAAGGAGGTGGAACTGGAACTTAGGGATGCCAAGGCAGATAGAGTTTCACAGATGAGAGCCTCACAGAGAGAGCTTTAGAGATCTGAGAGGGTCCCCTGGAATGTTTAGGTAGAAAGTTATCAGTGGATATATGTAAGGAACTACCTAAGGCCAAGGAAAGAATTAGAGGAAAAAATACTTATTGCTCATGTAAGACTGGAAATAGTTCCTGTTCCCACCAACCAGGGTGCAAAGTTTCATATTTCTTGGTCCATTGGGTAGAAGAATTAGTAGTGAGGAAAAATCAGCCCTAGACTAGAAGCAGCTCTGGTCCCATCTAATAAGGTTCAAAAGCAAACCTCAAAAGAACGCAAGTAATTTAGCCCAGAGTAAGCATCAAGAATATTTATAGGAATAGGGGCGCCTGGGTGGCTCAGTCGTTAAGCGTCTGCCTTCCGCCCAGGTCATGATCCCAGGGTCCTGGGATCGAGCCCCGCATCGGGCTCCCCGCTCCTCAGGAAGCCTGCTTCTCCCGCTTCCATTCCCTCTGCTTGTGTCCCCTCTCTAGCTGTATTTCTCTCTGTCAAAATAAATAAAATCTTTAAAAAAAAAAAAAAAAAAAAAAAAAAAGAATATTTATAGGAATATAAAAATAGCCAGCACCCTATAAGGGCAATATTCACAATGTCTGACATTTAATCCAAAATTACCAGGCAGATTATATTTCTAAAACCTTCGTCTGTGTGAGAAAGGATTCTCAAGAAATTAAAATATTCTAACAAAGTGTTATTAATCCAGTGGATAGAAAGGAAACAAAACTGAATACAAAATTTTACTTATTAGTAAAAAGTAAAAAGTGGAGGGTTTTTTGTGTGTCCATTAAGTGCAATTGACGGCGAGATTTTTTTGTTTTAATAGGGCTATTGTGTTGCTATGGTTACAAGTTGCATTGGCATTTTCCCTAGGAAACGATGTGGTCTGAACATTCCTCCCACTTTTACATCTGCCCACGTGCTCCAGACAGTGATTTGATAACCTGGCTTCCAGCCCTAACCTCCTCCGCCACCCCAGTAAGTGTACATTTTTCATCCCCTTCTCAGAAAATTTTAGCTCCTCTGAGATGCGAAGTTAAGCTCTGGCTCCTACTTAGAAGGCATATTGTCAAACCACAAGACCCTGATCAGCTTCCTCTGTGCAGCTCAATAACCTTTTACCTCTTTGGCATGATATATATATGCATGAGATCACCATGAGATAATTCATTAATTTTAATAATAGACTCTTTCAAAACACATTTAGAAATAAATTTAGTCACTACAGAAGATATCCATCTTGAAATTCTGAGTGTTTTTCTTAAAGCAATCCTCGTAAGATATTTTTGCAGCCTCTTGAAGATTCTTCTAAGTTTTACATGTTCATATATCTTCCCGTTTTTCCTCTCCCTTTCCCCTTTCCCCATTTCTTATCTCTTCCTCCCCTCTCCTTACCAATTTTTCTTGTAACAGTTATTCCCAACATTCAAGCTTGTATCTCTGAAATTTGATCCTGGAATCAGATCATTGGAATGTCTCCTAAGAAATAAAGAGGCAGGAAGCAAAATCATCCCCAGGACTGGGCCTCCTGAGAACTGGCCCAGTAGCGGGAACAGCAATTGATCAACTTCAGGCATGGGAAGAACTGCTAACCATACCTTAGCTCAGGTTCTTATCATTTCTAATTGGTTCTTTCCAACTTCTCTCCATATTCTAACCTGAGTGGTCTTTTAAACCTCAGTCTGTCACTTGAAATGCTCCTAATAGATCCTCACTGTTAGTAAGATGAGGTCCAAGCTCCTGAAAATAGCATTTGAAGCCCTCAGTGATCTGGATCCTGTCTCCCACTCTGAACTCAACTCTCAGTGTTCATGCCCTTCCCTAACCCCTGCCAGTCCTCTCTTTCTCTCTCTCTCTCCCCTTCACCTAGCCACAGCAAACTTCCTATCATTCCCTGCTTCCCATATTTTCCTGTGCCACCATGTCTTTGCATGTGAGGCTTTCTCAGCCTAGAACCCCCTCTGTTCCTCATCCCTCCTCCTTACCACCCCAGTGATATCAAATTATAATAATATGATTTCCAGGCTGATCTTTTATCCTAAAAAAGGGCACATAGCACTCTGTCTCGTAGCTCCTGTTGTCTCTGATCTTGGCAGCCACGTTTATTTATAACTGTGAGTTGGAATTCTCTACAGTTGTGGTTTTATGATGTCAGATGCCAGCAGGAAACTGAATACTTAAGTCGGTGACCCACGTGTCTGAAAATACATGAATGCTTAGTCCTGTGTAGCTCTGGTCTAAGAAGAAATTAGTAATTAGTGGGTCCTGGGGTTACCACACTCTGAAATCTCCAAGTGCTTTCAAATACATCATTGCATTCACTGGCCTTCTCATGGTGAATACAGTGGCATGGCTCACATTCTGATGCTCCTCCACACCAGATGTTTTTTATGAGCAATAGTAGCACAATTTCTGGTTGCCCAAGTCACGGGCAGGTATGTGGCAGCCTCAATACTCCCTGGTATGAGATCCACTGCCTCCCTGGGCACACCTGACCAGTGACTGCAGGGCTATTCAACCCAAATATATGAGAGAAACTGTGATATCTTGGAAAATGCACAAGACTACAGGTAACAAGAATTGAAATTAGACTCTCACTCAATACCTCTACCTCCATCATATAATCTTAAAGAAGTCATTTCCCCTTTCTGCATGTCACTTATCTCCTCTCTAAAACTAGTGAGTTGGACAAGATCACTATTTCTTCAACTGGGACCCACAGACATGCACCAGAATCACCAGGGATGCTTGGCAGTACAGATAATTGGGACCCTCTGCATACTGAGTCTCATTCATTAGTCGGGGCGAAGAGGGTGGGGGAAGTTGGAGAAAAGGAAAAATCCAAAGTCAACATTTTAAATAGCTTCTCAAGTAATTATTGTACTTATTAAAACTTGGGCTCCACCACAATAGATGATCAGGTAAGCAGTGGCTCTCCACCATTCTCCCACTATCTAAGTTACTATCTGTTATGAGATGGCTTACAAAGGAAAAAAACTATTAATAAATTTTAAAAATTAAGTTTGAAACTGTATTTACAATATGAAATTTAGAATTGTATTTAAAAATTAACTATAGGGAACTCAAGGTGAACCTTATAAATTGCACCACTTCCATTCATTTTCCCTTTTACTTGATTGTATGGGAGAGCAAAGCCTTCCAGGCCTTTCTTGAGTATGTGCATAGTCTTGTACATGCATGTGGCCTTCCAGATTTGTAGGAATACATCAGATATTTTCAAAACCTCCTAATTCACCAGTTTTTCCTCTTAAGCTTTGTGATCAGCCTTGAAATGCTACAAGGCTTACCGTTCTTACTGAGATTTAGCTATTTTTCTTGATTAAATACTCCCTGGATCATTGCAAACATTCAATTAATTTCCAGAGTTCTAAAAAAGTTGACTTTGATAGTTGTTGTCACTCATATGGAAGAGCAGATTTCTGGAGGTCTTTACGCCCCTAATTTGTTTCTTTGTGTTTTTGTTTTAACTCATGGCCTTCTCTGAATCCCACCCCAACTATGTGCAAACATAATCCCAGAATTTCAGGGCTATTAAGCTCCCAGGAAATCCTCAGCTATGGGTGACTGGAGACACCCTTCGGATGGATGCTTCCAAGAGGCATACTCTATGCTTCTCCAAAGTTCTGGAAGAACCAGGTCCCCATAGCTTAATGTGACACCCTCAATAATGTACCCTTACGCTTTTCCTCCTTTCCTGCCTTGCTCTCCTTTTGTTTACTCCTGCTTCAAAGAATTGCCTCCCAAATAAACTCACATCCTAGTCCTTGCCTCAGGCTCTGCCTCAGAGAGGACCCAAACTAAAGGAGGTGTGAGTTCTGGTGAATTATGTATAGTTGTAGCACTCTCAAATTACTGTAATGCTCTGCATCACCACAGTTTTCTGAGTTTTAATCAAATCTGAAAACATTCAATGGGGATCTGTAGCACTCATGTGTATCCCAGAGTAAGAGAAGGGTGAGCATTAAGAAAAACTGTTCTAGGGGTGCCTGGGTGGCTCAGTCGTTAAGCGTCTGCCTTCGGCCCAGGTCAGATCCCAGAGTCTTGGGATCGAGCCCCGCATCGGGCTCCCTGCTCCGCAGGAAGCCTGCTTCTCCCGCTACCATTCCCTCTGCTTGTGTCCCCTCTCACGCTGTGTTTCTCGCTGTCAAATAAATAAAAATCTTTAAAAAAAAAAAAAGAAAAAGAAAAACTGTTCTAAAGCACTATGATTTCTAGGTCAGAAAAGGAGTTGCCAGCACTTGGATGGGGCAGGGGGGTAAAAAGCAAATGTAACAAAGGATTGTGATATATGGAGACCTTTGCTTTTTACCCCCAAATAAAACCAGATTTTATAACCAGAAAAACAGCCTCCCTTACACTAAGTGTATCATGTAATTAAATAGAATGAGGTCTGGGCAAGTTCTTTCTTGGTTGAGATATCAGATAATCACCACAGGGCTTGATAATGATGATTATGATGCTAACAACAACAGAAATGATAGTTCCTGTGATCCCCAGCTGACCATGCTGGCCACTCACCATAACCACTTAAAGCCTAGACAACTCCAGTTAGTGAGAGTTAGCACCTGATGGGAACAGCACCTGATGGGAACGGGCATCTAAGTCGCCTTTCTGAAGGCAATTCCTGAAGGCCATGATATCTGTCTAAATTGAATTTGGATTTACATAAATTGAATGTGTATTCCCAGACTTCCAAATGTCCTTTATAACTATATAAAATCTCATTTGCAGCATCCTTCCATCTGGAGATTCTTGTTACTATTCCAAGTGGCCATGGGATGCATGAGCCACTGGGTCACATGGTTGCTATTCCCAGGTGCTCACAGAAAAACTCCCACCTAGTAGTTTCTAGCCAGAAGCCTAGCAACAGACTCTGGAAGGGTTTGAGGGGCCCATGTCATCGCTTCACACGTGGGTAAGGGGTGATTCGCCTGCCAGCAAGAAGCTTTTCATCTACCATTGGTCTGTCTTTATTATCTACCATTGGGCCTGTCTAGTGCCAGTCTCACTGTCCTGATTCAGGGCCTGAAGGCAGCTTTCCATTAAAGACTTGACACAGACAACAAAAATTCCTATAAAACTTGTAAAGAAATATTGAATCTACTTTGTGGGCTAAAACACACAGTTCTATACACTGTTAAACTTATAAATAGTATCCGACTCAGTAAAAATAGTTGTGAAACCTTCTGACAAGAGTGGTTAGTGCTAAGCTAGGAGCCTAATAAGAATTATAATGACCGCAACAATAGGTGCTATTTTTTTTTTTTTTTTTAGTACCTATCATGTGCCAGGAACTTCACATTCATTGTCCCTAGCCTTCAGAGGCTTGCTGTAAGTAGTACTCGGGGTGATCCCCATTTTACATGTGGGGACACTGCCGGTCCCAGACGTTCAATTGTCTCATTTAGGATATGATACTTGAACGAATGAATATTTGTGTGAATGAATAAGTGAGAATGAACAAGCAAAATTAGCTAATTAAATGAAAAGGGAATTGGGACTGCTTTAGAACAATCATATTGGTGGTTCAGAAATAACATCTTTTTTTTTTTTTTTTTTTTTGCTTCTCTTCAATACTTCCTGCCAGGCTAGTATTTTCCTGATAGTGGATCCAAAATAATGATTTCATAGTATTCCCCTGTTTTCCTGTCCGTAATTTCTTAGAGTTGTTTTTTGACCTGACCAAAGATATCTGACTGACAATATATGTATTTCTGCCTTTGTGTAAGGTTTCACAACCTACTTAATGTCAGAAACAGTGAAAGAATGACTCTAACAATAACCTCCACAAAATGCTTATGAATGGTTGATGTCACAATAAACTTTTGCACTTGAATTAGAAAAGATATTTAAGTTTGTTGATTTCCTTTTTCAGTATAAAAACATGCTAATGACGGAAAGTTTGTCAAAACAAAATAACTTTTTATAAATATATATGATGTCACTTCTGAAATGATTGTTAGCATTCTAGTGTGCTAGATTTCCTTCCTGCCTCCTTTCATTGCATAGGCCTTTTGTTTCGTTTTGTTTTGTTTTGTTTTGTTTTAAATCAAGGGGTATTTTCATGCTATCATTCCTTATTTCTCTTTACATGTAATCTTAAAAAAGTTTTTAGCTATTGTATACTCTTTTTAAACATCATTTTTAATAACACAAAAAAGATAATACATTACTATTTGGGAAATAATCCATATGTACAATGATTGGAGAATTTAAGTTTATCTACTTAAAAGCATTTAATGCTAAAAAATTTTAAAAATTTAGATTTATTATCTTAGGTGTAGTCTTTCTCTCTATATATCATATACATGTGATTATCTGATTCTTCTTCATATATATAAATATATATATATATTATACTTACGATATGTATATGATTCCTCCCCCCAAAATTTGGAAGCTCTTTCCCTGACAGCTTTGTGGTACCTCTGACCACTGAATATTATCTTAATTTTAACAGCTTTGGTAAAAAGTCATTCATTTGTTTCCACACTAATATTTTTCTACTTAACTATTTCATGTTCACTGCTGCTCAACCATGCTGCCTTGGCTATGAGAGAAAGGATGGCAGATATTGCTAAAGTCCTTTCCAATTCTGAGGCTAAGGAAAAGGACTAAATCACCAGTTTTTCCATGTTTAGGGCACAAAGTAAAACAATACAGCTGAAAGCATTTGAAAACAAAGCTAATTATATCCCTCCTGCCCCGCCTCCACTTCCACCCCCTGAGGTACCAACTACTGGCAACCTGGTGTGCATCCTTCCACCTTTTTCCTCTTCCCTGGTTCATGATACTGGCACAAGTACACATGAGAATATATGTTGGAGATTCTTACTGAAATATTTCCAGATGAAATTATATGGCATTTGGGATTTGCTTAGAAATACTTGTTTGCTTGAAATTTGTTTTGGGTGCGTGGGTGGCTCAGTCAGTTAAGTGTCTGCCTTCCACTTATGTCATGGGATAAAGTCCTGGGATCAAGCCCTGCATCAGGCTCCCTGCTCAGCTCGGTGTCTGCTTCTCCTTCTCCCTCTGCCCCTCCCCACCCCCCATTTGTGCTCATGCTCTCTCTCTCTCTCTCTCTCTCTCTCTCAAATAAACAAATAAAATCTTGGAAAGGAAAGGAAAGGAAAGGAAAGGAAAGGAAAGGAAAGGAAAGGAAAGGAAAGGAAAGGAAAGGAAAGGAAAGGAAAGGAAAGGAAAGGAAAGAAAATTTGCTTATAGGTAAATAGACACACTTTTTTTTACTTAAATAGAATTACATTTTACACATTGGATCATTTTAGGAAAATTTTTGTTTTTGTTGTTTTTGCTTTCAGCCTTTTTTTTTATTTCCTTATGTCCCTCACCTCCATCTCCTCTCCAGTCATCCTCCCTCACTCTCTACCTTTAACCTCATGTTAATACCAACATGCACCCCTCTGTATTTTTCATATACATACAGCCACATATAAACAAATTTGTGCATATACATAACTATTCATAAATTGTCAGATAAATAGTAGGGTTCAAGAATCATTTGCTTTACAAAAATAGTGTCATACTATGCATATCTCTATTTATTTATTTATTTTTTTAAGTAGCCTCCACATCCAATGTGGGGCTTGAGCTCAGGACCCTGAGATCAAGTCGCATGCTCCACCAACTGAGCTAGCCAGAGATACGCCCCTGCATAACTTCAAATCTTACTTTACTTTTTAGATATTTTGTGGCAATCCCTGCAAATCGACTGATTTCATTCTTTTTGGTGATGTGATGTTTCATGATGTGAATGTACTCTATTTGTCCATCCCCTTCTTGTTAAACATTTCTGATTTTTGTCACCACCGCAATGCTCTACTAAATGTCTTCTATTCAATATCCTTATCTACAGCTGCTTTCAGTTTCCTGAGATAGAGTCCCCACACTGGGACTGCAGAGTCAAAGGGTATATGAGGTTTTAGGTTTGTTTTGTTCTGTTTTTTAGAGTGAAAGAGAGACTGTGAGTGGGGCGGGGGAGAGAGAGAGAATCTTAAGCAGGCTTCTCACCCAACACGGAGCCTGATCTGGGGCTCCATCTGTGCTAAAGTCAAAAGCCAGATGCTTAACCAACTGAACCACCCAGGCACCCCTGAATTTTTAGTTTTAAAAAGATGTAACCAAATTGCCTTCTTCAAAGTCTGCAAGAATTTATACCAATGCGTGAGTATTTTCTTTTCCCTCTGTCTCTATCAACAGTGGGTGTTTTCAAACCCATCATACTAGCAACAGATCAAAAGAGAAGACTCTTATTTCTGCCTGATTTTGCATTTTCTGCTGGCTAGTTTGAGCAACTTCTCACATTCTATTGACTATTTAAATTTATACTTTTAAGACTATTCATATCATTTGCTCACTTTTTGTTATGAGTTGTAGATATCAGCATTTGAATCACAGATATTCTTTCCAATTCTGTCCCTTGCCTTTGGAGTTTATAGAATTTTTTGCCTTGCAAAGAGTTTTTCTTATTTTTATACTGTCAAATATTTCTTTTTTATACCTCCTATGTTGCCTATCTAGTTAACAAGGTCTTCCTGTCTCCCAAGTTATATAGTTTCCCAGATTTTTTTTCTAATATGTTATTGCTTTTTAATTTTTTACATTTACATCTTTAATTCAGCTTAAATTTATCTGTGTTCACAGATAAATACTTAACCTTATGTTTTTCTGGGTAAGTACTGGTTTTAGCCCCTATAATTAAATAAATTATTCTTTCCCACTGAATTGAATGTCACTTTTATCACAGATGCTCTGTTTGGTCTCACTAATCTATCTACTTATATGACAAAAAAGTTACTTCAACTTCTGAATTATAGTATGTCCTAATATCAGGAAAGAAGACTATGGCTTAGTGGTTAAGTATACTGGCTTTGCTATGTTTAATGGTTAAGCATACCTAGGTTCAAATTCTAGCTCTGTCTTTTAGTAGCTTCATAACATTTCTGAACTTCAGTTTTCTAATCTTTGAAATAGAAAAGTCGGGGCACCTAGGTGGCTCAGTCAGTTAAGCATCCAACTCCAGATCTCAGCTCAAGTCTTGTTCTTAGGATCATGAGTTCAAGCCCCATGTTGAGCTCCACACTGGGCATGGAGCCTACTTTAAATACATACATACATACGTACATACATACATACATACGTACATACATACATACATAAATACTAAAACCTACCCCATAGAGTTATCTGGATATTAACTAAGTTAATTCATGCAAAGTGTTTAGAATAATACTCAGTTAATAGTGGTTACTCTTTTTCATATTTTTTTAACTATTCTCAAACACTTATTCTTTTGTTTGAATATTAAGATCATTTGATGCTATCAAAAAGAAATTTGCTGGCATTATACTTGAAACTGCTTTACGTATACATATCAGTTTTGAGCTAATTGACTTTGCATTCAGATATATGATGTCTTTCCATTTGTTGTTCCCTATCAGTCACTAGGATTTTGTAATTACCTTCTGAGATCCTCTGTTTCTTCTTATATTTATTTCTAGGTGTTTTATAGATTTTTGTTTCTATGATGAATAGAGTCTGACTTCTTCAATTCCATTTTTTCAGTACTGTTAAGTACTGAAATATATGGGAAAGCTATTGACTTTTTAATATATCTTTGTGTAATTAGTTTACTAAATTATCTCATTAATTCTAGTAGCTTTTACTCTTAACCAAAATCCTTTTGGCTACCTAGATCAATTATTTCACAAGCAAAATGACATGATTTTCCTCCTTATTTTCCAATCTTGATTGTTTTCTTGTCTTATTCCAGTTGCTAGTACTCTAAGATCATGTTAAGTAAGAATGGTGATAGCTGGCATCCATATATGGCTTCTTATTTTAATTAAAAATGTTTTGATGTATTGCTACTTGTGATTATAGTTGCTATTAGCTCTTAGAAAACAGAAATAATTATATTTAAATAATCTCATTTTATTCCTATTTTGCTTATAGTTTTTTTTAAGGAATCAATGTTATCAAATATCTTCTCATCATCTATTGATATCATCATATTTTTCTCTTTCAATTTATTAATGAAATAAATGAAATTAAATAAATGATAGTCTTATTTTTACATCATTACAGTCATAAAATAAATTCTATATGGTCATACTGTATTATTGTGATACATTGCTGGTTTCTGTGTGCTCTTTTATTAGATTGATATATCTATTTCATTAGTAAGTTTGGTTTGTAGTTTTTTTGTTTTTCTTTATACTATATCAAGTTTTGGCATTAACATTATGCTCACATCATAAGAATTACTCCACCATTTTTTATGGTCTAGAATAGTTATATAATATTAAAATTATCTGTTATTTAAAGGCCAAATAGAACTCAGCTATAAAAACATCACATCCTAAAGCCTTTTCTTAAATGGTGGGTCTGCAATTACCTAGCCTGAATCTTCTATGGCAGCATTTCCTAAGTTTACTGAAAATAGAAATCACTGGGGACTCTTGATAAATATAGAAATTACAAGGCCCTGACTCTGGAGATTCTGATTCAATGGATGTGGGATACAGTCAGCTGTAGGAATTTATAGTTTCATCAAGTACAGATGATTTGTATCATAACTCCATAGTAATTAGTCTAATCACTTCCCAATTAATTTTGGTTAGTTTGGGTAATTATATTTTGCTAAAAATTATTTCTTCTAAGTTTCCAAATTTGCTGCGATTGAGTTATATATGGTATTATCTTACAGTTTTTTCAATCTCTCACATTTCTGTGGTTGTTTCCTGTCTCATTCCCAATTTTATATATTTTTGCTCTTTTTTATTTAAGCTTCAAGGAATTTACCTATTTTAATCAACTTTTACAATGAACCAATTTTCAGATTTATTTAGCCTCTGTGCCATTTTAGAATTTCTATTTCATTAATTTCAATTTCCTTCTGTATTAGTTCCCTCTTAGGTTATACACATTCAGATAGTTCATGGTTATCCATTTTGAATTAACTACATGGATATATCACAAGATTCCTTCATTACCACTGTTTTCTCCCCTATCTTTTCCTGTCTTGAGGTCTTTGGATTTATTTATTGTTTGCTTAAAGTCTTTCCTTCAGCAAATTCCTCAGATTTTGTTTAAGTCTGCTCTGATTATTTTATTTACTCTTCTCTATGGCTTCTGGCCCTTAAAGTGTAGTGGTATTTTCCTTTGTCCTTAAAGATATTTCAGCACTAGAATCTTGAGAGTGGTAGAAGCATAGAAGATTCTGACTCTGTGGCCCATTATATTTATGAAAAAGTTTTACATCCCTTGCTGAGAAATTGAAAGGATGCCTCTCTTTTCTATGGGAGAAAACCTTGCTTTCTTCTTTGGCTTCCTGGGGAAAAAAAAAAAGACAGACACACTCATGCTAGCCAATGTCAACCTTCTCCCTGAGTGCTTGAGGATGTCGGTGTGCTGAACCCTTCCTAGGAATTGTAGCTTTCAAACTTTCCCTAGGCTTTCTCTGGGCTTCATCTGGCTTTAGAATGGTAGAAGGAAGGGAATCTTGGCCTCCACATTCCACCTGCTTCCCAGCTCTGGCTCCCAATTAACCCAGGAATTTTAGCTTGCAGTTATTAGCAATAAAGGGGAAGAGAGGGTGGGTCTTGTTGAGACATGGTGTTCTCAGCATTCCCTATGCCATGTTTAATATATACCTTGATTATAAGTTCTGAAAAGAGTTATAGTTGTCACAGATATGTGTTCCTCCTTTGAATGGTCCCCTCCTAGCCCCACTTGGCCCAACTCCACCGCCTTGAAGGGCAGTCCTGCTTGGTTGAGGAACCAGTAAATCCAACTCCAAGGTATATGGTCCAGAAAGCATCATGGACACCTTTTCTCTGGAAGATAACCCCCCACTGTCTGTATCTTGAAGTGAAACTAAAAGAACTGAATAACTTACTTCAGCCATGAAAGATAAGTAAAGGGTGGAGTTTCTACCAACCAGATGCTTTTATCAGGGACTTTGATTCTTGTAGTGGTGACACAAAGATCTAGGAATGACTGAGAATCTGTATGTGGTGACAGTACTAGCATTGTAAGTCCAATGAAGTGGAGGCATTAAGAGGTGGGGAAACTCTGGCCATGTTTACTGCAGCCAAGTCTCTCTTGGTTCGTGTCTATTTTCCAAGCCTAATATTTTTAGACCTTCTATTGATTCTGTGAGTTGCCTAACAATTCCTTTTTCATTTAAGTTAGCTGGGGTTGATTTCTGATGCTTATAACCAAAAACCCCTAGGAACAAAGAATTCCAGAATACTCCTCTATGTCCAGGAACTGGTTAAATGGCTATACCTTACACCAGATCAATTTTGTGGCGAAATCCAGGATGGCATATTACACTAGTAGCTATGCTTTTAGCCCATTCTAAACAACACTAGTTTCTCATCACTGTCCCTTTAAGTCCTACCCTACCCCACACTCACTCTTATCTTTCAGTGACTACAATCCCTGGAATGATCAACATTCCTCTCCTGAAATGCAGCCAAATTAGGTCATAAAAGTAAGAAAATCCAACATTTCAGATTAATTTTTTTTCTTTTGCTCATACTTTTATTTTCAGATGAGAGTCATATGATTGTGTATTAACATCCTCTGGGATAAGATTAGCTTTAGTGCAGGAATATATAAAATAGTAAGATAACAAAATATTGGGTTGAAACTGGATAAAGCAATCAGACAAAGGTTATTAAAGGTTATTTGGTAAAATTTTTATTTGATCCACACAATTTTTTTAGAGTCATTCACTTTTATTAAGATCATAATTCATTTACTCCTAACTCTTGTTTTCCCCCTATACACCTAAGCTAAGAAAATGGCAAATGCCCAGCAAATACTTCAACACCAAAAATGTTGGAAAATGAGAATAGTCGATTTGTTCATTTTGAATACGAAGCTTCTCACCCTACATCAACAGCTCAATACAAACCAAAAGAGATACTTTCCCTAAACATGGTTAACTTGATTAATACATACAAGCATACAGGATATATTTGATTTATTAGTTATGTGCCTGTAAGAGACATGGACTAAAGAACATCCAATTTTCCATATGTGCTAGTTTTGACAGTTAATACCTTCTGGTTTTCAAGGAAATAAATAAACAACCAAATAAATAAATTGAATTTGATCGACCTTTATCTGTGCCCACCTCATGAAACTATTTATAAGCTTTCTGGCTCTATATAACAGAAATCTCTGGTTCTGACTCAACTTGTTAGAAAAGTAGATATCATATTTCCTAACACATCACCTTTATTCAGTCACATTTTGTCTATTTGAACATCTGTCAATTATTTGGTAATCTTTTAGCTTTTATATATTCTACTTCTGCCTCCACAGGGAAGTACCACAAAGCATTTGCAAGATCAATGCATTCTGGTTAGTGGCTAAATCTGTCTCCTTTGGAAAATTTCTCCTTTGTTCATCTTCATTTTCACCCTTTGGTTCTAGACCGAGATTGTGACCTATCCTTCTGTAAAGTGCAGCATGTTTCCTCTGATCCTGATGCTGCACCAGCAGCTTATTGAATATCATCTCATACCAGCCTCACAACTCTATAGGTGGAAGTTATTTCTGTCTTCATTTTATAGATGTGATCTGAAACATAATTAAGCAACTTGCCTAAGACCACACCATGAGTTAGTTGAGCTGGGACTGAGCTATCAGTCTAATTTCATCTATGCTTTAAATACAATGTGTTTTGCCACGTTTTCGGCTGAGCTGCATGCATGTCATTTCCACCAGAGAAGAGAAAAAGGGGAGCCTAATTCCTTTAGCTAATTATTTGCTTTTACTGTCATTATCCAGGAAAGGCTTCACTACATCATTGGCCCTACTTCTAATTATTGTTCCAAAGTAGCTCAATATCAACTATATCAAAAATATATTTGGGGTTGCCTGGATGGCTCAATAGGTTAAGAGAGATTCTTGGTTTCAGCTCAGGTCTTGATCTCAGGGTCCTGGGATTGAGGCCCTTGTCTGGCTCCACACTCAGTGGGGAGTCTGCTTGAGATTCTCTCTCTTTCTCCCTTTATCCCTCTCCCTACAGTCCCCCACTTCCTGCTCTCTCTCTTTCTCTAAAATAAATAAATAAGTAAGTAAGTAAATAAATCTTAAAAAAATCATATTTGGTAGATGACCACTTTTCTAATATTTAATGGTCTTATGACTAACATCCTTATAAAGCAAATCAAGTCAGGACACATAAGCATGTATTTTGTAATTCATTTATACTGGAGGTTTCTCTAGAAAAGTTGAAATTTTCAAAGAGAGATATTCTATAGGTTATTAAGCTTTAATAACCTACAGAACATCAAAACTTTCAAAAACTAAAGTCATTGGGGCTCCTGGGTGGCTCAGTGGGTTAAGCCTCTGCCTTCGGCTCAGGTCATGATCTCAGGGTCCTGGGATCGAGCCCCAAATCTGGCTCTCTGCTCAGCAAGGAGCCTGCTTCCCCCTCTCTCTCTGCCTGCCTCTCTGCCTACTTGTGATCTCTCTCTCTCTCTCTGTCAAATAAATAAATAAAATCTTAAAATAAAATATAATTATGGCTATGATCTAAGGCTATGGGTTTTTAAATCTAAATTTAAATTATATAAAGTTTTAGAAAGTTAAAAGTTCAATTTATCTGTTATTCTAGTCATATTTCAAGTGCTTAATAGCTAGTGGCTATAATATCAGGCAGCACAGATATAAGATATTTCCATCATTGCAGAAAGTTCTATTGGACAGCTCTGGATCTAAGGCATACACCCTCGGGGCCTTGACAGTTGTCTCAGAAAATTGAGATTCTAGGGGAACCTGAGTGGCTCAGTGGGTTAAGCATTTGCCTTCAGCTCAGGTCATGATCTCAGAGTCCTAGGATCAAGTCCTACATCGGGGGGGAGGGGGGGTGTCCCTGCTCAGCAGGGAGTCTGCTTCTCTCTCTCTCAAATAAATAAATAAATAAATAAATAAATAAATAAATATGATCTTTAAAAAAAGAGAAAATTGAGATTCTATATTGTTTCTATAATTTCTTATTCAACTTATAAAATAACTTCTTTATAAAAACAATATATTTTGGTTATGTTTCTAATTTTAAAATGATCTAGAGAGTCTTATTTTGATTGAGTTAATTAGAACTTAATGAGATCAGAATGAGGAGATCAGTTAGCACAAAGTTGGTTTATCGGTTAGGTTCTCAGCATGCAAATGATCCAAAATCATAGTAGTTTAAATAAGATAGCTATTTATTTCTCTCTCATAAATGAAGTATGGATATAAAAGATCTTAGGCAGGTATGACCTTCTTTACGGTGTCAGAAACCCAGGTCTTTCTATTTTCGCTGTGTCACGGAAGTTTTGTCCTTATTTACATCGTCCAAGACAATTTTGGACTCCATACACATTCCAGATCCCACAAAAGAGGAAGAAGAAAAGTAGAGCATGTCCTTGCCCGTTGAGAATATTTTCATGAGTTTACAAATTACTTTTGCTCACATCCTATTGGCCATAATTTAGTCACATAGCTATATTCTATACCCTGCTAAAAACTCTATTGCAGGATTCCTGTGTGGCTCAGTCAGTTAGGTGTTTGCATTTGGCTCAGGTCATGATCCCAGGGTCCTGGGATCGAGTCCCACATCAAGCTCCTTGCTCTGCCCAGATCCTGCTTTTCCCTCTGCCTGCCGCTCCCCCTGCTTGTTCTCCCTCTCTCTGACAAATAAATAAATAAAATCTTAAAAAAAAACTCTATTGCTATGAAAGAAGGGGTCAGAAAATATTGCTGCAATAGAAATCTCTTCATAGTTGATGAATAAAACTTCCTATGAAACGCATAGTTTTCTACCTGATAGTTTTCCTCATCAAATATTCCATGAATATAATATTTTATTTCAAGTATTTAAACCCTCAAAATTATAAGTCAGCAGTCTTTGAAACCATTAAAACTTAAAATTTCAATATTTTGGAAAATTATTTTCTTCTATTAAAGAGAAATAAAAACTCAACATAATGCTAAGAAACAGAATAGAGATTAGATTAACCCAAATTCTATGGCAACTGATACGCAAATTTTTTTAGTTTTATTTTTTAACTTTTTAAATTTTTTTAACTTAAATTCAATTAATTAGCATATGCATTATTGGTCTCAGAGGTAGAGTGTGGAAGTTAAGAAACAAAACAGAAGATCATAGGGAAAGAGAAGAAAAAATAAAGCAAGAAGAAACCAGAGAGGGAGACAAACCATAAGAGACTCTTAACTATAGGAAAGAAACTGAGGGTTGCTGGAGGGGAAGGGGTGGGGGGATACGGAAACTGGGCGATGGTAATTAAGTAGGGCATGGGATGTAATGAGTACTGGGTATTATATAAGACTGCAAATATTTTCTAATGTACTTTCTTATCTTTCAACACAAGATATTAAGAAACCAGCTGAATGTTTTATATTTCCAAAGCACGTGTGTCAACAATTCTTCATTATTTCAAGGGTCCTGTTACCAAATATTTCCAATGTCTAACTTTAGCTTAATTTTAATCAAGCTAAATTAACAAATTTGAAATTTGTGTTTTTCTTTTATTTCTATAATTATCCATTCTCCCATGTGCTGGAGTCAAGCCCAAATTGTTTTTTGTTTTCTTTTTAAGATTTCACTTATTTATTTACCAGAGAGAGAGCACAAGCAGGGGGAGGCAGCAGGCAGAGAGAGAAGCAAGCTCCCCACTGAGCAAGGAGCCTGATGTGGAGCTTGATCCCAGGACCCTGGGATCATGACCTGAGCTGAAGGCAGATGCTTAACTGACAGAGCCACCCAGGCATTCTGAGCCAAATTTGTTTTAAAAGAACATGTAGAAGCTCTCTGCAGACCAGTGTTCTCCCCTCATGCATGTTTGGAGAAGGGGATGACTGTCTATTTAGATATAGACCCTAAGTGAGTTTCTCTGGTTCCTCAGTGCCTTAAAATATCTTCACTTACCCACAGTGTAACCACAGCATAAAATATCTTCACTTACCCACAGTGTAACCTAGAATTCACTGCTCTTCAAGAAGTAATATTTGTGAAGGACTTCACTGCACTAGTCACACTGTGTTTTGCCCCTTGTAGAATCACTTTTACTGATGCAAGCCTTGGCATTGTGCCATAGTCAGATATTAAAATACATTGTAAAGAATTGTCCAGTGAAACTTGTTATTATAGTTATAGCAAAGATATTAAGAACAGTGTCAAAGCCTTATTCACTGACTAGCCCTATGATTCATAAAAAAATGTTTGCCCCCTCAGAAAGAGCTGTAGGTAGAATCCAGCACAGGTTGAGCTCATCTGCTCATACACCTGGGCCACAGGGTCATTGTCAAAGTGATGACTTTAAGATCTGCCTGTAGAACATATGTTTGGAAATCACAGTCTTTGTCCCCAGAATAGACCCCAGACATGGCTCCCTAAACAAATTTTTGAAATTTCCTCTGTGATAGGAGTTCCAAGTGTGTTTGGGGATAAAAGACAGAAGAAAGTCAGGACCAAAGTAAACACAGACTCATGACCACAAAAGAAGAGAAACAGAAAATCAGCTCAGCCCAGGAGGGAAATGGACCAAGGAGTTCCATTCACACCACAGCCCTCACTTTGGCAATCACTGGGGACCCAGCTGTCTCCTTGCTTCTGCCAGGCAGCCTAGGGAAAAAGCTGGTTTTGAATAATTGCCGGGCTGACAAAGTTTTCCCAAACCTTGTTGTTAGCAGCCTGAGACAGAAATAGGAGCTGCATTGATTTTTGCTTTTTAACAACTGCTAACCCTGAAGGCTGAAGGTCGAGCTCTATAAGGAAGACAAGAAAATCTGGATTCAGACTGACATAGAAGAAGACACAAGGGAGAAGAGGAAGAGGAGGAGGGGGAACTACCTTCTCAAGATATGAGGGCTAAATGAGGTAATGTGTGGAAAGCCTATCATGTGGTAAACCTTGTTTATTAATTACTTATAATGATTCTTATTAGTTACAAGGCTCAAGTCTGCCTTATTACCCACCAAAATGAACTGGACTTAATACATCATTTAAAGGGTCAAGACCTCCAGTCTAGCAAAGAAGAAGAAGAAAGGGAGAGAGGGAAGGAGGGAGGAGAAAAAGGAGAGAGGGATGGAGAGAGAAAATGAAGAAGGAAATGAGGAAGCAATATCTGAAACCCAAATTTAAAGTTAGAAGATTATCTTACAAGATGTAGTGTTTGTCTTGCAACAAGTTAGTCTAAAATTGTACTAGACAACTAAATTTAGTCAAACAATTGATATTTTAAGCCAGTGCGTCCCAATCAGGGGGCAGAAAGCTAAAGAGCTTAGGGAATTTTGTCAATGGACACACAGATCCATAGATAGAGGTATTGCCACTTTTATTTTTATGTAGCATTAATAAAAGATGCTGTCGATCATTATGTTCATATATAAACAATATATGAATACACCTATATGTTGTTTAAAATGTTGTTTACTCGTTTAAAAGTATTACCAGGGGTACTTGGGTGTCTCACTCAGCTAAGTGTCTAACTCTCGACCTCAGCTCAGGTCATGATCTCAGGGTGGAAGGATGGAGCCTCAAGGTGAGCGGGCTTCACACTCAACAAGGTGTCTGCTTGAGATTCTTTTTCTCCCTCTTCTTCTCCCCCACCTCTCTCCCCAACTCTTGGGAAAAAAAACGTATTAGGAGTGCCTGGTAGCTCAGTCAATTGAGCATCTGACTCTTGGTTTTGGCTCAGGTCATGATCTCCAAGTTGTGAGATTAGGCCCCATATCAGGCTATGTGCTCAGTGTGGAGTCTGCTTGGGATTCTCTCTCTCTCACTCCCTCTGATCCTCTCCTCGCTTTCTCTCAATCTCATTCTCTCTCTCTCTCTCTCTCTCTCTCTCTCAAAAATAAATAAATAAATCTTAAAAAAAATCTTAATAAGTAAAAGTATTACCAAATTTTCAGAGGCTTCTGGTCATTATCTCCTCAAGCAAAAGATACCATTATGTGAGAAAGATGTTAAGATCAGGGCCCATGATATTCTTAAAAGAGATTCATACTTCTATTTCCAATAATGACAGACTTGGTTTTTTGATCAGCCCTTTTGCTGAAAATAAGTAAAGGTATATAATTATCATTTTTATGGACTTTCTTATGGGCTTTTTTTAATTTTACATCAGGGACACAAAAACAGATTACGATCTCCATGTTCAAAGAATTCATAAAGAACACACAAAGTGGAAAATACCATAGATGGTGGCAGAGTTGACAAAGAAAACTCAAAGTGCGGTGAGTTTCATCTTTTTGAAAGAATTGAATTTTTAGCTGTTCTTGAAGTATGTGAATTGCCAGAATTATGTGGGGAAGGCATTCTAAGTGGAGAGTACAGGCAACTTCCCAGAGGAAAGAATTTAAATCTTGTGAATGGACAGCAAGTGAATTGACTTGGCTAGTGTCTTGGTTCTTGGCCAGAAAGGCCCTACTGATGAGTGTAAAAATCTAGATTCTTTTATTGAAAAGGATCATAGTTTGCACTTCCACATGATCCCAACACAGGACATTTCTGAGGAGATAATAAATAATTGATTGATAGATTCAACCTGACTGCAGTGCAACACATATTTTATTCAGCACTTACTCTAATAAGAAATGAAGCTAGGGGCATCTGGGTGGCTCCGTCAGTTAAGTGTCTGCCTCGGGCTCAGGTCATGATCTCTTGGTCTTGGAATGGAGCCCCACGTCAGGCTTCCTGCCCAGCAGACGTCCTCCTCTTTCTCTCTCTCCCTCTGCCCCTTCCCACCTTGTGTTCTCTCTCTCTCAAATAAATAAATAAAATCTTTTTTAAAAAAATGAAGCTAAAGAAACATGAGGGGGTTGGTGGGGTGAATCATCATATTGGAAGAATACCATTAGCCTTCAATTCTGAGAAATTGGGAAATCAAAACTATATGAAAATTTCTAAACAAATTCTTCTTATTATCCCTGTTCATTTTGGTTTGTCAAGGAAAAGCCAGAAGATACAGAGAGAAATTCCCTTAAGATTCTGAATCAGAAAGATACAGTGATTTCACTCAAGTAAGCCTTCTCCTTTTCCACTTTTTCATTCGGTTCTTGGCCTGCTTAAACAATTGCACATCTCTCCTTTCCATAAGCTACTTTCCTATATGATAGGAAAGGGTGACAGTGGCACATACATTATTTGAACTGGCTTATAGAGAACCTCCTCTTTTCCCTTATTAAATTTGAAATTCTTTCTTGAGCAATTGATTCCTGGCAATGAAATAACCAGCTATGTATTTACCACTAATCTCTAGATTAAATGTGCCAATATTTTGTTTTTGCCATCTGTCTCGGCTACACTGCACAAAATAGGATTTTTGAAGAAAGCTTCAACTGAATAAGTTAATAATCTAATAAATGACAATTGCTTTTATTTTTTTAAAGATTCATTTATTTATTTGAGAGAGAGAAAAAACATGAGCAGAGGGGAAGGGCAAAGGGAGAAGCAGGGTCCCGGCTGAGCAGGGAGCCCAAGGCGGGGCTCGATTCCAGGACCCTGGGATCGTGACCTGAGCTGAAGGCAGAGGCTTCACCAACTGAGCCCCCCAGGAGCCCTGACAATTGCTTTCAGAAGCCCATCTCAATCTCAGCTCTCATGCACAAATTCACAGTTCCGGAGAGTATCAGTTGGAACACTCACTGTCACGCTTAGTACAGATTGAAAATCACACAGCATGACCAGTTCCATGGCTATAGCACCCTCTTTTTAAAGTCTTCCTTTTTGAAATAAAGGCAGAACTTCTGTGTTGCAATACAAAATGGAAACATCCCAGGAAAATCAGCTTTCAAGGTTATCCAGATTGCTGGCTTAGCTTTAAGATTCAACTGTTTTCCCTCAAATACACTCCACGGTACAATGAATTATTATGGGGTTTTCCATACTAAAGAAAATTTCAAAGTTGCAGAGTGAAAACTCCATTGAAACAAATGCATCCTGGCACTTGAAATAAGAGCATCTGTTAAAAAAAAAAAATAAGAGCATCTGTAAATACTCTGCAGAACAACGTTCTTTGTTCAGCAGAGGAAGGCCAGATGATGCAATATGTAGCTTCCAGCTGTGCTTCCCTCCTGGGGTAATTCAGCCTCCTTTCGTGCCCTATGAAGCCTTCTGACCCCTGACTGTGCAATCTTGCTGATGTGCTTATACTGGGTTCTTCATCTCATCACTTATGAGGAAGAAGTAACAGAAATTGTATGAGAATGCATGTGTATCCACAAAGCAACAGCAAGATGGTTATCTTTCTCCTGGGCATTCTTTTTTTAAAAACAAACAGTGCCAAAGGAAGAGGGAAATCGGTCAGAGACCTTGGGGGATTCAGAATGAGGAAATCCTTCCACAGGATGAGCCATACATCCCATAGAAAGTACATAAACAGCAGTATAAGCTGGATATTGTCGTAATTTCTCTGTACATTTCCCAAGTTTTTAAGACCATTCATCGTTTTATTGTGCCAAAATAGATGAGCTAATAAGTTGGCTGCCTGCTTGTAGGAGGCTAAAAGAGGGGCAGAGAAAAATCCCCTAAATAAAATGTAATAGATATATTTTAGTTGATTTAAACATATTCTTAGCAGTTAAAAGTGATGGTGTTATTAGGGCTAAAAGTTAAACAATAAATAAAGAAAATCAGAATGTTGAGATAAAACAGATGTTTAATCAGCCATTTAATAGAGGGGAAGAAAAAGTGGTTCAATTAAGTGTTTCATATTGTAGAGACAAAACAAATGGCTGATAGGACTTTTAACTTTTCAACTTGTTGTAGGGTAATATTATCGAATCTTTGGTCTGAATCCAGAAGACTGGACTTTTCCTTATTTTCTATAACTTTGTCCCAAGGTCAATGTCCTATGCTCCAGCATAATGAAAATTTTTAAAAATGAGATTCGTGATGGAGAAGTCTCTTATGTAGACTGTCAAAGGTTTCAGGTTGTAACACCATTGTTGGGACATGGCTTAGACTCTCAGCAGTAGTCATGGATCTTTCCCTCTCCTACACATGCTCTCTGACCTGCACTCCGTCACAAATAGAGATGATATTAACACCAAGCCAAAAAGTTAACCACTCATAGAGCCAGGTGGAGTTTTGTTTGTTTTGTTTCCATTTTCAAAACCAGGATACCTCCTGTAGTGGCAGCAATGGGAAACCTTGAAGGAACTCTCTGATCTTGCCCCAACTTCCTTGCCATCCCCATCACCCATGTGCTTCTCCAGTTCATGATGATCACTGGCATGTTTAGATTGCTCAGATCTACAAAAAACTTCAAATGTGTGAACTCTTTTCATGGGGACACAGCCTATAAATTTCTGAATTTCATAACTGTGAGCAATAAAAAAAATGGAACCATTTGAGGGTCCACGTAATAGTCTTGGGACTCTGGACATAACACCAAGTTCACATAATTCTGTAACTAGTATGATATAGTAGACGTTTTGCTCCAAACAGTTCATGCAGATACTTTAAATAGGCATCTAATCTAGTATGTTGGGAAGAAAGCTACCACCTGAAGCCCCTCGTTTCTTTAAATGAGTCACTATATGCAAAGCATCTCACACTGTGCCTGATCCACATTAGACCCTGATGCTTTCTCCTTCCAGATGAACTTCATCGCCACATAGGCTGTGAAGGACCTCCAGTTAATTTTCCACAATTGTAAACAGCTCTTGATCCAGCACCTGCCCCAAATCCACTAATGTCATCCCCTCTGTGTATCTCAAAATTGGATCCAGGGACAACCTCCACCTTAAACACTTGATGGAATGTAGTTAAAAATGCAGATTTCTGGGTCCTTCCCCAGACCTACTGAATCCAAAGCTTTTCAAGGAAAAAGGACTTAGGAATCCACCTTTTTTTTTTTTTACTCAAGCTTCCAAGGTGATTCCCTAAAGCTTAAGAATTAGACCTTCACATCCCATCCTTCTATTAACTTAAACCCTGGGAAAAAAAACCATGTTTGCCCCTTATCAAAAGTCTGTCGCAAAATTAACTTCATTGTTACTTCTTAAAATTATTCCTTCTGTTTCTGTGGATTCAAGAACCATGTGAGAGTTTGCTTCAGTATCCTTTATACTAGTGAAGTTAAGATTCTATTCACTCCATACATTTTTGTGTTTTATACAAGAACCCCATGCCATTTATTCACGATTTCATGTCGTTGCAGAGAAGGGAAAAAAAAATCTATCAGCTGATGGATTTATTTTCTTCCTGTTGGCAGAAAATGAAAAGTTTGTAACACTGTGTTTCTCTTATAACTTTAGCAACTGGAAATCTCATAGCAATTTCCTTGACCAAATGTGATAATCTGTTCAACTCTGTGGTCTAAATATATTTATTCTTTCTCCTCCTTGTAGGTGAACTCAGTTTTGTTTTACAGTTAAATGACATACTGTACAGATGTGGTTTGTGGTGACCTCTGAACCGCTGTAGACGGTATAAATTTTTACAAACTAGAGAGTGTACATTTTCTTGCATGCAATTCTTGGCATGCAGCAATTCCTGAAAAGGCACTTGAATCAAAATTAAAAACTTGCTTGTTTTAAGATGAGAAACTAGTAGTACTGTATTCTGTCCAGTTGAGTCTCTTCATTGGACTGGATACTTGGGTCCAGTTGTATTTGTTTTACACATCTATTTTTACCAATAAAAGCCAGAGACAAGGAGTTACAATGCATTTCCAATGCCTTCAGAATCTATTCTCCCTTTGTAGGCTATGAATTTCTGAAGCAGCACAGCATCTCTATGGCTACTTGACAAAAATCACTAAGGCTGTCAGAGCCCCTACTCCTATGTGGCTGAGTGTGAACTAAAATCACCACAGCCTCCGCAGAAGAGAGGATCTGTATCGCCATGACCTGTAGGGGGAGATGTTGAGTGTCCAATGAAAGCACAAATTTCTGGCAGTGACAGTACCAAGACTTACTTTGGTACTGGCCAATCCCTCAGGCATAGGAAATAACACCAGGATCATTTTTAGCCCCCATACCTCCTAATGCTATTCATCTCTTAGGGCAACCATAATTTTGGCAGTTTGGGTTGGACCAGCAAAGGGTTTTGTTTAATTCTACCTCTCAGTATGTTTCTTCTGGTTCCTCAGCGGCCTTCCACACAAATGCATTAGTTACGTAAGAGCCTGTCAATGTTCCCAGAACTTTTTTTATACATTTCTGTCATGAAACACCTTCCATGTTCATCCAATTCAGACACAAAAAAGAAATCCTTTTAAAAAAAATTTTTTTATTTAAATTGAATTTAGTTAACATATACTATATTATTAGTTTCAGGGGTAGAATTTAAGTGATTCATCAGTTGCTTATGATACCCACTGCTCATTATATCAAGTGCCCTTCTGAATACCCTTGACCCAATTACCCCATCCCCCATCCATCTCCCCTCTAAAAACCCTTAGTTTATTTCCGATAGTTAGGAGTCTCTTACAGTTTGCCTCCCTCTGTTTTTATCTTATTGTATTTTTCCTTCCCTTCCCCTATATTTATCTGTTTTGTTTCTTAAATTCTACATATGAGTGAAATCATGTATTTGTCTTTCTCTGACTTATTTTGCCTAGCATAATACCCTCTAGCTCCATCCATGTTGTTAAAAATGGCAAGATATCATTCTTTTTGATGGCTGAGTAATATTCCATTGAATGCATATGTGTATGTGTGTGTGTGTGTGTGTGTATACACACACACACACACACACACTACATCTCCTTTATCCATTCATCTGTCAGTGGACATCTGGGCTCTTTCCATAGTTTGGCTATTGTGGACATTGCTGCTATAAACATTGGGGTGTATGTGCTCCTTCAAATCACTATTTTTGTATCCTTTGTGTAAAAACCTAGTAGTGCAATTGCTGGGTCATAGCATAGTTCTAGTTTTAACTTTTTGAGGAACCTCCATACTGTTTTCCAGAGTGGCTGCACCAGATTGCATTCCAACCAAAGTGTAAGAGGGTTCCCCTTTTTCTGCATCCTCGCAAACATGTGTTGTTTCCCGAGTTGTTAATTTTAGCCATTCTGACTGGTGTAAAGTGGTATCTCATTGTGGTTTTGATTTATATTTCCCTGATGCTGAATAGATGTTGAGCACTTTTTCATGTGTCTGTTAGCCATTTGTAGGTCTTCTTCATAGAAACATCTGCGCAAGCCTCCTGCACATTTCTTGACTAGATTTTTTGGTTTTGGGGTATTGAGTTTGATAAGTTCTTTATAGATTTTGGATACTAGCCCTTTATCTGATATGTCATTTGTGAATATCTTCTCCCATTCCATACGTTAACTTTTAGTTTTGTTGATTGTTTCTTTTGCTGTGCAAAATCTTTCTCCAGATGAAGTCCCAATAGTTCATTTTTACTTTTGTTTCCCTTGCCTTTGGAGATGTGTCTAGCACAAAATCCTCTTTGAAATATTTCTGCTTAACTGCTATCCACACTACCTGATACAAAATTCCCTGAGGGCAGTGGGGCATCGGGTTCAAGTGCACATGTTTTGGGTTCAGAAAGATCAGGATTCAAATCCTGACTCTGTTGCCCACTTACCATCTGTGTACCATTGGGCAAGTTGCTTAATCTCTCTGAGACTGGAAAGTAAAGATATTTATAATAGTAATACCTTAAGAGTGGTTGTTAAAAATTTAATACATAGGGGAAATATACTTGCCAAAAAATGTTTGCCAAGAAGCACAAATGTCTAGTTATAAGGTAAATTTAAGTTATGGGGACCTAATGTACAGCATAATGACTATGGTTAATAATGATTATGGTTAATAATACTGTTTTATATACTTGAAAGTTGCTAAGGGAAAAGATCTTAGATGTTTTCACCATAAAAAAGAAATG
>CM053605.1:26127369-26146162 GCA_028646535.1 Procyon lotor
AAAAGAGAACATTACCAGCATCTCAGAAGCCCCTTCAGCAACCATTGGTATTTTCCCAGATGTTTTATTCTTTTTGATGTAACTGTAAATTTATTCAACTTAATTTAATAAACTAAATAAATTTAAGATTATTTTCTTAATCTCTCTTTCTGATAGTTAATTATAAGGGTATAGACATGCAACAGATTTCTGTATGTTGATGTATCCTGCATCTTTAGTGAATTCATCTGTTAGTTCTAATAGCTTTTTGGTAGAGTCTTTAGGGTTTTCTATATGTGGTATCATGTCATCTACAAGTAGTGAGAGTTTTACTTCTTTTCTTATGTGAATTCTTTTTATTTGTTTTTCTTGCCATGGCTATGACTCCCAATACTCTAGTGAATAAAAGTGGCAAGAGTAGCCATCCTTATCTTATTCCTGATCTTAAGAGGCAAAGGTTTCCGCTTTCTACCATTGAGTATGATGTCACTTGTGGGTTTGTCATATATGGCCTTTATCACGTTGAGGTACGCTCCTTCTATATACACTTTGTTGAGAGTATTTTTCATAAATGTATGTTGAATTTTGTATGCTTTTTTTGTCAGTTGAGGTGATCATATGATGTTTATCCTTCATCACATGGATTGATTTGCAGATGTTGGACCATCCTTGCATCCTTGGAATAAATCCCACTTGATCATAGTCTATGGTCCTTTTAATCATAGGATTATTGCTGATTATTGTTGAACTATGATAGCAAATTATTGAATTCAGTTTGCTAAGATTTCGTGGGAGATTCACCTATGTTCATCAGGGATATTGGACTATAACTTTCTTTTTTGTGGTCTCTTGTCTGGTTACATCTTCAAGGTAATTCTGGCCTTGTAAAATGAGTTTGGAAACATTTTTCCCTCTTCAATTCTTTGAAGAGTTTAAGAAGGATAGATATTAAATCATCTTTTAATATTTGGTAGAATTTACCAGTGAAACTGTGGCCCTGGACTTTAATTGACAGGAGGGTTTTGATTACTGGTTCAATCTCCTTACTTACTAGTAAGTAAGTTGTAGTAGTAACTTGTAACTAGTAACTTGTAACTAGTAACTTGATCTATTCTGATTCTCTATTTCTTCATGATTCAGTTATAGAAGATCATGTTTCTAGAAATTTATTTCTTCTAGATTGTCCAGTTTGTTGATAAATAATTGTCTCTAGTAGTCTCTCAGGGTCCTTTGTATTTCTGTGGTATAAGTTTTAACTTCTCTTTCATTTCTGATTTTATTTATTTGAGCCTTTGCTTTTTCTTGATGAGTCTAGCTAACAGTTTGTTAATTTAGTTTATCTTCTCAAAGAACCAGCTCTTAGTTTCGTTGACCTTTTCTATTGCATTTTTTTTAGTCTCCATTTCACTTATTTATGATCTTTATTATGTCTTTCCTTTGGCTAACCCTGGGCTTTGTTCCTTTTCTAGTTCCTTTAAATATAAGGTTAGATGACTTACATGAGATTTTTTTTTGTTTCTTAAGGTAGGCCTGTATTGCTATGAACCTCTGTCTTATAACTGTTTTTGTTGCATCCCATAGATTTTTGGACTGTTGTATCTTCATTATCATTTGTTTTAAGGTATTTTTTAATTTCTTCTTTGATTTCTTCATAACTCATTGGTTCTACAGTAGCATGTTATTTCATCTCTAAATATTTTATTTTTCTTTTTTTTCTTGTACTCAATTTCTAGTTTCATACCATTGAGGTGAAAATATGCTTGATACAATTTGAATCTTTTAAGTGTATTGAGACTCATTTTGTGACCTAACAGGTGATCTATTTGGAAAAGGTCTATGTGTACTTGAGATGAATGTGTATTCTACTGCTTTTGGATGGAACATTCTGTATGTATTAATTAAATCCAGCTGTTCTCATGTGTTATTTAAGGACAATGTTTTCTTACTGATTTTCTGTCTGGATGATGTACCCATTGATGTAAGTAGGGTATTAAAGTCCCCTACTATTATAGCATTCCTGTCAGTTTCTCCTTTTAAGTCTGTTAATATTTGCTTTAGATATTTAGGTGCTCATTTGTTGGATGCAAAAGTATTTATAAATATTGTACCCTCTTGTTGGATTAACCCCTTTAGCATTATGTAATGCCTTTCTTTGTCTTTTATTACAATCTTTGTTTTACACTCTATTTTTTCTGATATAACTATCGACATACCAGCTTTCCTTTTGTTTCCATTTGCATGGAATATCTTTTTCCATCCCCTCACACACCATTTATGTGTATCCTTAGATCTGAAGTAAATCTCTTATGGGCAATATATAGATGAATCTTGTTTTTTTATCCATTCAACTATTCTGTCTTTTGATAGAAATTTTGCTCCATTTATGTTTAAAATTATTATTGATAGGTATGTACTTAGTACATTTTTGTTGATTGTTTTCTGGAAGTTTTTGTAGTGTCTGTCTTTTCCTTTCTTCTCTTGTGCTTTTCCCTTGTGGTTTAATGACCTTCTTTCCTCACCCATTATCTTTGTGTATCTATACTATAGGTTTTTTGCTTTGTGATTACCAAGAGGTTCACACATAATAGTCTATAAATACAACAGTCTATTTCAAGGTGATAGCAACTTAAATTTGAAAGCATCCTAAAAGCTCTACATTTTTTTTTATTTTATTTATTTTGACAGGGAGAGAGAAAGAGAGATCACAAGCAGGCAGAGAGGCAGGCAGAGAGAGAGGAGGAAGCAAGCTCCCTGCTGAGCAGAGAGCCCACCCCGGGGCTTGATCCCAGGACCCTGAGACCATGACCTGAGTCGAAGGCAGAGGCTTTAACCCACTGAGCCACCCAGGCGCCCCAAAGCTCTACATTTTTACCCACCCGCCACCCTACTGCCAATGTTTTATGTTTGGGATGTCATATCTTTCATCATTTTTTTTTTTTTATTTTTCTCAACTAATTATTCTAATTATAATTAATTTTACTTCTTTTGTATTTTAACTATACTATACATACTATACAAATACTATATATTTATACTATAACCATAATATACCATACAAATCATATGAGATTTGTAATGGGTAATCCACTATTATTACTATATATTCAACTTCACCTGTGAGATTTTTAATTTCACATGTTTTCTTATTAATTAATCCCTTTTCTTTTCAGCCTAAGAAGTCTTTTAACATTTCTGATAAAGCTGATTTAGTGGTGATGAGCTCCCTTAGCTTTTGCTTGTCTGGGGATCTCTTTATCTCCCCTTTAAATCTGAATGATAGTCTTTCCAGGTAGAGTATTCTTGGTCGGAAGTTTGTTGGTTTGTTCGTTTTTTCTTTTCAGCCCTTTGAAAATATCAGGTTAGTCTTTTCTGGCCTGCAGTTTCTGCCAAAAAATCAGCTAAGTCTTATGGTTCCCTTGCACATCATAGCAAGTTGTTTTACTGTTGCTGCTTTTAAGATTCTCTCCTTAACTTTTGACATTTCAATTATAATATTTCTTAGGATGGATCTTTATGGGCTCATCTTATTTGCAACTCTGTGTTTCCTGGACCTGGATGTCTGTTTCCTTCCTTAGATTAGGGAAGTTTTCAGTCATTATTTTTTCACAAAAATTTTTACACGATTCTCTCCCTCTCCTCCTGAGACCCCTATAATGCAAGTGTTATTTCACTTCATGTTGTCCTATAGGTTCCTTAAGCTATCTTCACTTTTTAAAATTTTAGTTTGTCTTGCTTTCTATTCTGTTTGAGTGTGTTCCACTGCCCTGTCTTCCAGGTCATTAATCTGTTTTACATCGTCTAGTCTGCTGTTGAATCCCTCCAGCATATTTTTCAAGTCAGTTATTGCATACTTAAGCTCCATGACTTCTATTTGGTACTTTCTTATATTGTCTGCCTCTTTGTAGAGGTTCTCACTGGGTTTGTCCATTCTTCTCCTGAGTTCTGTTCTTTTTGACCATTACCCTGAACTCTCTTTCAGATAGATTCCTTATCTCTGTTTCATTAAGGTCTTTTTCTGAAGTTTTGTCTTGTTCTTTCACTTGGAACATATTACTCTGTTTCTTCATTTTGCTTGACTTCTCTGTATTTGTTTCTATGTATTGGGCCAAACAGCTACTTCTCTCACTTTTGAATGAGTGACTTTGTGTAGAAGATGAATCTTATTGTTCAACCTTGTCCTAGCTCTTGGTTGTCTCTTGAACCCTTATGATTGACTGCATAGCTTAATTTATTCTCGATGGGTCTCAATTGTTGAGGGAAAGCTAAGACCTGTCAGTGTTCCAAAGAAAGGGATTCTAGTCAGCACTCTATTTCAGGATAATTGGAAGCCATCTCCTTAGGCAGCAGCTTTTAAAGTATGAAAATATATACAGCCCTAAGGGACCACAATCATAGATCTTGCTGATCTTCATACTAGGAGACCTAGAGGTCCTTCCTGGATGATAGTTGTGAGAATTGGGGCTTCAGATGAGTATACAAGTTTCTTTCTAAGATGTACCAGTGAACTGTGGTGAGACCATGGAAGGTCTCAAAGATGGTGTCTTCCTGCCTACATTTTCTTAGAGCACCTCTATAACCTCTGTGTGGCAAACCTGAAGCCTATCCCTCAGGTTGAAGCTCTAAGACAATTAAATGAGCCTTTTTTCACAGGCAGACTGGGGATGTGTTTCAGACCCTGGGTGTGGCAGCCTGCCCAGAGCTGTCTTTCTAATTATTATACTACTGTGAGCCCTAGGAACACAAGCCCTTCTGACCTTCAGAGCCAGGAAAACAAGAGGCATCTCCTATGTGGACTGTGTTTGCCTGCCAGCTTAGGCAAGGCTACAGGAGAGTTTTGAGGGGAAGGCACATCCTTGGCTTTAGCAATGCCCGAGAAGCACATGGGGTGGGGCACATGGGGTGGGGCACAACCATGGCTTTAGTGAGGCCTGGTATGAGCACTGGGAGTGAAGCGTGCTCACAGCTTTAGCAAGGTCTGGAAAGAATGCTGGCAGCCAAGATTTAATGATGTAGGAGAAGGGGCAAGGCACGCCTTCAGCTTTAGCAAGGTTGTGTCCATACATGCCTGACTACACTAGCAAGGTAGAGGGAGAGTGTAAATATGATGCCCACCAGCACCTCTGTCCTAAAGAAAGTCTTAACTGGTCTCTGCTCTCCTAGAAGATGTGTTAGGATTAGCAAATGAATCTCCCTTACAGACAGTCGAGTCTTTTGTGATTCTGCTGCCTTCATGCTGGTTCCTGGTATAAGTGAGTCTACATGCAATCTCTCTGAAAGAAGCATCTCAGATCCCCATGATCCCTGGGTTTGCTGGACTTATATAAACCCTGTTGCTTTCCAAAACCAGATATTTAGGAGGCCTTGCTTCTCTGGTGCAGGTCTCAAGGGTTGAGATGTCCAATGTAGGACACAAACCCCTCACTCTACAGGGAAAGCTCCAAACTCTAAGCACCTGCCTTACTGTGTGTGTCACCACACTGGGGGTGGGATTTTGGTGAGACCTCATCTCTGCCTCTCCTCCTGGTCTAGATGTGGCCCTTTATCCTTTGTTGTGGAGGCAGCTGCTCAGCTACCAGTTCTTTTTCGGAGGGAACTACTCCATATATAACAAAGATTTGATATAACCACGGGAGATGGTGAATCCAAGCTCTTCCTATATCACCGTCTTAAACCCCTATGTGTTACATTTTAAATTTATATTGGCAACTCATCTATAATTAAATTTGGGGTTATGATATGAGGCAGGGATCAAGTCAGTTTTTTCCCTTTGGATATCTAATTGACTCAGTGCCATTTACTGAAAAGACCGTCTTTTACCCATTGCATTGGAGTAACTCCCTTGTCATATTCAGGTAATAGGTACGTGTGGATTCTGCTTCTAGACTTTCTATAATTGTCCTTCAGTCAGTTTTTCTCTCTTCTGCGAATACTATTTTAATCAGTCTTGACACATCTGGTAGTGTACATCCTCCAACTATATTTTCACGGATATTAATTTTCTAGAAACCACTTTTCTCCCTTTTTTGGGGGAACTTTAAGGACCACAGCTGTTCATTTCTAGTTTCCTGTCATGCCTCCTATCCTCCACAATCTTTTAGAAATTACTGACAGTAATTCCTAGGGTGCTAATTCAAGTGCTGTCAGTTCTATGGGTTACAATCTGTCTGTGCCTGAGAACTAAAATGCCTATAAAGCAACAAGAAAATGTCTTGCTATATCTTCACTTAGTGTATCAGTGAAGGTCTTGGAAGGACACAGAATCCCCTTCTTACTCCCAGAGGGATAGTATCAATAGATTTTAACAGACAGAGTACTTACAGGAATGTGGACAGGCTTAAGGAAATAAACAGGGATGATAAAAGACCAGAGATGGTAGGAAGCTAGTGAGACCCTAAATCAATCAGGGTACCAGTAAGAAATAGATGCCACACTTAAACTGGTTAATTGAGGGAATGAATATTTGCTTACAAAGCCCTGGGCAGTGTATAGGATAAATGAGGAGTGATGGTGCAAAATTCTAGAGCTAGTAAGGGAGGGAGATCAGGAACAATAGTATCCCCCCAAGCCTAAATGAGTAAGTGGAGGGAGCTGCTGCTAGAATCCACAGAGATTATAGTATGCAATAGCTCTGATAGACGCTATATTTGGTCTTTGGTGGAGGCCTGCCACCCCAAACCAACACAGCATGGCAAGTGGAGGGTAGAGAGGGATAGGGGACAGAGGAATAAATATCCCAATCTCACTCCCCTCACCCCTACCATCCAAAATCCTGTTGATGCCTCTCATTGACTGAACACACCTGGGAGCCAGAGAAAAGGGAGCCTTTTGGTCCAAACAGAGTAGCCTCCTAGACACAGAGCAAGAGGGACAATAGGGATAAGTGGATCCAGAATTGCAAAGAATAGCCAACATAGCTCCTTTGGCCAAAAGGGACAAGAGGATGAAATATTACTGGAGCCCTCTGCAAGCTAGAATTGGAAGAGGAAGAGGGGTCATCTGGTGGAAAGCTGTAGATGTGAAGGAAGGAGGCACCAAAGCAGGGGAGAGTTCAGGAAAGAACACCCCACCCCCTCTCCTATCTAGCTCTCAACTTCTTTCCCCTGCCCCCTGATTCAAACCCAACAAGAGGCTAGTTAACAAAGGAGCTCTTGTGATATAATCCATTTAGAGTTGTCTCCCAGAACATGTAGCAGAGCAGGAAAAGATAGAGGTGGAGACTAACCAGCAAATTTGCTCTTAGAAACTATCTTGACCATGTTTACTTTACATATCTCAGTCGAAGATAATTTTCCATTCTAGAAAACAAGGAAACGAAATAAGAATTTAGTCATTTTTGTCTCCTTAGTGTCATTTCATATAATCCCTGGCCAAACAGTATGTTTTCCTTCTTTTTTCTCCTTTCTACTAAGTTCTTCAAAAGTTATTTCCTTTTTGTTTTTTTAAGATGTTATTTATGTATTTATTTTAGCGAGGGGTAAGGGGCAGAAGGAGAGGGAAAGAGAATCCCCAACAGAACCCCGCCAAGCTTGGAGCTTGACATGGTGGTCAGTCTCACAATCCCAAGATCATGACGTTAGCTGAAACCAAGAGTTGGTGCTTAACTGACTGAGCCACCCAGGCACCCCTCTTTCTGTTATCCTTAAAATTCTTCACAAATCATTACATTCTAGATTTCAGACTCCCAAACATTTAACAAATATTTATGAACTTTTGCCTCATAGAAAACCCTGTGCTAAAGAAACACCAGGTGTGGGGCGCCTGGGTGGCTCAGTCGTTAAGCGCCTGCCTACGGCCCAGGTCAGATCCCAGGGGCCTGGGATCGAGCCCCGCATCGGGCTCTCTGCTCGGCAGGAGGCCTGCTTCTCCCGCTACCAATCCCTCTGCTTGTGTTCCCTCTCTCGCTGTGTTTCTCTCTGTCAAATAAATAATAAAATCTTTAAAAAAAAAAAAAAAAAGAAACACCAGGTGTGTCCATGAATGAGCACAAGCCCAAGTGCCGTGCACAAGTCTCCTCTATTCCAGGCAGACACTCTGCTTCCCACGGGCAATCTCTATCAAAACTGGAAGAGTCCAGTTCTTAAGTCATTAAGAACGCAGTCATTAAGCATTGACTGATGCTCAATCATTCAATGGCGGCTCAGTCATTAAGCGTCTGCCTTCTGCTCAGGTCATGGTCCCAGGGTCCTGAGATTGAGCCCTGCATTGGGTTCATGCATGGCTCAGCGGAAAGCTTGCTTTTCCTCTAGTTCCCCCTGCTTTTGTTCCCTCTCTTGCTATTTCTATTTGTCAAATAAATAAATAAAAGCTTTAAAAAAAAAAAAAAAAAAGAGTCCCACTCTCCCAGATACTATGCCCTGACCCAAAAAAGAAAATCTCTCATCCTTTTTTCTTAAGACTTCTAAGTGCTTAAATTCTTGGAAACAAAAGCTAGAATGTCTTTTAAATGTTTCACCTTACGCACATATCTCTTCTGAGACAATGAAGTTTAGAGCCACATTATTACTTAAATAAGGAAAAGAGGGTGGTAAGAGAGAAAATACAGTGAGAAACTAAAAGAAATATAAGAATTGATATCTCAAATTATGACCCAGTGACATTTGGCTCTTCTCATCTTCATTTTTTCTGGAGGTGGCCTTTTAAACTAGGCTCACCAGCAAGCCCTCCTGGAGCCTCATTGGTTCTGTTGGTTGTTTCTATATTTTTTCTTTACTATAATCATTTCATATCACAGAAGAATGGATAAAGAAGATGTGTACAGTGAAATGGGTATATATGCACAATGAAATATTACTCAGCTGTCAAAAAGAATGAAATCTTGCCATTTGCAATAACATGGATAGAACTAGAGGGTATTATGCTAAGTGAAATAAGTCAGAGAAAAACAAGCACCATATAATTTCATTTATGTGGAATTTAAGAAACAAAATAGATGAACATAGGGGAAGGAAAAGGAAAATAAGATGAACACAGAGGGAGACAAACCATAAGAGACTCTTAACTATAGGAAACAAATTAAGGGTTGTTGGAGGGGAGGTATGGGGGTGGGGTAACTGGTGATGGGCATTAAGGAGAACACTTGATGTAATGAGCACTGAGTATTATGTGCAACTGATGAATCACTACATTTATCCCTGAAATTAATAATACCGTATATGTTACCCAAATTGAATTTAAATAAAAGTAATTTTTTAAATATATTTCATTTTAAGGGATGCCCATCCACTCTGAATTCTCTCTCCTTTTGGAGCCTCTCACAATGAGAAAATTCTGCAATATTCTGAAATCAGTTTCTATAAAACAGACTAAGTCCAATATTGTCTTCATTGACTATTTTATGAGCTCTAAAGTGGTCACCTTTTTTCCCACTGTTGGCTTAACTGTTTTTTCTTATTTCTTTTTTTTCTAAAGATTTTATTTATTTATTTGACAGAGAGAGAGAGATCACAAGTAGGCAGAGAGGCAGGCAGAGAGAGAAGGGGAAGCAGGCTCCCCACTGTGCAGAGAGCCCGATGCAGGGCTCGATCCCAGGACCCTGAGATCACAACCCGAGCCAAAGGCAGAGGCTTTAACCCACTGAGCCACCCAAGCACCCCTTAACTATTTTTTCATTGCTGGTCAATTATAGTTGACTCTTGAACAACATGGGTTTGAACTACATGGGTCCACTTATACACAGATTTTTTTTGATAAATACAAGACAGTACTAAAATATCTTTTTCCTTCTTTATGATTTTCTTAATAATATTTTCTTTTCTCTAGCTTACTTTATTGTAAGATTATGCATATAACATACAAATATGTGTTCCTTGACTGTTTATGTCATCAGGAAGGCTTCTAGTCAACTGTAGGCTATTAGTAGTTAAGTTTTTGGAAAGTCAAAAGCTATACATGGATTTTGACTGTGCAGGAATTGGCACCTCATCCCCACATTTTTCAAGGGCCAGCCGTGTTCCAGAGTTACAGTTCTTCATTTTTTACCAATCTTGAAGAATTGGGTGACCAGAGTACTATGTTTAAAAAAAAGAAAATACAGAAACCATAAAAATCCTAGAAAAGAGCATAGGCTATAAGGTCTCTGACATCAGCTATAGCAACATCTTTCTAGATATGTCTAGAAATAAAAGCAAAAATAAACTATTGGGACTACATCGGAGTAAAAAACTTTTGCACAGCAATCAACAAAACTAGAAAATAATCTACTAAATGGGAAAGGATATTTGAAAGTGACATATGTGATAAAGGGTTAATATCTGAGATATATAAAGAACTTATACAACTCAACACCAAAAGCCGCAGTGGTTCATCAGGGAGACCCACATTTTGCAGAAATAGCCTGCACTAGAATTCTCACTCTTTTAGTCACTGGCTGGCAGCAGCCCACAGAAAGTTTGGGCCTCTCTGTGTACACGGTGTTAGATCAGGTTAGGGTGAAGCTGGCGCCTCAATCAATCATGCTCCTTGCAACGGGAAAGCTGAATGACGTGTTTTCATAGGCATCACAACTACATTAATAGATAAAGACTAAAAGAGCTATAAGATTAACTTCCCATGGCAAAAACATTGTTTAAGTTCAATGTCCATTTGTGAATTTAAAAGAATTCTTAGCACACAGGATTAGAAGTGAATATACTTAACTGGGAGAGAGAGAGAGAAGAAACCTAGAGCAAATATCAAGCTTAACAGTGAATGTTGAATTCCTTCTCTATTAAATAAAGACCAAAATAGGAATACCTTGCTCTCACCACTTCTATTCAACACTGTACTGAAGCTCTTAGTTAAAACAGGAAAGCAGGAAAAAGGAATAAAAAATATAAGGCTTGGAAAGGAAAAAAAAGTCTTCATAATTCATATGTGAATATATAGCGTAGGAACATATATAACAAAAAAGAATAGCTAGAAAAATCATTAGAATTAAAAAGAGGGTTTGACAAGACGGCTAGATATACGATTAATATATAAAAGTCAATTACATTACTGTACACCACTAACAAAACATTAAAAATATATCTTTAATAAAGTTTTTTCTCCTTTATAACATATATTTTCCAGATTTATTCCTGGATACCATATTTTTTAAATATTTTATTTATTTATTTGACAGGGAGAGAAAGCACAAGCTTGAGCAGTGGCAGGAGAAAGAGAAGCAGACTCCCCGCTGAGCAGTGTGCCCGACATGGGGCTCAATCCCAGGACTCCGGGATCATGACCTGAGCCGAAGGCAGACACCCAAGTGACTGAGCCACCCATGCACCCCAGATACCATATTTTTATTACTTTCTAAAATGGTACTTTTTAGAAGACTAAATACATGCAACATTCCACCATGTATTTAATGGGGAAACTTAATATTATAAGTATGTGAATTCTCCCCAAATTGACCTTTAAATTCAATGAAACTGCAATCCGGATCCCAAGAGAATTTTTCTTGGAACCTGACTAACTAATATTTATAGAGAAGACCAAATAGGTAAGATACTGCTGATGAAGAAGCCCAGAAAGCAAGATTATGAAAGCATTACAATTAGGGGAGCGCATTTTCGGCTCAGCAAAATAGACAGCTAGACACCTGGAACAAAACAGAGATCCAAGAAATCGATCCGTACCCATATGGGGGCTTGACGAAGGGGTGGCATTGGATATCAGTGCAATGGTGGGACAAATGAGATCTACATGGAAAAAATAAAACTATCTCAACTTCATACTATATTCAAAAATCACTTTCAAATAGATTGTGGGCATAAATATGGAAAACAAATCATGAAACTATTTGGAAGGGAATATGTTTATGATCTCAGGTGAGAAGATTTTTTAAGACTTATTTATTTTAGAAAGAGAGAGAGTGCATACATGGAGGAAAGGTGCAAAGGGAGAGGGAGAGAGAATGTCCCGCAGAAGAGAGAGAAAGGAGAGAGAATGTCCAGCAGACTCCCCGCTAAGCGTGGAGCACAGAGCTCCCAGGACCCTGAGAGCATGACCTGAGCCAAAATCAAGAGTCAGATGCTCAACCCACTGAGCTACCCAGGCACCCTCTATGGTAAGAGGATTTTTTAATGGATATAACACACGAAACCAAAGGACAAAAACTCGTAAACAGAAATTACCAGTTTTATCTTAGCCATGTTTATTCAAAGGCACTCCAAAGATCAGGCAAAGGCAAGCCACAAGATTGGAGATCATATCTGTCACACAAATGAATAATAGGAAACGGAATTCAGAAAATCTGAAGAATTCCTTAAAGTGAGAAGTGAGCACCTTCTCCCTCCCCCCACAAAAAAAAAATAGATAAATAGATAAAAGACTTGTTCAGGCATTTCATAGAAGAGGAAATTAAAAAAAAACTGAAGAAATATACTCATTTGTAATCTGAAAAATACAAAATAAAACACATTGAGATACTATTTTATACCCATCATACTCACAAAAATTAAATGATAATGATGTTGGCAAAGAGATGTAGAAACAGAGTTCTTAAACATTGCTGGTGGGAAAGAAAATTGATACAATACATACAATGCCTGTTAAGAATTTGCCATTATCTACAGAGGTTAGAAATTAACATAACTTATAACACAGCAATTCCACCTCTAGGTGTGTATTCTTTAAATAAAATCTTCTTTGCATGCAGGAGGAAATACTAGCTTTCTTCCTTAAAGTAGGGAAAAAACAGAATACAACTTAAATTGGAGATTGGACTGACATATAGTCAAACAAAAGAAAAACCATAGTTCAGTGAAAATGAATAGCATCCTAGTGAATAAATACCTTAAACTGAACAGTGATCAAAAAAGCAAGTTGCAGAAGATACATATAGTGCGTAAAGATACACATAAAGCAGTATACATATACTGCTTAAGATACATATATATCTTTAAGATATATATGTATCTTATATATATAATACACACACACACACACACACACACACACACGTTGCTTAAAGATACATATATAACAAAAGTAAAGCAAACCAAGAAAATGACAAATCACAAACCAATATTTATCTCAATTAAAGAGAAAGGGAGATAGAATAGAAGACTAGATAGAAGAATATGGGAAGCTTCCAGGATACTGGCTATGTTCTACGTTCCCTTTCTTAGCTCCAGGACAGTTGTCCGCAGGTTTTCATTATTTTATTTTGCTTTGAATCACGTGTGTGTACACACATCACATGTACCTTATTTGGCATCTTTTGTATGGAATCTCCCCACGTGAGATCGATGGTGGCATGGGAAGACAGAATAAGCCTGGGTTTTGTTTGTTTGCTTGCTTAAGGTTTTTTTTATTTATTTATTCTAGAGAGAAAAAGAGCAGAGCATGCAAAACAGGACATGGTGGGGCAGGAGGCGGGGGATGGACAGGGGAAGAGGGAGAAACAGACGCCGCGCTGAGTGGGGAACCCAACTGGAGCTCGATCCCAGAACCCTGGGATCATGACCTGAGCCAAAGACAGACGCTTAATTGACTGAGCCACCCAGGTGCCCCCAAGTCTGAGTTTTGATCATGTGGTCGAGCCCCTGTACCAGCCCTGGAAGCCCAAGAAACTTCTTGTGATTGAGGGATTTGTTACTAAAGCCAGACTTGTTCTCATCTGAATGAAATCCTAGAGGAAAGAGTATTGATGAAACCCTCAGGGTTCTAGTCCCAAAATGCAGAAAAATCAGTAAAGCTTTAATAGAGAATTATGTTCTGGAATATTATCTGCAAATGGTCTCCTACAAAAGATCTCTATAAAAATGTTCCCTGTATCTATAAAGATTATATTTTTAGAGATTCTTTACTTGAGGGAAGAAAAGAAGTATGGCTTCTGGGCATATTGTGACCTGAATTTTTCCCCTCCATTATTTGTAAGTCTTTTTTCTTGTTTATGGTTGTTTCTTGATTCATACTATCAAAAGATCTCCCACCCTTGAATTCAATAGCTGACCTTAAAATTAGGTTTCTCATGAAGATCCTGTAGTCTATCTATATTGTGCTTCGTGTGGCTATGTGAACATACATTCACACATGCACACAGAGTCGCATGCATATGCATTAGAGATTAAAACCTTGATTTGATTTTGAGAACAGTATTGTGAAATTTTGAATTTCACATGCCATTAAGAATTCTTGTTAAAAAAAGCTTTCGACTGTGCTTATTTAGAAATCTTTCTGCGAACTGACAAATTCTATTGCCCTTGTTTTTATCCATGATCCAATTACCAACAACAGGGATAAAATATTCTGCAGTTCTGTCATAGTGCTGTGTCCTTTCTTCCCAATGATTAAAGTGTTTAGTTAAAAAGAATGTTAACTGAATCATTCAAATCATGATAAACCTGGAGTCATTATGAAATCCATGTCAATAAATGAAACAAACCATTTTTTTTCCAGCATCCATTGGAGATATTGAAGATGGAAGGATTCTGTACCCTTTAGTCTGAATTTTTAGGGTAGCCCAGCCTACTCTTCTCTTATTAGACCATTCTGGTCTTTTAGGGCAACACCTGGAGCAAAATACTGGCCTAAAGAGAACAAGAAAGCTCTCCACATCCACATACCTGCTCCAACAGGGAGTGCTTGTTGTCCAGAGAAAGGCTGGGACCTTCATTGATGTTTACATAATTGTACCCTTCTCTTTGCTCTCACTCTCAGCCAGTTACATATGCTCAATTAAGTATTAAGTATATAGATTCATTTAAAAATTTCTGATAATGCACTCAGTATGACTCTGTCATTTAGATGCAGAAGGCTAGGGTTCAACTCCTTTCTCTTGTGCATGTCCTACTGTAACAACCACTTCAACTCTCTGCGCCTCGGTTCCCTCATCTAGAAAATTGGAACAATGTGTCTACCTCACAGTGTTGCCATGAAGATCGACACAGAAAGTATATGTGACACTGTTTCATAACCTGAATTGTGCTATACAACTTTTAATTATTATTTATTATTATTATTATTTTAATTCTCCTCTTCACACTGGGTAAGACAAGTATTAGCAACCTTTGGTAGAAGCCAAGGGTAGAAGCAAAAAGGATCCTAAACCAGCATCCCAAAATGTGATGCAGAACACTAGTTTTATGAGTCATTAATAGGTATTGTATATTAAAAAAATAAAAAGATCAAAATTAGTTGGGAAACATTTGTCTAAAATGTAAATCAGTTTTTGGTGAGCATTAGCACGACACATAGAGTTGTCAAATCACTATGTTATATACCTGACACTAATGTAACATTGTATGCCAACTATATTTCAATTTTTAAAAAAGGTAAATCAATTTTTTAATTACAGTTTTTCAATTACAGGACTTCTCAGAACATTTAATATGCTAATGTACATGATCACTATCTGAAGGGAATATGATCTGTAGTGTTTCCCCAAAGTTTTTGACCTGCTATCTGTTTTCTTTTTTGCAAAATGCTATCTTTAGCAAGCACAACTTTATCTTTTGTCCATTCACTTCCATTTCTGCACTTGTATATTTTCTTACCTAGCTCTTAGGACACACTCTCTAATTCTTTTTTTAAGTTGGAAATCTGTTAATAGGCAGAGAATAATAGATTTTCCAAAACACTGTTTTGTTGGAGCAAAACTACATGGGTAAGCCCATTCTATATAATATAGTATAGTATATAAGAAAGCAGGGGAGGGGGGCGCCTGGGTGGCTCAGTGGGTTAAAGCCTCTGCCTTTGGCTCAGGTCATGATCTCAGGGTCCTGGGATCAAGACCCACATCAGGCTTTCTGCTCAGCGGGGAGCCTGCTTCCCCCTCTCTCTCTGCCTGCCTCTCTGCCTACTTGTGATCTCTCTCTCTCTCTCTCTGTCAAATAAATAAATAAAATCTTAAAAAAAAAGAAAGAAAGAAAGAAAGAAAGCAGGGGAGGGGCACCTGAGTGGCTCAGTCAGTTGAGTGTCTGCCTTTGGCTCTGCTCATGATTCCAGAGTCCTGGGATTGAGTCCCACATCGGGGTCCCTGCTCAGCGGAGAGCCTGCTCGCTCTCTCTGTCTTCTGCTCCCCTTGCTTGTGCTCGTTCTCTCTCTATTTCTCTCAAATAAATAAACAAACAAACAAAACCTTAAAATTAAAAAAAAAAGAATGCAAGGGAACAAGGGTGCCTGGGTGGATCACTCAGTTAAAACTGAGTTAAAACTCATCCAACTCTTGATTTTAGCTCAGATCATGATCTCAGGGTTGTGAGATAGAATCCTGAGTCAGGCTCCATACTCAGTGCAGAGTCTGCTTGAGATTTTCTTGCTCCCTCTCTCTCTCTGTATCTACCCCCACCTGCATGAGTGCTCTAAACAAACAAATAACTAAAATCTTTTTTTAAAAAAGGGAATACAAGGGAACAAATTATTAAAAGGAATCCAAAACAACAAAAACATGAATTATACTGTAGTTATACTTCCTAACCTACAAAACAGGTTTTCATAAAGGTAAATAATCAATCACATAATTTATATTTAATTATTCTTTCTTGTGAAATAATACTATAAAATGAAGTCTTAATTGTAGGTCCCTTTACTGTAGATTTTCAAGACCCGCCATCTCAGTTTTTCAAGTTTTGAGTTACATGGTAGTTTCTGTGCCTGCACTATATGACATGGGGCTCAATAGGCATTGGTTCGCATGCTAATATAAAGACAGAATGCACAGTAAGTTTTTTCATTTAGCACATTTTAGGCCTTAGCACAACATAAGTGGTGCTCAGTTCCTTATCTGGGGCATGAAAAAGTTCCAGCACGCTCTCAAAGTCACAAATTTGCTGTCCTATGTGTGTCCATTCATATCTGCCTAAAGCACACACCTTCCCCTTCTCTCAAATGTTTTCGTGCTTCTATGAGTCAGATCATAAGTTCTTGGGCCAGACCCAACTCCCCTGCCCCTCTTTTTTTCCTTTTGTATCATATGTAGTACTTGTAATCCTTCCCAAACACTCAGAGGCCACCCAGGTGTAACATATTTGTGACTGTGGTAGTTGTCTTTCAAATATTGCCCACACCTCCCCCAGCACGACCCCCACACTCCCACAGACCCTAGTGGCTCATTCTCTCCACTCCAGCTATGGCAAGCAGGCACAGGCTCCACCTAATTTATAAATGACACATTCTGCAAAGACCTATCTACAGTCAGAAAACAAGCTTAGGTTTGATTTGAGTGTGAAAACCACGTATTCACTTGTTTGTTAGAAGAGTTATGAAGAGGTATTAATCACTTCGATTTCTGGACTACTCCCCTGCAGAAAAATGAAGAAAAGAAAAACAAGTGGGAAGGAAACCTCATTCAGTATTATTTCATGCCTTGACAAAAAAGCTCATAGACTTGTAGAATCTCTGAATTAGAAGAGATCTGAAGGTCATGATGGTTTAAGCACCTAGCCCACAGTGAGACTGACATGAGCAGTAGTGAAAAGAGAGGATGCTTTGAAGTTGGATGAAATGGTTGACTTTGCCACTTCTTGACACATGGCCTTAGACAAGTCACTTAACTTCCCTGGATCTCAGTTCCCTCAACTAGTGTTCAGGTTTATATGAACATAGAAGGTTGTATGTTTAAGATGCTTAACATTGTGCCTAGCACCAAAGAAATGGTAGCTATGATCTTATTTATTTATTTACTTAATTCCTATATATTTAACAAATGATCATCCACTTATCTTCACTTTAGAGGTAAGAAACTTCTTGCTTGCCTAGTCAGCCTTTCCATCTTTGGAAAATCATCTAGGAGTTAGTTACAAAGTGTGTCCTTAATGTTGGGTCTGCCAACTGCCCAAGGAGGAAGACACTGGGGCTGAATGGTAACAAGGGCTATATTAAGGACTAAGAGAGGAGACTGTGGATTCAGATAAATAGGAAGAGAATATAAAAATTCAGGCACATGTCCGCATGTGCTCATTAGCCCTCCTACACGTGCATACCCTACCCTCAAGGCCCCTAGGCTTATCCACAGAAGGTTGAAAGAATTTGACAGTATTGTTGCTAGCAAAAATGTGAAGGGGTTGGCAGTGGTAAGCACTTTGGAACCCCCAATATCCGAGCAATTCTTAGTCTAGCTCATTCTCTAAGTAAGTGACTTGCCTCCACAGGTGAACCTCCTGGGAAAAAAGTTTGATTCGTGTCTAATTACCACAAGTCATGGGCACTGATGACTTGCAACAAGTTGAAAGAAACCATGTAAAGCAAAATGGTTTTTGCTTTTCTGGAATGTGACTCTGGAAATAAGTCCCCTGAGTCTGAATCCTTGACAACCCACTTAAATTCTCTAAGCCTTAGTTTCATTGTGTCTCAAAGGAACAAAATAATAAAGCCAGTCACATAGAAAACTTGTGAAGATTGGGTAAAACCATGTATATCATGCACACGCTACAGTGCTTGGTGCTGGTAACCATTCTCTGAATATTGGCCATGCATTACTATGGAAAATTCAAATATTAACTTCTTGTAATTTTCTTTCTTAATTATAATTTCTTTCTAAATAAAACTTAATACTGAATGCAGATGAAGGAGTCCTAGCAAACACTAATATTATATTTTGACATCTTCAAGTGCAGGCTTAAGAGAATATAGTGTTTTGTGGGGGTTTGTGGGTTTTTTGAGAATATAGTGTTAAAGTGAGCTTGCATAGCAAACTATCCACCAGGTCAAGTCTCCTGATTCCAGATGTTATACTCTTTCCCTTTGCCATGCTTTGTTTCACTGCCCCTCCTCCCACCTTGAGATAGAGTTTAATTCTTCCCTTAAAAATGGGTTGGTCTCGGGGCACCTGGGTGGCTCGGTCGTTAAGCGTCTGCCTTCAGCCCAGGTCATGATCCCAGGGTCCTGGGATCGAGCCCCGCAT
>CM053605.1:26146662-26162205 GCA_028646535.1 Procyon lotor
GGGCTCTCTGCTCTGCAGGAAGCCTGCTTCTCCCGCTACCATTCCCTCTGCTTGTGTTCCCTCTCTCGCTGTGTTTCTCTCTGTCAAATAAATAAAATCTTTAAAAAAAAAAAAAAAAATGGGTTGGTCTCACTGACTCACTGATAACCTCTAAGGCCATCTGCTTCTGCTGAATCTCTCCAGGGATCCTTGCCTTTGGCCTCCAGCTGCCATGCTGTTAGGAATCTTAGGCCATATGGAGAGGGTCCATGTAGGCTGTAGCCTCCAGCTAATAACAGCCCCTGAAGTCCTAGCCAGACACCAACATCAGCTGCCAGACTATATGAGGAAGACTTCAAGTTGGAAAGCCTTGGAAAACTTTGGAAAGCCCAGAAGCTTTCAAGTTTCAAGAAGCTCCAGAAGCCCACTCACCAAGTTGAGCCCAGTCAATTCTCAAACTGTAAGAAATAATAATAATAACACTATACTGTCGTTGTTGCTGTTGTTGTATGCTAGTAAGTTTGGTAGATAACAGAATGGAAACAGGGGTACAGAGTGAGGAGAGAGACTCACACCTTTTGGTACTATTTGTAAGTATAGGCAACAGCCCTCAAAGAACCAGTTGATCTTCATAGGAAATAGCTCTCTCCATATGTAAAAGGAATATAGTGCAAGCTCTGATGATTTGTCTTTGCTCCTCTGATATCAAGTCATCCTGCACATTTTGCACCAAGAGAAGAATTGAAGAGCTTGCTTTGCAGAAAACAAATCCCACTTCGTCCATTCCTTTCTATGAAGCACATCGTGCAGCAAAAAGGTCAGGATTAGATGGTTGAAATGGTCTTTCCCCATACTTTAAAAAAAAAATGAATGCTCATAGCACTCTGTACACATTTGTGTGAGTGAAAAGTGACCAGAATCTCTCTCCAGGCCAAGATTCATTGCTCCACCGAGCCCTAGGTCCCCTTCCCCAGCACCATCATCCCACCTCATTGCTTAAGAATCTTTCACTGTCTATGACTTTCTCTTATTCCTTCAGCTTCCATTTCTCCCTTTCTACTAGTTGCCGTGATTCCTTGAACACCTTAAATCTTTGCCTTCTTATGACAACAACTAAACTTTCCTTTACCTGATTATTTTCCCCTTGCTCACAAATCAACAAACATTTGAGGGTCTGCCATGAACCAGTTACTGCATAGTGTGCTGAACTTTAGAGATACTATCAAGAAGTTCCCAGATTAATAAAGGAATTCAGGTGCCAAGAAGCTGCTCTTCAGAAGGAACTTTCTTGCCAGAAGTTCTACTCTCTTGATTTCCCATTTTTCCCTGTCTGATCACAATTTTTTCTTGTGAGGATTTCACTTCCAGCCCCACTTTTTCACTGTAAGTAGTCTTACCCAGGCCCCAATTGCGAAATCCAAAGAGTTGATCTCACCCCTCATCTTACCTAATGACCACTGCTAACCACACTGTCAGACTTAGAATTTTCTTCTCCTCTAGAGTAACCGTAATGTTTTCTCTTCTTTACATTGAAATGTATGAAGTAACTGTATTTTTAGTTCAAAAATAGTCAAATAGCCAAGAAAGAAAAGGATGATAGTAGAATGCAGGGAATTTTTTAGCACAGGGAAACTATTCTGTATATTATAATGACAAATACACATCACTGTATATTTGTTAAAACCCATGGAATGTACATCACCAAAAGCGAACCCTCAGGTGAACTATGGATTTGATCAATAATGATACATCAATGGCGATTCATTGATTATAATATATGTACCAGTCTGGTGGGAGATGTTGACTGTGGGGGAGGCTTTTTGGGGCATGGAACTCTCCCCATGTATATGTATATGGGATCTCTCTCTAATTTTTCACCTCATCTTGCAGTAAGCCTAAAACTATTCTTTCAAAAAATTGTGTACTAATTTTTTAAATGTTGAATATCAGCAATTTCACATGATTCAACTTAACAGTTCTACTCTTTTCCTCTCCAGAAGCTCCTTTAAGTCTCTGCAGGTTTTCCTCCCTCAGTCCTTTTCTTAGCTGTTGGTGTTCTCCAGGGTGCTGTGCTTTCTTCTTACTCTGAAAACACCACAGGAAAAAGTCTTCTGTCTTGAGGATCCTGCATATCAGGCTGCAGGAAATGCTTTTCTATATCTCTTGTCCAATAACCACAAAATGTGGATGAATGCCATGAAAGGTTGTTTTCTTTTCACTTCCAGCCCCACTTTTTCACTGTAAGTAGTCTTACCCAGCCCACTGTACCCACTTACCCACTTACCCACTACTTACCCACTATAAGTAGTCTTACCTCTGCCCATTTTAGATGCAGACTCTGCTTCCAAGTTTTGAGAATGATTGAGTGCCAGAAACTTTTCATCAAGAGAAAAATTAATTCTTTAAATATAAACTCAATATAAAAGGGTATAAACTCAATAGACCCTTTTACAATAAGGATACCACTTCCCACAACTACTAAACATCCTTTTTCTTGCTTCTCTTTCAGTTCCAATTTGTGGTTCCAGAGGTGCTCATAAATTAGCACGTATTTGCAATAAGGTCACATAATATTTTGGAATATTTTGCAATATTAGAAAATTTAAAAGACTTCAAAATTTACATATCTGTAAGCCTAGACAACATGTATGAAAATTGAGGTTGACACTTTAGTATCATGAGACCAAACTCTGAGACTCGGAAATTATTAGAATTTTTATAAGGAAAAACATACTCAGTAGGGGAGAGCAATGAAGGAATTAGGATTGAGCACAGGGAGAAACCAAACTGTGATGCAGTTGCAGTTATAACAGAAGACTCAGTCAATACTACTAGAAGTTCTGGAGCAGAGATGGTTGGCCCTTCTGAACTGTCCCAATGGTGAAACCTTCAAATTGACCCGCCACTAAACAAAGGCTATTCTAAGGGAGCAGGTGTAATTCTGGGGAAAGCAATTGCCTTCAGCATAGAGCAATTCCTAGAAAGGGTACCATCAGAAACAAGCACTCCAACAGCTCAGAAGTGAAGAGTTGGTCCTGCAGAGAATCTGGATGGCACATCTTAGCACCACCACATATACATGGGCAACTAAACGGACATTACATGGCAGAATCACGAAGTATACAATATTTATAAAAACATCAATACCATTTAATTAAGTCTTCAAAAGAAATAAATAAAATAATTTTATTTTAATAATTTTTCAGTTATCAAAAGAATATCTATGAGAATGAGGCTAACATGGTTGGAAAGAAAACTGTAAACAAGCCAGAATTTTGGCCCAAAATACAGAGGTCATATAAGACTCCTTGTTTGTAGTTGGCACTATGCTGTGAGTGATAACTTTCTCTGAAAAAATTGAAAGACTATACACAATACTTTATGGACTTGCCAAAAGACAGAAAACATCATGAAACAGTAAATTTTACTTTACAACTGCTTTTATACACATGATGGGAATCCAACTAGATACTGTTAAAGCAATCAGAGTTACCTTAGTCCTTAGAATCCATTAGAAGAATGAAGTGAAATAACAGAAGATCCTTGAATAAAAAACAAATTGTGGTCTTGTTAGGAAAATGAAATTACTTCCATACTTGTTCTGGCTACAGTTATTTGGTATGGACTATTACTTGCTATATATTATAAAAAGAAATAGATCTAAGTGTGGATATTTCCTTTTTAAAACAAAGTATTTTTATTTCAGAGTAAATTATTTTTCTAAATGAGGAAAAACTACAGGTGGAAGATGTAACAAAAGTGGCATTGTAATAAAATATAAAGAAATGGATATGAAGAATATCCACCCATAAATTATCCTGAAACTAATTTCTCCACAGACTATTTTCTGACCATTTGAAATCAAGGTACAATCTCAATGTAGATGAAGAATTACAATAAACTACAATGACGATTGATAAGCTGTCTCATTCAACATTACAGTCAACGATACACAAATTGTGTTTAAATTCTTGATTATAACACTTAATGATTTGTGCTGAAATAAAAACAAGAAAAATAAATTTTATGGCATTAGTATATGATAAATTTAAAAACTCTTTGCTAAGGTAGAGCAATACAATAAAGTGCACAAATCATATGTGTACAGCTCAGTTAAGTTTTAGAGCAAATAATAACCAGCACCCAGTTCAAGAAACAGAGCATGATATGTTTTCATTTTATTGCTCATCCAGACATCTCAGCCCATTAACAGAAAACCCAGCCATGTGTGACAAATTCAGTTGTCATTGACAACTGCTAACTCTTGGTCTTCTCACATATTTTTCTATTTTATCATGAAGGTATATTTGTCCCAGTAGGGGAATAGAACATATTAACACTTTGTTGTCTTGACTTATGATGTTTAGGCATTTAGTGGGGCCTCCATCAGTTGGCACTTCATCCCGAGCTCCATGAAGATTAGGGCCCATGACTTCTAATTTAAAAGGCTCGCTGTTTAAGACCTCCTTAATGCTCTGCGCCCTGTAGGTTCAGTAGAGAAGCCTTACCTACCCACACATTTCTCCCCCGTCCACCCTTGGTTTAAATTTGTTTTATGCTGTTGTTCTGTCTCAAAAATTGTATTCTTTTCTTCACAGCACCTACTTCAATCTGTAATTATGCATATTTTTGTAATTTTTTGTGTTATTATCTCCCACCTCTCTGAAAGCCCCATGAGATAAAGAAACTTGTCTGTTGTCACCATTTTATACCCAGCATGTAGCTCATAGAACACACTCAATAAATATGTGTTGAAGGAATAAATGAGAAAATGAATGAATTGATTGACATCTGACTCAAAAATCTATCTCCTAGCCTAGGTCTGACTCCTGAGTGCCACAATTCTGTGTCCAGCTGCCTGAGAAGGCATCTCTACCTGAATTCCCAGAAACATGTCAAATTCAACATTTCCAAAGTGAAATTCATCATCTTCCTTCCCCACTAAAATCCCTGTCTCCTCCTGAATACCTTTCTCAAAGTACTACCTGGTGTAGCACCCGTTAACACCCAGAGAGCACCCTCTCCCTCCCTCTAATAACTCCTAGTCATCTGCCATCTTAACCTTTCCAAGTACCTTCCACTAACCCCACCCTCCATCCCACATTCTTTTTTTTTTTAAGACTTTATTTATTTATTTGACACAGAAAGAGAGATCACAAGTAGGTAGAGAGGCAGGCGGCAGGGGTGGGGGGGGCAGTGGGGCAGGGGCAAAGCAGGCTCCCTGCTGAGCAGAGAGCCTGATGTGGGGCTTGATCCCAGGACCCTGAGATCATGACCTGTGCCGAAGGCAGAGGCTTTAACCCACCGAGCCACCCAGGCGCCCCTCCATCCCACATTCTTGCCCCACTTACTACAACATTTACCAGAGCACCTTTCATAAGCTAGCAAAATTACCTTTCCAAAATGCTAATCTAATTACATCCCTCACATGCTTAAAACTCTTCCAGAAAATTGGGAGAGTGAGAGTGGAAGTGAGCTAAATTCTTCATCTTTCACTGTGGAGAGTCCATAAGTACTGTTAAGTTTGACAAATCAAAAAATATGAACATAAACATATTTACTATGCAAATAAATAAAAACCGTAAAAACTGAAAACTAGAACTCAGGGAAAGGCCAAGGAAGTGGAAGACTTAGCTTTCATTTTGTGGCTTTCTATAATGTAAGGTTATTAATTATAAATTATAATCATTTAAAATGAAGATATTGATTTATTTGTTTGTTTGTTTGTTTTATTAGCTTTCCAGTGCCCTTGGGATAAACTCCAAATTTCTTGGCATGAGTTTGTCATAAGATGATATCAGCCCCATGCTATTCTCAACTTTGACACTCTCCCACATTTAACCTGCTTTCCAGCCACTCTGAATTCACATGCTGAACTCCTCAAAGGCACTGTGCTTGTGTTTTTGTACAAGTTGGTCTCTCTACCTGAAATGTAAATCTCCTCTCTGTGTTATGGCTAAGTTTTCCTCGTCCTTTAGGAGTCAGTTGTGTCATGTGCTCCACAAATACTTTCCTGAGTCTCCCAACTCTTCTTATGGGTTAAATGGTGCTGCAACCTTGAGCTCCAATATCTCCCTATACCTTGTTTATAATATATCCATAAAACATGGGAAAGATACTGTATCTCCCATAGCCTGGAAGCTTCCTGAAGACAAGGTCTATATCTAACTCCTGTGCCAAATTCAGGACAGGCACCAAATGAGTGTTTCATAGATATTGATGAATGAACAATGAAACAACAGCTTACATCTTTCATCACTAAAGTGAAGGAGATACAATCAAAAGGGCTAGTTTCCTTAAAGGGGTCTTACATTAAAAGGCAATAGTACAGCTGAAAGAAATGAGCAAAAAATATGAGTTGACAGTTCACGGAAAATGAGATATAAATTGCTCTTAACCATAAGAAAAGATAATGAATCTGATTCATAAAAAAGGAAATGCAAATTAATTCAATGATGAGATATCATTTTTAAACTATCAAATTGGCAAGGAACAAAAGTGTTGATAACACTGTATTATTGGGAATAAATGGGATGACAGCCTCTCTTGAACATCAATAGGACCTCTATGCAAAGCAAATTGACAATAAAGATTAAAAATGCAAATACTCCTCCCCAAAGCAATTCTACTTCACACAAGTTTGAGAAGACACATATACATTAAGATTCATTCCAATCCAGAGCCAGATCTGAAGTTCCAGTCCACAATCATCTTTCACGTCTGAATTTGAATTCTGTATCATTTAATTGGAGCTTAGTATTTACTGTTTATGATCAGTTATTTCCCCAACCAGATAGTAAATTTCTGAGGTCAGGATGATGTGGTAAACCTCTCTGTCCTTCTCAGTGTCTATCACTATAATGAACCCATGCATGTTCAGTTTGCATTCTTCTCACAGGACACGTACCTTCCTGACGCCATTCTAAGAGCAGGAAATCCCAAAGCCATTCTAGAAGTTAATGTGTCATCCCAAAGAAGATCAGTCTTACCTGAGTAACCACTGCCAGAAACTAAGAGAAACTGAAACAATCAGGGTCAAGCCCAGTAAATCTACTTTGACCTTCTGATAAGATTTCATTGAAAGAAAGAGGGGATTTTTTTCCCCTAATTTTAAGCCACTAGTCTAAATTAATTTTTAATTTAAATTTTTAAATTTAAAATGTCATTTTTATTTCCTTTGCCTTTGGAGACATGTCCTGAAAGAAGTTGCTGTGGCCGATGTCAAAGAGGTTACTGCCTATGTTCTTCTCTAGGGTTTTGATAGACTCCTGCTGTGGAAAGAACCAAAATGCCCTTCAACAGATGAATGGATAAAGAAGATGTGGTACATATATACAATGGAATATTATGCCTCCATTAGAAAGGACGAATATCCAACTTTTGTATCAACATGGATGAGACTGGAAGAGATTATACGGAGTGAAATAAGTCAAGCAGAGAGAGCCAATTATCTTATGGTCCCAGTTATATGTGGAGCATAAGGAAAAACATGGAGGGCATTGTAAGAAGGAAGGGAAAGGTGAATGGGCGGAAATCAGAGGGAGAGATGAACCATGAGAGACTGTGGACTCTGAGCAACAAACTGAGGGTTTGGGAGGGGTGGGGGCGGGGGGTTGGGCGAGCCTGGTGGGGGGTGTTGAGGAGGGCACGTATTGCATGGAGCACGGGGTGTGGTGCATGAACAATTAATCTAGTAACACTGAAAAAATAAAATAAACATATTTGGGAAAAAAATAAAAAAATAAAATGTCATTTTTAATTTAAATTTTTAATAAAGTATATTTTGATTTTTTTAAATTTAATATGTTTTTTAAATATATTTTGTTTCACAGCTACTATGACCTTCTCCTACTGGTCCCTAGAATCTAAGGAGCATTAAGAAAACAGGAATAGAATGAGACTACTTAGCTAGAAGAATCTTGAAAGATTTTACTGGTGTGTAGTGTCCTATACTGCAAAGAAGTAAGCCAATGATCCTGTTCTTCACATATATATTTAATTCAAAAATAACTATAAATTTCTCAGACTCCTACCAAGAGGTGCTCCTTTTCATCAGTTCATATGATAGAAGGAAGAGAAGGAGAAAGTCTTACTGATCTCTTGTGGGGGTCTTGTACCTTCTGCTATTCTATAGTCTTTAACACCTCAGTGGGTAGGGTGTTCAAGGAAGCAAGCTTCCCAAGTTTCACATATCAGCAGATACGAATACTGTCCTGAGTATGGTAGTAACATTTAGTTATTCAGAGTTATCAGAGACTAATTATTGAGCAGGTCAACAAGATACTATTCAGTCAAGTTCTATGTATCCCCAAGTAATATAATCTATGAGTATTTATGAACATCAGTAAGCATGGAGACGGAGTTATTAGTAAAAAGCTTTAAGCTCTAAGAAATAGAAAATTCAACTCAAATATCTTAAATAATACAGAAGTTGAAGAAAGAACAGCTTCAGTGTTGGCTCAATCTGTAGCTCAACGATGTCATCAGAACCTGGGCTCCATCCCTCTTCCTGCTCTGTCTACCTCAGCCTGTTCTTCTCAGGCTAACTCCCCTCACAGTCCTAAAATGACTGTTCTGGATGCCACTTACAGACACAACACTCTGTAGCAGAAAAGAGACTTTTATTTCCACAGACCTTTTTTTAAGAGCAAGGAAAAACTTTCACAGAGGTCCCTTAGAACACACTGCTATGGCTATTGGTCAGAATGTTGTCACATATCCCTGCTTATAACAGTCACTAATGAGAAGATAAGACCGCTATTCCAGCTTAAGTCAATCATCCACTCCCTGGAACTCCCTAGAAGCATATGGAGGGTAGATACCTGAACACAATTAGAGTTCTGTTTGTTGCCAAGGAAGGGGAAACGGGTATTATTTCTGAATGTCTGAACAATGTCTGAAAATGTATATACTAATAGAATATATTTTACCAATTCAAGAAATGCTAAATCTTTATCAGTAAGTCCCCATTTTCCCAAGTCTTTTCATAGTAGCTAGTTCATCTAATCTGTCAAGGACCAAAACAGGTTGCACATATTTATCAAATAAAAGATGGTCATTCATCCATCCATTTATTCATTCAGTTAAGAGCACCTGAGCACCTATCATATTCAAGATAGAGTTCACCATGGGAGACTGAATAATATAAAGTTTACATCATCAAGAAGTTTATTATGTCAAGGGTGCCTGGGTGGCTCATTCTGTTAAGCGTCCGACTCTTGATTTTAACTCAGGTCATGGTCTCAGGGTCGTGAGACTAAGTAAGCCCCGCATCCAGGCTCCACACTCAGTGGAGTGTGGATTCTTAAAATTCTGTCCCTCCCTACAGCTCACACTTTCAAAAGAAGGAAGGAAGGAAGGAAGGAAGGAAGGAAGGGAGGGAGGGAGGGAGGGAGGGAGGGAGAGAGAGAGAGAGAGAGAGAGAGAGAGAGAGAGAGAGAGAGAAAGAAAGAAAGAAAGAAAGAAAGAAAGAAAGAAAGAAAGAAAGAAAGAAAGAAAGAAAGAAAGAAAGAAAGAAAGAAAGAATCTTATTATTTGGAGAATGACAAACTTTAAAAATGATGTAATAGTTTCTTATGTTATAATATGAAGATGCTTTTTAAATTAAATTCACACAAAAAGCCCACAAGTTCCAAAAATTTTTCATGATTTCTAGCCTAAACTTGTGAATAAAATTCATTATTTTCTTAAGAGAAAGTGATGGAAAACTTTGTGCTAAATTGTTGAATTTAAGAGTTATAGGAAATTGTAGGTTTATTTAAATAATCCTTACTGACAAATAACGAACATAAAATATTTATATCTATAAAACAGGAATATGATAATGGGCAAAACCCCAAAACAATGGCATTTATTTGGGGAAGATTATCCTGGCAGAGTTATGATAAGGAATATGAAAACTATTATAAGTTTCAGACTTGAGGTTATTTAGTCTAAACCCCTCACTGATAACTATAAAATAAGAGTAGACTATGCCATTAACTGAAAAGTTCCAAGGACATCCCAGGAACTGACTCCTACCTAGTATTCTCCAGGTCACAGATTTTTTTTCTTCTGAGATCTGAGCCAGGAAGTTTCTTCTCACATTACTCCTAAAAAACAACCTCCCCCTCAAACCCACCAAGATGTATGTCAGGAAAAATCAACCAACAGAATTAAACTGTGCAGAAAAGACTAAAGAAGAAACCCAGGAGAGAAATTTCTATGGTATTAAGAATCACTCTACTTTTTTGGTTGATTTTTAACTCTTGCTCATCCTAGATAATTCCTGCTTTGAGAAAGCAGATCTAATTTATTCTATAAAGAACTCAGTAACCAAGTGGCAGAGAGGCAAGCATTCTGTGAGAGTCTCAGTAGCCCATATGTGTGGACATTAGGGAAAGGTGCTCTCCCCCAGTGGACATAGCTCTCACAGGTGAGTAGCTTAAGGGGATCCTACCAGGTTTCGGCCCCCTCCGCCCCTTGGCTCAGGCCCCTTGTGTGCGGCATATAACACATAAATGTACACAGTGGCCCTGCATGATGGAGAAGAAAAATCTTGGAATTCCCGAGGCTGTTCATGTAGACTCAGAACCTGAATGCCATAAACAAAGTCAGGATAAATTCATTCTGCCAGAATCTTTATTCATTACTGACATCCTCGACTGTTGGCGCAATGATCTTCATCATCTGACCTTTTAGAGGCAATTTCCTAATCTTGGCTGGACAGATCAGGCTAAATGCTACATTTGGCCCTATTTTTAAATTGCCCAGATGGTGTGAATGGGTGTGTGGCTTGGGGTGCCCACATATGCTGGACTGCTTCCAGGAACTGTTTGTACCTTGGGTGTAACAGCTGTAGACGGGAGTCAGGAGTGGGGATGAGGGAATGCTAAGGGCCAGGCCAGTGCCCTTCTTATCTGAGCAAAACCAATTTCACCAGTTACCTGTGAAAGTTTGGATTCCGGCGGGGTCACTCTTGGTCACCCATAAAATGGCAACCAAGTGTAGACTGACAGCACAGGTGGCAGGCAGAAAGTAGGAGGCTAATTCTGAGACAGCCGCTTCTGACCTTTGTAGCACCCAGCCCATGTTGTATTTGACTGTGCTCTGTGTGGAAGAGTTCGCGGGGAAAGTAGTCCTCCTGTTCATTACATAAGAGGAGGCCATATTTTTTGCCCTCTGCCTGCTGTGACTCAAAATTTACTTTGTTTCCTTGGAGATGAAGAGGATTTGATGCTTAGAAAAGAGCAGAAAAGGCAAACATGATTCGAGAGAAGAGTAACCACAATTCCCAAGCTTTGTAGGCTTTTAGCAATAATGTGCAGAAGACTCCATCATTCTGAAACAGCTTCTCCTCCTCTTTACTTATAATCTTCCCATTCCTTCCACCTAAAATGGCTTTCCCTCCGATGAAGTTTCTTCTTTCCTCTTCTTGAATGATCCTTGCCCTTCTTTCAAAACAGATATTTAACATTCACCACTCCCAAGAAGCCTTTACACACATCCAAACTGATTGCTTCCAGCCCTAAAAATGCAGATGGTGGCTGGAACTCAAAGACGTGCTTGTAGCTAAAACTGTGGCTTGGGTCTAAGTCAGCAAACTGCAGCCTGCAGGCCAAATTCAGCCCACAGGCTGCCTTTGAACAGCCCGTGAGCTAAGAATGGATTTTACGTGTTAAATGGTTGGGGGAAAAAAGTCAAAAGAATACTCATATTGGGTGACATATGAAAGTTATATGAAACTTAGTGTCTACACAAATAAAAGTTTACGAGAACACAGACATGCTCTTTTGTTTGTTTACGTATTGTCTGTGGCTGCTTTCGCCCTCCAGGGGCAGGAGTTGAGTAGCTGCACAAGACTGTGTGTTTGCCAAGACAGACTAGTTCATTCTCCAGCCCTCTCCAGAAAACGTTTGTACATCCCTGATCTAAGACATTAGATGTGTTAGCAATATTAAATAAGAACATCTCAAAGAGGAGCGCCTGAGTGGCTCAGTAGGTTAAGCGTCTGCCTTTGGCTCAGGTCATGATCTCAGGGTCCTGGGATGGAGCCCCTCATCGGGCTCTCTGCTCAGTGGGGAGCCTGCTTCCCCCTCTCTCTCTGCCTACTTGTGATCTCTCTCTCTGTCAAATAAATAAATAAATAAAATCTTTTAAAAAAAGAAAAGAACATCTCAAAGAAATAAGTTTCAGGCAAATCAACCAAACAAAGGCTATCAAACAGTCACATGAAGTCACAGGTCTAAGCCCATAATTCAGAGTAAGCGGCTCTCTGGAGGAGGAGCAGAGCACTTGGAGAAGAAGAAGGGCTAAACAAAGTCTACATTTTACACTTGGCAAGGGAGGAGATAGCAATGCTCATGTTGCTCACTGCCACATCCCCAGGACCTAGCCTGGAGCTGAGCAGGCAGGTTCTTGGAGCTGAGCAGGCAGGTGCTCATAAAGTAGTTATTGAGTGAATGAAGAGGAAGGGAGGAGGAAGAAGCATAAAACAAGTGAAATAAGGGTTGGGTGTGGAAAAGTCTCCTCAGCAGCAAACTCAGGTATGTCTACCCTTGTATAATACGCCACAGGTTCTCAAGAGTTTGGAGCTAACATACCACTTGGAAGCTAACATATAACGTATCAAATGTTAAGTATGCACCCAGGAGATGAAAGAAATGACCGCACTGTGGTAACGGCCATGACACCCATTCGAGCCCCCCTTTCCCACCCCTTCTTCCATCACCAGACACTTACATATTTAGTCCAGAGACTAAATTGAGACTTGGAGATTAATGAGGGGAAGGAAATCGAGTATAAAGCTCATGAAATAAACAGCACCACTTGTTGATCTTTGATTAACTGGCTCTTCTTTCCGAAACAGGGCCTCTTTCTCTCTCTCTTTCTCTCTTTGCTTGCAGGTGACACCCACACATATCCTTCAGTGTTGGCAGAGATGCTCACTCAGATAACAACTGGAGTTCATGCTGCACATTTTCATCTTCATGTGTCATCATCACCAAGTAAAACCACAACTATAGGAAAACAAAGCTGTTTGCTGCTCTTTTGTCTCAACTGACATTTCCAGCCAGCTCTCACATCTCGTTCTCTGGAGCCAGAGGCCCATTTAAGTCTAATCTGACACTGTCAGATACGGTGTAAGGAGAATCCAGTCCACACCTACCCTGGGATAAATTCACCCTTCTGTGACTTTTGGTCCCCTCGAATTCCTGGCACACCAAAACCTTTCACAGTTTCAGCTGGCAAAAAGGACAGAAAACCAGGCTTGGAAAGCATAGGATCTGGTCTTCAGAGTGGGTTCAACAATGGGGTCAGCTTAGAAAAGATAAAATATACTTTTGAATCACCCATTTTTCATTCCAAGCTTTTTTCAGTTTTGGAGCCCAAGTGTCCATACACCCCAGAAAGAACAAAAGAAATGCCGAGCAAGGGTGCTCTGGACAGTGGTCTGGGTTTCTAAGTGCTGAGAGCCCATGAATCTTCCAAGGGAAAGCACACACTCCTTTGGGATGTCAAAGCAGAGAAAGTTGAGAGGTCCACCCACTCAGATTTGTTCCTGAAGAAACAAACTTCTTTTGAAGACCAGGAAAACTGACAAAAAGTCAAGAGTTGGGGTGGGGGGTGCCTCAGCTTAGGAGACACAGACGAGTTACCAAACAAGGATCTGGTATGACTCCCCACCCTCACTTTTGCTGCTGCTTAGTGTGATGGTTAAGCATCCATTATGATGGATCCAGAAGTTTCTTTGATTTTTCTTACTCATCCATTATCTTTGTTACAGGTAAGCTGACAGAGAAGAAAGGGTGCAACTTTAAAAGAAATTCCTATGTTTCTTTTACATATTCCTATGTATCAGACTGGAGAAAAAAAAGTTAATTCGGGGTTGTGAGCGATTACAACATTCACATAGTTATGTAGCTAGAACATGGTGGGAGGTCTATCAGAGGAAGTTATGAAGTTTGCATTTTATTTCTCTTTGAACTTGGGTTTCAAGGTACTAGAACTTTTTCACAGAACTAGGTTACACTATTTTTATTAGCTCAACAAAGGAGTGCTTATTGAGTGGATTCATTTAATGGCTAATTTTGACCAGTCTTGTCCCTTTCGGATTGAATTGTTTTGTCCAGTTGAATTCATGGGTAACTAGCTAAGTTCAGTCTTTCTTAGAGTAGAACGACACATATAAGCCCTTTTTTTTCAAGTTCACCTTTATTTAACTTGATGAGCTCCATTTCAACAAAGAAGAGTCGCTTTGGAGAAGAACTCATGACACACCTGTTTGACTTCAGGCCACCTTCAAAGCACAGTTTGCAATGAAATTAAGAGGAGCTACTGTGTAAATTTCAGACCAGCTCTGTGTATCTTGTTCAAGGACCTCCCCCTACCCACTAGCTCTGTATGTTCGTCTGTCTGTGTGTGGTGATTAACATGTCTGATTTGAATTTTCAACTTACTCCAAGTGCCACAATTTTTTTCATTATTGTTCTTTTATTTTTAAATTATTGCAAGCCATTAGAGTGTTCAGTTATGAGCATAATAGATAAAGCAGCTGAAATTGTCTGTCCCCAGCATTCTCATCTTTGAGCTCTTTTTGAATCACAGTCAGGCAAGGCATTTATAGAATTTGTTGGGGCCAAAAAGAGAGAGAGAGAGAGAGAAATGAGTAGCAATTCAATAGTAAGATGAGATTCAAACTACAAAGGCAACATTTTTAGAAGTCTTAGTCTAAAGTAATGTTTAAAACATAGTCAATAGTCCATTAAGAGTAGATGTGGAAACTTCAGTGGAAAATCAACTTACTCTTGACTGGGCTTATTTAGTGTGACTTTTCAAGATGTTTCTTTCTAACAGTATTGGTTTTCCTCACTGCACAAAAATTTCTAAAATGTGAATGAACTTCCATCCATCAGGTTTTCCTCCACCAATTTTGGCTGTATATATGTATTACCTCTTGTTTCACTGACAAAATGGATTTTGGTCCTTATTAATAGAAAAGTAGAAAACAGAACTGTCTTTCTCTTTCACAGAATGTGATTGGTATGTTTATACTGACCATTAATCCATAAGGTATATGAAATTCATTCATTCAATCAATAAATATTTATTTCATGCCAGGTACTCTTCTAGGCATTGAGGAATATGGCAATCAACAAAGCAGACAAAGTTCCATCTCTCATGGAGCTTACACTCTGGTTTGGGGAAACAAACAATAAACAAATAAATAAGTAAAACGTCTAGTGTAAGAGAGGGTGAGATGCTATGGAAAAAAGGCAAGTCAGGACAGCATATAGGGTTCGGTGGGGTGGAGTGGGGAGGTGGTTAACTAAGGTAGATGGTGACATTTGAGCAAAGGCCTGAAGGAAATGAGGGAGAAAACCAGGTAGATATCTGGGGAAGAACATTCCAGACAGAGGAAACAGCATGTGCAAAAACCCTGAGGTGAGAACATACCTGTGATGTTGGAGGAGGAATATGTCAGAAAGTATGCATATACTTAGAGATTTCCTAAGCCTCAAATCTCAAGAAGTCACTCAGTCCAGGACTTGAGAAAGTCCTTGCCATGGTCCTTGATGGGTTAAT
>CM053605.1:26162305-26187318 GCA_028646535.1 Procyon lotor
GAGTAAGAGAAAGCTAAAGTGTGATTCATCTTTAGTAAGCCCATTTTTCCCATCAGAAAATAAAACCATTTTTTTGGTTTTTTGGTTTTTTGGTTTATTGATCACCAAAGATCAAATCTTTCCATTTTTAAAATTTATTTTTTGCCATTGCTCTTTATAAAATTCTTCTCTAGCTCTATCATTTTCAAATCCAATCCAGTATCTTGGATTAAAGAACTCTGTGTGCCAAGAGGTTGGCAATGTGCCAATATAAATTCAAGAGTTCTTTGTCACCCAAGTTTTACTGAGTTTGACCTTCTCTGGGTTAATTATATTCATGGAATGGAAGCCCATTTCAAAGTCAACCAAAGTACAATATTTTCTGTCTGGAATCATAGGATTCCCTTCCCCACATTATGAAAAAAAGTAAAGAAGACCTCTTTCTGTACATAAAAGTGGGAGACAGAACATTGTACATTTCATTACAAGCTAAAATATTCCAAAACAGGAAAATGGTGGAAGTTAAGAGGCTCTCAGATTTTATAGCACCTTATCCCTAGGTAGTGGGTTTCAATTTGTATTACAATATTCTCTCCCTTCTCGGGGTATTGCCCAGGTTTTTTTGTTTTTTCTCTTTTTCTTTTTCTTCTTTTTTTTATTTACTCGAGAGAGGGAGAGAGAGAGAGAGAGAGAGCACAGAAGAAGAGGGAGAAGCAGACTTCCCATTGAGCAAGGAGCCTGATGCAGAAGCTGATCCCAGGACCTTGAGATCATGACCTGAGTTGAAGACAGATGCTTAACCCACTGAGCCACCCAGGCACCCCCCAGTTTAATCTTTATACATTATTTATATGACAATAATAATAGTAGCTAACATTATTTGTCAGGTATGGTACTAGTGCCAGGGATGAGCAGGAAAAAAAAAAAGATAAATTTGGGCCATGCCCTGATGGTGATTATAGTATAGGGACAAACAATTATGATCATTACCTCCATTTTATAGTTGAAGAGTAGAGTCTAAGAAAGTCAGTGACTTGCCTAAGGCCAACTAGAAATGGGACTTGAACCAGATCTATTTTATCTGCTTCTAACATCTGAGTGAAAGCACTAAACAAATTGTAAAGGCAGCAGTAAAGCTGTTCTTCAAGGTCCCCAGGTATACGCCAGTTGACCCCAATCAGAGGCAAGAAAATATCCATTGTCATGACAAGATCTTACAGGGTCAGGCTTTGCAGGTATCTTGAGAACTTTGATGCTGTCTTAAAAGACACACTCCAAATTACTTTTCCATGTCAATGGACCTCCAGGGTAAACACACAGCTGAATCCACAGAGTTCTGCAGCTCTGAGCCCTAAAGCATATAAAATCACTGTAAGGAACTCTCGCCTTGTCTCCTTCTGTCTTCTGGAAATCTTCCACCAGATGTTGGCCACCCCCTCAGTACATTGGCAAGAGTCGCATGATTCCCTTCTATTCTCCTCCTCCAGAAGTTTCCTGGGACTCATCCCCCAGCCCTCATGAATACCAACACCCTTTTTTCAGAGTATCATCACTGCTCTGGATGTGCTATCAGTCTCCCACTTCAGATTTCCACACAGATAACAGAAAAACCAACCAGACAAACCTGAAATATAGGGGAACAGAAAGGCCTCCTATATGATTTGACAGGAATGATCTGCTGAAAAAATAACCCTTCAGAGTGTTCAAATTATTTTGACATCAAGTGGCTTCATTTCCTGATACATTCTTCCTTGGTAAGGGGGGAAAGACTATTTTATGCTTTTCAAATCATATTGTGAATATTGCATTGAATTTCCATCACAGGGAGTAAGGAGAGCAAGACTGTTTGCCTCAAATTGCTTCGAAGGAATTCCATTGGTCAAGATGACTAAATATGACCAGAGTTCATCAAAAAAACAATGTCTCTATCTTTCTAAACTAAAACACTATTAAATAGGAACTAAGTGGCTCATTTCATGAATGAGAGACAGTGTTTTAATGATTTTTAAAATGTGTAAGTCTCCCTCCCCACTCTCTAAACTATCCCCACCCTAAACCCCCATTTAACCAAAAGGAATGATTTTCTAACCTTTCTTCTCCGTCTAAAAAGTCCTTCCGTATCACATTTCACTTGACCACATTGTTCAGGTGAGTGAGAAAGGAGTGAAATGGAAAGCAGATGTCAAGGCTAACAGAATCCATGGATTTTTTTGTTTTCTACTGTAACCTCTTAAGTCAATAAATACGTGGTAAGTTGGAATTTGGGTCATGGCACTGCAAGATAGAGCCTGCCACAGTAATATTCTTTAACTTCATTTCGGAGTCTCAGAATAATGTTATTTGGTCTAGTCATTCAGGAAAAATTGGCATCGGTAGCCTAATAAGAGCCCGTAAAAGGAGCCCGTGGCCGGCTGAAGACGAGGCGGGTTTTTCCTATCCAGAGCAGTTGTGTTGAGCAGGTGAAGAGCTGCCAGCCGGCTTGCATCTGGATAGGCGTCCATGTCAGGAACGGTATGCTGCGAAGTCTCGTGCTGGTGCATAGGGTTGGTAGTGCTTTCGGGTGGGCCCCGGTCTCCGAGGGGTCATGTTCATGTAGTCACTCTGAAGAATCCTGCTCCTCTTACTCCTCATCTGCAGAAAAGAGAAGTGTCTCTGTGAAGAGGGCCCAGGGAACAGAGGGAAATGTAGCGGGAGGAGTTCTAAGACTTGCCGGGGCAACTACTCAGAACATAGACTGTCAAAAGAAGCTGAATACACCGGGATTCACTGAGCACCTTGGACCAGGATGGGGCCTAATCAAATTTAACTTCTTTAGACTCTTCTAAATAACATGCAAAATCTGAATCAAAGAAGGTATTTTGGTTAAATGTACCCACGTTATCCTCAATGTAGTCATTTGATCTGAATTCCAAAAGCATATCTAATTAATATATCCACCGTTGATATGCAAAGACTCTCGAAGGCCCTTCCTCCTTTGAAAAGGTTAAGCATCCCCACTGCAATCTTCTTACGTCTGTCATTTGTTTAACAAGCCATTTTTCCATCATTAATCCAAGAGAAACTTCACCCCTCTAGAGTCTGAAATAATCATAAATTCATACCCCTGAAGTGCAAGTTAGTGGAGAGGTATAGTTCAAGACAATTTATATTCCTATTCTTTTATGTGTATGTACATTTCCATAAGGATAATAGCGTCACTCATCTGTTCCTCAGACTCGGCTCCTTCTGGGTGAATTTCTATCAGGGGTGAGGGAAGGCGGGTCAATACTAAACCCAGAGCAAGAGTTATATGCACCATGAATCTTAGCATAGTTTTCACTGGAGGTTAGGAGCATCTTTTCTGAACCAATGTGATGGTAAAATTTACATGTTTATTAAAAGACCCACAAAAATTCTAAAAATAGCTACCTGGGTTTCTGAATCAGAATTCCCTATTATGAAAAAATATGTCTATTTCTAGGCACCTAGGCCTGATGCATAGATACATGGCACGTGAATGACGTGAACACTTGAGCAAGTCAGTGAGCTAGTGACTTCTGCCTGCCTTATTTCCATGCACTCCTCCCTGAGGCTTCTCGAATTAACATGAGCAAGTGTTAAAGAAAAGCTGGAAAAACACTGGCCTCCACATTCCTAAATCCAACTAACATGTTTTCAGTCCTCATCTTTTGACTTCTTGGCAGCATTCTCTACTAATGATTACTCTCGCCTTTTTGAGACACTCTTCCACTTGGCCTTCCATGAGATGGCACCATGATGATTTTCATCCCACCTGTCTGGCCACTCCTTCCCCACCTCCTTTGCAAGCTCATCCTTCTCTAAGTAGCCGTTCAGTGTTAAAGCTCCTCACAGGCCTTCTCCATTACTCACTCCATCCTCTCTCTCTAGACAAACTCATCCCCATTTGCAGCTTCAATTACCACCTATTCACCCAAATTTATATCTCTGGATGAGACCTCAAAGGCACTTCAAGTCAACATGTCCAAAAGGAAACTCAGGTCCTCCCATAAAGTCTGGTCCTCTCCCAGTGTTTCTATCTCAGTGAGTGACACTTCTATGTATACAGTTGCCCAAGACTTCCTAAGCCTCATCCTTGACACTGCCAGCTCCCTTGTTCCTTGTCCGAGGGGACATTTGACAATGTCTGAAGGTGTTTTGGGTTGTCACAACTGGGAAGAATGCTATGGCATCTAATGGCTAGAGGCCAGAAATGCTACTAAACACACTATGGTGCAGAGGGCAGCCCCCAACACCAAAGGATTACCCAGCCCAAGATGTCAATAGTGCCAACACTCTGATCTAAGGAGTCTGATCATGAAAAGGAATGGTATGAAAAGGAAGCAACTGATATAAAACATGGGACCAAATTTAAAATGAATATTGTTGGATTGCTTGACCCTTCCTTTTTGCTCATCCCCAGAGATGACCAATGATTTGAGCCCGGGAGACTGGAAGGAGGCTGTTCCATCCATAGATACAAGGCAGGACAAAAGGAGAAGTAGATTTCTAAGAGAAGGTTACAAATTCAGCTTTCATCATTTGGGATGTATATGATGGATGGGTTATCCAGCTGAAACTGAGAAGAGGACAGCATTCAGCAGACATAAATGGGAGATTCATTCAAGAGAGGTAGCCATGGAAACAAAGTGGGCGAGAAAAGTTGGTCTTCAAACATCTTGGCTCTACATCCTTTCTATAAATAAGGACCAATGTTCTCTTGGGCACAGGGTTATTGCAGGGCAGGAATAAGGCCAAGGAAACCTCTGCCTCTGGATAAACGTGGAAGGCTACTGCTGACACCCTGGAAAGCCTTTTAGTACTTACTCCTGCTCTGAGGACTTCCCTTGCCAGAACACCAAATGGTAGTCTTTGCCTCCAAACACCCAAATATAATAATAGCTGGTAGACAAGCCCCGATAATGAAGATGTCTTGAGTCTGAGTGAGGTTCTCTGAATTGCACAAAGACTCTGAAAGATCTGGCCAGTCAACTCCCATGCTTCCCCTCATGCTGCTTTCAGATAGTGGATTTAGTCCACTAAGCTGTAAACACAACAGTGGGATGGAAATCACACGCATGGCTGGGAACATGATCCAGAACCTGCAGTGCCCATGTGCACCTCCATATATGTGTGGAGAGTGCTCGCCTGATGAGTCTGTGTGACTGGGTCCACTATTCTGCCCCTTCACCATTCCGCTATGTCTGCTAACGATGTGTGATTTTGGGATCATTCCTCCTTTGGCCTTGCACCATTCCCACCCTTACCACCCTACCTACCTGTTTCCTGGAAGCAGCAGCAAGACACAGTCTTCAAGAGCACACCGGATTTAAAGGAAGATACCACTTATCCACATACTGTCCACCTATCCACATACTGTGACTGATAGTGGAGAAGACCATGTTTTCAAAAAGGTTCCTTTAGACTATGAAACAGAATAGGTTTCCCAGCTCAGCTGAGTGAGTGGAGGATTGAGTGACAGTAACAGGTGCTGTTCCGCAGCAGGCGGACAGAGGGGAGCACTTTATTTATTCAAATGTCAGCTACAGGTCAAGAGCTGGGATAGAATGTGCAGCTGCTCCCAGAAACCCATTCAGCCTACAACTGCCTACAGTAGCACATCACAAGCCCTCAGGAAGTTCCGGAGAATAGCAGCTCGCACCAAGGCATAGTGCAGATCAGCCAAAAATAGGTTCCCAGAATAGGACCCAGGAAATGGCTAACCTCTAGGGATCCCTAATGACCAGGCTGCCTTGCTCAACAAGGTGCTGGTTGCTTAAATAGTAATTGCAGCAAGAAAAGATGAGCCAAGGGGGAAAATGTGATGTTATCTTATGAAATAAAGATATATATTTATTTCACACCCTTGTGGTCAGAGAATACAAAGACCTAGGTTGAGAGGCAAATAAAGGGTTCTTACTGGACAACCTAATCGACCATAAGAGGCCCCAGAAGATAAGATCATGCCAAGCACTGGCTCTTCCTAATTCACAGGGAACCTATGAAACAGAATAAGATCAAAGTTAAGTTTTATCAAGACAAAGCAACTAGTGCTACCAAAGAAAAACCTGTAGCATCTATGATGTTTCCATGTTAAAAGTGAACTATTTAAGTTCACTGAAAATGAGAAGGCTTTTGTTCCTCTGGGTGGTTCCGGTCACTGAGCCAATCAGTGCTTGATTATAGTAACTGATAGTCTAATGTGTATTTACAATAAGTTTTAAATGGTGAGCAGTACCCTTCCAGCCACCAAAAGTTAAAATAATTCTCAAAACTACTTTCTGGGAAGCTGGTAAATTACACTGACCTAGGCCAGCATATTACAAGGAAGCACCTGTCCTGGAAATGTACCCATAAAGCCACTGTACCTATATCTTAAACTAAGAAGTTGAAATTCTCAAGGGATAAAAAATAAGGACTAAGATTCTAACTTCTAAAATCATTGGCAAACACCACAGAGGTTCAAAGTGGGAAGGTACCTTGTATGAAGACCCCAAGCTCAAAAGAGATGAGGGACTGAACTGACATGAGAAGAAGAATTTAAGCAATATTTCTCCACATAAAAGGGCTCCCAGGGTTGGACAACTTGGAGGAGGCAAGACAGGTAAATATCAAATTGCTATCTAATATAAGGGATTTCCAGGAATAAATGGCCACTTTGTTCCCTACCCCGTAGAAGGGACAGATTAGGCAACAGACAGCCTAACAAATGTCCATCTCTGCCCCTAGAGTTTTCCAAAATGTTAGAAGCATGTGGGGAACAATCGAGAGGCAGACTTTGGAAATAGGCCAACAGAGTTTAAAAGGAATAGCATAGAGGACATTAGGAGAAGGAAGGGGAAAAAAGAAGGGGGTGGGAATCAGAGTGGGAGACAAACCATGAGAGACTGTGGACTCAAAGGAGCAAACTGAAGGTTTTAGAGGGGAAGGAGGTGGGTGGATGGGTTGGCCCGGTGATGGTTATTAAGAAGGGCACATATTGCGTGGAGCACTGGGTGTTATATGTAAACAATGAATCTTGGAACCCTACATCAAAAACTAGTGACATACTGTATGTTGACTAACATAACATAATAAAAATACTAATAATAATCTAATAAATAAATAAAAATAAAGGGATCTCGGGCAGGACACCTGGGTGCCTCAGTCGTTTAAGCATCAGACTCTTGGTCATGAGATCAAGCCCCATGTCTGGTGCTCAGCGGGGAGTCTGCCTGAGGGTTCTCTCCCTCTGTTCCTCCCCCTACTTACACGTGCTCTTTCTCTCTCAAATAAATAAATCCTTAAAAAAAATAAATAAAAACATTTCAGGCTGGATCCATCATTTACATGACTATGAACCCAAGGCTGCCCCCTCATCTCTACCCACCCCCCTAGCACCAAGTCTTTAGTAAATAGGATGGTTTTACTGGGTGTGAGTTCCAGAAATCACTGACCCATCTATGGATTAGTTAAATGTGTAGAATATCCCTTAAAGAATGTTCATTTAAGCCCTTAATTTGGCCTTTATGAGGGTTATTAATGCATAAATTTGATAAGCACTCATTAAGCATTAAATATACTTCATACTGATGGATGGTGAATATCAAGAGTAATGGTCCTTTATCCTTGAGGAGCATACATTTCTTATTGAAGAAATGACTCACACATGCATCTAACTTACAGAAAAAAATTCAAAGACAACATGAAACCAATGCAGGAGACATTCTGTCCCATACCGTGTACATGAGAAAGGGATGTTTCTAAGTAAGGGAAAGACCATTGGTAAAGGAGTCCCATCTTAATAGTGGATATGGTCATCAAGATGTATTCAAACCTTCAACTTAGAAAAAGGTAAAGAAAAATACACCAAGTTCTTTACATGAACATTTGCACAAATTGGTAAACCCTAATTCAGTGCTGAGAGCTCAGAAAAGTCTAACTCCCTTTATGGTTTCATAATGACAGCAACCATACTTGGCCTCACGAAATTCAACTGCTTCAGAGGAGATAAAAATATGACTCAGATAAACAGACCTAGTTTCTTTGCTAGGTTTGAATGCATAATTTCAGTAACCAAATTTCTCACAATTTTGGACCCTGAACCAAAATTGTTCATTGGTTTCAGTGCCTAGATTCCCAAGTTGTTAGATTTTTATACATATATATATATATATATAAAAACTATTTTATATGTCATCATGATATTGCAAAACAGGGAGAGGAAAAGTAACTGACCCTAAGACTCCCATTGCCACTTTTTAGCTTCTTTTTTTGCCTGGCCACCTAATTACTACCTTCTGGAAAATAGAATTCACATTAGATTTTCATCTCAGATAAAGTTGAACAGGCTAACAGGGAACCTACTCAAACCTAGCAGGGAAATAACAGCAATATTAATAATAACAGTCATGTATTAAACAAAATGAACCACATGGGCAAAATTTTGAACATGTTCAGATTACACATGCGTGGAAAAGTTACACAAAAGTAGTTTGCTTCTCTTACCCAGCAAGCACAAAGAGCCACTGTTACTAGCAAGTTATAGAAAACTAGGATTCCACAGACCACCACCAGTGCCCAAAATGGCTTAGAAGACTGAGGAGACGGCTGCAGTGGACAAAGATGTTTCTCTGAAAAATAGAACAGAGTGCGTTAAAAACATGGGAATTGCACTTGAGTACATTTCCTTTCTTCTGAACATTATAGAAGAACGGGAAAGGGATCAAAATATGTCAAATATCACTGGTTTATAATGTGTGGACTTCCTCTCTGGGATTTATCCAACCCCCACCACTGATCATGACCTAGTTTTCAAGACTGCCATTGAAAACTATGACTTTAGAGCAGTGCACTGGTAGAGTCATGTGTTACCTTTCACATGGATAATGGTCCCATTGCTCTTCTCATTGTCTATGTAAGGAGGTGGATACATGACCTCAATTTTGCAGAAGTAGATATCCGTTTGGTTAACAAACAACTTCCGAAGGTAGAATGTCACTGTTTCGTTGCCCAATTTCCCATCACAGTCGAATCCTGTACTTGAGTAGAACTGAGGCTGATGGGAGTAATTTCCATTCACCACACAGACTTCCACAGCACTGTCTACTCCCTTATAAAGGGATGCCCGGAACTCCTTTGAGAAGAGGTTGTGGGTATACTTGCAGCTCAGGTTGACCTCATTGTTGTACACCACAAGCCTGGGCAACTGCTTCACCAAAATCTTGTTTTCTGAAGAAAGAAAAATCATTTGCTTAGAACAAGAGCATGAGGACTCTTTTCCCCCCTGAAATCAAGACATATTGACTAACAAAAGGCTTTCTCTTGGTAGATGAAGATGCAGGAGCCCTTTGGAAGAAAATTATACTGAGAGTTTAAAAGTTAGCATTTTGACATCATCTTCACCCTCCTTTGACTGGGACGATGGAGTGGGTTTTCACTTGGAGGGCAGAATGTGGCCTTCTGTCGGCACTGAGCACCACAGCTACGCATTTGGGATTTTTGAATCTGTACTAAGATTCCAAAGATGTTAATCATGCTTAATTGTGTATCTTCCTGATTGAGTGGGATCCTTGGAAATGGCTTTTGAACACCTGAAATGGATACACAAATAGATTTGGTTTTAAGTTGTGATACAGGCTTTTGTGAAGGAACTAAAATGTTTTGAAGCATTTGGACTTTGTTTATTGGCCATTCTAAGAGTAGGATAAAAAGTAAGAGAAGACATGACCCAAAAAGTTTAACTTACCTTCCATAGCAAATTCTGGGAGGAGCCTTCTCAAGAACTTCCCATATTTGTTCTCTTAAATCACGGGAGATGGAAGAGATATACAAGAGCTCCCCCTCGACTCCATTTTTCTACCTGTATGTCATTCCAGTAAATGATCGAAGAATCTGGAGACCATCTAGTTCAATCTCTTCATTTTGAAGCAAAGAGCCTAAAGCTAGGTATTATAACCTACATGAGGAAGAGAGCACATGTATCCCATCCTGTTTCCTACTATATCCCCATTGCTTCTCTAAAATCACTGAATAGATGGTGAGCAAAGCTATGACTAAAAACCCAAGTAAACTACAACCACCTGAGAAACAGACAACTTAGAACCACCATCCTTAACCACTAAGAATCAACTTTGCAAATTTCTCTAAATTTTCCGTTACTCCAAAACAATGAATTTCTCAAAAATAATGAATGGCTTTGCATCTCTGATTCAAAATTTAATACCAAAAAAATTGCTGTTATTTTGGGTTATGCTAATAATTGTCTACCTATTTGCATTTTTTTAAAAAGGTTTTTGAAGCCACACCCTACACATCCATACTGAAAACCCAAATAAAATAAAAATCTCTTAAAATAAAACCTACAATTTACCCTGGATTTGCATTCAAGTGCTCACGTGTTTTGGTTTTGCTTCGGAAAAAAGGAAGATGCATAGAACTAAGTTACTAGTAGCTTTTCATCACCTGCATTGTCTCAACTCTGGCTGAACATCAAGAACTTAAAAAAAACAAAAAACCCTATGTCCAATTCCCATTTCCAGAAATTCTGACTTAATTAGCTTATGCTGGACATGAGAAGGGATTTGTATTGTTTCTTCTCATTTTTTACACAATTTATTGAGATACAATTCATGTATCATAAAGCGACTCCCTTTTTTTAAAGTTCACCCTTTTTAAAGTATACAATTCAGTGGTTGGGTTTTATTTTGTTTTATTCGAGTCTAGTTGACACACAGTGTTACACTGGTTTCAGGTAATTCAGGGATTCAAGGGATTCAACAACTCTATAGTTATGCTACACCCACCACTCTGTAGCTACCATCTGTCACCACACCACGTTATTACAATACCATTAACTGTATTCCCTGTGCCATACTGTTCATTCCCATGTCTTACTCATTCCACAAGTGGAAGCCATATCTCCCACTCCCTTTCACCCTTTTTGCCCATCCCTCCTCATCTCCCTTCCCTCTGGCAGTTGTTTTTTGTTGTTGTTGTTGTTGTTGTTATATTCACAAATTGCAAATGGATGGCCACTGATTCCAGAATATTGTATTTCTATTGCCCCCAAACAGAAATCCCATACCCGATAGCAACCACTCCTCATTCCTCCTTCCCTCTAGCCCTCAGCAACCACTGAACTATTTTCTGTCTCTATGAATTTGCTTATTCTGGGCATTTCATATAAATGGGCTCATACAATCTATGGCCTTTTTTTGTCTGGCTTCTTTCACTTGCCATCATGTGTTCAAGGATCATCTCTGTTGCAAAATGTATCAGAACTTCATTCATTTTCATGGCCAAATAATATCCTCTTGTATATATATATACCACGTTTTGTTTTTCCATTCATCATTTGCTTTCACTTTTTTGCTATTATGAATAATACTGCTATGAACATTGATGTATATACATTTTTGTATGGGCATATGCTTTCAGTTCTCTTGGGTGTACACCAGGAGTGGAAATGCTAGGTTATACAGTAACTCTGGTTAACTTTTGAGGAGCTGACAAACTGTTTCCCAAAGCAACTGCACTATTTTATGTTTCTACCAACAATGAGTGAGGATTCTGATTTCTCCACCTCCTTCCCAACACTTGTTACTGTTCATTTTCTTTACCATGGCCATTCTGGTGGATATGAAACAGTATCTTATTGTGTTTTGATACACATTTCTCAAATGACTGATGATGTGGAGCATTTTTTATGTGCTTTTTAAGCATTTGTCTTTTTTTTTAATTTTTTTTTAAAGATTTTATTTATTTGACAGAGAGAAACACAGCAAGAGAGGGAACACAAGCAGAGGGAATGGTAGTGGGAGAAACAGGCCTCCTGCAGAGCAGAGAGCTCAATCCCAAGCCCCTGGGATCTGACCTGGGCCGAAGGCAGACGCTTAACGACTGAGCCACCCAGGCGCCCCTGTCTATCTTTTTTTTTAAGATTTTATTTATTTATTTATTTATTTATTTATTTATTTATTCATTCATTCATTCATTCATTCATTCATTCATTCATTCATTCATTTATTTATTTATTTATTTATTTATTTATTTGACAGAGAGAGAGAGCACACAGACAGTGGGAGCAGCAGAGGAAGAGAGAACCAAGCCCTCTGCTGAGCAGGGAGACCAATACAGGGCTCGATCCCAGGACCCTGGCTGGATTCATGACCTGAGCCGAAGGCAAACACTTAACCAAATGAGCCACCCAGGTGCCCCATGGGGTCTATCATTTTTCGAGAAATGTTTATTCAGGCCATTTGCCCACTTAACCGGGCTGCCTTTTTATTGTTGAATTATCAGAGTTCTTTACATATTTTTGATGCAAGTTCCTTTTCATATATAAATCTTATCAGATTTGCAAACTTTTTTCCCATTCTGTGAGTCCTCTTCTATATTGTCATAAAGATTTCCCCCTTTGATTCTCATATTTAGTGAGGGTTGAAAATCACAATTGTGTAACAGATTTCTCCAGCTGGCAGATACTAGAATCAGCTGCAGTTTTAAAACCCTTGATTCCCAGGTCAATTTAATCGGTATCTCTGTGTGTAGGACCCAGACATCAGTGTTTTTAGTTTCTCAGGAGATTCTAATTTGCAATCAAGTTTGAGAACCAGTGACTTAACAATTGAAAATTCATTTCTTATCCTCAATTCCTAGGCCTCCATAGGTTTTTCCAGTCTCATCTCCTCAAACCTAATCTTCCCAATTAGCCACAGACTATTTAAGTTAACATCCCAACAATGTACTGGGTGCGCATTCCTCTTTCCATACTTTGTTAACTAAGTTCATGGGCTAGAGAGTCTCTCACTTCTCAGATCTCAAAATGATTACTATCTGTATCACTCATTTGCCATTTGGTCAGGTTCTACATGTGGAACACCTCTTGTTTCATATGCTTCAAGCTTTTGTGTGTATTTATTTCCTCTGGACTTCCACTTTCTGGGTCTTCTTTGAGCAAGGACAATCTGTTTTGTTTCTTTATATACTGCTGTGTGAATGATAGGATCTCATTAAATAATCAATAAGTGAAAGGTGGTAATCTGACTGTCATTGTTATCAGCAACTAGGTCTGATTACCATCTCATCAAATCCTTATTCAAAATTTGTGTCTCCACAACAACGTTAGATTCATTTATTATTCACTCAAAACCCCCTAAAAGCACTGAAAAGCACATGTAAGGAACCAAAAAGTTCAACCTGGGGGCACCTGGGTGGCTCAGTGGGTTAATAAGCCTCTGCCTTCAGCCCAGGTCATGATCTCAGGGTCCTGGGATCGAGCCCCACATCGGGCTTTCTGCTCAGCAGGGAGCCTGCTTCCCCCCCCCTCCCCCGCCTGCCTCTCTGTCTACTTGTGATCTCTCTCTCTGTCAAATAAAAATAAATAAAATCTTTAAAAAAAAAGTTCAACCTGTCATGATAGGGAAACTCAACTTGTTTTTTGTTGTGTTTCATTTTTCTTAGTTTTATTTTTGTTTACTTAGAAAGAATCACTGGGCCAGTTCTGATTAAAAGAACCAAATCCAGCAAGAAATGCCTGCTTTTCAGGGAGTTGAGGTTAGGTGTTGGTATTTCTGCTTACTGAGACCTCCAAGGATGGTAACTGTCCCTAATTATTTGGAGTCTGTGTCAAGGGGCAATCAAATTCTTCCTGCTCTGCCTTTGAGAGATGATGTAAAGGAAAGAAATGACCACAGGAGTTCTTTGCTAGGGTAATAAAAGGGAGCATAAGCAGGAAAACCAAGGAAACCTGGAAAGAAACCCTGGATGGTGACCCAGTTTGGCTTCCTTCTCCCAGCACCCACAGTGAGGTCGAGAGAGGGGAGGGCGAGGGCAGAAGGAAGAGAAGCTCTAGCATCTACTACTCCAGTAGTTTGCTTAATCTGTCCTGTATCGCTCAGAATGTGACACCCTCCCAAGAGGCACATAGAAGAGAAAAATCTATTTCCCAAAGAGAACAGGGCTCAGTTTCTATCATTGGGCAGCTTATGGTCTGATGGGAAAGAAAGATACATAAACAGATACTTTTAGAATAGTGGCCCGGTGATCTGTACAGCATTTCTGCTGAGAAAGAGTATGGCAAACGTAGGGAATTACAGCTGCCTCCATTTTGCTGAACCATGGCTTGTAAAAGAAAAGATTGGCAAAACAAGCATGGTTCACAGCTTGGGCTCTCTTGCTGGTGATGAGGACCTATTGAAGGATCTTAGGCAAAAGGTTGATTTCATTTTATATATATACCACTTTAGTAAAAATGTGGAAGATATATTTGAAGGGCACGAGTATAAAAACATGGAGACGAGTTAGGATACAATCATAGTGGCCTAGGTAAGAGGTGATATATGTCTGAACTATGATTACAGAGAAGTGGATGAGCTCAAGAGATATTTACAGGTTAAAACTGACAGAAGTCAGCATTGGCTTAGATGTGGTGAGTGAGAGAGAAGGAGGAGTTAAAAATGATTATCCTCAGGCCATACAGACCAACCAGTAAGTAATACTGTTTTTCTTTTGCCTACATCTCGTCTTCACTCATTAGGAGAAACTGAGGTGAAGTTTAGATATCTGAGCTATGAAAAAGACATTCTTCCAGCCTAAGAGATCACTGCAAAGAGCATACCAGTTACCTCAAAAGTTCCCGGGAACACAATTGACTCCCTGGAGCTTAGTTTACTGTTTTCTGTTCTCACAAGGGAGAAGTGATGGTCTTTCTCTCCTGAAACTGGCTTTCCTTCACAAAGCAAAATGTAGTGAGATAATTATAAGATAGACTTTACTTCTATGTGGTATTTATATATATACAATGGAATACTATGCCGCCATCAAGGGAAACGAGATCTTGGCATTTGCAACGACATGGATGGAACTAGAGGGTATTATGCTAAGCGAAATAAGTCAGAGAAAGACAATCATCACATGATCTCTCTGATATGAAGAATTTGAGAGGCAGGGTGGGAGTCGTGGGGGGGTGGGGGAGAGAAATGAAACAAGATGGGATCAGGAAGGAGACAAACCACAAGAAACTCCTAAACTCACAAAACAGAGGGTGGCCGGGAGGTAGGGGAGTAGGGATAGGGTGGCTGGGTTACGGACATTGGGGAGGGTATGTGCTATGGTAAGTGCTGTGAAATGTGTAAGCGTGATGATTCACAGACATGTACCCTGGGGCAAATAATACATTATATGTTAATAACATTAAGAAAAAGATAGACTTTACTTCTGTTCATCATAGGGCCTCCAAATTCAAACCACAGCAGGGGTAAGGGGATTTCTCTGAACCCATTCTACCTCAGCATTGCAAATTTACACAATCTCTCAGAGAAGAGTAATCCAAGTTCTCAGGGTCTTGACTGTGGGTCACATATTCAATATTCTCCTGGTTAATGGCACATCCAACAACTTCAAAGGGGAAAAAAGTCCTTTTGTGTGTGACTCCTTGTACTAAAATTTGTTGGAAAAGAACTTGAAAAATATTGATTACATAGCCATTTGATAAAAAGAGACACCCAATGTATTTGTCAATGTTTACTTTTCTCTGCCTTCCATGTCAACACAAAATTTTAAAGTTAGGTGCTATGCTTGAAGTGGTTTGCCAAATATGTGCTAGTGTGTGGCAATGGTTCCCTGTCTTAGGGTTCACCCAAATTAAAGATTAGCTGATAGAACTTCTTGTTTGCACCATTTATGTCCTGATAGCCCTTGGTCCCACCTTGGTTCATGTCAATCATTTAGAGTAGCCTAAGTGAGAAACCATCTCATAGGATTTCAAAACTTACTTCTGCTTTGAAGACACACTAATGAAGGAAATTCACTTTTGGTGGTAGAAAAAGATAACCAATTTCTCTAAATGATATTGAATATATGTGATCATTATAACTTAGAGTAGACACAATAATCCTTTTTTTTTGTTTCTTAAAATGAAGCATTGTGAAAATCCACAGCCCTTACTCTATCGGAATGGAGTATTAACATGGATAAGTCATAGCTACCAATAACGGAAACATCAAATGATATTTGACTTGGAAATATATTTTTAGTTCTCTGAGTTTCAGGGAATCCACAGGGCTTCAAATAATTTAAGAACACATTGCAAAATTTAAGAACACACCCAGACTCAGAAGACATGAGAGAAATATTTAGCTTCCCTATACTATCTTGTATTTGAGTCTTTCCATGCTAGGAATGAAGAGCACCCTTCTCAGGTTAATTTGGTCTTAGCAGACCTAGCCTTTCCCTGTAGATATTTGGTTTTCCTTCTTGTGAGTATTTAAGCAAGGTCCACCTAGGTCAAACCTACTGCATTAAAAGAAACATTGTCAATCCATCAATTGTATTTGCTTCTAGTATGAAAAGATTCGCTTGACTGACATTTCTCTAACTGAAATGACAAGTTGTTTTGATGATGAATTTAGTGCTTTGCTTTCAAAGCCTTTCCTAGCAGCTAAATCAGCTAAAGGTGTGGAGACAGGAAGCTGTAACCTCAAACCTCTTTCCCTCACAACTCCTCCTTAACAACAGGCAACATGAAGAGTAAGATTGGAGGTGAAAAGGTACTTATCTGCTCCTTATAAGTAAGGCAGTGCAAGCTAAAAGATTTCCCACAGATAATCTGTGAATCTTGTGATACAGAGGACTTTTAGAAAATGGGAAGTTGCTTGTGCTTCCATGAGAATTGGTTACAAAAAAAAAATCTTTCCCTTTTGCCTGTTGTAAATGGCTCAATTACTATATTAATAACCTATCAACTCTCTTCACAGGTGAAGTGGATAACAATCTCTCGGGTGTGGTTCTAAGCACCAGAGAACGAACCCTGCCCCTAAAAGGACCCTCCTCACCGACTCAGTTAATGCTTGGATTTCAAAAGAAGAAAAAGCCTTATAGGCAATGTGGGAAACACATTGACTTAAATTAATAATTGTGGCCTACATTCATAGGGCTACAAAGTGTTTTTTCCTATTTTATCTCATATGAACTCCATAGTAACCTGTGAAGTAAATAAATAGGACAGTCATCTTTATGCCCATTTCACAGATGGGGAAACAGGTTAAAGAGGTCAAACAAGTTGCCCAAGTTTATAGGACAAGTGACTTTTATGACTTGACTCATGCTTCATGACTTCTAATCTATTGTGTTGTTTTTTTTTTCCCTCTGTTAGGTTGCATCAAAATTTCAACACACTTTCAGTGAGGGATTTTAGATCTTCTCAAAGTTGGATGGATAATTGGATGGTGGATGGTATTAGAAGTGAGAGTTAGAGAGGAAAATACCATTGAGTAAGGGAGTAAATGAAGTGGAATCAGGACAAAACTAAGTTAAAATTTTATTTTCTCCAAAATTTTGCTGGAGTACCATCCTGCAAAAAGCGCCCAGCTGGAAGGAACGTTTGAGGTGATCTAAGCCAAAACCTTATTTTATAGAACAGATAACTGAAAACAAAAAAAGTAAATGACTTTTTAAGCAAGGTCACACAAATAATGGAAGAGCTAAACTTATTTATGTTTCTAGGAATAATGTTTGAAATCATGAATGTTCTATTCAGAAAGCCATCTTTGTGCATTCACCAGATTCACTTGATTTCATGGTCATATTTAGAAAAAGTGTGTTTCCAAACTTTCTTTGCCTGTAATGCGTGTGCACAAAACATTTTACTTATGGTTTCAGAGACTTCTTTAAGGTTATGGATGGATCCCAGATAAGGCCTACAGACAATACCGTCACGTGAAATGCCTCTTCTAGATGATTTCAGATCCACAACCAACAATTATGCCCTCTTAGCTCTTCTATTTCAGCTTGCCCAAGTGTGTACAAAACACTTGGAACACGAACATTAGTCAGTATGTAAAGTCACTTTTCGGTCTAAACCTCATTGGGCAAACTCTTCACCTCAGGACCTTTGTGAATCACATACATTTATCATGTTTAATTCATGATATGCCATCTTTCCTTTTCTCTATGATAGCACCACAGAGAAACAGAATGGCGGTAGAACCAGAGAGTGGAGCAGACAGCACTCAAGACAGACTTTTGCATTGAAATGTTAAGGAAGCAGTAAAAGGAGATATGATAGGTCCTTACTTAGCAATGTGACTTTCTTTGGAACCTCTTAAGAACTTTAATTGGGTTCCATCTCCTCACATCACAATCAGTTTCTTTTGCAGCTTAAAAATCAGATCGTAAGATCCTAATCACATCGTTTCCTTTTTTAAAATTCTGACTGAACAGAATTTAACATGTCAGGCAGGAACCAGAGAAAAATGAAAGCTTTCTATTTTCAACCATCTTGCCCTACGATGTTTATGAACACACTATGAAGGTGACGCTGGTTTCCTTGGCATAGAGCACCTCCCTCCTGACCACAGAGCTGGTGAAGTTACTGTAACTTTCCTCTGAGTACATTTCCTGTTCAGGCCTAGGATACCCTTCAACACGTGGCCATCTGACCACTTGCTCCTTTTTAGGCTCCCTAAGGGGCAGGCTTGCTCACAGGCCAATCCAGTGTTTGCTCAGGAACCTGTAAGACCAATTGTGCTTTCTGGGAGGAAAGTGGCTCTTTCCTCTGTCTGTGGCTCTGGTAAATCTAGCTGGTGGCTCGGCCTCATACAAATGTGAGAAGGAGGAGTAAAAAGCACTCATCAGACTTTCACCATCTTCTTTGAGTTACTAGGAAGATAAAAACAAAGCTTTAAATGACCTAGCATACCTTAAATGACTCCAGACTCTTTGAAATTCATGATAAAATGAGGGGGGAGGTAACATACATTACATTTTCAAAAGAACTTTGTGGTCATTCCCTCTAGTTTTCTAATGGCTGTCATCTTGAAACTCTCTCTGTTTTCCCAAGGGATAAAGATTTAAGGAAAGCTCCCTCAAAAAGGGGCTTTGAAAAAGCATGTGTTGTGTGTGTGTGTGTGTGTGTGTGTGTGTGTGTGTGTGTATTTTCTCATTCAGGAGCCCAGCAGAAAACAAATGGCACACTCAGAAAGGACAACAGGAGGAAGGTATATTTTTAAAAGGACTGTTGGCAAAGGTGTGGAGGCCACAAGGCAAATGCTAGACACTATAGCTCATGGCAGCAGAGTTATGACCACCCTTGGGTCTAAAAGGTCACAGGCAGGGTGAGGTTACAAGAACCATAAGGAAAGAGAATTGTGTAGAGGAGGCCATCATGATAGATGCAATGACTTTGTTCAGAAAAATAGACCATGGGACCAGCCCTGCCCAAGATTGTGTGTGTACAACTATTAGTTCTGTCAAGCACATTTATTCTTATCAAAAGGGTGATTTTTATACAAAATCTAGAGACCTTAGCTCAAACAGATGAACATGATTATAGGTAAGTAGCAATAAAAATAGAAATAGAAACCTAATTAATACATTTACTCAACAAGTTGCTGTTAACCAGCACCAATCTAAGCTCCATGTTTCACCCTCATCTCCCTTTGTGCACAGGAAGACACTGTAGGGTAGAGGGCATTTGTTCCTGTCCTTTTAAAAAAAACTACTGTGCTTCATGCAACTGTCAGAAAGTAACTCAGAGATCAAATAGTTCAGTAGCAAAAAGTCCCATATGTGTACCTAGTCATTAATTGTGAAGAGAGAAAAATCACCAAAATGATCAATGAGCACTTTCTGAAAAGAAATTTCGATGTGTCGGAGAATTGTTTTTTTGGTATTCTGACTTCTGCCGTGAAAAGTCATGCATTTATTCAGTAAATAAATAATAGAACCAAATGTACTAGGTTCTTGGAAGATGGAAGATGTAAAAGATACAATCTCTTTCTTCTAGGAGAGATCCTAAGGTAAATATACAATTAGCTACACTCCAGTGCCATGTATGGTCCATGAGCCCTGTCATAACAGTCATATAAAAGAGGCCTTGTTTCCAGTCAAGATGATTTTGGAGGCTTTCATGAAGACAAACTGGCCTTTAGCTGGGCCATGAGGTCGGGGGTAAATTTAGACAGGCTAAGATGAAGGAAATAACTTTTAGCATAAAGGTTTATTGGGGACCAGCAGAGCAATCCATTTACAAAAGGGGAAATAGGTGAAGATGGCTGATCCCAATCACAGAGAGACTTTAATGCCAAGAAAAGGCCCATGGATTTTACAAGGAAGGCAATGGCAGACGTTGAAGACACCTGAGTTGAGAATAGGGTGGTAAGTGCCCTTCGGGAAGGTTAGCACAGTAGTGCAGAGCACATTTGCTAGAGAAAGGGTAGAGAGGAGGCAGAGACCAATTGAGAGGCAGTTGTAATACTTTGATGTGAGCTCACAGGGCGTAAGGTGCAGAGGAGGCAACCAGGATGGAATGAGGAGTGGGTACTCAGTTGTGCTCACTGACTGTGGACAAGAATCAGAAATGACACAGTTTGTGGACTGGGGGAGGATGAAAACAGAGTCATTGTTGACAAAATCAGGTAAGTGAAGAGAGGACATTTGTTTGGAGAAAAGCTGTTGGGTTCAGTTTCAGATACACTGGGTTTCAGTGGTGCTAAGGCATCCCCAAGGAAAAGTTCAGGAGTTAGATGTGTTGGACTAGAGCTCAAGAAAGTCAGAGATAGATATGTACACCAGGATGTCATCTGTATTAGGATGACAGTTAATATTAAACCTGCCTAAAGCCATTGCCTGTGCTGTCATCCATCCTTCATGCTCAGAGACAGTACCCAGCAATGCAGGGTGTAAGCGCTCCAGGATTAAAACTTCCTAAACACAAAGCAACATAAATGGGTGTGATGTGACCCAGCCCCTACAATTCAAAGGTCTACAATTGTCCTCTCAGTCCCTAATGCTAGAAGATAATCTAAGAGGCGAACAAGGCAGAGCACTTTATATGCCAAATCACTCCCAAATATCCAGTTTTATTACCCCAAAAGGTTGCTTGTAATCCAAATAGTAGGTAATTAGGGCTTTATAGCTTTCTACATAAACAGTAAGCCAATAATTCAATCTTACATCTCCAAAGACCCTGTGCAGGGCCACCTTGACACGTACAGAATCTTCTAGGTAAATGTCATGACTTGAAGTTTGAAAATAATTACTATAAGGATCCTTAACATTACATAAGAAAGTGGAGGAGAAGAAGCAAAAGCCAAGTCCTGCCATAATTTCTAAGCATTTTTGTACCTAACATTCTGGTTTGCAATCTCTCCAAGCAATTTCAGATATGGCTGCTCAGCAATTCTTTGTATTTTCTTTCTTAGATTATAATAGCACCCACAAAGGGGTGGGGAGATTGAGTTGTCTTGTTAAAACTGATAAAAGCCAGCACTTTTAGTCCACGTAAGAAGAATTTTTAAGCCAGAAATAGACCTAAAATGTCTTCATGTCCAACCCCCTCCCATGTCAGACAAGGAAATGAAGGCCTAGAAAAGATTTGTCACATTTCAACAGACTAAAACTGCTAATCACATCCCCCCCTACCTTGAGAAATCAGTGGCTTTAGCTTTTAAGTTTGAAAAAAAGGGGGGAGGTGACTGGGAGGTAGAAAAACAGACATGGCTTCTCCAAAGCCAAGGGCAAGTAGCTACATCCTTGGTCCAAAAAACACAGGGAGATGCAGAGATTAAATTTCCTGACTGGAAACTGGAGCTCTGCCCATGATGTTGGGCAGAATTGATCTGAACCTTGTGACCCTCTTATTTCAGCCATGAGCTGAGGCCAGGCCAAGCCATACTGTACACTTCTGAAGGCTCAAGCAAATTTAAAATGAGATGGGCGAAGTCTTCAAAGTCAAGGGATGTATTATCCAGTGGCCCTTGTTGATATAGGTTTAACACTAAAGCCTATTCTGAGAGAATGAAATAGATGTTTTTAAATAAAAATTTTTAATATCAGATATGCCAGCATGTAATCACTCATCTCTCCCTACTCCACCCTAACATTATATTGCTGCCCCTATAAATCTCTTCTCTCCCTCCCCATTCTTCTTAGAGATTTGTCCTCTCTCTCTAATATTCCCATCCTCTGTCCTCCAAATCTCTCTCCCCATCTCCTGGTGAAAACTGCCTGTGTTCTTCATTTTTTTCCCTCCTCCTCTTTTATTTCCTAATGGCCTTCTCTCCTCTCCACCCTCTCAACACTTCACACACACACACACACACACACACACACACACACACACACTCACTCACTCAAGAACAGCACTTGGTTCCTTCTACATCTTAAACATAATAAAGTCACTGAGTTTGCAAACATTTATTACATACCTACCAAATACAAGAAATGGTGAACATTACAGGTGATAGAAGTTCCCAATTGTCTTCACTTTACCTAGCAATTTCCTCTCTTTCTACTATCTCTATTTTATTCTCCTCCACTTTTTCTTGACCTTTTGAAGTCTTATCTTCCTTCCCTACCATTCTATCTAAGCTCGGAAGTCCCAACTGGCCTCTTTTAGTCAAAACCAATACCCTTCCCAGGCCACTATTCACTTTTTCCCTTATATAATTAATGTTCTTAAGCACTGTCTCTTTTTGAAATTCTTTCCTCCTTTGGCTTTAGTGATGTTCTATCAAGCCTCTTTCTCCTCTTATCTCTCCAAACACATTCTTTGTCTCTTTCACTGTTTGACCAGCCTCTTTAGCTGACTCCTAACTAGAGCAATTTTCCAGATTCAGTTTGATTTGCTCCTTTCTACTGCCATACATTCCCATGATATCAGCTTTACTCCAAAGATGAGGATCTCTAGATATTTTCTTCTTACCTGGCTCTCATAGCTTCAGGTTTGTACTGGACATTTTTCTGCCATCTCAAGCCTTTACTTCACACTCAGTGTGTCTAAAACTAAACACCAGGATGTCATCTGTATTAGGGACAATTGTCCCAAAATTTGGGACAATTAGTTTGCCCCAAAACCCAATTGCATAACATCTTGATTGCAGGTGGTGACACCGCCATTCCTCTATGAAGGCAATCATGGGCTTGATCGCTCCCTCTCTTTCACAAACCAGGCACTGCATCCTGGAATTTCTGCTTTTCAAGCATCCGTCAGAATAGTCACTTCTTGTCATTCCCACCTTTGCTACCCAAATTCTAAACTACTACCCGCCTCCTGGCATAGTGGCAGAGTGTTATAACGTGAGCTCCCTGCCATTAGTCTCTACGTTCTAGACCATCCTGCTTCCAAAAGCTTACATTGCATCACGATGCCTTGAAAATGAGGTCCAAACTTGGGGTATCAGTGTTCAGTCCTTGGTTTGACCTGATTCCACCCTACCTTTCCACACTTCCACACATTCAATTCTGGCCAAGAACACAGAACAATATCCCTGGTTTAATTTCTTTATTTGTATTGCTTCTTCCTTCTAAAGCAACATGGAATTGGTTAAGACTATGAATCCTGGAGGAAGGGTCTGGATTTATTCACTGACTAGCTGTGTGACCATAGGCATTGCTCTGTTTGCTCCATCCTTCAGTTTCCTCATCTTACAGATGAGATGATCATAGCAACTGTTTCATAGGATTTCAGGAAGAACACATTATTTAATATAGGGAAAGGCAGGGATAACAGTGCTTGGCACATTATAAGTGAAAAATAAGTATTAGCTAGGAATTATTATTAATAACATTATCCATTCAAATCGTATCTAGTTTTAATGTCCCATTCAACTCCCATAAATGCTTACAATTCTATATTAATCTTACTAGAATATTGATGTTATACTTTCTCATTTTATTTTTTTATTTTTTGACAGCATTTTTATTTTATTTTTTTCCTAGTTTTCTTTTTATTTTATTTATTTTTTATAAATATTTTATTATTAACATATAATGTATTATTTGCCCCAGGGGTGCATGTCTGTGAATCATCAGGCTTACACATTTCACAGCACTCACCATAGCACATACCCTCCCCAGTGTCCATAACCCAGTCACTCTATCCCTCCTAACCCTCCAGCAACCCTCAGTTTGTTTTGTGAGTTTAGGAGTTTCTTATGGTTTGTTTCCCTTCCTGATCCCATCTTGTTTCATTCCCCCCCCACCTCTCAGGACCCCCCGACCCTGCCTCTCAAATTCTTCATATCAGAGAGATCATATGATAATTGTCTTTCTCTGATTGACTTATTTCACTTACGCTTCCTCATTTTAGTTCTAACTCATTCATTTCCTTCTTCAACAAATATTTATTGAACACCTACAATGCTTCCAACACTGTGCTGGAATGTTATATCTTCACTGTGTTGTGAAGCTACAATGATGAATTAAACATGATCCTGCCTGCAAAGTGGTCATAGTCTAGGGGGAGAAACAGATGCATCAATGCACAATAACAATTTTGGGAACCCTGAGAAGGAAGGAAGTCCCTCACTTTGCCATTTAGGGTCTCAGAAAAGGCTTCTTCAAGTGAGAGGTGTAGGGGACATTTCAGATTACAAGCAAAATGTGTGCAAAATCATTAAGGCATAAAACAGCAGGCAAAGTAGCCAAGAGTTTGTTATCTCTTTGCCCGCTGCTATATCATGTCATGTATGGTCTTCTAAGCTGGATCAAAAAGTCTGTGGCTGTAGAGAGAATTTGGTTAATTACACAAGCAGTTCTTGTGTGCTAAGTCCTTATACTTCTCCTCTTTTTATATTCCTTTAGACTCCCATAAAGAATAAAATATAACAGAGATTTAATAAGTCTTTGTTAGATTGAGTTATACTCCCATGGGAACTCCTCTTACAAGTCCTTATTACTCCATAATAAAGGCTGAATACCCAGGGAGAGCTTCCCCAAAAAAGGTGAATCTTGCACTATAGTCATAAAGTGAAAGATGAGTAGGATTTAGATAGGTGGAAAGGGAGAGAAAGGGAACTCCAGGAAGGCTATAGCATCAGAAAGATCATAAACAACCAGGGCAGGTAGGTGAGACTGTGAGGAAAGCTGCAATTTTGGGTATGGGAATCTTATATTAGGGTGGGAAAGAAGATTGATTGGATAAGCAAGAGGGGTCCAGCCTTATATCATCCAAAACATGCCAGGAAACACTGCAAAATCACCTTTCTTTAGCATCTCCCAGGATCCATCATCACAGCCTCCTTTTCTTTTCTTTTTTTTTTTTTAAGATTTTATTT
>CM053605.1:26187818-26261514 GCA_028646535.1 Procyon lotor
TACATGGTGAATTATGAGCCACGAAGTTCACTTAGATACTGTAGAAAAGGGCCCCCGATTAGATCAGAGGTCAGAGTGAACTATGAGTGGGTGACATTTATGACACCATCAGGAACCATTAACACAGTTACCTTGGCAGCCAGAGTCCCACAGATAATGAAGATGATGACAAATGAAAAGATGACGGTAATGGTGATGCAGAGATAAAGTTGCAGCTCAAAGTTAAGTAAGAAAGTCTCCGCCACAGTGCAGGTTTTCATACAGCACTGAAAACATAAACACACGTAACCTACATGGTGACACACAGACTCAGTCAAGATGCCTATGACCTTAGGATTTAAATACCAAGACCAAAGAAGTCTAACTTCTCTTTTCACATCCTCTAACAAATGACCAAAGAGCCCTTGACCGCACCCAGTGCTCCTCTCTTCTGATGTTCAGTCATCAACATGAGGGTAACAAGTAAGAAGTTAGACACATACTTTGCGACCACTTCTCCATGGGGACTGTGTTACCTTCCCTCCAGCTTCAGGGACCCTTTCTCATGCAACAATTCTCAGTCTGCAAGCTCTGGGTACCATTTTTTGATGACAATGCCATATCAAGAATCACCATAAAAGAGAAAGATTTTTTAACACAGCTTCAAAAACCCGAGACCCCTTCAGTCAATCACAAAACCACCCAGATGTCATTTTTTTTCCCAGAAGTTCAGCTAACCCATCTACTGAGAAGAATACTTATACTGGCCTCTGTGAATTTCCGTAAGTAACTCTTTCTCTCTTGAAGAAAGAGACAAGCAAACATTTAACCAAGATGAAAGGGGAAAATGAAAGATTTTATCCTTTTCAGTGACCTGCTGCAAACTGTGTTTTGAAAGATGGCCTGCCCTCTGATTTGTAGAAAAGAAAGTTGGCAATTGTGTCTTCTTATTGATGCCTACACTAGTTAATAAAAGAGCTATTTTATTTTAGAGATGATAAACCACAAATGGAATTTTCTTTTAGGATATTGGTAGCATAAAAATTTTCATTTTGGGGGCACCTGGGTGGCTCAGTCGTTAAGCGTCTGCCTTCGGCTCAGGTCATGATCCCAGGGTCCTGGGATCGAGCCCTGAATCAGGCTCCCTGCTCGGCAGGAAGCCTGCTTCTCCCACTACCACTCCCTCTGCTTGTGTTCCCTCTCTCGCTGTGTTTCTCGCTGTCAAATAAATAAAATCTTTAAAAAAAAAAAAAATTTTTTTTCATTTTGTAAATGTCAGCACGCTGCCTACAGGAAATACTTGAAGGAAAATATCCACATAGGGTAAAGCTGAATGGCAGTCATGTGGCATTTATCCACTCATGGAAATAGAATGAAGACACTAAAAGGGAGGACTGTCTATGTCTTAAGAAGAGACAAGATCCCCACCCCCTTACCCATAAAAAGGTTTTAATGTGGGACCTTCAGAGTTATGATCACAGATTCATTTCTTTTTCTAATCCGTCTGTGAAAATGACTCATTCTATTTCTTGATATTGATATATTGATATTGATTTTACAGTCCTTGCTATAAAAGTTTTTTCTGGATGGTTTCCTTTGGGGAAAAAAAAAGTAGAAAGTAATATCCTGTCTTAAACAACATCTATACATTTGAAATGCCCATTGAATTTACTTGAGATGACAAAACACCCAATTTTTTAAACCAAAACAAAAAAAAAAAAAAAAAACAAAAAGGCTACCATGCAGTGGATGTCAGGCAGATAGGTAATCTGCTGATTACAATGCCTTTTCAATGCTCACCTCTCTGTCTTACTTTCCTAAGCCCAGCCTCATGGTAGCACTTCCCTATAAAAGGTCAATTACTTGCCATTATGAACAACCACCTCAAAGGGGGCATTTGCTGAACTAAAAATGAAGTCTTTAATTGCTTTGCTGATGATTTTTTATTAAATACCAACCATCTTCCTGCCTTCTGTGCCTCTCTCAGAAAAAGAAATACCAAGGGAAATGCAGAAGCATTGGAGAAATCAATCACGCTCGAACTGGCCATTTTGGCAGTTTATTTGCTGAGGTTTGTGGAGAAATGAAAAGAAATCCTCCCCTGGAAAAATAAGTAGCGTTGTCCTGATTTTTATCTTCAGACTGGATAATTAGCCTCGCTGAAAAATGACGAATATTGGCTGAAAAATCTGAACAATGTCATCTATGATAGGCACACTCCTTCTGTCATCCCTCACAAATTGGTTACCTTTCAAGTAACTACAGTTTTAAGCTGGACTCATATTTGAAAATCCAACAAAATCCTCTCAGTTTGCGGGTCCCAATTGCACAATTACACAAATCTGGTAGGAAACATGTAACTTTAGGAAAGGAATTGTCTAAGTGAAGTTCTCCTCATGCTCCCTAAGTTATACTTCTTTAAATTAGCCACACAAATCTTTCTATAGTGTCATGAAAATCATGAAGAATCAGGTTAGGATGAACCTTCATAGAATAAGCATTTTAAGCTATGCTGTGAGCCAGTAATTTAAAATTTTTAAATTAGTAGGGAAAGGACTGTTCTTCCGTTTTTTTTCTCTTTTTTAAAAAAAATTTTATCTAAATTCCAATTAGTTATTATACCATGTAATACTGTTCTTCCTACACACACACACACACATACACACACACCACACATACATCAACACAGACAACCAGAAACTTCTCTTAATGCCAGGGAGGACAATTACACTGTGACCCGAGAATTATACCTTATCTATAATTTTTTCATGGAGGGCAAAGACAGACAGGCAAAGAGCATATGGCAGGCTTTGCACCAGAGATTAGAATGGATCGTGCATTTTTTGTATGTTGTAGTTATTTTATCTCCTAAGTTTTCGTACTGAGAGAAGCATTTCAAAAATGCCTTCTCTAGCCCTTTCCTACTTCATTAGACGGCCACTCGGCATCAAATCTTAAAAGTTGTTTCAGGGGTGAGTTGGCCTTCGCAATGTAGATGTATCTCAAAATAGAAAACAGAGGTCCCACATGTGTGTATCCTTAACAGGGTTTTTAAGCTACCCCCCTTTCAATAAGTGTTCTAAAGGAAAAATATAAAGCTTTGCGTCTTACCAAAAACATCTTCAAAAGAGATTCAGTGAGTTGATGACAGATGGATATCCACAGAGCGCATCAGGAAAGTATTTTGTGCACAAATACTTAAATAGTTGCTGTAAGAATGAGCTTCTCTTTCCTTTCTGCCTATTCTGTCTATCCTTTACTGCGTAATTAATTAAGAAATTTTAAATATCTTTAAAATAGAGTTTAAAGGCCTTCTTTAAACAAAATTTTAAAGATTCTTTTGAAATATATTTTGTAGCTCTAAATGTTTGGCACCAGATAGATACTGGGGCATAAACCAGCTCACCAGCTTATGTCTTTCATGGAATGAGTACATTTTATAAATACACAGTTTGTAAATATGCTCGCTGGCACAGAAAGCAACAAAAATAGATGGGTGTAATTGTAACTATGTCACTTGTGCACGTTGGGAAATGATACCCTTTGGAGCCCATGCGCATGGTGTTAAGAATAACAGCAAATAATGCAGCCTCCACACCCACCAAAATAAATGAGAAGAAAAAAAAAAAACTGAAGATACTGGCTTTTCAATGTATCTTCAAGAGAAAAAGAATGATTCTTATTTAAATGAGCTCATTAATCGGTACACATCTTGAGTCAAGCGAGGCACTTTTCTAACTCTGAGAACCAGTTGAACAAACACCTGTCTCCAGCTCACCAAAGCAACAAGCTCTGTCTGTTTGGAATTGTGATTTCCCAAAGGTGGCTTGACCCTGGATATATCTGGAGTTGTGAAATTATGAACCATATCACGTTAGGTGGAATACTGTCGCGGTAAAGGGCGTAGGCCAAAGATTCAGATTAAGGTGGTTCACACCCTGACTCCCATAATGAATGTCTGTATATCCTTGAACAAATTCACATCCCTACCCCTTGGTACCTTCATCTGAAGTGGAGCTCCATTATAATAATGTTAGGTGTATCCTCATCATCATTGGGAACTTAAGGGATTTCAATCTAAGATAACAGATTTCAGCCAATTGTAAAAGGAAGTAATTTATGGGCCTTTGTATCGTGCCACCTTCTGTAATGACTCTGAAATTCATTCTGACACATTCAATTCAAGTAGAGTGGTAACTACAGCTAACAGTCACCTTGCAAGCCAAGCTCTAAGTATACTAAGCATTTCATACAGATCATTTCATTTTATCACCACAAGGAACTTGAGGTGATGAGGTTGTTACCATCCCCAATTTATAGAAAAGAAAACTGAGGCTTGGCAAGTTTACATACTAGTCTAAGCCTAGCTGGTAAGAAATGGATCAGCAGTATGAACCCTGGCAGTCTAAATCCAGAACTTTCAGAACCCACCTACTTATAGCAGTTGTCTTACAGTTTTTTTAAAAAACATAATTTTTGTTCATGCACCACACCCAGTGATCCATGCAATACGTGCCCTCCTCAATACCCACCACCAGGCTTGCCCAACAATAAATCTTGTAACACTGAAAAAAAATAAATTAAAAAAGAAAAAAAATTAAAAAACATAATTTTTATAGCTTCCTGGAACACTATCAATTAATAGCTAAATAAATCTTACTTAATTCCAAAGAATGTTTGTTAAAATACTACACTGTAGACTGAGACTCAGTGAGTTTCTAAATAACAGGCTGCCACGTTAGAGCAAGACTACATTTCAAATGTCCACGTTTCATAAGTCATCTGAAATTTAAGAGGAGCCGAGCCCACCGAAGACTTGGAAAGAAAAGCTCAAAGAAAAGAAATTAAAAATGTTTACCTGTTACTTGAATTGAGGGGAAGAAGTTGAGAGCCAGAAGCAGCCTGAGGATCATTGTGCTAATGGTGGGCCGGGGCTCCAGGCCCTCCTCCCCGAGGAGCCCAGAGTGTGAGGGGAACAGAAGAGGCACCCGCTGAAGCCTGAGCGTCTCCGTCATCCACAGCCCCCACCAACTTATTTCCCTCAGGGCACATGATCAAGGGACTCAAACCACAAGGCATCATGACTGCAACATTTCACACAGGATATTACATTGTTTTGATGACTTTAGACTTTTCCTCTTCTTTTAAAGACAAGCTTTTCTTGTCACTGAAAAAGAATGTCGGTTACTCTGTGATGGGGGCTCATGAGAATTATTCTCCATACACACGTATCAGAGCTATGGAAATAGGTGCTTCAACTTCAGTGGGAATTTAAGGGCAGACAAACAAACTCTTCTAAAGGAGGACGAAAGCCAATCGCAGAGGAGAGATTTTCGGAGCATGGGGAGAGACTCTGTCAAGAAGACAACGAGAATTACGTGGAGGATTTGGGAAGCGTCCACATCAGTGTGGGAGGAGTTATAAATATTAGGAATTGAACTTTTGTGTGAGACATAGGTAGCCCTATGGAGCATTTAGCACACACTGCTTCGTTGATACTGAGCCTCCCCCAACTCACTTCCAGGAACTTTGAGGAACACACCCCACCTGCAAGCACCAACCCAGTGAGCATCTGGAGGGGGATTTCCTGAGCAACGGGAGAGTCCAGAAGCATGACAAGGGACCATTCAAGCTTGAGTAAGAGGCATGAACACAGGCTCTGTAACAGGCTCCCCAGGCCAGCAACCACACCTCTACAACCCCCTTCAGCGGGCCAGGCCTCCTACATGGAGTCATTCCACTAGTGGGTTGACCCTGCTCTCTTCATGTGGCATCTGGGTCAAGGTCTTGTACTCAACAGCTTCCTCAAAACCTTCCCTATAATTCTTTTCTCCTTCCCTGATAATCTAAGCTTTATAAGACTACCGTAATTTGGGGTGTTCTGTATTTTTTTAAGGTACCTTGCATGACTTTTTATTCTGACTGTTAAAGTAGGATATATTTCACATAGAAAACTTATTAAAAGATACATTTTACCTTTTTTAATGTTAAAAATAATTATTAAAACAAAAATCACCCATAATCATACCACCCTGATATAAACACTATTAATATTCTGGCCCATTACCTTCCATATGTCTTTCTATCAAGATTTTTACATGTTTAATATCATGTTTTATTTATATTTTTCAACAGATATATACTATTATCTGTTACATTTAAGCATTTAAGCATTTTTTATAAACATCATTTTTAATTAATACATAATATTCCATCCTGTAATTACATCATAAATTGTTTAACAATCCCTTAGTGTTGTTACCAATTTTTTCACTATCTTAAAATGTTACCATGAACATCTTTGATGATCTAGCTATTAGTGGAAGAAGTCTTCACGTCTCTTCCTCCTCATCTGATAAATGACAAATCAAAAGTATTTTATCTGCTGACAGACCCTCTTTGTCCTCATTTCAGTTTTCTCACAAACAGATCTTGGTGACCCTTCTGTACTGACATATCTCTCTGCCCTTTGGAGCAATCTGTCCTTGGAAATGGTTCACTTACACTTCCGAATTAAAGGTAAATGATAAAGTCATGTTTCCAGTCCTGGGGAAGATTCAATTCTCGAATTTGACCCAGGATTCCTGGCTCTGACCCTCTGTATCTTACCCAGGGCCTGATGTCTTTCCAGGCACAACTTATAGAAGGCAAGGTGCCCTTCTCTAAAAGATAATCCCTATAATGGAGCCACCGGACTTCTCAGATCCACCATCTGAAGCTCTGAACAGCTCATTACACAGATTAAGAATATGTACGGTAGAAACAAAGACTCCCCAAACTTTCCTATGATTGATAACAAAGGTTAAGGCATGAGTTAATAACTATCTTCAAGTATATTAAGGATGACTGTATAGCATCTAGTTAATATTATATCTATGGCAGTGCTTAATAGAATCGAATTAAGTGGAAAGAAACCATGCAATTATCTGGTCTAACTCCTTATTTTGCAGAGGAGGAAACTGAAGCCCAGAGAGGTTAGATGACTTACACAAACTCACAAAACAATAATTAAGTATACTTGATTTCACTACTTGACCCATCTTATTTGGTTTCCATTCTTTTTTTTTAAGATTTTATTTATTTATTTGATACAGAGAGAGATCACAAGTAGGCAGAGAGGCAAGCAGAGAGAGAGGGGAAGCAGGCTCCCCGCTGAGCAGAAAGCCCAATACGGCACTGGATCCCAGGACCCTGAGATCATGACCTGAGCTGAAGGCAGAGGCTTCAACCCACTGAGCCACCCAGTCATCCCTGGTTTTCATTCTTTAGAATAAAAAGAAGCACAAACTTTGAACGTTTTTTAACATGTATCCCTCTAAAGAAGTAAATCATTTCATTAGAATCCTTTCACATCCTCTTGAAATTTAATAGCAAAAAAAAAACAAAAGAAAGAAAAAAAATTAATAGCATTCCCATATACCAGGAAGCAGAAATGATAGAGATAAAACACAGGAACCCATTTCAGTACAGGAATACCGTACTACATTTCCCATAATAAGAACAAGTGCTAATGCACCAAGCACTTTACACTCCTGATCTCATTTAATACTTGCACAACCTGTAATGAAGATGATATCATTATCCCCATTACACAGATGAGAAAACTGACCTTGAAAGAGAGTTAGGAAGTGTCAGGAAGGATTGCAGCCAGGATTAGAACTTAACTCTTTTGGGGCACCTAGGTGGCTCAGTGAGTTAAGTGCCTGACTCTTGCTTTCTGCTCAGGTCACAATCTCAGGGTCATGAGATTGAACTCCACATGGGGCTCCGCACTGAGTGTAAAGCCTGCTTAAAATATTCTCTCCCCGGGCCACCTGGGTGGCTCGGTGGGTTAAAGCCTCTGCCTTTGGCTCAGGTCATGATCTCAGGGTCCTGGGATCGAGCCCCACATCGGGCTCTCTGCTCAGCGGGGAGCCTGCTTCCCCCTCTCTCTCTGCCTGCCTCTCCGCCTACTTGTCATCTCTCTCTCTCTCTCTCTCTCTCTCTCTGTCAAATAAATAAATAAAATATATTTTAAAAAAAGATATTCTCCCCCCCTCCTTCTGCCCCTCTTCCCCCCTTGCTTGCATAAGCATCTTATATCCATCTACTTATATCTATCTATCAAACTCTCTCTCTCTCTCTTTCTCAAAACAAAGCCAAACAAAAACCTAGGTCTTTCAAACTTGAACTGCTATTCCCTAATCACAGCACTTTACTGATTCCCTACTTTCAATCCTCCCCAATACTGTAAATTCCTTCAGGTTGAAAGAATAGGGAATGTGCATTACCTTTCTGTTGCAAGGCATATTTAACAAGATGTCTTATTAGAGCCCGTGTTTAGAGTCTGTGGGACTGGAGTATGGACAGGAAAAGAGCGAGTGGCCCAAAATGGCACAGGGGAGATAGAAATCAAACTGTGTTTCATAAAACTGCACCTTTACTTTTCTGAAGAAATTCCAGATTGCTTAAATCCACACCTCGTCTTGAAATGCAAGGACATATGTATCATGATACATAGAACAAATGACCTTAATCGATCAATAAGTATACTTTAGTCCCAACTACATGCCTTGTCAGAAAAAATATACAATACACGTGGCCAAATTCTACAGGTTATTTGAAACATAATAGGAACTAAGGCTGGGGTGAAGAGCCTTACAGGGGATGTGGGGGCACAGAGAATCTCAGAATGTATAAGGTTGTGATAGAAGACACATTTTGGGGGCACCTGGGTGGCTCAGTCGTTAAGCGTCTGCCTTCGGCTCAGGTCATGATCCCAGAGTCTTGGGATCGAGCCCCGCATCGGGCTCTCTGCTCGGCAGGAAGCCTGCTTCTCCCGCTACCACTCCCTCTGCTTGTGTTCCCTCTCTCGCTGTGTTTCTCTCTGTCAAATAAATAAAATCTTTAAAAAAAAAAAAAAGAAGACACATTTTGGTCTTTGTCCTTGGCTCCTGCCAATAGCTCCTAAAACATTTGTAACGTCCTAATCAATGCTAGGAGCATCTTCTGTTTTACTGTTTGAGTCTTTGACCCTAGTTTCTGACACAGAGTTCCTAAATCCCTTGGAATTTCCTGAGTGACAAGAGAATCTTATATTCAAAGAAGGCAACTTTGTTGGGTTCCTGGATAGCTTTAGAATGGGAGCTGGTCACCAGAAAGATCAAGCCATAATTAAAAGCTTGGAACTTTCAGCCCCAGCCCCTATCCTCTCAGGAGGGGAGAACAGTTAGAGATTGAGTTAATAACTAATTATGCTTACATGATGAAGCCTTGGTAAATATTTCTGAACTACAGAGTTCAAGGAGCTTCTGGGCTAGTAAACCTATCACAAGCTGGGAGGGGGGTGCACCCCAACTCCACAGGAAGAGAACCTCCAGCATTTAGAATCCAGACTACACCCTATGTTTCTCTTCATCTGGCTGCACATTTGTATCCACTATCATATTCTTTATTATATAATAAACTGGTAAATAAATGTTTTCATGAGTTCTATGAGCTGTTCAGAAAATTTATTGAACTTGAGCAAGGAGTGGTAGAAACCCAGTTGAGAGGCCCCTGGGTGGCTCAGTCGGTCAAGCATCTGCCTGCCTTTGGCTCAGGTCATGATCCTGGAGTCCCGGGATCGAGCCCCACATCAGGTTTCCTGCTCATTGGGGAGTCTGCTTCTCCCTCTGTCCCTCACCCCTCTCATGTTCTCATTCTCTCTCTCTCTCTCAAATAAGTAAATAAAATCTTTAAAAAAGAGAGAAAGAAAGAGAGAAGGAAAGAAAGAAAACCAGTTTATAGGCAAGTCAGATGGAGGTCCAAGTGACAACTTGAGACTTGGAATCAGCATCTGAAGTGAAGGCAGTCTCCTGGAACTGAGCCCTTAATTTGTAGGATCTGACACTAACTAAACAGTGTCAGAACTGAACTGAATTGTAGGGCATCCAGCTGGTGTTGGAGAAATGGTAGATATGGGGAGAAAAATCACACATCTGGAATTCCAATGGCTAAAGGCTCAGGATTTGTGGCCCTGTGTTTGGGAGTCAAATCCCAGTTGGGCCCCTTTTAGCTATATGATCCTAGAAATTGGTAGCCTGAATTCTTCATGCATAAAATGGAGATGAGAATACCTTACTCAACAAGTTGTTCATATCTCACAAAATGTGTGACTCTTGCCACCCTTAGGATAGAAATAAGATTTAATGGATCTCCATCCCATACTCCTTTACAATGCGGTGATTAATGTTTGTTGGATCAACCAAAATGGATTGTTGAATATATGTTCAGTATATTTCTGTGGATTGGTTTTTCTTCATAGCATGAGTACCACCAGAACTCTGTTTTAGAAATTAGCATAGTATTCCTCCTTGGTGCTCAATGCTTTAGTAATAATATACACTAGTAAAAAACTACAAAGTATCATTGAAGAGTATGACAATTTCTAGTTGTCAAGCCAGTCATCCATGAGAAGCCATGTGGCCATCTCTAATTCATGTAGAGCAAGCCCACCAGGTTAATACCTTCTTTGATCTAAATTCCAGCAACTTGCCTTTCATTTTAGTTTCTAATGCTCCCCAAAGGTCTGACTTACAGAGATTCAAATGCTGGTGATTGTGGGAAAATAATGAAGCCTGAGATTCTCTATGACTCTGTGGTATCTCCCCAGCTTTTGGTAGGAAAAACTTATTCAAAAAATACACAGTCGATAGTAAGAAAGTCATGCATATTAGCACAAGCCAGCAGGACCAAAACCTGAAGAAAATCACACCTAAAAGAAATGAAAAATAAGAAACAACTGTCATATTTGTGGACTACTCCCACTGGATAAATAGCTATTACAAACAGATCTTTCTGCATGAACAATCTAGAAGGTTTTATCAAGGATTACATGAAAAATATGATTAAAAAAAAAAAGTAGCCTAAAACAATTACTTAGGAAGACAGGGCTACCATTCCAAGTGGTAAAAGCTGGAGCTAACATTTCCTGGAGGCTTTCTGCTAGGAGCTGTTGTAGCTAACTAAGCATTACACATACATTATCTCATTTCTCTCACTATCTCATTATCTCTCCACAACAAACCTAGAGGTGGGTGCTATTAATATCTCCATTTTGTAGATAAGGAACAGAAACTTAGAAAGGTTAAGTAATTTACCCACCAACACGCAGTAAGTAGCAAATCAGGGATTTGAGTGATTTGGTTTAGATCCATGTGTCATGGTAGAAACAGACGCAATCCTGGTCAACTGACAGCTTGAATATGTAATTAACGGTGCAGTGGTTAGAAGCAAGGTTTTTAGAGAGAAAATGTGTCTTTTTTAATAGGCTCATCTGACCTTTAGCACCAACTTCATAAAGAAGCAAAGAAACAAACAACAGAATAGACTCTTCTTTTTGTTTTTATTTATTTTTTTAATTTTTATTTTTTCAGGTTCCAAGATTCATTGTTTATGCACCACACCCAATGCTCCATGCAATATGTGCCCTCCTTAATATTCACCACCAGGCTTACCCACCCCCCAACCCCCTCTCTTCCAAAACCCTCAGTTTCTTTTTTTATTACTTTTTATTATTATGTTCAATTAGCCAACAAAAAAAAAGGAGACTCTTAAACACAAAGAACAAACTGGTGGTTGCCAGAGGGGAGGTGGGTGGACGATGAATGAATAGATAAAAGAGATTAAGAGGTAGAAACTCCCAGTTATAAAATAGATAAGTCGCAGAAATGAAAAGTTCAGCATAAGGAGTATAGTCAATACTATTATAACAATGTTATATGGTGACGGATGATGACTACACTTATCTTGGTAGCACTGAGTAATGCATAGAATTGTTGAATCAGTATGTTGTACACCTGAAACTAATATAACATGTTAATTATACCTTTAAAAAAAAAGATTCAGCAAGAATTCTATGTGACTTGCAAAGTCTTCCTGCAGTGAAGGGTATGCCATTCTCATTACCTCCCTGCTGACCCAGCCAAGAGGAAGAAACAGAATGTATGTAGTTTTGACATCATCAGAAAAGGAATCCACCACGAGGAGACCAGGAATCTGTGTACTACCAGCAAAGATACATCGTGAGCCTGGGCAAAGCTAATCTGAGCTTTAGGTCAGTTTCCTGACCAACAGGTTCATTCACTTGGTAATCTGGAGGAAAAGAAAAAGCAGAAGGGGAATGGCAAGTACAGATAATATCAGTCACTGGATAAAAGATTGAGAAAGATAACTACCAATCAGATTCTGGCTAGACCTTTTTTTTTTTTTCAGGGTTACAAGATTTATTGTTTTGCACCACACCCAGTGCTCCATGCAATACGTGCCCTCCTCAATACCCTAGACCTTTATGACCATGTAAATTTATGGGCTTTAGGACCCTGAGGTATTGTTATGAGGGAAGTCTACTATGCTGTTCTCAAATCTTATTTCAGAAACTCTGATGGTCTCACGGAGCCATGTTCTTTCCATCTCCTAGAGGACCCGCTGCCCGCCTTACTGCTGGCATGACACAAGGTACCAAGGTCCCCTGAGTCAGGCTGAATTTTTTATTTTTTGAAACTACTGGGATATTTGGATATTTTCTAGAAACAGGAATGTTAATTAAATATGACTGGGGTTAGGAGGGCAAGGTGAGGAATGTATTTCACTCTACATCTTGCATTAAACCTGATTTGACCCTCTCCTATTCCCCACTGTGCAATCAGCAGAATGGTGAGGCGGAAACCTCTGACCTCTCCCGGAAGTGCAATCTTGTCCTGGCCTTGGGAAAACTCTGAAGCCTGGTTTTCCTCATCCTAGAAAAAAAGTTAAAGGGCCTTCGTCCCCTCACATGTTTTTAAGCACAGAACCTCCAGGAAATTGAACTGTTCACTTCAACACTATTTTCAGTGATCTCTCATGTTGCTGGGCCCCAAGGGAACCTTCCCACCCTCCCCACTGTGGCATCTCCCTTCCCCCGACCCCTTCCCACTGGTTCCCACACTCACTGAAGAAGGAAGGTCAATCCAAATACATCTGTCCACATCTCTGGAATGCCACAGAGGAGTAACAGCTGTTGACCTCTGTTCCAAACACATGATCCTGTTTGTCCCAAAAGTAGTTTGGATGAACTCCAGCTAATATATACAATCTCCACTTCCTATGGAGAATGGAAGCCCGAGAGACAATATTTCCCACATGTGCTCTGGTCTCAAAACAACCTGCTTTCAGGTACTGGATCCTTTTATACTAATAATAACATTAAAAATTATAAGAGCAATTGTAGCAAAAATGTATTAAGCATCTCCTATGTGCCAGATGTACCACTAAGCTAAAAGCACCTCAAGTTTTTTAAGTTCTAATTTTTCCTTTAAGTTTTAGAAAAAGAAGTATTTTCCTCTAAGGCACTCTCTACATTTCCACATCTTCATACACCACACACACACACACACACACAAAGACACACACCCCTTTACTAACTTTCTATGTTTACGGGTGATAAGTTGAAGATATTATGTTTACTCCTAGAAATGGTGGAGGAGGGAAAAGAAAGGTAAAGAGAAAAAACAAAACATCTATAACTGAGATGGTACAAGAAGCCCAACAGTAAGGGAGCAAGAATGTTATAGGGTGACAGAGGGTGACTACACTTCCCTTGGTAGCACTGAGTAATGTGTACAATTGTGGGGAGCAAGGCTTCGGTCTGAGGCAAGGTCCAGACAAATGTAGTACTTAAGGTTCCATCCAGAAAAACCCATTAACACCACAATGTGTATGGTGTCTTTCATACACAGTCTGGAGGAAAATTTCAGACTAAACTTGTTTAGTTTCTATTACATGAGAGGCCGTATGTATTATATATGTATTATGTATAGCCTATATATATAGGCTGCTCAGATTTGAAGTGACTAGAAGCTAACTCACCATTCTCTTCATCAAAGGGACAGAATCTATACTGGAAACACAGGGAAATCTCACCCGTGTCAAGATATCTAATCTACTCTGATTTCTCATGCTGTTGTTCATTGTGTGAAGTTTATCCAGCTTTACTATGCCAAATTGTTATAGGAATTTTCTAGAGAAATGGGAATTATTTAGTGGGCTTCAAAGCAGGACAAACAAGAGTAGGAAATCTAGAGTGATCTTGAAAAGGCACTTACTCATTCACCCAATAAGCCCATGGTAGGTGCCCGCGATGGAGAAGGCCTTGTTCTACACCCTGAGGGTTCCGGGGAGACTCCGGTCTGGAAGAAATCCTGAGGAAGAAGCTCCTAACTTGCTTAGAGAAACTTCTCAGGGCAAGGATGCTACAGTTAGGAGGATAAACAAAATGGGCCCGGTCAGCAATGGGGAAGAATGGGAACTTCCTTCTGGGCAAAATATATACTATTTGCAAAACCCCAAAAATATATGGCTTATTTAAGGAACCACAAGAAGCCCATTGTGGCTGGAGCAGGAAGAACAGTGAGGAAAGGCAAGGGAGGTGACAGGCACTCAGGGCAGTCACGCCGCCGCGGGAAGAAGTTTGCTCTTTGTCCTGAGAACAGTCTGGGTCGGCTGCCTGTCTGGGCTGCTGACTCTGTCTTAAGAGCATCAGCAAGCCGGGTGCAGGCTTTCAGATAGGTTTAATCTCTTACATCAAAGCCAATTGATTGATATCAGCTGCCCGAATCACAGTGGTGAATAAGGATTTCTGAGACAGCATTCGGATTCCAAAGGAGCATGGGAAAAGTGGGCAGGGGAAAGACAGGAATGGCTCTCTGTGGCTTCCTGACCAGGATTACAATAAAGCCACAAACACAGATCAGATTGCAGCCGACTCTTCCCCACCTGTCCCTTAAATCTTGGCATCTCTCCATTGTTGGCGTTTGAGGAGGCAAACAAATTATTCCCTTCTATTTGCTAATTCAGTCCTAAATCAAGTAGAACTAAAAAAGACAAGGGAGTCAGGCCAGTGGAGATGCAAATATGGCTGCTGAGGTGTTACCCGAAGCTGTGCCTAAGACGGGCAGCCCCAGTAAGCACCGCAGAATCAGGCACTCTTACCCGCTGGTTGGGGCATTGCTAGAAAACCCCAGGCCCCACGTCCAAGAGCAGAGTCTTGACCACCACACTACCACTGGGGCCAGAGCAGAACACTGCTCTCGGCACACGAATGAGTCCTAATCATGGGGACAGGAGGCAGCAGGAGCCAGAGGGAGACGTGAGTTCAGGAGGAGGATCTGGTTAAAGTAGAAGACACAGGGAGGCAGGCGTGTTTTCGTGCTCAGACAAGGAAGATGCTGCAGAAAGCAAGACTGAAGAGGTAAGATGGGATCATTTGTAGGAGGAAAAGGAAGGGGTGATAGGAACTGGGCCTGAATCATAATCTAATACCCCAGCGTTAATTAAAAAGGAGGACACTTCTTTGAGACTAGCACATTTTTCTAGGAAAACAGAAGTTACAGCAGGCTGTAACTGACCAGGCACTTTTCAGTTCACACACATTATCTCCTAGAAACCTGTGTGGGGAGCCGTTATTGTTGGTTCACTTGACAGAGGAGAAGACTACTAAGTAGCAGAAGAGCCCTGGAACACACTGATCCGGCTCTGAAACTAATCTCGGGGAAGTTAAAATCTCTGATTCCATGTTCTGTGCCATGAAACCATCATTCCATTAAGCCATCCCTTTAGAAAGAGCTTCCACTAGACCATAAATCAACAGGGGAGGCATTTTCAGAAACCATCCTTCAGCTCGCGTGGTGGAGAGTGGAGGATGGGAGCAAGTGAATGACTTCTTAAACTTTAAATTCCATTTCTAAAATCTCTGAAAAAGTGAACAAACATCCCTTTTTCCCTCTTGTCTCCCTCTCTTCAAGATTCAGAAATAGAGGGACACTTGAGTGGCTCAGTCAGTGAAGCATCTGATTCTTGATCTCAGCTCAAGTCTTGAGCTCAGGGTTGTGAGTTCAATCCCTGCACTGGGCCCCGTGCTGGGCATGGAGCCTACTTTAAAAAAAAAAAAAAAAAAAATGCAGAAATAGAACTATTTTAATTTCAGCAAAGGGGCATAAAAGGATTTCTTATCTCTGGGTGCTACCTCAGACGTAGGAAACCAGGCTGAGTTCTCAGAGCTTGCTATCAGTGCTTTGTCTCTGCAGAGAAATTAGACTTCCTAAAAATAGTACCTATCAGGTGGCTAAGCCGTGGGAGGTGGCAGACTGGCTAATAATTTGCATTGTGTGTGTTTGCGATGTCACCTCTGAGGACCCTGAGGCTATAGCCCAAGGAAATGGGGAAGGCTCAGGCTTTTTCCAGGAGGTCAGTGAAGATTATGTCTGCCCTTTTCTGGCTGTCTACTTAGGAAAGCGTTGTGAAAATCCACTTTTTGTACCCAAAATAATGGACGTATTCCCTCCTCTCTCTCTCTAGTGTCCCTAGATTAGTCCCTCTCTTTTCATTTCTCAGAAACTCAGTCTGCATAAACATGGAGTTGATGAAGATTTATTGCCGCATTCAGAAGACAAAAACATTTCATATGAAAGTGGACATGTGGACATTCAGTCCCCAAAATTCCTATTACATCCAACCGGCAAGACTGTGTCCATAAAGTCTGGCAGTTCTTAGCTTTTTTGTGTGTTTGGGACCCATTGGCAATCTGGAAGCCTAAAACCCTTCTCACAAACACATTTGAAATGCAAAACAATAAAATACATAGGATAGCAAAGAAAACCAGAAGTACCGAAGTGCAGTGCTCAAGTATTTTTAAAACATGATATAGTAATAAATGTGCTATATAACACATTAAATAACAAGACCTAGCTATGGCTTGATAACTAATGTTATCATTAATGTTCAAGCAGTGATACTCATAAGTGATATTTTGAGATATCCCAACAACTATGGGATATGAAAATATCTGTGATTTCACTGATGACAAAGTCACAAGTACTGCTGAAATCACTGTGATTTGTGGCCTAAGTATATTGTTGCAATGCTAAATCTCAGCTAGAGGGGTTAGTGAGAGCAAAGATGTAATTTTTTTCCTGCCCGAGATTACATCAGACCCCTGCTTAAGAACCCCAGAATAAACTAGTGCATCTGGCTGATGTCAGCAGCTCGTCTACTAACCTGTGGGTCACACACACGCACACACACACACACACACACACACACACACACCACACCCCAAGCACTGCATGCCCTGCAGTCTCAACAGGAATTGGACAGGATCTTAATGATATTCGAAGGACACTTCCCAGATGTCTAATAGTCTGAAAGATCAAGGAGCAGAAAGTGCAAATAACATTAGAGACGTCAATGCCAGTATTCTCTTTAGCCCTCAATTCCCAGAGCTGACGGGGCATGGATGGCCACTCTCAACCACAGTTTTCTCGTGTGGGCCTGATACTGGACCAGACTCATAAGCTCTACAGCTCCATCTGCACTTGTTTTGCTCCTGCATTTTATTTATTTATTTATTTAAAGATTTTACCCATTTATTTGACACAGAGGGAGAGAGATCACAAGTAGGCAGAGAGGCAGGCAGAGAGAGAGGGGGAAGCAGGCTCCCCGCTGAGCAGAGAGCCTGATGTGGGGCTCGATCCTAGGACCCTGAGATCATGACCTGGGCTGAAGGCAGAGGCTTAACCTACTGAGCCACCCAGGCGCCCCCTTCTCCTGCATTTTAGATGAATTCCAACTTTCTGTTCTGCCCGCCATTCCTCAGCAGGGTGAGACCTATGGTGCTGAGACTTTCTACACCCATGGAAGGACCATGCTCAAGCCCAAACCTCTTGCTCTGCAGGATAACCTCAAGCCCCCTGAGCACTCCCGCAAGCACCCCACATTTTCCATTTGATATTGTCCCGGACAGTGGATCAAAAAAATCCTTGGAGCACTTCTGCCAGTTAGAGCGTAATCCACCCCCCAACCCCCCACTCTGCTGCAGACCCATTTCTGCTGAAACACCCATTTCTTTTTTTTTTATTATTATTTCAGTGTTCCAAGATTCATTGTTTATGATCCATACCCATTGCTCCATGCAATATGTGCCCTCCTGAAACACCCATTTCTTTTAGACGTTGGGTTGTTCACATGAGCTCTCTCCTCTGTCCCGAGATGTGCTTCTCCTCCTGACAATCATTTCTGGCCACCTTAGATAAATTAGGTACTTCTTTCCTTCCCTATCTCAATATCAGTTTATTTTTTTCTAATGCCCTCAATGTATAACCATTTTATATATTTGTGCTTTTGTCTATCTCTTCCATTAGAGGCTAAACTTCTTAAGGCCAAGACCATATCTGGCTTGTTTCCCTTTATAGCTCAACGCCAGTGCAATGCCTAGCACACGATAGGTGCTCAATAAAAACATTGGCAAGTGCATTCATCAGTAATGAGCATTCCTTTTTACAATCTACAGCTTTATCATCTATAAGGTACACACTGAGCTTTTGTAGCAGAGCAGAGATGGAAGGTAAGGCAGAGTCAAGTATCAGATGGCATATATTCAAAAGTGTTCCTCTGCTTTATGGGGCAAATTGGTATCCCATTTGGCCTAGTCTGACTATCTGTCACCTGTTGATCCAACTGCCACAGTTTACCATACTTGCTATGCCAATCTCTAACTGGTGTGGATAATTCTGTGCCTTCCTTCTCTGATACCAGGGAAGATGATGGAAGGAAGTAGAGTTGTTTAATCTCTGGAGCCATAGTGTTTGGTGCCTCAGCGATGCTCCAATCCTAGCTGGCCAGGCACTCCTTTGGAATAGTAGTCCCCCTCCCTGAAATTCACATCCTTTACAAGCCATATCTTCATGCACAGATGACTAATGAGCATGGTATTCAGTGATGGGCCTGTTGGTGTGGGCTGGAAAAGACAAAGGCAAATGAGGCATGCCCTCAAGTGGCTCAAGACAGACAAGTAAACCATTAGCAACTTGTACAAAGTAAGCTTCTGCTTTTACATTGAAAGGACCAGAGAGCATTATCTGGGTTCATATAGACATTCTCTTTGCAAAATGTCTGAAACACTATTTAAATGAACCAACATAAGGGCACTAGAGATATATTCGTGTGTGTGTGTGTGTGTGTGTGTGTATTCATTTCCGCCCATCTCTCACAAGATCCTGAAAGTGAATCTCCCTCCAAGGGCCACATGAACCAGACTCCACCATTTCACATGCTTACTGTTGCTTTAAGGGAATGTCTGGAGTTACAGCGCTGCCCAGCCCAGTACTCACAATGGAACATTTTCCTTGGAATTACCTCACTCCCAATGACCCACACAGGAAATAATTATTTTGGTAGTCGCCAGTAAACAGTGAAACACACTTACTTGAAAAATAAGCTCTTTTTGACCCTGTAAGACAGTGGCTTCACAAGCATAGCTGAGCTTAGTTTCTACCCAAATTCAATAATTTTGTACGTAAATGGTGCCTTATTCTTGGATTGTGGGTTCCCAGATCCAGGCCACACTTCAGAGTTCTGCCAAAACACTACAGCAAACAGTGGTTTCCTTGTGTTTCTGGCTAAAGAAGAATGTAGCATCAAAGAAAAATTCGATTTCTTTCTTGGGAGAGAATATGGAAATTCCATGGATGTCCTAGCAACAAATTCAAACACTGTAGTTGTGTCTGAGAAAGTACTTCTGCTCTTATAGACATCATTTGTGGGGAATGCCAGAGAAATATGGCAACGTTTGGACGAAATGACAGTTCTGGGCAAGATTTTTGAGTCTAAGTGAGAAGTCCAGATCTCCACTCTCTATTCTAGCTGAGGCTTAATTTCACAGGCCTTTCTTTTTCTCTGTAACCCCCCAAGAAGCAGCACCAGACATGAATTCTACAGAAATCTGAGAAGAATCATGCTACCTGTTGAAACAGATGAATTGCAATAATGAAGCTGTGTTCTCAACTAAAACTGACTCTATTCTACTAAAATTTAAAGTCACTGGTTAGGATAAAGGCTTGACTGCTTTGACAGAGACGTATAATAATACTGGTCAAACACAATCAGTGGTTTTTCCCTCTCAGCTAACAGTCTGGGAGTGAGCAGTCCTGGACTGGTATGGCAGCTCAAAGCTCAAGGTCCAGACGCCTTCTATCATGTACTTCCGCAATCCTTGGACCCACATGGTCCAGGGTGGATTGCCCTCACACCAATGTCAGAGGCAACCAGAAAGTATGATGAATAAAGGGAGGGCTTTCCCCTTCCTTTTAATAAATAACACCATTTCTGCCTATATCCCATTGGCCAAAACCTAATCAAGGCTTCAAGGCTGTTCCCAGCAACATACTAGGGGTTACTATGGGAAAAAAGGGAGAATTAATACCAAGAGGCAGCCAGCGGTTTTCTGCAATTGTCAATTTTCATGTTAATGCTTTGATGATGGTTAAGTCACCAGAAGACACAGCTTCTTTGCCTGCAAAGCTATTGCATTGTGCCACCCTCCAAAATGAGCCCATTTGTCAGACCACTCATGCCTGTACGGTACACCAGTAGGCCTAAGGAAGGAAAGGCCATGAGAGCAGAATCCCCGACCTGTGCACTTTGTGTAGCAGTCTCTGGCCAGATCGGTACACAGGGCTGTACCTCCTCCTGGAAAATTCATCTGCCAATGGCTCTGGTGGTTCTGAGTATTGTCATCATTTATTCAAACCAAAGGCATGAATTTGGTTACCTTAACACCCAGAGGTTATCCCGTGGTTGTGAGGATCACCTTGTCTATCCTGGCTTCTCTATAGCCCTGGTAGGAAAATAATGTAGTCACGAGTCAGAGGCACAGGCAATTTCAACTTTGGACAGGAGGGAGTATTTCTCCAACCTTGAAACCCAGAAAGAATAACCTAGAACAAGAGAGGGCAACATGCTAACCTGGACTTTTTTCCGTGAGCTTCTGAGGTCACTCCAAGAAATAAGTTGTGAGTAAAGGAGGCGAGGGAGTAATTGATCCAGCCCTCTTCCTGTAGTCATTTTGGAGTGAGACTCATGGACTCCAAAAGGTATAGAGAATTCCTGAGCAGGGACCTCCCAGAGATTTTCATTCATCAAGGAGGAAGGAGTGAGGGGCTCTGTGCTGAATGGATTAGAATCTCACCTGGTGTTTACACCAAACTTCAGGATGTGCTTAATATCCTGACATGAATGGGCCATCACTTGGCAGCAGACAACAGCACCTGTCTACAGTATGTGGTCTGGTCATATAAACGTAATAATAGTTATGTTCATATCAAGTGATATAAAAACCAAAGATATGGATGTTCAATATCTTAAAGACAAGCTGTGAAGTGAGTCCTTAAATGGGGCCAGATTGAAATAATGCCTACCTGGAAGGATGATATCGGAAAGTGAATTTGTTGTGTCTTATTAGCAGAAATGGTGATACATTATTACTAAATTATGATAAAGTCACAGCCAAAAAAAGTCTCTGAGGTGAGAAATTTCCACATTAAAAGGGAAAATCATCATCATTTGACATAAACTTGTAAAGTATGAAAGTATAGCCAATTACAGTAGATTTTGTAAAGATTTTATTTATTTATTGAAGAGAGAGAGAGAAAGAGTACAGCAGTGAAAGGGGCAGAGGGAGAGAGGGGCAGAGGGAGAGAGAGGCAGACTCCCCACTGAGCACGGAGCCTGACTGGGGGCTTAATCTCAGGACCCTGAAATCATGACCTGAGCCGAAGTCAGATGCTTAACTGACTGAGCCACCCAGGTGCCCAGACAGTGGATTTTAGTGATTTTTATATAGCACATGTGTCATGGCTGATTTATAATATAGTTGATCACGCATGTGTATACTATAGGACAATAAAATCCTAACAACGATTTTAATCACAAAACTAATCCAACTTCCAACTGAGATCTCCAGTCAGGGAACATTAGGACATCCTCTTCCTGTTTCTGCCTTGTCCAAAAGCTGGAACAGAACTCTTGGAAGGGATCCAAGACGTCAGGAAGAAATTATTTTAAGTGCTGTTATGCTTGGGAGAGGCAGTGGGACAACATGAATTGAGCTCTATATCTGAATCTGTGTATAGTAACAATAAAGCACGCCCTAAAAACACTCCACTATGTTAATTTCTGGCAATGGACAAGGGAAATTGCACAAATGTTATTCACCCAGGCCTATTTAGTCACTCCTTCCTCTGCTCGCTTAGCACATGGTACGTCCCTCCAGGAGCACTTACCTCATTCATTACATTGCGACGACTTGTTCACACGCCTGTCTCCAGCACTGGCCTGTGACATAGGAGCGGGTTAAGAAGACTAGCTCTGGGGCCAAACTGCCTAGATTTTGAATCCTGGCTCTGCCACTAATTTCTGTTACTTGGAGCAAGTCCCTGAAACTTGCCAAGCCTCAACTTCTTCATCTATAAAATAAATCTAGCAATGTATCTGTCTAATACGTTGGCTGTCAACATTTTGTGACGAATGAATGAAAAACATGTCCCGCCTTAGGGTATATCTTCAACAACTATCTGTTCTTCTGACCACCAGATGACCATCCAGAGATAAATCACATCCGATTCACCTTTGCATTCCCAGCATCTATAGGGTGTCCAACTCCTGGAAGTCTGTAAGTTAATTGAATCAATTAATGAGAAAATGAGGTCAAGAAAAGGCAGTCCCCTCTAATATTCTTAACTCACTCTGCTCCCAGGCAGTAGAAAGAATTCTCTGCCTGGGAGATTTGGGAAAAAGAACTAGGCAGGAGCAGCACAGGCTCACCCCTCTTTCTCTTGAGAAAGAGCAGCCATCAAGGGGTACATACTGGATTTTAAGCTTCCAGCTGTGCCCTGGTAGGTAGACCTGACCCTTTCCTCCTTATCTTCCTTTGGGGGAGGAGGCAAACTGCCCGCAGGAAGCAGGCATTCTCTACCTTCCTCCAGAAACAGGCTCTCCCCCACATGGTTTGGTGCCAAAGAAGACTGATGAATTCTGGGCTCTAGCGGTAGACTCAGAGGCTGTCACACGAAGTCATTCCCTCCAACCTACCTTGACCCATCACAAACATGCTCTTTCGGCTTCCACCTGCCATTCATTTGGATTATTTCCTAGTATATTCTGTTTACTGAGCCCTCTTCAAAACCCTAACATTGGCTTAATAACGAAAAGAATTTTTTCAGATTTTTAATCTTTCAGAATCTTAAGGAAGTGTTGCTCTTGGGAGGAACTGAAGGCACATGAAACTCTGGAGAGTTGAAGAATCGGAAGAGTAAAGTGCTGGTTCTTTTTTTCCTCTCCAGACCTGGTCTTGGTTTTTCTCCTCTTTGCTGGACCTGGAGAGGCTGGCCACTTTGGCTGCATCGTCTGGACTCTCTCGCCTTCCAAACGGGTCCCAGCTGTTGGAGAAGCCTGAGGGTGGGGAGAGACTGAGACTGAGTGTTTGTTCTGTCTGCTCCTTGCCTGACTGGCGGGGTTTGGGCAGCGGCTGCATTCCTCTCCTTATGGCCACAGCTCCTGTTGGCTGCCCCTCCCATGGCTACGTTCATGCTGGGTTCTCTAACACCACTTGCTTCTGTGTCCCTTCAGGCCTGGGAGCAGTAGCAGCACCCCGACATTGCTAGTTCCCTGGGTGCTTCATCATCTTCATTAGTACCCTTAACCCAGCCCGCACCCCTGTAAAGAGTCCTTTTGTTAAAGTCTCCTCAGTGAAATCTTTGAGTGTGCCAACTCCTTGCCCCCAGGACCCTGATGGAATAAATGATGAAGAGTAACAACAAAAAGGGGTGCCTGGGTGGCCCAGGGTCCTGAGATGGAGCCCCATGTACTGGCTCCCTGCTCAGCAGGGAGTCTGCTTCTCCTTCTCCCTCTGCCCCACCCCCCTGCTCATGCACGCTCTCTCTCTCTCTCTGTCTCAAATAAATAAATAAAATCTAAAAAAAAAAGAAAAATGAGTAACAGAAAGACCCTTTTGGAGATAGTCACATTGGGCATGCAGAGGCTGATGTCGCTAAACAAAAAAATTACCCTTCTTCTAATTACACTTCATCTATAAACTTTCTGATAAATTGGCTTTCCATGTTGTTCTAGCTAAAGAAATAGAAGACTCTTATCAGGCTGTCTCTACCTACAGGTTCTCTGGATGGTACAATATCTCCTCTCAAATCAGAAGATTGTTATTGTGCTTTATAAAAATAGTGAATGGAAAGTCAAAGGGAAGTGGAGGTGGTAGAATTAACTTAGTTTACTTTTAGTTCTATGGAAAAAAAAAAAATCACAGAAGTGAAGGAGTGACATTATAAGATAAAGAACTCTAAGATCAGTGTTCAAAGATAAAGAATCTGAGGTTTACCAGGCACAAGCTTCTGCAAACATAGCCTCTACATGAGCTTGGGCATATAGACCCAATTTTTGTTTTCTAACTAACTTATTTCCATCTGCCTTTTTATATTTCAATGTGTTTGCCTATTTACCAGTGTTTACGAGTACGGGCAATTTCTCACCGCCTTAAACTTCAATGCAAGAATGAATTCTGGCTCACAAGATAGCATCAGTAAAGATCAGCACTCTGAGAGGAGGCAACAGCCAAACAATAGTAACTATTCTGAAAAAAAAAAAATAGTAACTATTCTGCAGAAAAAGTGAAAAGCACAAAAACAAAAATCCTCAGTCCAGCATTTCAAACCTTTCACAATCCAAAACCACCACACCCAGTAAACTCACTAAACTCAGAAATACACCATGCTCCTTCCTGCCATTTGTCCTTTGCTCATTCTATGACCCTCACCTGAAACAACTTCCCCATCCCCTCTGTCTATCCCAATGCTACCCTTCAACCTTCGACACCCCATTGCTCCAACAATGCTTTTCCCAGCATGGCAGACCAGTGTTTTCTGTCTTCTGAGGACCTCCCGCACTTACTAACTTGCCACTCACCAAATTACATGTCACTTCTTTATTCCTTGAGCCATTTCACTGTCTCCCTCCAAAGTTATTCCTGGAGTAATTCTTGGTGATTTCAATATCCTTCCAATAGAATGTGATCTCTCATAACCTTTTTATTCACTCCTATTGAGTTGTCCTCTACAACACTTGGGCCACCCCGTCCTATCTTGTCATTACCATTGACTGTACCCCTTTCGTAATCTCAATTTCAAGCATTCATTCTCCAACCAATTACAACCTCCGATATTTCAGACGATTCTAGCACCTCAAACCCCTCCAGTCGACCATGCCTACCATCCTTTCTCTCCTGCCCTTTTTGTTCTCATGTTCCTCCTTTTCCAGCTTAAAGATAAGATCTATTACTATACTCTCTAACTCACATACACCTTAACTCCCTAGACCTTCTCTCCTGCCTTCATAGCCCTCTGGGAAAACCCCAAGCCTTGTTAAATTCAAAGCCCTACCTTTTCTGTACCTGTAATTGAGCATGGCTGGGGATAGCACACAACTCCTTTGACTGTTCTCAATTTAAATTTGAGACACTCCTTATTGACTCTTTCTAAAGTATTCAACTTGGTGTTTGTGGAAACAATAATCCTCTTTCTTTTTGTTTTCATAGGCTTACCTGCTATTTCATTAAATGAAAACTAAATATAGAAAAAATTCAAGTGGTGGTAACAGGTTTGGGAATGAACCAAGCTGTCTCTTAGTAAGCATATAATCAGCTGAGGAGAACAGAAGCGTGAGTTATAGTAGTGAGCAGCCTACCACTCTGGAGTGTTCAACTTCCCATGGATCTCAGCCATGAGAGTGTGGAGAAGCTCTCTTAATCTGGCAAGTGAGTTTCTTGGGGGTCAGTTAAGAGAATGTCTACTGCACATATACACGTGAAAACTATAGATCCTGTCAATTAGATTCTGTAAATAAGCAAAAAAGGATTTACTTCCTACCACTTCATTATTGCCAAGATGGAGTCTATTTGAGCCCAGGTTTGTTAGATTTATAGTGAGGCTATTGAGAAGCCTGTCAATTTGCCTCAGGGTCTTCCATCATGTATTAACCATGCTACTATTTGGGTTTCATCCCACGATGGTCATTTCCTAGTTACTGCTATAACATAAATATCCAATTCTTTAAGAGAAAATAGTTTCACATGGAAGTAGATTATCTCCTCTGCACAGCATGAAGATAATATGAAGGGCACGTTTCTAAATGATTTATTTTCATTATCACCCCCAACCCAGGAACATTTTTAGACATTTTTTTCTACTTACTTCCTACCCCATGAAAATTAATATCATAGATGTAGTTTATATCTGTTTATATAAGCACATATGCTTATACATTGAAAAGTAATATTTTACACACATACACACAAGAACCAGTTGTCGCCTCCTTGAGAACGTTATCACACTGTTGAAAATACATGATTTAGGGTATATGAAGTATATCCTATATATGACTTTTTACATAAAAATTGTGTATATTTAAAGTGTACAACACAGTAACTTGATATACATATACATAGTGAAATGCTAACTATAGTCAAGCTAATTAACATATCATCTCCTCATATAGTTACCTTTCACATGTGTGTGGTGAGAGCCCCTGAGATCTACTCTCATAGCAAAATTTCAGTATACAATACAGTATTCTAGCTACAGTTGTCATGTTGTATATTACATCTCTAGACTCAGTCATCCCACAAGACTATAACTTTGTACCCTTTGACCGGCATCCTCCCACTTCCCTCACCTTCCCACCTTGGTAACTCCCATTCTACTCTCTGTTTCTATAATATAATCCTTATTTGGCTGTTATCTGTGGCTGACAAGGTGAACACAGGGCCCACGAATTTGGGGAAGTGGTCTATTTCAATTGTGGGGCTGTCAGTAGTGTTTCACGCCTTTATTTTTTCATTTCTTTTATTCCATCTTTCTTAATTAGCTGTCCTTATTCTTAACAATTCCACTCTCCTGTTTTTATTAAAATGGCAAGCAATTCAATACCAGACTAGGACTAAAGATCATATTTTCATCAAGAATAGCATGACATGGGGCACCTGGGTGGCTCAGTCGTTAAGCGTCTGCCTTCAGCTCAGGCCATGATCCCAGGGTCCTGGGATCGAGCCCTGCATCGGGCAACCTGCTCGGCGGGATGCCTGCTTCTCCTCTCCTGCTCCCCCTGCTTGTGTTCCCTCTCTCGCTGTTTGTCTGTCAAATAAATAAGTAAAATCTTTAAAAAAAAAAAAAATAGCACAATATTAGGCAACAGTGGCAAATAAGCCTTTCCTTTTCAAATGATTAGAAGTTTCCTTGATCAGAGAAATACAGTATCTGTGAAAAGCATTGTCCATTACTACCACACACCACTTCATGGGCCCCCTTCTGCTCCATGCTTATTTACCGTCAGTAATATATGTATCATTAATTATTAGCAACACAGCCCAGAGGCCCACATGACAGCATTCAGGGGGGATAAAAGAAAAGAAAAAAAGACAAACAAGACAAAAAATAGAAAAGAAAAGAATATTGGGGTTTTTTCCCTAATTTATATCCATAATTCTCAAAAGGAGCTATGAAACATCAACTTAAGAGTAGCATGCTGTCCTACTATATTAAAGAGGTCACTTTGCTCCTCCAGTGTCCACCTTCAATACTGAAGTTATTTTAAGTTATTTTCTTAGATCTGGAGCCAGAAAGAAAAATATGCTGTGTCATGTATAATTATTCCATAAGCTTCTAAGAGTAGTCTTCCTGACATTTGGAGAGCAGTGCAAATGACGACTATGCTTATTTTCTATCTCTGTAACTATTTATCCTTTCACAAGCTCAGTATGCAAGAACGTACACCCTGATTATAGATGATGGTAATTTTTTGAGCTCCAAAACTTCCATGCAAAACAAGGTTCTGACTCACTAAGTATCAAGACCATTGGGAAACAACTTTAGGGAAAATCAGACTGGTGTTTATCAAAAAGCGTTTTTTGCCATTAGCAACTGAACCAAGCCAAGCAGCTGAAATATCTAGAATAAATATTAATTTTTGCCCTTTTCCTTATAGAAATTATGCATCTTGAGTTTAAAAACTTCATCACTAAAGGAGTATAGAGGAGGAGAAAGGAAGAAAACATGAATTACATTTCTTACAGACATCCAAAAATCTAACAAAACTTAAAATGCTCCTGCTATTTTGTGCTAAAATATTTTATTTCAATATTTTTACCTACACTGTCCCTTTTGGTAGAGTTAGAAATTAGATACCTGTTAATTATTTATATGAAGTCTGTCCTCTTCCATCAGTCTATCTGCTTCAGAAGAACCAATGCCATGGCTACTTTGCTCACCATGACATTCCCATGACAAACACAGACCTGCACATAGTAGATGCTCAGTAAATTTGGTAAGGAGTGAATAAATTGGATGGGAGGAAGGACAGTTTGATATTTTTCTTTCAGTGCAAAATGATGCTGCAACCACATCAATTTATATTATTCATTCATCTTGATTTCTTTATTTGCCCATCACAGAGCTCTTTTGTCCCAGGACAGAGACTATATATTTTTTTTTTCCTTTTCAGGACAGAGACTATTAAGACACAGTCCCTGACCCTAAGAGACACAATTCAGAGGGGGAAACCAATATATAAAACAATTAATCATAGTACACAGGGATATAAGAATTATTACATACCCATGCAAGGGGGAGAGAGAGAGAGAGCAATCCAATCGTCTCCTATTGAAATCAGAATTGTATCTCCACCAGGCAACCAGTGAAGGGTAGAAAAAATAAATTTGAACTGGAGGGGTTTTTTTGTTTTGTAACAGGATCATTGAAAATGAAGTCAAACTAAATTGAGGACTTTGTCCATCTAACTCCATTCAGGTCTTGAGAGAGAAATCTCCTCTGATCCCTCTTCACACACACACACACACACACACACACGATTCCTCTTCACATGCATACACTGGGTTAGGTCTCCCATCACACACAGTGGGAAGTCCATGAGGCCAAAACACATGTCTGACTATCCGCCAACTGTCTTAGCCCTAGAGCCTAGACCTATCTCAGGCACAGAGATGGTGCTCAATAAATGTTTGATGAATAAAGTTTCCCTTGCAATATATTTGTCTTTCTCTTTTCAAACCAATTTATCTCATTTTCCTTTCTATAAATTGAAAAAAATAATTCCTTTCTCTAAAGAATGTCCTTTGCCTTTTCCTTCAAGATGACTATTTTTTCTAAATGTTTAAAGACGCGATCATTTAATAACTTGAAGCAAATTGCCCTTTATGCATCTACACACAGTAGGGAATTAGACCTGAATTGTATATTTGAGGCTTCTTCCTCCACCCCTGCCAGGTACCCCAAACACCGGGCCTATATATGTAGATTGCCAGAATAGGTTCCCCATGGCATTTCTCCTTACCTCTTATTCACATAATTTCTGAAGGATTAGACTGAAGAAGGGAGTCTTTCTTCTAGAGAGTAGTTAAAGATTGGTGTTCTCAGGGGAACAATGAACGTTAGCATTCACTCTCTGCACCCAAAACTAATTATTACCCTCTGCTTTACGAAAGGGAGGAGGACAGAATTAAGATGCTGGTTTCAGGCTTGAAGTGTTCCAGAGACTTTGCAACAGAAACTTAAGGGAGTATCCTGAAAAAGGTTTCAATCATAAGGCACCAAGTTCTGAGGTCAATGAGTCTTGTGTTTGGTCCTTCCCCAGACCCGGTGGCAGTCAGAGAGAGATATTTTAAGTCATGGCAAGGCCATGTGGCAACCTCAAAAACCACACCCTTTGAATGTGAGCCTTCTCCACCAATGTTGGACAAGTCTGGCAAAGGGCAAGAAATAAGGGCTTTGCTATGGGGAGACAAACCCCATTGAAATGCTGTTGCTTTTTTTAAAAAAAGTTGTTATTATCATTTCCTTGTTATTTTATTTACCAAATGTTATGCTGAAAATTGAAAAACTCAGTCAAATTTGGAAGTTTCCAATGTCCAGATGTGTCCTAGATACAGCCTAGATGTCAGGAAGAGGCTTGAATTGATTTAAATATGAGGTATTTTTTTTCTTACTGTAGAAATATTCTGAATTATCCACAGTCTCTCACATGACCCTTGGAGGAAATAGGGAAATATAGTGACTGAGGAAGAATAATATTGCCCCCATAAATATTGGCTAAAGCAGACATGTGATGAGAGGAAAAAAATTTCACAGTTTCTCTTAATAGTGTCTTTTTCTCACACACACAAATGATTACTAAAAGAAAATATAAGGATTTTTAAGTATGTATATATATTTTTAAGTATATATATATATAAATGTTTTTTGATGTTTCAGTTCCAACATATAAGATGTTATACCATTTTATACTAATTTTAAAAAGTGATACAACTGAAATCTGCTGGAATTTCCTATCAGTTATTATGCCATCTAGAAATAGGGATGTACCCTAGTTTCCTTAAGTTAAACTAACTCAAACTCAAGTACCACTTGATTAGTCCGGGGATAGCTGCACAAAGAGCATCTCTGGATGACCTGGGTTCGAGTACCAGCTCTGCCACTTACTACTCACCTGGAAAATAAACCAAAGAATTGCTCTAAGATTCCTCCTAATGCTAGCATCCCAGAATCCTCTAATCCCCTACAATTTCACTGGAGACAAATCAAGGGGGCACTGAGTCAAAGATCCAAGCCATGTCTGCCCAGATAGACTATGCAGCTATTTCTTCACTGGACTTTCATGACTTCCTCATGAGTCTTGTGAGCCTAGAAAAATCTACTACTTTGTATTTTGGATTTTGTTTTTGTTTTTGCAAGGATGCACAGTAAAGCAATGGAGAAATGAAAATCTGAAAAACATCAGCTAATACTTCAAAAATTGCAATAAATTTGGGAGTCATAAGCTTATAAAATATTGTTGAAGTTATAAAATTTGAAAGAAATCACGATGAGAAGATAATACACAGAAGGAAGGAAGGAAGGAAGGAAGGAAGGAAGGAAGGAAGGAAAGAAGGAAGGAAGGAAGAAAGGGAGGGAGGAAGGAAGGAAGGAAGGGAAGGGAAGGGAAAAGGGAAAGGGAAGGAAAAAGGGAAAGGAAAAGGGAAGGGAAAAGCAAAGGGAAAAGGGAAGGAAGGGAAGGGAAGGGAAAGACTGAGGACTGAAGGAAGTAAGCATAGGAAGAAAAGTCTTACACTGCGTAATGTATGTAATTGTTGAATCATTTTATTGGACACCTGAAACTCATACAACACTGTATGTTAATTATACTTCAATTAAAAAAAGAAGAGAAATCTTAGAAGGAGTCTGAAAAGGAGAATCAATATAGGTATAAAGAAAACAGTAGAGCTTTGGAAGAAACCAGGGAAGAGATTGCTTTAAGAAATCAGTGGGCACTGGGGCGCCTGGGTGGCTCAGTGGGTTAAAGCCTCTGCCTTCAGCTCAGGTCATGATCTCAGGGTCCTGGGATCGAGCCCCGCATTGGGTTCTCTGCTCAGTGGGGAGTCTGCTTCCCCTTCTCTCTCTGCCTGCCTCTCTGCCTACTTGTGATCTCTCTCTCTGTGTCAAACAAATAAATAAAATCTTTAAAAAAAAAAAAAAAATCAGGGGTCAGGGGTGCCTGGGTAGCTCAGCTGGTTAAGCATCCAACTCTTGATTTCCTCTCAGGTCATAATCTCAGGTCGGGAGATTAGGCCCCTGTCTGGCTCTGCACTAGGGGTGGAGCCTGCTCAGGATTTTCTCTCTTCCCCTTCCTCTCTCCCTTCCCCACCCTACCACCCCACCCCCAGTGACTCATGCTCACTCTCTCTTTCTCTCTGGAAAAAAGAAATCAGTGGTCAACAAAGCCAAAGCTTTTTAAGGACCTGTCAGATAGGATTAAAGCATTAAAGATAATGTTGTGGAACGCAATTAGTGGTGAAAATTTCCATAGCGTGGTGTAGCAGAAGATAAATGGTAAGTGGTTTGACAAGCTACAGGAGAACTGGAGCTGCAGATTGAGTCAACATTTATCCCCTCTCCATTATGAACACTCAAATGCAATGTTGCAAAAATATGCAATACATAGTTAAGCTTAATCAGAGAAGGAAAGTAAAGACAACTCCAACTGATGCTACTATAGTCTAAGGGCTCAGAGCTTACATGCTGGGCCTGGGGTCAGCAGAGTGGGGACAGGAGACATGGTCTAGGGCTTGCATAAGGAGAGGAGTTGAAACTGAGACCAGTGCATGTATACAAGATCTTCAATGGGCTGCCCAGTCTATGAAAATTGGCCTAGAACCACACTATCTAGTATGGTAGCTACTAGCTGAATATGACCATTAAATTTAAAATAAATATATTCAAAATTTAATTCCTCAGTCACACATTTCAAGTACTTAATAACTACCTGGGGCCAATGGCTAATATGTTAGAAGTCACAGATCTAGAACACTTCTATCATCACTAGATGTTTTATTGGACAGTGCTAATCTAGAAAGTCTCTGGCTATCATTCTAAAGAAGCAGTGAGGAAATATGCTATTTGTCTCAATCTTTGGATGAAAACAGAAAAACTCTCCTATAAGAAATGGGTACACCGGGGCACCTGGGTGGCTCAGTCAGTTGAGCATCCAACTCTGAATCTCAGCTTAGGTCTTGATCTCAGGGTCATGAGTTTGAGCCCAGCACTGGGCTCCATGGAGGCTACTTGAAAAAGAAAAGAAAGGAAATTAATACACCAAGTAAATGCCCCATCCAGGTGAGAGGCCCAAATCTGTACTACGCACATGTACTGGAATCCCAAGCCAAAAATCTAAGAGCCCCAGCAGGACAAGTGCAGGATATCTCAGTAGTACACAACCACAAAACACTCAACAGTACACATTCACAACCTAAATCACATAGGGCTCCATAGGCAAAAAGCAAATCCCATTTGGGAATAAGCTCATAATCAACAAGTATAAACCTCAGAAAGAATCTGAACAGGCACTTCACAAAAACAGATATCCGAATGACCAACAACCCAGGAAAAGGTGACCAACCTCACTAGTCATCAGGAAATAACTAACAAGTGAAAACAAATTACATAGCCTCCAGAATGGCTAAAATTTGAAACACTAACAATAGCAAGTATTGGTTAGAAAGTGAGGCAACTGGAACTCTCATACATTATTGGTGAAAGTGTGACTTATGTATTTTATGACACGGTAATGCCAATTCTCTATGTATGCAACAGAAATGAGCATGTATGGGAGCGCCTGGGTGACTCAGTGGGTTAAAGCCTCTGCCTTCAGCTCGGGTCATGATCTCAGGGTCCTGGGATCGAGCCCCGCATCAAGCTCTCTGTTCAGCAGGAAGCCTGCTTCCCCCTCTCTCTCTGCCTGCCTCTCTGCCTACGTTTGCTCTTTCTCTGTCAAATAAATAAATAAAATCTTTAAAAAAAAATTTTTTTAAAGGAAATAGGCACGTATGAACATACACCCAGAGCATACACCCAGAAATAAATACAAAAGAAACATACAAGCTGTCATAGTAGACTATTTGTAATAGACAACCTAAATATCTATCAATAGAGAGCAGATAAATAAGACATGGGTATTCAAATGATGGAATATTTTACAGCAATGGGAACAAACTATGACTACTCCCAACAACATGGAGGAATCTCACAAAAATGAAGTTGAGAGAAAGAAGCCAAACATAAGAGTCCATAGGAAGTTCAATACAAACAAAACTAACCAATGGTGATAAAAGTTAGGATTATGATTACTTTTTCAGAAGGTTAGTGACTGAGAAAAGGCACAAATGGGGCTACTAGGATACTAGTAATATACTATTTCTTGATCTAGTGGTTGTGACATGAGTTATCCCCTTTGAGAAAATGTATCAAGTTGTAAAGTTATCATTTCTGCGTTTCTCTCTATATGTGTAAATATAAATGACATACATTAAATATTGCACATGTTTTACATAAAATTAAGATTTTCTTAATATAATGACTAGTTGGGTGAAATAAAAAGAAAGTTGAACTAAAATTCTAGACACCAATAACCTGAAATGTGGGATGGGGTTGCCACAGTTTAAACATGCTATAGTACTTACATTGTTCTGAGGGAAAATAGAAATATTTATGAATGACATAAAATTCATTTATGAATGAATAACAAGAACTACTTATCTTGTTAAGTAGACATGTTAAAAATGTAAAAGTAACCACCAAAAAATCAGAAATCTATAAACTTTTAGCCCAAATTGAGGAAGAAATATTTCCAAAGAAAAATTAACTGATGCTAAAACAAAAGTGGAAAAAAAAAAGAAAAAAACATTATAAAATCTCCCCCGGGTGATATAAATATGCCCAAATAAACCAGTAATCACAGTGAACATAAACAAGTTAAATTCACCAATTTAAAAATAGGCATTCTCAGATTGATTAAAAACAAAACAAAATGCAGCTGCAGATATCTTACAAGAAACACACCTAAACATAGTAACACATGTTCAGAGTAAAATGAGAAAGATTTCTAGTCAGATGTTGGATTAATCTAGGGTTTAGGATTTGTTGGATGTGAGCAATAGAAAGACAGAGGATCAGAGAGGTAAAATAAAATGGCGAGAGTGGTCAAAGGGATAGGTTGCAGAGTCTAGATTGGCCCATAAGGAAATGATGCCAGAAGACAGCTGATAGGGAGAAAATGTAACAAATGTGACAGAAATGTAACAGGAAATAAAACCATCTAGGAAATCATAGTCTAATGGCATCTCAAAACAAGCTATAGGAGCACTAGGAGCAAAGGCACAAGTTTGGTTTCTGTCAAATTTAAATTCAGATCTATCCAAGCCATTCACTTATTTTTTTTTTTACCTTGCCCAACTTTTTTTACTATAAAAAATCTACAGGGCTCTGCAAGACATAAAGAATTAATTCACAGCTGTGTCCTTCAAAGTTGAAATGTGTTCTAGGAAGTTATCAATCTTTAAACTATAGTCAGCCTTGAATTCTGTTTTAGGGTTGTACAGATGGGGCCTAGCAAAAAAGCCAGTCATCTGGTCAACAATCAAAATTTCATTGACTTTCATGGCAATCAGGGCACAGAAATCTAAAATATATCTAAGCAACCCCTGACCTTTCATGTAACAAATGAAACACACATTCCTTTATTAAGACTCACTTTTTTTTTCCCGTGTCATACACGCTAATTTGAGGGAAAACAAGCCTTACAAATGTTTATTATCTGAGTAAGCTGCCTCATTTTCTTTTCATTGTGCCTTTAAAAAAAAAAAAAGGATTGACTTATTTATTTGAGAGAGAGTGTGTGCATACAGGGGTAAGGGACAGAGGGGGAGAATCTTTGAGCGGGCTCTCCACTGAGTGCAGAGCCCACCATGAGGCTAGATTGTACGACCCAGGAGATCATGACCTAAGCCAGGACCAAGAGTCAAATATTTAACCAACTGAGCCATCCAGGTGCCCCTCGTTTGTCCCTTTTAATTTAATCTTCTCAGTAACCTTGTGGACCAGTGTGTGAACCAGACAAATGCCATCTTGGACAGATCCACCACGGTGACCACTCTGTGACCTGAAGCCTTCTTGAGCACAGCGATTCACTGTTGCACATTCTTTCTTTTTGTTTAACCACACCCTTAAGTATACCCTTGGAGCATAACATCTTTGGTCAGTTCTGGAGATATGACTATGATCCTCACATATTCCCTCCAGAGTGGTCTGCTTGCACCTACTCCTCAGCCTTTAGGGCTACAAAAGCAGTTTATACAAGAGGTGGGGTGTGAAGATTACTCATCTTGCAACCACCCAAGACTCACTTCTGTCCCTAAGTCCCTACACAAACCATATCTCATCAAGCCGGATTTGGCCTTTTTCTTTTATCTTTCGAGACTCCTCTAGCCTTCCAAGGTTGTTTTACTTACACCTCCCTTTCAAGGAACAACCAGACATTGTTGCGATTTTTCTCCTACCTGTGAGACTGTGAAGAGACTGAGTAATTGGCTGATATCACAAAGTCAACTTGCAGAAGAGCCAGGATTTGCACACAGGTAGTTTGAGATCTAGGCTGTTAGTCACCACCTATAAAGCTTTATCCTAAAACTAAAAATAATATACATATATTTTGATTGCATAAACATTTATTGAAGTCTATTGTATAACAAACCCTGAACCAGGTGCCAGCCCAAAGAGAGTGTCATTGGGCCCTATAGACCACAACAGTTCGAACCAGAAATAGACAAGACCACTTAACCCAAGCTCAAACTGAAACCCATTGTTCTTTTTTCTTATCGCACTTGAAGGCATTGATGAATATGTTTTGTAATGACCAGACTACTCCAAACACCAGGCCAGAAAAGCCCTGATAGCGATGGAATGTCTAGACCACATTCCCTTCACTGCCCATGATGGCATGCTGAACGCTTACCAACCCCCACCTATGAGCACGTGCTCTCTCTGCCTGCTCTCTTGCACATAATCACCACCCCCATCCAAACCTCTATAAAACTCGAGGTGTCCATCTTGTAGAAGAGATGTTAAGGCTGAGCCTACCACCTCCCCTGGCTGTGGCACCCCAAATAAATGATTCCCTTTCTTTTTCCAAGCCCTCACCTCTTGAGTGGTTACTTCTCTTACAATGAGTTCATCCAAGTGTATTCCCCAATAATGTTGGCAAACCCAGCCAGGGACTTTGCTTTTGATTTGTCCAAGCAGTCGTCCACAGCAGAGCACCAGTACTCACCCATTCACTTCCAGAGTTAGCGGCTATGACAGATTGATTGGTAATAAGTGCCCAAAAAGTTTGGCTGAACCAAAGAATCTGTGAATGACTTTATTATAATAGGCTAATGATACAGGAACAGAGATGAGGTAGGTGCCTGTACACATCCTGGGACCTGAGATATTTCCTATAAATGATGTATGCTGAACTGAACCCATGCACAGAGGAAGGATCAACCAGACGAAGAATGAAAGAAAGGAGATTTCAGGCATGCTAAGGAGTTTGGGACGATGGAAATTCACTAAGGTATTTAAGGGGGAGAGGACGATGGAAATTCACTAAGGTATTTAAGGGGGAGATATGAACTCAGACACATGTGAATGCATATAAACACAAAGACTTATACATGATATATTCAAAATATCAAGAATGAACCTCCCAAAAGCCATCGAAACTTCCAGTGTAAAACTAAACCATCAGGACGTAGATTATTAGCAAACATATCCTGTTGGAGGGTAGGAATGTGTGGTTTGTCCCGTCTTACCTCCCTATACATGGATGTGGAAAGAAAGGGATTAGTGCTCTTAGTTAGTTGCCTGATGAGTGAGAAGGGCCAAAAAGAGCTGGAAGAAATGGAGACTTGGCCTGGGACACATCAGGGAAAAAAATTGGAATCCCTGCCATAGTTCCAGTATCAGCTCTTAGAGATAGAGAATATGGGAGCGGGAGAGCTAAATTTGAATGACACATGAATTTTCTCTTTGATACTTAAGTGAAACCCATTAGGATGCCCACCCCTGAGAATCCCCCAAAAGTAGAATTCTTCTCTTTTTTAGTTTTGTTTACACTATTTTTAAAAAATCAGATGTTCTTGGAACTTCTTTTAAGAATTATAAACACCACAGGGGCTCCCATGGCTTAATCAGTTAAGGGTCCAACTCTTGGTTTTAGCTCAAGTCATGATCTCAGGGTTGTGGGATCGAGCCCTGTGTCCAGCTCTGTGCTCAGTACAGTCTCTGCTGGAGACTATTTCCTTCTCCCCCTGCTCCTCCCCCAGCTCTCTCTCTCTTTCCCTCAAAGAAATAAATAAAATCTTTAAAAAAAAAAAGGAATAATATTGTCTATATCTTGGTATCTCTAAATAATAATGGCAAAAACAAAAACAAAAACCTCTCATCTTCCTTTTTGTCCTATTTTCCTTTCATTTTGCTTTATCTCCAAAGAATTCAAAATTTATTAAATAGATGAAATGACAACCATTCAGAGAGACAGCGTTGCTAGTATCATGTTTTGGGCATCGAGGTTTTTCTTCATCAAAAAACCAAATCTTCTAATGTTCTGTATTAGGGCTCCAGTATAAAGGTGTTTCTCTTGGGGCACTCATAAAGTGCAGAAAGTTCAGAAGAAAAATGCTTTTATTCTCAGTTCCCCAAACCAAAGATCAGACTTGTAAGCTTCCTCTTCTTCGATGCCGGGTTTGTTGGAATCTGAACTGGGACACACAGCCAAGCACCCCACAGTCAAAAGTGTAGGGACAACCTTTCTTCTTTGTCCAGGAATCCACCAAAAGGGACATGGCCTTTCCCCTGACAAAAAAAGAGAAACAAAGCCCAAGAGATTAGGGTTGAGCAGAGATCAAAGCGGCCCTCCTTTTGGAGGGTCCCAGCAACTCCCCCGCTGGTCCCTACAGAACATCATCAACCTCTGTGCAAGGGCACAAGGAAAAGAGCTGGAGGGTGGGGCAGGGGATGGATAGTTCACTTCCTGCAAATGACATGAAAGCCACCGGAGAGAATGTCTATCCACTTGTAACAACCTTGCTTGCCCTTAGCCTTTTTTCATCTGTATCTTGGCAACCTCGGTGAAAAAAAAATTACCAAGTCACTCGAACATTTTCATAAACAACAGAGCAGCCTCAGAGTATTAGAAATACCTTAAACCAAACCAACATAGCAATTAGAAACCCCACTTCACCTGCTCCTTATATAAAGAAAAGAATTGGTTCAAAGATCAATTCTTTTTTTTTAAGATTTATTTATTGATTTATTGATTTGACAGAGAGAGAGAGAGAGAGATCATAAGTAGGCAGAGAGGCAGGCAGAGAGAGAGAGGGAAGCAGGCTCCCCGCTGAGCAGAGAGCCTGATGCGGGGCTTGATCCCAGGACCCTGAGATCATGACCTGAGCCGAAGGCAGTGGCTTTAACCCACTGAGCCACCCAGGCACCCCTCAAAGAACAATTCTTGACAGTTGATTGTCATAGAAGCCTTAACCACATTGAAGGGAATTTTCATGAATGAATTTAAATTATCTACAAATGTCTACTAGTTCAATACAAATATTTTCATGTGTATGTACCTTCTGCAGGTTTAACTATACAAGGAAGTAAATATTTATGTACACAGTTATGGGTCTATTTTTAAAGCTAGCTATAAAAACGCTTTTGTATTTTACAAAATAATAAGGCCAAATGAGGGAATGAACCACCTCAAGAGTGTACAATAGTTGTGTCTATAATACCCCAAAATTACTATCCATTTCCAATATCCCAAATTTTGGAGACCTAAGCAAAGCTGATTATTAAGAATAAACTAGCATTTGATAAACATCATCTGCTTGGTTTCTCACCCTTTAGAAAGCCATGTGTTTTTGTTTTATCCCTTAACAGTTTGATATTCTTTTGTTATATGTAAAAAAATCATGGGTTGTTGGCAAGACTAATATACTCACATTTAGTTTTTTAAATACTTTCAACCTCTAAGACAAGAAGTTTAAAAATGACCATTGCCATACCACGTCAAGTGGCTGATCACCTATGATACTTTGTCTCCAGGTGTGGCCCAAATACAAACTGTGTGAAGCCATGCTTGTCCCCCATAATGGCGAAATGGTGAAGGATAAATACTCCTCTTCTGTATTCTGTATCAAGAAAAGAAGTGCAGTTCCCCTTACTAAAGGCAAACTTCTCCTTATGTGTTCTCAATTCTACTTTTTTTTCCCCCAGGGTGGACTTCAGTGATTCATCAGTTGCGCATAACACCCAGTGCTCATTACATCACGTGCTCCCTCGGCCCACCTTCCCTTCTGAAACCCCCAGTCTGTTTCCTATAGTTAGAAGTCTCTTATAGTTTGCCCCTCTCTGTTTTTATCTTATTTTATTTTTCCTTCCCTTCCCCTATGTTCATGTTTTGTTTCTTAAATGCCACATAAGAGTGAAATCATATGGTATTTGTCTTTCTCAGACTGACTTATTTCACTTAGCATAATACACTCTAGCTCCATCCGGGTCATTGCAAATGGCAAGATTTCATTCTTTTTGATGGCTGAGTAATAGTCCGTCATACACACACACACACACACACACACACACACACACACACACACTACATCTTCTTTATCCATTTATCAATATATGGACATCTGGGCTCTTTCCATATTTTGGCAACTGTGGACATTGCTGCTATAAACATTGGCCTCTAAGAGCTTTTGAGGCATCCCTTATTCCAACCCACCCCCCACCTCACCCATCTATCTACACAAATGCCCAAATCATATGAATGTCTTTTCTTGGCCCTCTGCTACTATTTCATCATTTTTTCTTCTCTTTATCAAATTTCTTGGAATCTGTCTCCACTTTCTCATCTATCTCAACTCAGTCCTTACAATTTGACTTCAAAACCCATAACCATAGACCAAAACATTCTTTTCTCAAAGACACCAGCATGATCAAATCCACTAGCCCCTTCTCAGTCCTCATTCCCATCAACTTTTCTTCCTATCTGAAACTGGTACCTCATTCCATTCTTGGGCTTCTACTATGCACTGTCCACCAGCTACTCTGTCTGACTCTAGTTTCCACTGTATCTGTCTCCTTTGCATGCCCCACCTTCTCTTATTGTCCTCTGAATAAAGGCATTATGCATGGATCAGCCCTTGAACTTCTCGTCTCCCTGGGCTTTGTTCCTCCAACAATCCTTTCTGAACAAAAGATCCCCAAATGTGCCAGTTCTTAGCTCAGCAACAAGTCTACCTTTGTCTCTGGTTGCTAGAGATCTCCACCTATAGGCATTTCAAACCCAGTATGTTCAAACTGGTTTGAAAGTTCCTGTTAAGCCTATTCTTTTCCCCCAGGTACTAGGAGAGAAATCTAAGAGTAGTCTTTGGTATCTCCCCTTACCCGCATTTAATTACTATGTTGCATATATTCTAACACATTTCTACTCTCACCCATTGCTTTTCCTCTGAATTGTTCCAAATGCCACATGTAGATAGTTCCGCATATCAAGTCTCTTTCTCTTCTGACCCCTAAAACATCCTATATACGGCTTCCAAAGTAACCTGTTAAAATATGGTTCTTATGGTGTCACTGTCTGGCAAAATGAAGCCCAAATGCCCTCACATGCTGTTCAAAGCCCCACAAAAATGGCTCTACCTCTTATTACACCTGCTCCTGAGTCCTCCACTACAATAGTACTTCATGCTTCAACCAGTAGCGTAGCACTTTGCCATTGTTCATGACTACTACTTCTGCCTGAACTGTTTTCTACCTCCCAAACGCTTTCCACCTATTAAATCTAAAGAGCATTTCTACCTCTTCTATGAAGCCTTCCCTGTTCTCTTAGAGTTCTTTCTTTGTGAGACTCAGAACTCTGCTACATTAAGATAAATAAATGTCTTTAATAAGCTTACAAGTGTATGTAGAGATGATATTTTATGCCAAACACTACATTCAGGATACAGAGAATAGACGGTCTCTGACTTCGGGAAGTTTCTGCTCCTAGGGGAGAGAGAACACTTAGTATAGTAAATTGTAATCACCAGTGTGCCTTTCTGTACTGGAGATGCTAGTGTGGGCACAGGGAAGGAGCACTCAACCCGGCATGGAGCATCAGGATGACTTTCCAGAGAAGCAACACCTGACCCGAGCCTTCCTAGAAGGACAGTTGCCCAGGCAAAGATGGGCATGAACTACCTTTCAGATATGAGACTAGCAAGTTCATGAGGGACCGTGTCTCATTTCAGGACTTTCAGACAAATCAGTTGTCTAGAACTTAAAATGCATTGGGTTGTTGGAACATGAAGCTAAAGAGGTGGACAAGGCCCCATGCAAAGAACCTTGAGTGCCTGCCACCATTGTCTATTGCCCTAGTGGTGTGCAAAACAAACCATCCCCACACTCTGTGGCTTAAAACAGCAGACATTTATCAGTGCTCGTAAGTCAATGGGTCAGCACATGGCTTTCCTGGTCTCAACTTGAGTCACTTAAGTGTCTGTAGTCAAAGTAGGCACCAGGGAGCACTTCAGCTGCTCTTTGCTGAGCCTTCTCACATGTTTAGGAGTCGGCTGGCTGTCAGCTGCTTTAGTTTGGTGTTGGTTCTCCTCCACGTTTCTCATACATCTCAAGTGGGTTAGCCTGGGCATGTCCTCGTGACAAGGCAGACTTGAACAAAGAAAATACGCCCAATCGTGCAAGACAGCAAGAAGAAACACATGTTTTTCAAATCATTACTTGCCATTGTGCTTGCGAATATTCCATGGGCCAAAGCAAGTCACATGGATGAGCCCAGAGTCAGAATGGGAGCTTGCCTCATGTTCTTTGCCTTCCCTGTTCTTCAGCCTGGAATATGGTTGCCATAGATACTTACATGGTTCATCGATCCTCTGTTCAAATGTCACCTTATCCTAAGAACTTCCCTAAATACCATTTTGAATTAGCACACATGGCTCCCTTCCCACCCTATCATTCTGTTCCTCTCTATCTGAGATGTATTTTTATTTCAACACTTGTTTATCATTGGCCCCTCTCACTAAAATTGAAGATCAGTGACGCAGGAACTTACCTGTCTTGTTTACTGTCTTATTATCCCCAGAACCTAGAATACAGACTTGGTACATGGTAGACCATAAGCAAATACTCGAACCAGGTAGCTTTGCCCTAGCCACACTGCATGTAAGCATTAAGCTCAGGCTAACTCTGAATGAAATTTGTTGGGCTTTATTCATCCTTTCTCTTTCAGATCCATATCTCAAAACTACTCAGCATGTAATTTGGCTATGATACTAAGAAAGTTGAAGAAAATGAATTCTGCATTACTTAAAAGGGACCGACTATAGGCATTTGCTTCAAGGAAAAGGGAAAGTCTTCCAGCCAAATTTCTAAATTAATGTATATAAGAAAAAAATAAACTTGTCTAATCTCCCTCAAATCACTTGAGTCGTTCTGAATAAGGTGTGATAACACCACGAGCTTTTCTAAATGCAGGGTGGGCACTTGCCAACCTGATCTTTTCGCACCAAACAAGCGCCAGCTTTTAAGAATATACATTTTAATGATGTTTTCCAACATACCCACCTCGAAATCATCAAACTATAAGAATCTATCACAACTTTTAACTCATTGTCCAGGCCTCACCAGGCTACCTCACGTCCAACTCTGAGTGTCACCAAAACAAAAAGCAACCCAGCACTGTGGGCCCCTAAGGATAAGGCTCAAGGTCTGCTTTTAGACACCTGAGCAGGGCCACCTGGCAAAGCACCTGTTTCTTTCTGTTTCTTTCATTCTGCTCTTTCTTTTATCATGATTTACTTTTCAGGAGTACCAGACAGTATTTTTTAAAATACTATGCTATGGCATCCCGGCATTTGATCATTTTACCAAATTTTGTAAAATTGATCTTTGCTGCAACGGAGTATATATACTGTTCCCGAGGTCTGTCGGGATTCATCTTGCAAAGAGTAAAAGGTGGGGCTTTGCGGCAGATCAACAACAAAGAGAGATTGCTTGTTTTCTGAAACACGTCAGCACTTTCTTTCATGAACAAAGCTCTGAGGGCCGCAAACGGCCTTTCTCAAACGCAGACCGTTAGAGCAAAGAGCCCAGGAGCAGTGTTCCTGCTGGAGTTAACTTTTGCAGACACATGGAGATGCTGGGGTAGTGTTGGTTCTTTGAAGCCCTTCGTTGGTTTTGCCAGTACTTCTAGCGGGTGAAAGCCTAACACAGAAGACTGAGAGCCTCCAAGATAACCAAAAGACTTACACTTGCACGGAATACTGGGGCATGCATATGGATTTTGGGTATCTGTGGGGTTCTCTGATTTTGGTTTCCTGAGCGTTACTCCCTCACACAGAATGCGGAACAAAGGGGAGGCTGAATTGAAGGAGGACTCTGCATCCCAGAGGCAATTTTCAGAAATGAGTAGCCCAAGTCAATTAGACCAACCCTAAATCTGATGTCTCTAACAGAGGACATTACATAATCGCAGAAGATCTCCTTATTCTAATTTGTGCTTTGAGATGTAACTATCCCTCAGGGCGCCCAAAATAGGAGACTATGAGAATCAGAGTGCTTAAAATTCCCCCAAACTGTTTCTCCTCCTTCCGCCTCTCCACCACCCAACTAAATTGTATTGGCAGCCGTTTTCCCCCCTGAAGGGTTGTGTCTGAACCAGACACAATGCTGGGGCCTTTTTTGGAGATGCTTTTGCTTCGGTAAATTTTGTAAGAGAAATAAACGGGAGAGCTTCCCATCTCTGTCAATCATATAAATTCACGATAATAGCCCTTGCGAGGATCAGAGGTGGTGGGAGGGACGGGAGGAGGGGGGACGGGGGGGGGGGGGGGGGGGGGGGGGGGGGGGGGGGGGGGGGGGGGGGGGGGGGGGGGGTCCGGAGGTAATGTCATGAATGGTTCCCCTGCAGCTGGCATTGCTCAGCAACAACTGTTTGTGCAAAACAAAAGATCATTTCAGAAAATTAGAGACGGACAGAGGCAACAAAAGGAGGTCATTATAATCATATTTTAGAGATCAAACGGCTTGAATTACATTTGCGGGAGCCTATTTAAGTTTCCTCATCGTTTGTATGTATGTAACAATTTAATATACCTTCCTATAATTGTATGTTAATATAACGGCAAGCATATATAATAGTATCTCCAGGCATCCGGCAGGTTTCTTCTCTTAACTTACCTTCCACCCTGTGGTGGATGAAAGATAAAAGATGTTCTAACACAGGGAGGCAGTATAGTACAGTGGTTAAGAACACAGCCTTGGCATCCCATCTGGAGGGAGTCCCAGCTCTGCCTCTTACCTCTGTGTGACCTTGGTCAAGTTTCTTAGCCTCTCCAAAGGCTCAGTTTCCTCAACTGCTACATGAAGGTTGAAATTTACCTGCTTGCTGGCTATTGTGGGAATTAAGAGAGATAACATTCGTTTGTAAAACATTGAGCACAGTTCCCCGGGGCAATAAAGAGCACTTAGGAGATGTTTGCATTTATAATCAAGAAATAGATGAATAAATAAATACTTTGTTTTTCCTGTTAGACTTCCCACAGCCTATCCTCATCCCATCGCCAGTCTAAGCAAAAAGGAGAGAAGCCCTGGGAAGTAGTTGCCGCATATTTGCCATGTCACATTGCTAGAGACTGAGATGACTCTAATTGGTTAGACCCAGTGTTGCTATTGGATCAAAGGCCTGCTACACAGCTGTGCTTGCGTGGAGGATTCCTCCCCTCACCCCCTCCGGCACGTCCCCTGCAGCAGGACTCCAGTCACAGACCGGCCAATGTGCCTGGCCGTGGGGGAGGTATTATTTGTAAGTGCTCAGGTAGTTCTCATTGGGAAGTAAGGATTACAGGACTTTTACGTAGAGACATAGTCTCCTGGGGCAAAAGTCCGTAATGATAACCAGAGCGGGGGAGGCAAGGTAGAAACCTTCTGGGAAAAAAAAAAATCATTGTCTTTTTTTTAATAGACAAAACTATGAAGTGTTGTGAGCTTTAGATCTTAGCTATTTCCCTAAGATGTTTACGTAAGGGTATTAATTAACTTCTTCAAAACATCCAGAATGACCATATACCACATGACCAGAAAAAAGACAAGGGAGCGTTATTTACATCTATGTAAACAATGAAATCAAGCAGGAATTTTACAATTACAGGTTTTCTTTGTCCAAAGAACCGAAAGGCCTTCTGCACACTCAACTGATTTGACAATTGCTTTGGCCTCAGAGGTGGGCGGTACCATCACTCAGAATGCTTAGAGACTGTCTGCAGGTCTAGCCACACCAGGGCAAGCAAATCTGGTCCTGTGCAAAACCCGATTGCTGCTTCTAATGAAATTCCATCAAAACAACGTTTTTAAAATGCTTCCTAAATGAATACAGAATGCATAAACATGAAGGTATTTGCCTGTGTCAGACATTGTAGAAGTGCTAAATGACCTTGAGCCTCGCTGGCCTCGAGCCAAGTGAAGCACTTTACCCTGATGGAGATGATAGTGCTGTCATTGTGTCTGTAATAAGCCTTTAGAAAGTGAAGCGTTGTGTTTCTGCTAAGTCTTCAGGATCTGGTTTCCTTCGAGGAAGAGGAAGAAGTGTCTTTGCTTCCATAGAAGAGGATATTTACTTAATCTCAGGAAGCACGCATTTTGCTGATCTCTTTTAAAAACTTTGCCTTTCAAAGAGAGCTATCTTTCACCCAAATCTGAATCCCGCTTCAGTGCAGAAGATGTTGCAGTCTTTTGCTCCATAAATTTTTTTTTTAGAAGTACACTTGCTGTTAATAACTGGTTTTCTACTCAAGAAACCCAAGTGGAGGGAAGCACCACTGGAAATGAGACACACAGATGACGCTGCATTTCCCTGAGCCATCTCCAGCAGCAAGTGCCGAAACCAGATGGAAATTTAGTGAGCAGGCCCACAAGGTGTTCCACATTTTTAAGACCCAAGTGTTCCATGGAAAGTAAGTTTAGCTGCAAATGCTCCAGTGTAGTGAGGCAAACCTGGTGAAAACCAAGAACAGTCCCAGGGCCAAAAAGGCAAGAGTAGGTGGTCATTGTAAAAGGTTGGTTGCCAGTTAGGAAAGAACAAAGGTTGACAGGGTTCAACTTTTAGTGTTCATTGTTTTGTTTTTTATTCCCTGGTGTTGTATAATGTGGTGCTTAAGGCTAGAGACTGTCCAAAGTTACTTTTTACCCTAACAAAATACCCCTATGGTTATTAATACCTAGCCCAATCCTATTCTTTCCCTATTTCCATACTCTGAGCACCTCTTTCGGTTTTAAAAACATGAATTTTTATCAATGGACGTATGTTCCAATTGATTTTGTTACAAGTCTCAGACCTAATCTCTGTTAACTTGGAGCTTCTGATGGTGTCCAGTCGAGAAGCTGATGTGTCCACTACAGTGGTGGGCAAGAAATAGCCAATGGCTTTTTTCCTTTTAGTATATCTGTATCTTTGAGGAAATAATAATAGGTATAGCTCCTTTTTAGCGAATGTGACCCTAGGCACCTTGCTAAAGTCTTTAAGACATGACCTCCTTTAATCTGTACAACACTTTTTGAAGTAGAACCTACTATCTCCACTTTACAGAGAAGAAAATTAGGATTCAGAGGAGTTAAGCAATTTGCCCAGCATCCCAGAGCTCATAAATCAGAGAGCCAAGAGTTAAAGTAGGCTGATTTTAACCTCTATTACACAATGCAGCCTCCCAAGCCCCGAGTCTATTTGCCTTGGGCAAATATTACACTTATATTTCAAAACCCAAGGAAAAAGAGGGAGGCGGAAGTTGCTAAATGAGGGAGAAGCAAATGGAAAATTTTGTGGCTGTTTATTCATCCGCAAAGTTTCCTGAGGAACAGACACACTTTATAAGATCCTTTCAGGGTGGTGGTATGGTTTCTACCCTCAGGGAGCTAACATTTTGATTGGGAAAACACCTAAGAATAAAAGTCAAAATCAAATAAGTGCTTCCATTGAGGTATACACCAAGTACTGTGTATAAGAACACGGAAGGAGGGATTTTTTTTTTTTTTCTGATGGCTTGGCAAACAGTTGGAAAGATTTGTTTTGCCTGCTAATCATTAATGGCACATATTTTAATCTAGTCATTAGGAACATTTAACATTTGTTTGTCAAAAGTAATGAATATTAATTTTGAATATTTGAAGACTTTCAAGTCGGTGAACTGAAAAATCTGCTTCTATATTCTCAAGTGTTGTTGCAGCAATGAAAATTGGTAAAATTTAAAAAGAAAAGTTTTTGGAAAGCAAACCATTGACGTGACCAGACTTCTAGGAATTTATCTACTTTCCTGATAGGTTTTTGAGTTAAAGATACATGCGCAAGAATGTTCACTCCTCGCTTATACCAATAAACTGGAAACAACCCAATGTCCATTAACTGGGGATTAGTTCAGTTCTGACATAGCCATATAATGGGCTACCATGAACCTGTTAAAAAGAATTCAATACTCATTTAAGGAAAGAAAATCTCCATAACAGATGGTTGATTAAAAAACAAAGCATACAAGTCTGTGATATCTTGTATATAAATACATACACACACACACATACACACACAGAGATGGAAAAAAATAAATACATAGAGAGGTGTCAGGAGAAATTTTATCATTTCTTGGGTCCCAAGATGACTTCATTTTTTAAATACTTTTCTGTATTGCTTGGATTTTCTGCATCAACCTATTATTTTTGTAATCAGAAAAGAAAAACAAGAAAACTACTGTATCTGGGGAAGAAGGAAATATATTTTCTTCTAGACCTACATATCAGAAAATGACATATTCCAGAGATAATATTTCAAAATACATTTCTATTGAAGTGGTTATAACTCACCTTGAACAAAACTTTTTCTCTATCAGATCATAGATCTGACTTACTTTGTGGAGTTATCATCATCAGAAAACCATAACCATATGAAAGAGAGTGGATATGGAGTTGGACTTGGCTGCCTTGGTCTTCAATGCAGAGAGGCAGTCAAAAATAGTCAAAGATTCTGTTTAGCATATAATGTATCTTCCAGCAGGGGAAATGTAGGTCAATGTCTTTTATTCATGTCCACTCTAGCAATAACACTAACTCTGAGGGCCTTTCTAAGGTGATTTCATTGACTTGTAACCAAGGTTCCTGCCAAAAAGCCCAAATAGCTGGAAGAAATATGTAGACCTTTGTTCTTTTTTCTTTACTAGTGTTTCTGTGTTTATAAACTAAATGACTAGAGGGTCCAAAAGGCATTTTCAACTTTGCGTCCTTTATAAAACACACCTCCAAAGCCAAATCAACAACGGAAGCAGGCATTACAAGCTCATTTCATCAATACTACAAAGAAATGAATTTTCTTTAGGTTATATGAGTCGGATTGCTGTGATGAAAGTGACTAATTTGCACAAAGATCCCTGGGCTATTGTTTCCTCCTGTACAAAATTAGACCTTTTTCACGGCTAACAATCTAAGATTCCATTATTTACAACTCTAGCAAATGTCCTCTTGAAGATTTAAAAGTTCTATGGTTCTCAATAGATAACACTTGAGAATAGAGCTTATTCAAATTATGGGAATGAACTGTTATATGAGGAGTATGTTTTGTTCTTGCTGACTCCATCTTTACTAAAAGAGCACAATTATCAATCTCTAAAATATGGTTAAGTGGATTTGATGTAAACAATCTCGGGCCAAGGGCTGAGATGTAATTAAAACATATATAACTCGGTAATGAGAAGTGAAAGAAAACTCTCAAGAGGAGGAGAATGGAGAGAAAAAAAGTATTTTTAATAATGAAAATTATAGAAAAAAGAAGACCTTAAAAAGTCTAATGAATGAAACTGAAAGGAAATAGTCAGAAAAGAGAGAACTAGTCTCTATAACCAAAATGATATAGAAGTATACAAAATTTATGCTTTTAAATGAGTTTTCCTAAATTGTCCCAGGTCCTCTCCTTTGTCATTTAAACTATTCTTACCATCTTTAAAATAATGATATATCATCCACAAGTTCCAAAACAAGGAAAATCCCTAACTCTCATACACATTTCTGAGGTTAAAAACCAAATCATTTTGTACAAAAGCATATAATTTCCCGGTTTTCCCAGGACCAAAATGAAAAGAAAGTTCTCAGACTCTCAAAGAGTTTAGTTTATGCTTTCATAAATGTTAAATGTTTGCATCTTTGACAGTAGGAAGCTTCTAGAAGTTTCTTCATCAGTAAATCCTCACCTCACACATTTTCTTCTAGGCTATAAAACAGAATAACTTTGTTAAACACTCTGAAAATCAAACAGAGAGGAAGTAAGTTGCTGCACAGAAGAAGCAGTGGGCTGGATCAGTAGACCTGCCACTCACCCAGAGCATAAGTTTAGGCAATGCACTCAGCCTCTGAGCTCTACCTCCTTCAGTTTAATAGCCTCTCCTGAAAGAGTTACATTCAGAACTTGAGTCCTAATGATCTCAGTTCAAATCCTGACTCTGCTACTTGCCAAGTACAAGTGAACTTGGGCACTTAACTTACCCTTTTTGAGTTTGATTCCTCATCTACAAAAGTAGGATAAGAATACCCACTTCCCAGAGTACTTGTTGCTAATTAAAAGAGAAATTACATAACGTGCTTAGAAGACAGAAAATACTTATTAAATGCTAGCTCCTTTTTTCCCAGCTCTTCTTTTCTACAACCCTCCTTATTTCTTCAGAAATATAATTTGACACTCGATAATTTTTTTTCGAGTATAATGGCTTTAATCGCTTTTTTTTAAATTTTTTTAATTTATTTGACAGAGAGAGATCACAAGTAGGCAGAGAGGCAGGCAGAGAGAGGGGGAAGCAGGCTCCCTGCTGAGCAGAGAGCCTGATGTGGGGCTCAATCCCAGGACCCTGAGATCATGACCTGAGCCAAAGGCAGAGGCTTTAACCCACTGAGCTACCCAGGCGCCCCCGCTTTAATCACTTTTTTAAAGCTCTGTTGTTGAAGTAAAAATATGTATGGGAAGTTCACAAGCAAGACAAATTGTATGTGTATACACACCCATGTAATCACCACTCAGAGCCAGAAGTAGAATATTTACAGGCTGCGAGAACGTTCCCACATGCCGCCTCCAATCAGTAGCCCTCCCCTCCCCAAGAAAATATTACTTCAACTTTAACTATGATCACCAATCTTAAATATATTTTTTTTAAGATTTTATTTATTTGACAGAGAGAGAGACAGCAAGAGAGACCGCGAGAGAAGGAACACAAGCAGAGGAAGTGGTAGAGGGAGAAGCAGGCTTCCCACTGAGCAGGGAGCCCCTTGTGGGGCTCGATCCCAGGACCCTGGGTTCATGTCCTGAGCCAAAAGCAGACACTTTAACGACTGAGCCACCCAGGCACCCCACTAATCTTAAATATTTTTAAATGATAGCAAAAATAAATAATGGTATATCCATGCGAAGGAATAAAAAAAGCAGTAGTTAAAATGAGGGAAGTAGATCATGTATACCGACATGGAAAGATGCCAAAACATCACTGTTCTGTCTTTCTGATGGAATTCAAAATTAGTAACAGAAATGAGAGAAAGAATGGTAGATGGAAAGGAGAAGAGAACTATGACGAGTAAAGCTATTTTAAGTTTTTGAAATCTTCACCAAGGGTGGCCTCGCTTAGTAGCAGAGGAAGCATCCAAAATGAAGTAGGCCACTGGTCACCTAAATTGGAAGACAGCAGGAAGCATTGACAGACCACATATGTACTAAAGCCAATGTGCTTCTGTCCCTCCAACTCGGACACCACCACATCCTGAGCTGAATTGCTTGTGGAGCCCCACTTCCTCCATCCCCATGCTAAGAGAATAAATGAAAGGCAGAGAACCCTTCATTATAGCCTCACGGTGCAATGATACGGACACCAGCACTGGGTTCATCAAACTCTCCTAAAAGTCACAGTCCAATGTAGCTTCTTCTGAGATTCAGTAAAGAGATGTAGCCTCGGGGCGCCTGGGTGACTCAGTCGTTAAGTGTCTGCCTTCGGCCCAGGTCAGATCCCGGGGTCTTGGGATCAAGCCCCGCATCGGGCTCTCTGCTCAGCAAGGAGCCTGCTTCTCCCGCTACCATTCCCTCTGCTTGTGTTCCCTCTCTGGCTGTGTTTCTCTCTGTCAAATAAATTAAAAAAAAAAAAAAAAATCTTAAAAAAAAAAAACTTTAAAAAAAAAAAAAGAGATGTAGCCTCAAAAAGCAGTTTAGTTGGTGTCGGCCAAAACCAATCTAATGGGACAAGGCTGTGTCTCAGAAAATCCTCAACCTATATCTAATTTGTGCCTAAACCCTAACTAACTTTTTGTTAGTAACTGGAAACCTAAATGCTTTCAAGCAAGGAGAACCTGGTTTGTTTTCAAAACAATGGAAAAGCTTGTATTTGAATACCACCTTCATTCTTCCTTTGCATGTAAATGCGAGTGCGTGGGCACACCCACGATGTACAGTAATCCCTGTTTCCCCCACTGCCAGGAAGGGCCTCCAGAGCCTCCTTGTTAATAATTCTCTAGTCCAAAACCTTCTGAAGTGCAATGTAAGCTTTTTTCTTCTTGTCCTGTTATTTGTGGAGATGGGAAACAACCAATGTCTTTCTTAAAATGACCCGTCAAATCTGTTAGACCTTTATTCTCTATAAACTAAATAACCCCATAGCTCATTGGCCTTTCCTCTTAGCCCTTATTTTCCAAGCCTTCATTACATTTGTGCGTCTCTGGAGTTCTGCCAGCTCCTCACATCCTCCTTCAAGGGGAGACACAAAGTAGCCACAGTTGGGGTTAGACCAGTGCTGGGAAGGGCTGACAGTCCACTTCCTGCCTTCTGCCTTTCATGCATCCCACTGTCTCATGGGCTTTATAAATAAACAGCATTTATTTAACTCATTCTATCAGGGCCGCCATACTGAGATCAAGTCCACCTTTCCCCATCCGGCATGGTACCATTTTGATTTTGTCCTGTAAACTTTTTGCACTTGCCCGCTTTGAACTTCGTCTGTTCAAAACATCTTCCCCAACCTATTGTCCGGGTCACTTTACTTTTGATCCCTACTTTTTTTCCACTTCTTCACAAAACCTTGGGCAAATGCTGAAAGTGCCTTCCCAGAAGCTAAGGGACTGATCAAGACCTACTGAGATTTTCTCCATCTCCCTCACACCAGCCCCCAGCAAAGGCTGACACTGTGGTGATAAGAACCACCCTTCACTGAAAGATTATGCTAGGAAAGCTTTCATACATTATTTTGTTATTTCCTCACAATAGCCATATGAAGCAGATCGTATTACCCCATTTTATTGAAGAGGAACCTGAGTCAGGGAACGATTTTGTAGTTTGTTATGGCCACAGACAGGTACTGGGGTCAGACCTGGGTCTCTCTAACTGCAATGTTGGCTGTGCACAAGGCCAGGAAATCAGGGCTCGTTGGCATTTGGGTATAACCCACTTGGCAAATGTAACTCCACTCGTAAAGTATATGTATGCTTTATCCCCAAAGTCAACAGCAATCATGGGTACCTGACAAACTAGAAAAAGGAAAAAGGATGAAAGTCAAGGACAGGGCAAAACAGAGAGGAGGAAGAAGAGAGGGCATGGTTGACGGTGATCGGAATCTATTTCAGGTGACCCCCAGTGAGGCTTTCAAGGGGCCTGTTCTTTCTGATCATAAAAGCAATAATGTGAGACAGAAACAAACTGTTTAATGGTCCTGACAGAATGTAACACAGCTCCTACATTCCCCTGGACACTAACGAAGAATTACCCAACTGTGACCGGGAGTCATCAGGCCAGAGAAGAGTCCCTAATGAGACACCTGTGCTTAATCGGCTGTTTCAACTGTTAATTTACTACTAGCCATTGGGTGGAGCTAAACATTATTTGTCTTGTTAAGTCTGTTACTACTTTATCAAGAAAATTGATGTTATGAAAATAGAATAAAAATGTTAGGGGAAAACTCAAAAGTCACGTTTCAGTACCACTGTAGCCATATAGGTCTATAAACACCTAGAAAGGGGATTGGACAGAACGGGGGGGCCTGAGCCAGTATGGGGATGGGAAAAGGAGGGGCTCATGGCTCTTTGAAACAATACCACCCGGGGTGGGGGGGGTGGGGGGCGCCTGGCTGACTCAGTCCGTGGAGCGTAGAGCGCGCAGTCTTGATCTTAGCATCATGAGCTTGAGCCCCACATTGGGCATAGAGCCTACTTAAAAATAAATAAAGTATGTTTCCAAACAATACCACCCAAATTATAATATATTTGCATATTATATGGTTTTAAAGTTTTTAAAACATTGTTGTTAACATGTTATCTGCCCAAAACCCATTTTAAGGAATTTTATTGTTTAAATAGGAAAAAAGTCTCAGTTCTACGGGCAAAATATTAAAGAAAATGCTGTAAAATAAAGTAAAATTTAATAAGAAATGTGGATTTGGGGAAAGTTGGCTCTTAAAAATTGATTTCATGGAATCAATTTTTAAAGCTCCTAAGCAGAAGTAGAATTCTTGGTTCTCGATCGATATCAATTCTACAAACCCAATATCATTAGGAAGAGTGACCCAAATGTTAAACTTTTCCTCAAGGATTTGATGAACTTTCTCTACTGTTAAAAAATAAATGTCCTAGTTTTTATTACCAATTCTGACTAAAGCTGGACCCATCCTATATCAAAGAAGAATGATTTTGAAATTTTAAAACTTGTTTCATGAGTTTTCCAATAAACTTACCCTTACATATCTCAATAACATATTTTTATAGTAAACTGACAAGTTGATCAATGCATCTTTAAATATCGACATTAGAAAACCTCTATTTCCAGCCACTCAGAATTAGAAGTTTATCTTATGAAATAAAGACATTTGTTTAACTTTCTAAACAAAATGTTTTCCAGATTTCTCAATAGTCCTTCTAAGCCTGCTTGCCTCCGTAATCTGCTTGTTTGCCAAAATAAATCTATCCCAATAATTGCCTGGTCAAAGTTTCAACTTAAAAATTTACTCAACAGATGATTAATAAATAGGTTGATCTGCTGATGCAGTTGAGAGTGACTAGTTAGACCTGACAAGAGGGTATCCTGCTAAAACAATAAACAACTTATTCTTGATATAATTCAGCACAGAGAACCCAACAGAGCAATAAAAATTACATTATATGGATTTCGTAATAATATGCAAGTCCTAAATCAGTTTTCATTGAAATTGACATGAAGTGAAACACATGTGTAAGTTCCTCCACTGTGTGATATGACAATCATTTGTAAATAGTTTAGGTCTACAATTAAGTATTGTCTGTTTTTCTACAATAGAATTCCTTTAATACTGTAGTGTTTATTATAAGACCCTATTTTAAGAAGTAATACTATATAAGTCTAGCGCCCTAGACAAAATTAATGTTCTCAGAGTTAATGGCTATCTTTATATAGGAAAGTTTCATAATGAGAAAAATACGTATAAATTGTTCTATGCAACCTATATGGAATTACTTTAATTTAAACATGATGTAATTAGGCCACCTTCTGGTTGACTGTGCATCAGGCTTTTAAGAGTGGTGTTAAAAGAAATTTAAATGGCAGACCTCTATTCTCAGTTTTGTTTTTACAAGGCTGCATTGGCCTGGAATAGCTGTAGGCTCAAAATGTTTGGGGATCTTTCACAGTAGCTTTGAGAAAAACATGTAGTCAGTTTGAACTCACAAGAGATTTTTCTCATCTTATGGCAACTGAAGGAGGCCAGTGAAACACCAAAAATTTAGCAAGTAAATTCCAAAACTCCCATTTTGGAAGTAAATGCATCCTATACCCACTGACCCAAGGTGAAGGAGGATAGTCCGGTATCATTGTTAACATCTAATGGAAAATAACAGGGCAGAAAGATCTGAATTTTTTTCCTACTTCTGCTAGAATGTGACGAGCATCCCAGGACTGCTCATCATATTTGCAAAGTATTTGTGCCTCATCTTCTCCTATTTTGTTTGCAAGTCACCTTGGAAATCAAGCCTAGCATTGGCAAGTGTTCGGAGTGTCTCAAAGTCAACTACCGGGCAAGCATGCTGTCGGAGGTAGAGTTCTAGTCACAAATATAATAGACAATGAGGCAGAGTCATAGCAATGGTCCCAGGCTGGATCCCGGTCTTGCCACAATGACAGGGCAAGGCCAGAGACCAAGAGATTCATCTACCAATTGCTGAAAGGCAGGGTAGAGCGTGGCTCAAGATGAAGGCTTGCAACCAGAGCACCAGCATTCGTATCCCAACTCTGTTGCTTCCTAACCAAGTAACACTGAGCAACTTTCTTTACTGCTCTGAGACTCAGTTTCCCTGTCTAAAAGAAGAGTGATATTCAATAGCACCCAAGTCAAAGTGTTCTTGCAAATAATAATTAATGCTATAAAGCACTTACAAAGTAGTTGACACATGGAGAGCACACAATTAATGTTAGCTATTCATCCTCATAATTCAGTATCCATTGTCACTACAAGCCTCTAGATGGTTTAATGCTTGGATTTATTATCCTTAATTTCCAAGCCTATAGTCTCTACCACCTCTGAACCACCTTGGAACGTCTGCCAAGTTAAGCTTTCCAAAAAGTCTCTTCCACATTTCACTTCTCTGCTCAAAAACTTTCAAGGACTCCCTACATCTAGGAACATGTCTGACCTTCCCAACCCAGGTAGCAAAACTGCCTATAGTCGACTCCAACCTACTTTTCCAACCTTCTACTCCAACTCTGCTGATGGCCTTCTTCTTTGTATCAGCCACCTGATACATAGTTCCTTCCACTTCACCTTTCATATACAACCACTAGATGCACACCAAGTGGTTAGTAATTATTTGGTAGTGCTATTTTTGCTCTGGCAGCCTGGGGTATGGATGTTTATGTGTAACTAGAGCAGAAGGTCCTGAAGGCTGTTCTAACCAGTGGAAAGATATGCACAGAAACTCTAGTCTGACCGCAGTGGATCTTGGGAAACTCCGCCATAGTAACAGGGGTAAGCTAAGACCACTGCACTAATGTTTAGCCTCTGATGTGCTCAAAGAGTATATATCCTATATTAAAGCTATTTCAAACAATATCCCTAATGAAGAGTTCAGAGAGAAATTCTCAGGTGAGAGGTCAAAAAATAAGGCTCTGGAGACCTAGAGGATTTAAAAAAAAAAAAAAACATAGTTATGTCCCTGGCTCAACATTATTATCCCAACTGTAAATCTTATTCATTCAGGCTTTCCCCCATCGGGGCACCCACTTTAGGAGGAATTTATTTTGATTTATTTATACAAAGCAACAAAGTAATCTCTCCTTCCGATCAAGAAACTTCTGGCCCTATTCACAAAGCTGACTTAAAACTCACTGTTATGATGGCTTACTTCCTTTGTGGTGCCACTGGGGTTTGGGGAGGACATAGGAGAGAGCAAGCCCAGGGTGCCTGGGATTAAGGAGCAGTATGTGATAACCCCAGAGGTTGGAGTGGGTGATGGAGGGGGATTCTCAGTGTTTATTCCCAGCTACTCATTGAGGAAGTGAAGAGCAGGCCCCCCGACCACTTCCAAGATGGATGGACATCTTCTTTCCAAAGACATGTCCTTCCCTTCATGACAATAGAAAAAGGACAGGAAAAAAGAAAGAATTTCACATAATCTTAGATCATGATGGAGAGTTTGGATAGTAGCTTTCCCTCATATAAAGCAGAATTACAAGACACTTTTTTTTTTTAAGATTTTATTTATTTATTTGACAGAAAGTGTACAAGCTAGGGAGCAGCAGGGGGAGAGGGAGAAGCAGGTGCCCCGCCGAGTGGGAAGCCCAATGTGGGACTCGATCCCAGCATCCTGGGATCAGGGCCTGAGCCAAAGGCAGACGTTTAACCCACTGTCCCACCCAGGCACCCCTCCAAGACACTTTTAACAAATAAATACAGCCAAAAAATTCAGACCCTCAAAGTTGAGCTCTCACTAGATAGGGGTAACAAATTGGTGGTCCTTGAGCACAACACAGCTCACAGATTATGTTCTGTCTAGTCAGCGTCCTATTTTAATGTAGTTTTAATTTATTTTAAATCCTTTATACCAGATACGTATTCTGCAGTTCAGCACGGTCCCCACCATTCTGTGTGGTCTTCCACTCTCTAACATTTGTATTTTCCACTAGTCCCTGCCTAAAGGCATTTGAGTTTACAATTCCTACTACTTCTCATTCCTCTTGGATAAGGCTCCTATGGGTGGACTTCTGTGATATAGCCAGCACATGGCCTTCACACATAGCTTCATTTCCCTTCTATCTCTATGCCTCATTCTCCTCAAGGCTCTATCACTTTTATACTTGGTTCCTTTTCCGAGCAATCCACTGCAGAGGTCCCTGCAGACTCATTTTTTTTTTAATCATTCGATGAGAAGAAGCCATCCCTACTGCACATCCTCCACTCCTCCACTCTCACTTAATCCACAGGGCTCAGCTAAGTAGATGGGGCTTCGAGAAGTCAATCTCTGCTCTCATGCTGAAAAACCCCACCTTGAATGTGCCATCAATCGCTTCTGGCTTCATAATATCTTAAGGATAAGAAATCTCCTTTTGTAAAAGGACATGGAGAAGATGGTAAAGTGGAATCTTCTTTGTAATGTTCAGCCTGTCCTGAAACCTCTCTAGGACCACCTGCCTTGTCTGGCCCACTAAGAAAGTGAAGCAGGCTTTGTTGCTTTGGGCTTCACCAGAACATTTCGTCTTAAGTCAAATGCATGGCATTCCATTTCTTGGCCATGAAAGAGGATAAAGGACAGAGTCAGCCTTTGACATAAACAGGACCCGTCCAGTAAGTAGCCAGAGGGAAATGTTGGCAACATGTAATTAGCCAGCTGGCCATCCTCTATTTAAATCCACCCTCTTTTCTAAATGCCAAGTTTTAAGAATCAACTATTTTTGCATACCAGGCATAGTTCAAACCCAGATTTTTAAAATAATGTTTTCATGTTGCCCCCTTTCTGCTTAACCAGTATCGTGTACAAACTAGGGGTCAAGTGAGTTAATACCTCAAGTAAAAGGGTGCTGAAACTTTTGGTTGAAGCCAATTGTGAAGTCAGTATAAACTTCTCTTGAACTCTTGCTCAAGAAGACAACTTCTTGAGTCAATTATCTTTGAGGCTGGAATGCTCAAATCCAGTCCAGCTCCTTCAGTAGGACAAATATTGCCTTTTTTCCTGGGTTACAAAAGATAGGCTTGGTTATCAAAAACAGACTCAAAGCATGCATGAAGTAACCGAAAATTACTGTTGCACGTGACAAGGCACAATTCTCTCCTTTTTTTTTTTTTTTCCCTTTGCGAACTCCGGTCTCCTGTTCAGGAGGCAGGGAAGTGAACAGTCTTTCCTGAAATTCTGATAGATCTACACCCCAGATTTCTGCCTTGTTGGGGTTCAGCTTGGCATGCCACCTCCTCTTTGTCTTTCTCATCTGCTTTTAATGTGTTTTCTTCAACTATATTAAACTCAGAGGATGTGGTCCTCATCCAAGTAAGAATATTTTAACTCATCAAGTTTTCCTTTCACTTTCTGATATTCAAGACTAAAAATCCTTAAGTTTGGATATTCTTGGACAAGAAATACGTAGTAAGAGATAACAAATGCAAGGGTAAGGTCTCTTATCATGGAAATGTTAAGATTCTGTCCTACATCCTTCTCAGGTTAAACAGCGAATGGTTCATATGAGATTTCAGGAAAAAAAATGACTCTCACAAAGGAATAGCTTATGGGAACCATTCCACATTGGGGCATTCATTTACTGAGATAATTTCCAATTTTGCTGTTAGAAATGCTCTTTACAATGAATAATAAACATTTTTAAAATTCTAGTTCAGGGGCGCCTGGGTGGCTCAGTGGGTTAAAAGCCTCTGCCTTCGGCTCAGGTCATGATCCCGGGGTCCTGGGATCGAGCCCCACATCGGGCTCTCTGCTCAGCAGGGAGCCTGCTTCCCCCTCCCTCTCTGCCTGCCTCTCTGCCTACTTGTGATCTCTCTCTCTCTGTGTCAAATAAATAAATAAAATCTTTAAAAAATAAAAATAAAAAATAATAAAATTCTAGTTCAAAGAGAAATGACAGCATGTCTTCTTTTGCTCTTCAAACCCCAGGGCTCTGCATTGCACATAAAATTTACCATACAGCCACTTATGAGAATTTAATCTCTGCCAAATATGCTACCAGCTTACGGGCTTTATTTGTCAGAAAATGCGTGATTAGGACAAAGGCAGAGTGCAGTTCCGTGTGTTTCCCACAGAGGCTCTTATGATTCTTAGAGCCAACACATTTTTGTTCCTTTTACAACTCAGAAGAGAAAAATGCTTGACTTTTTTCTTACTTACTTTATTTCATGCCCAAACTCCTCGTGTTCATCTGGGGCCAGAGGCTAAGTAGATGCCATGAGCCATAGACCAGCAGATGTCATGTGAGAAACAGCCTAGGGCAAGTTGGAAGTAGACTTTGGCAAATCACTCTTCTCCCTCACGAACCCCAAATTCCCGTTGCTCCATGCCTGGCAACACTGCCCAATCTCTGAGACTCAGTTTCTTCCTTTCTTGTTTTTATCACCCACCTGCTTTGCTCTCTATTTCCTGCCCTGTTGTACTTTCTGGATCACAGGCTGACCCAGCCCCCTGCTCCTGGCTACCCATGGCTAGTAGTGCTTCTGGTGTCCTCTCTGCCTAGCCATTGTCTTGTGCTGGCTGCATCCACTGGTCCCCTATAGTTTCTGTTTGGAGGAATCATGTCCCCCCAAAAGATACATTTAAGTCCCAAGCCCAGTACCTATGAATGTGACTTATTTGGAAATAGAGCTTTGTGAATGTAATCAAGTTAAGATGAAGTCATACTGAATTAGGGTCCTACGGAATTCAGTCTGACTGGTCTCCTCATAAGAAGAGGAAATGTGAACACAGGGACACAATACATAGAAGACACACACACAGATGGAGAACACCATGTGAAGACAGAAGCAGAGATTGAGTCATACAGCTGCAAGTCAACACACCGCCCAGCAAGGCCAGCACACATCAGAGGCTATGAGAGAGGCATGGAACAGACCCTCCCTAAAGGGCCTCAGGAAGGAATCAGCTTCACTCACACCTTGATTTCGAACTTCCGGCTTCCAGAACTGTGAGGGAATACATTTCTGTTGTTTTAAGCCACCCAGCCACTGTGCTCGGTCATGACGGCCAGAGAGAGCTAATACAGTCCCTTTACTGATTTTGGAAAATCCCTCCATTCATTTAACAAATACTCATTCAGCACCTGTCATCTGCCAGGGAATCTTCGAGGCACTGTGAGGACCACCATAAGCAAAACAGTCTCAGGCTTCCGCTTGTCAGAGAAATAAGGTCACACAATGAGTACAGTGACAGAGGCATGCAGGGGGTGTTGAGAAAGCAGGGAGGACACTTCCTCCCGCGCGGGGTGAAGGGAGGGCATCCTGGAAGAGATAAATGCCTGAGAAGAACCTTGAAGGCTTCACTCCCTAGAGGAAATCTGCCGGCTGGAATGGAAGAGAGAGCTTCTCCTCTTCGAAACACACACTCACCTCTGAAAGCAGCCTCTTCCTACAGCAAAAGTGTTGAAAGGGCAAATCCAAACCATGTTGCGCCACAGCAGGATTCTCCAAATGCTTTTCCACAGCCTGAATCTTCTTGCCAATCTGGCTTTACGGAAGAAGAGAAACATGAGTTCGTTTCTTCTTAGGCTTGATGGGGGTGGGGAGGGAGAACCACCTTTTTTTTTTCCCTTTTGTAACTAGAGTTCATATAACTGGAAAGATGAGTGCAATACCATTTTTATTTGTGGATATTATTGCACTTAAAACACAAAATGCTTTGAATTAAGTTAAAGAAAGTTAGGTGTAAGCTCTTTCAGAAAGGAGAATTTATTGGGTACTTTCCATTACACTAGTAATATATATAAAACATGAAAACAACTAAGAGAAAGGTGAGGCACAGATAATCTGGAAAATGGAAAACTAGAAAGATGGTGTTTTAAAAAAAAATACTCTTAGCCCCACTACCCAGAAGCTATCATTATATTAATATATTTTGATGGATGGCCCACTAGATTGTTTTTCCTGCCATTTTTATTCTGTTTCTCCATTCTCCTATAAACAATCTTGTATCCTGCCTTTCTCACACAGCATTATACCATAAACATTTTCCCAGGCCTTTAGAAACTCCCTACAAACATAATTTTAACGGCTATAAAATGTTTGGTTGCATAGATGCCCATAGTTTACTTAATCAGGCCCTGTGTTGGCCATTTAGGTTAGATCATAACTTCTTAAATTGCCTTCAGATAAACTTAACGAGTTTTAAAATAGAGATGTCAAACAATTTCATCAGAGACTGTTGGTTGCATTTTGATACAAGGGCCATTTTATCATCAGGAAGTCAATTTTAAAACAAACAAAAAGACAAAGATGTTGACAACGTCTGCAGCTGTTGTCTCTGACCCACCTCCAACCCCAGAGATTTCCCCTTCATTGGCCTGTGTCTCCATTGCTGGAGCCAGTCACAACCCACTCCTCCCAATTTCCTGGTCCAGTTTGGTGTGAGTCCTCTGGGGCCTGAGCACTGCTCTCCTTGGGCTGAGTAGCAATCAAATCTCCCCATCATTCTGGCCCATGATGAGTGCTTCAGTGCTAACCTATGACCTTAAGCTGGGAGCCAGCTAGTAAGCATGTGTGCAAGTGCACACACACACACACACACACACACACATTGATACAACTGAGTTCTGTATCAGTTGCTATTTTTTCAAGTTTCTCTTAGGGTAATCTATGTGCTACCAATGTCCCTTAATGGCCTAGCCCTTGTCTTGACCTCCCCTGATACCTGAGACTCAGACTCTCTCACCTATGCTTATTTACTCAGGCTCTTGAGAATCAGCTACTTGTGGCAACACACGGCTACTTCTTGAATCCCCAAAGCCAGCCATTTGCCATGGCAAGAAATTGTCGTGCAGTTTAGATGAAACACAGCTGGGAGCTGTGCCCCCAGCTCAGAGTTTGTTATTCAGTGGGCCCACCCTGCCCTCCTCCCTCAACACAACTCAATGTCCGTCAGTGTGGCCGAGTGTCGCTGCCATAGTGAGAGTACCGGCAGCAACTCCAGCCCACCACCCCTCACCGCCATTCTGACAGGCTCTGAATATGAAGATAGCATAACAACCTTTTTTTTTTAATTCCAGTGTCAAATCAGTTTCAGGCATAACAATCACTTCGAAAGATATTCAGGTACCGGTCCTAGATACAGGTTCACAATCTATTTCCAATACCCAAATGCAAAAAACTGAAGACTTCACCTTTTATTTCATAACTCATTTTGCAGCAAAACCTGACTGTATTAGTTTCCAGGGGTTGCTATACAAATTACCACAAAATTGGTGGCTTAAAACAAGAGAAATTAAAGGGCATCTGGGTGGTTCAGTCGGTTAAGCATCCACCTTTGAGTAAGGTCATGATCCCGGGGTCCTGGGATGGAGCCCCGCATTGGGCTCCCTGCTTCTCCCTCTCCCCCTGCTGCTCCTCCTGCTTGTGCTCTCTCACTCTCTCTCAAATAAATAAAATCTTAAAAAAAAAAAAAAAAAAGCAAGGGAAATTTATTCTCTCACAGTTCTGGAGGCCAGAGTACAAAATTAGCTTCACTGAGCCAAAGTCGAGGTGTGAGCAAGGCTGTACTCCTTCCTGCAGCTCTCGGGCAGAATCTGTTTCTTGCTTCTTCCTGCTTCTGGTGACTGCCATCATCCCTTGACTTGTGACTGCATCACTCTGATCTCTGCCTCTGCCGTCACATCGCCTTCTCCTCTTCCATGTATATCAAATCTCCCTGTGTCTTCCTCTTATACCTTTGGTGGTATCCAGGGCCCACCCAGAGGATCCAGGGTAACCTCACCTGTCACAATCCTTCACTCAAGGATATCTACCGAGATCCATTTTCCTTATAAAGTGGCATTAGCAGGTTCCCAGGATCAGGACCTGATGTCTTTGGGTGGCCATTGTTCAGCCTACTATACTGACCTACATGAAAACAAGGCTCTCTCATAATGTGAACAGTTGTGTCTTGCTAAAGAAATATTCATGTGTGAGATTACAGGATGCTTCCCTCGCCCTCAATGGGGGCGTTAGGTAATATGCAACATGGACGCTATTTTTCCTTTCTAAAATCAGAAGAACTCTACTCCCTTCTAAAATGTGTTCGGCTACAAAGGGGTCAGATAAAGGTCTGTAAACCTGTTTCAGGTCCACATTGCCTGAGGCCTGACATAAGGAGGTGGCTCTGAATTCCCGATTCAAAAGCACCATTCTTAAATAGAGGGGCAAGATGGCGGAGGTGTAGGAGACAGAGAAAGCATTGGTTCCCAGAAGTTCAGCTAAAGAGGCAGAAAATCAAAAGCACCATTCTTTGCCATCCACAGAGCATTTCATCGCCCTTTCCACACATGTCACCTCAGTTACCCTACACGCCAGTGCTGTGAGGTGAGCAGTGTGGCTGTCACTACCCCTGGTTTAGAGGGTAAGAAACAAGGGATTGGGGGTTTTGTCTTGTCTAAATCCAGTAGTTTGTCAGTAGCAAGAACCAGAACCAAAATTCGTGCTTCTAATTCTCAGCGCCGTGTTTCTAGTTCATCAGGTCTCCGTCCCCGCAGAGAGACAGTCTGAAATGAATTATTCTTTAAAACATGTGATTTGAATATTTTTACTGGTGAGGATTAGAAATAGCACTTTGAATCTTGTCAAATGATAAAACAGATAGGCCCCGAGCCAAGATTAAACAAAGGAGACAGGCAAGGTATAATAAAATTTTGCCTAGAAACTAAAGGCAGCTATGAAGGCTATATTGCTTATTGACCTGCCTTTTTATTTCTCTGTATTATTTGACTTTCTAATTATGCGTTAGCTGGTTTTAGAATTCAGGGGAAAAAATCTGCATTCATATAGAAATTCACGTCATGTCACAGAAATGTAGACATATCAATTGTAAAATGAGGATAAGGGTGCTGCTTTTGCAGGATTATCATGAGAATTAACTACGAGTATGTGAAATTTCTAACACCGAGCCTTAATAAACATCCCTTCCCTGGAAAAATTCATTATTTGCCTTACTCTCTACCCCTACTTCCTCATCTCTCAATACCTTTCAACTTGCTTTTTTTTTTTTAAGATTTTATTTATTTGACAGAGAGAAACACAGCGAGAGAGGGAACACAAGCAGAGGGAATGGTAGTGGGAAAAGCAGGCTATCCATTGAGAAGGGAGCCCGATGCGGGGCTTGATCCCAGGACTCCAGGATCATGACCTGAGCCGAAGGCAGCCGCTTAACGACTGAGCCACCCAGGCACCCCACCTTTCAACTTTCTTAAATAGGAACCTGTTCTATCTGATGCCCACCAATGACCTCCGTATTCCCAGTCCCAGTGGACACATTTCAAGCCTTAGCTTACCAGAATTTTCTGCTGCATTAGATGCTGTGGACCACTCTGCCTCTGTGAAACTCTACTCCTTCAGTTCCTGTGGAAATATAAATTTGGGGGGATCAGCATTTATGGTCATAAATGATCACTAACAAAAACAGTGAGCTCACCCTTAACAGTAGCTACAGAAGAAGAACAATCAAGTCAGAGCAACCTTGCACTCTAGAGAAACTACTCTGGGCCTCTTTCAGTGATGCCCCTTCTCTCAGGGTGAGGAGTCTGCAAGACCCAAGATCAGGATCCTAGCACACTTGCCCAAATAGCCTTCTAAGGCTTGGACAATCCTCTTGCCCAAATCCTTGCCCACCACCAGGGTGCTCACAACGAAGCCTGAGAGATGGGGGGGTGGCAGCTTGTACTGCAGTGTGAGATGAACTTAGATGCACAGGTTAGAGTGACCAATGCACACAAGGTCCTTCATAATTTGACTGCGGGTATTGGAAGGAAGGTGATAAGCCATGGCCAGTGACTGATCTCCCCCCCCCCCGCTGCCTCATTCCAAGACGGAATACTGAGAAGTAAGAGAATTCCAAGTTACAATGAGGCTACGTTTTTTTAAGGTAGGAAAGGAAAACATATATTATTTAACAGTTTGCTAGCTTGACCTATAACTTTTAAATATTTAGACATAAAGTATGGGGCCTCCATGTACACTCTTATCCCAAACCACAAATGTTAGGCATAGGCCCTTGGAGGAACTGAGTGTCCCTATTTACCAAGATAGTGACTAGCTTTCCCCTTGGCTGCTACCTCCAATGCATCCATTGAGCCTGCTTGAGAACTACTTTGAGAGCCAGTGGGGAGGAATTCCTAGACGGATTAGTGATGGGCACAACTAACACCTTCCTTGACCTGTCACACCTCTTCATTTGATGTAGGAGAAAATTAAAGTCAAGAAAAGCTAAAATACTCTCCCCCTTGGTAGAAGAGTGGGATAGCACCGGGGACTCAGGTCCTCCAACTCCAATTCTTGCAATGCTGGAAGCAAGACACATCTCCCTGAGTAGGCCGAAAAGAGGATCTAACAGAATGGGATAATTAATTTAAAAGTATGCCATGTGGGGTGCCTAGGTGGCTCAGTTGTTAAGCATCTGCCTTCGGCTCTGGTCATGATCCTGGGGTCCTGGGATCGAGTCCCACACTGGGCTCCCTGCTCCTACTCCCTGCTCCCTGCTTGTGTTCCCTCTCTCACTGTCTCTCTCTCTGTCAAATAAATAAATAAAATCTTTAAAAAAAAATAAAAATATGCTATGTAAGGAAGATGCAAGTACAAGGATTTTCTAACAAAGCCGAAGTGTTTTAAATTATGTAGAAATTACTCTGATTTAATTTTAATGAAAAGGACATGAACAATCAGTTCAGAGACATGAGGAAATATTTTAAAAGTAAGACTGAGTATGAGGCATCTACACAGGGATAAACTAGTTGGGTCTTTTAAGTGGACTATTTTAAGAGAACACACGTAAGCAAATACTTAGTGTTACTCTTGTGACAGATCATAGGACGTAAGTGGCAGATATGAAGTGAACAGAAGAGCATGACCGATGTGGTCTGGAAACTAGCTGCACAGCCTCGGACAGGCGAAAGCCCTTACTCTAAACTTCAGCTGCTTCATTTGTGATGCAGGAACAATCCTAATAGCTTCCACTGTTGCTATGATGATTCAAGATGAAAAGGAGATAGAAAGCAAATGCAGAGAGCAGGCATTTGTTTCCTCGTCTATGCAGACTCCATCATTCATTCAGCCACACAACAACCCTTCAGTGAGTATCCCCTTTGCACCAAGCACAACCGTGCTGTGGGTCCCAACTTCCCCGTCAAGGGGAAGAGAAACCAAGCCAGACACCACCAAGGTGGAGCTGGTACCCACCCAACTGGACTACAGTCCTCGTTCTGCACATTCAGACTCGTCACCCCTGGAAATCAGACTCGTTCTGAGAATGTTTCCAGTCTTTTTCATGGGAAGGTAACAAAACCTCTGAGGATAATCCCAACAAATAGTTCTTTGTCTAGCATCAGAGGCAGCTCTGTGCAATGGTTAGATGCGCTCTGTGCAGCCCAACAGCTTAGGGTCAATGTTCAGCTGTGCCACTTAGTAGCTCCGTCAGTTACTTAACCTCCCTGTGTCTCAGCCTCCTCATCTGTAAAATGGGAATAATAAAAGTACCTCTTCATAGAGTTGGTGGGGGTCTAAACCAATTAACACATGTTAATGTAGTTTAAAAAGGGTCCCTCCCCACATGCTCAGTGCTATATAAATGTTAATTACTGTTATTTAAATCTCTACTAATATCCGCATCCAAGAGTCTCCTATTTCCATTGCAAACTGTGGGCCTGGTCCTTTTGTAACTATTCCCCACGCTGGGAGTTGCTTAGAAGAACTACAGTGTGAAGAACCTCAAACTATTGGCACTAAACAGATAAGCAAATTATAGGTACATAGAAAAATTCCAAAACTCACCCTGGCACCACTTAACACAGGGTCTAGCTTGCCCATAACCACATGTTTCATCCCTGACTTAGCCCAGCCATCCCCCCTACAGTCTCACAGTTGAAGAAAACAACCAGGCATTTAGAATGAAAATGCTCATTCCAAATCCTTTGAGCCAATGATTCCCCTTCTAGAAAGCCATCTTAAGGTAAATTACCATCCTAAGAGAAATTCAGAGGTATAGGTACAAACATCTTTGTAACAGGAATTAAAACTGAGGCTTCACCTAAAGCACAAAGATACAACAGGGGCCACATTCCAAACGAGATATGAGTCCAAATGCGAAATTTCTCAAGGATTTAGCTGAAAATTGGTTACATGCATCTCTTACATTCCTAGCTCACAGTGGAGATAAATGGTGGAGAGAGGGTGAGGAGAAGGAGGGTTTTGGAAGAGAGTATCTTGAGAGGAAACATGCCATTGAACAAGATGTGAAACTCCTAGTAAGACTGTATACAAGAGGTCATGTTAATAGGAATGCTATGCAAGACCACCTGGGTGCTCATGGCGGGACCCCAACAGAGAAAGTCTGTGCAGAGTGGGTAGCTGGAAAACAAGGGGCCACAGGGAGAGCTGCCAGCCCAGGGGAATCCCTCTCCATCAAGGCAGAGCACCCCTGGGCAGGAGTCAGCTGTAAACTGCCAGTTCATCTTCAGACAGTAGGAACTTTCCCATCCCATGCCACCCCTCATCCTTCCCCTACCCTACCCCTGGCCCTACTGTCAGAAACAGTAGCTATTGAGGAGGGAAGGTCTGCAAGAAAAAACCTACCACAACCTGCCACTGCCCTACGTGCGATGAGAGGGGATTGACTTTTCAATGAAGACTGGAGTGTGGCTTCTTATTCCAGACTGGATTTTTTAAGTCCTGAATGGAGATCGGGAGATTTAAAGCAACTGTAGGCTGTTGTGATCAGCAAAATCATGGAGCTGTCCCAAGTTTTCATTCCAGGTCGGGGGAATACTTTCCCTCACTGAATAAATTCTTTAAAGTCAAAATTTTGAGAAGGGCATCCGGGTGGCTCAGTGAGTTAAGCATCTGACTCTTGATGTCGGCTCAGGTCATGATCCCAGGGGCATGGGATCAAGCCGCACATGGGCACTCAGCGGGGAATCTGCTTGAGATTCTCTCCTTCTCCCTCCCCCTCTGCCCCTCCCCCCCATGCTCTCTCTCTAAAATAAATAAATAAAATCTTTTAAAAAATAAATAAAGTATATACATTAAATCTTAAATTTAAATGTGGAATATCAAATTACATGTGCGGTATGATTTTTATCACATAAAATATGTATAGTTGCATAATGAATATACAGATATATGGAAAACAGATTGCATGTTAATAATGGCTATCTCTGGAGGTATGGAGGAGGAATTTTTATTTTCTGCTATGTACTCCTTTGTATTTTTCCAGTCATTCATAATGACAGTGAACTAGTTCTAGGGTCCATTCTCTGATGTTACTTGATGCAAACTGTTTTGCTGGATTCTACCTCCAGAAAGCCTTGAAAGAGTTTCTCTCTTGGTCTTCCCACAATATTCAATCCCTTCCCCACCTTCTGGTGTGGCCTTTTCTTCATCATTTCTGCCTTCTAAAGCCTCCTCTCCTTTGCCCTCCTCACACCCCATCTTCTTGACCTCAGAATATCTTTATTCCCTTGTTTCTCTTCTCAGTGAAATTTTGCTATGGATTTACACCCAAAAATCCATGACTCGATATACAATCCAGGAGAAAACTTAAGTTTATGGCTGAAAGAAAGGATGGTAATTCTACAATATACACATTTTTATAACATACACATGATTGAGAAAAGAGAAGCCATCTTGGAAAAGGAAGCCAACCCCGATTAAAACACAGAGAGCCATATCATCCAATGCCACCCTCCCCTGGTGAGATCAAGTCAGTTTTGCTCCACAGTAAGAGTAATAAGAGTGCTTCTTACCCAAAAGGGCCCCCAAACCCAGACACACGGGAGTCAGAAATCTAAGTCACTGATCACCTCTATCACCTCTCCATTTCTGTCTTATTCTACTTCCTTTCCTCCTTCTCATACCCATCCCCCAGTCACACTTGGAGATGCCCAGTGGCCCTACCTAACCCCTCGCACTCAAGAGGTCAGTGATACCCACGGTCATGTAAGCCAGGATGAACCACTTCTCTAGAGGTCATCTCCTTTGTTCAATGTCTGCAAACTGTGTTCTACAAACCATTAATTCCAAGACATGTGATTCGTATTAACACATTAAATATTTTTTTAATGCCTTTCAGGAAAGTAATTCCTTGAAATTTGTTCAACCTAGAATTCTTCACACTTTTTTTTTTTACCATACACAATAGTTAAAAAGCAATCAAATCCATTAGCAGTTTAAACGACTACTAGTATTCTGAATTCTGTTTGAGAAGTGCCACTCTGACTTCAACTGGAAAGTTATTGCTAAGGAAGTAGGTGGCTCTGGGAGGCCACTTTGTTCTTTCCAGCAAGTCTTCCTGACATAAATCTTACTACTGTGCCCATTAACTGGGGAGAAACTGCCTATTGTTGTCTAAAGAGACTCACCCCACCCATTTTATCCAGAGACGGCTAAAATGAAGGAAAAATAATCCATGATTGGTGGATCCAAAAGTCAGAGGATTTAGAAACAAAGGTATGGCTTGGAGCATTCTTCTGGACTTTATTACATTGCACTTCAATGCTTTATTTTTTTGAGAGTGATTTCTCCACTATATTCCTTGAAGACGCCACCATTTATCTTGTTGAAGTCCAAAGTTGGATTGACTTAAATGAGCCCTATAACTCCTATTACCACAGGCAAGAAGGGCAAGTTGTGTAATGAAAAGGAAAATGAACATTCATCTAAAACTATAAATTCAGGTACAGGGACCTCCCTGGTCCTTAAAGTTGCCTGGAAGTGATGACTCCATAACTCCTTTCTTTTTTTTTTTTTTTTAAAGATTTTATTTATTTATTTGACACAGAGAGAGAGAGATCACAAGTAGGCAGAGAGAGAGGGAGAAGCAGGCTCCCCGCTGAGCAGAGAGCCCCATGCGGGGCTCGATCCCAGGACCCTGAGATCATGACCTCAGCCGAAACCAGAGGCTTTAACCCACTGAGCCACCCAGGCACCCCTCCATAACTCCTTTCTTGTTAGCAACCACCAAGGAGTCATCTCCAAGGCCTGAATACCTGTGATAGCATGAAAAACCTTTCAAGCCACCAATACAGCAGAGCACCTGGAGGGGACCCAGGGTACCTGATAGATCCTTTTTATTTTTCCAAATACACAATTTTCCATAGGGATTCCATCTGAGGACCTAGGGTCCTCTGCAGGAATTGACATATCACTCGGGACAGCATCACCCACACTATCTTAGCCCTTCTGAACACACTTCATTCCTCCTGATGACAAAACAACCAAGCCTTGTATTCTCTGACACAGAGAGTTTGTTGGTGTTGTTGCTGTTTGCTTTTTGTTTTTTGTCTTTTTTGTTTTTGTTTTTGAGGGCAGGCATAATTTCACTATATAGTGCTTAAAATTTTCTTATACATGTGCGATATTTATTTCATCCAATTTTATGTTTCTCAGATACTAATCTCTTAAAACATTGGCTTTATCTCCATGTTTCCACTTTTGAAACTGAGCAGGGGAAGTCCCAAGCGCTAAACATTAGCAGATAAACGCTTACATCCAGGGGGAATCAGAGACACTTTTAAGACCAGATGGAAACCTTTTCATCAATGCATGGGAAGGGTTTCCTTTTATAATCTGTATTTCATTTTAGAACCATGTGACTGATAATGGCAAAAGTTTGTGGTTAAAACACAATACATGAACAAACAGAATACTGAAAACAGAGGGGATAAAAAAGATGCTATATGAGAAAAAACACAAAAGGCATAAATAATATATTGAGGTGGTCGCTCAATGTGAGCTGCTAAGTCACCCAGAGTCATTAAAATCATTTGTTATTTCTGGATCCGTTTTTGCAAACCACCATTCTTCTTTCCTCCCAAAGGGCTCTGAATGAATGACAGAGGGCCCACGGGGTCCTTCTTTTGCTACTCTGGGTAAATCAGAGGTTTGGTAGTTTTCCTAATAAGAAAAAAATCAAATTCATAAAAAATATTCACGACTACCTTGGCAGAGGGCCTGAGACCATATTCAGGATGTGATACAACACATTTATGCGATTGCTTTTTTTTTCAAAACACATTGGAGCTCTCCAAAATTGGTTTTGCCTCTATGCCAAACTCTGTTGGCACAGCTCTTTCCTAGGTCCTCTGATGCAGTAAAAGTATCCACCATTGAAGTCTTATCCAAGGAAACAGATGATGTGAGTGAAAATATCCAAATGGTAACAATCTAATATGGATGTCATGTGGGAATTTACCTCTGAGAACACTACCAAGTAAATCATCCCCGAGGCCACGAGACAGAAAGACTCAAAGCCTCAAAATTGAATATGCTCAAAATTGCATGGCTTAGTAAATCTATTTAAAATACACCGTGAGAGTGGGGTTCCTGGGTGGCTCAGTCATTAAGTGTCTGCCTTTGGCTCTGGTCATGGTCCCAGAGTCCCGGAATTGAGTCCTGCATCGGGCCCCCTGCTCAGCAGGAAGCCTGCTTCTCTCTCTCCCCCTGCTTGTGTTCCCTCTCTCGCTATCTCTCTCTCTCTGTCAAATAAAGAAATAAATAAAATCTTTTAAAAAAATAAATAAAATTAAATAAATAAATAAATAAAAATTTAAAAATAAAATACACCATGAGAGGGCCACATGGGTGGCACAGTCAGTTAAGTGTCAGACTCTTTCTTGGTTTCCACTCAGGTCCTGATATCAGTGTTGTGAGATTGGCCTCTGCACACAGTGCAGGGTCTGCTTAAGACTCTCTCCCTGTGTGGAAGGCTGCCGGACCTGCCAGGTGATGAGGGTGGATGGCATAGCCCCACGGCTGCACCACTCCCATGTTAAGAAGGCTGCAGAACCGGAAGTGGAAAAGGCGAAACGAGAATGGAGGTCCCACCGAGATCTGGAAAACCCGCTCAAGCTTCGTCTAACCGAACAGGATAAGCCTGAAGATTCAGTAGAGAACAAAAAGGGGAATCCTCCTGGCGTGGATCACAGACTTTTCGACTTCCTCCTAGTGCTGAACTAACTCAGAAGATGGCGTGCCCCGGAACTCGCCTGAAGCTACGTCTTCTATGCTTGCCCAGGTTACAAGGGAGATGCTGATGGATGTGGGAGGAGACGGGACTACTACTATAAGGCTTGGCGATGTGTCACGTCCAACAATGGAGATTGGAAATGGGCAGTATCTCCACTAGACCTAGTAAAATTCGCCTTTGTAAATGGAAACCCCTGGTACCCCCGACCTGAGCTTCCTAACTTTTGTCTTTTTGTCAAGGACAAAATCAGCGCCATCCAAATCATGATGCGCATTCCACATGAGGAGGATTCCTCATGTTAACAAGAAAAAAGGGGGGAATGCGGAGTTCAGTTTTTAAGTAGATTACCATTCCTCCATGACAGGCTTCATTTTAAGCCAGAAAAAGACAGGCCTAGGGGTATGGGGCATAAAACTATTCCTGGAATTTAGCTTCCCTGTGTGACGCCTAGCCCCTGAGTTGTTCAAATGCACCAATGAAATGCATAGATTTAGGTAATTGCCATATAAAGAATAAGGAACTCACCTACATGTGTAGTGATGTTTGTGCTTGTTTACTCGTGCATAAAAATGCTGAGAAGGGGAGAGGCAGGGCTTCCCACCTTAGCACTGCGCTGTGTCGTGTGTGCCGGTGAGAGCCCCAGCTAGATGGAAATAAATCCTCTTGCTGTTGAAAAAAAAAAAGGACTTTCTTCCTGGGCTCCTGGATGGCTCAGTCAGTTAAGTGTCTGCCTTTGGCTCAGTCAGTTCATGATCCCAGGATCCTGGGATTAAGCCCCACATCAGGATTCCCACTCAGCCGGGAACCTGCTTCTCCCTCTCTCACTCTCCCTTCTTGTGAGATCCTTCTCTCTCCCTCTCTCACTCTCTGTCAAATAAATAAATAAATCTTTAAAAAATAAAATAAAATACACCATGAGAAACAAAGGGAAGAGTCGAACACACTTAGAAAAAGGTGCGAGTGGGCCGAAGGACCACACTTGTATTTCTTCTCTCTCTTCCTCTCTCCTCTCTCTCTTTCTCTCCCTCTCCCTCTCTCTCCCACATCAGCCTATCAGTGTGATTATGAGGACCAAAGATGAGGTTGCAGCAAAGGGGCCAACAGAAGGTGTTCTGGGATAATGACACACTTGTTCTCTCAAAGAGAGAGAAGTTCTCTCTGGACACAAGTTTGCCTGGCCACAACTATAGCTTCCCAATTAGCCTACAGCCATTCTGGCTTTTATGTTCATATCTTGGGAAGAAGACGTGTGGGACCAAAATAGGTATCACCAA
>CM053605.1:26262014-26305647 GCA_028646535.1 Procyon lotor
ACTAGCCCTTTATCTGATATACCACTTGCGAATATCTTCTCCCATTCTGTCAGTTGTCTTTTGGTTTTGTTGACTGTTTCCTTTGCTGTGCAAAAGCTTTTGATCTTGATGAAGTCCCAATAGTTCATTTTTGCCCTTGCTTCCCTTGCCTTTGGGAATGAAGAAACAGACTCTTAACTATAGAGAACAAACTAATGCTTATGGTGGGGTAAGGGGGCAAACTGTGAAATAGGTGCTGGGGGTTAAGAGCACACTTCTCTTGACAAGCACTGAGTAATGTATAGAATTATTGCATACCTGAAATTAGTATAACGCTGTTACTATACTGAAATCAAAATAAAAAACTTAATTAAAATATAATAAAATAAATAAAAAGAAATATTCAACATTGACCAAAATGGCCTCCAACACTTCTTTCTGGCTATAAAAACTTGTTATTTTATACCACACCTACAGCATATATTGAATGTACAGTAGGAAAAATAATGTCAGCCAAATTCCAACTTCATTCATATGGAGCACTCATTTATTCAAACTTCTGCTTTCAGCTTTCACATCAAATTGACAATGCAGATTCATTATTCATACAATAATTTTCCGATAAAATAAATGCTGTAAGCAATATAAGAAATCATTTATTCAGGGATTAAAATGGAAAATAAAAGCCCCTGAGTTGACATGAGAGGTGAGTTCCTAAGAAGTAAAAGTAAATGGGGATTGAACATTACAACATGAAGAGGGATAATAGTGTTTCAATTTCTTCCTATTTGAAGAATGGATTGAGCCAACAATTTGAGTGAATCATGTGAATTTGCACATTCTCAGTGTTTTTGTCTTAAATAGCCTCTGGTCGTATGTATATTTGTATTATCATCATTATTATTCTAATTAATAGAAATGGTAACTAATAATAATTGAAATCTGAAACTACCTGGTCTAGAATGAAACTGCTTTATAGTAAAGTTGGACAATTTAAATCCTTCTCCCCACATAATGAGAAATGTGCGTTATGTATTTCAAAAGAAATAGTCTTGGGACACCAGAGTGGCTCAGTCAGCTAAGCGGCTGCCTTCAGCTCAGGTCCTGATCCCAAGGTCGTGGGATCCAGCCCCACTTCCGGCTCCCTGCTCACCGGAAATCTTGCTTCTCCTTCTCCCTCTACTTGCCGCTCTGCCTACTTGTGCACTCTCTATCTCTCTGTCAATAAATAAATAAAATCTTTTAAAAAAAACAACAAAAGAAATATTCTTGAGGGAAATAAATGACATTTGCTTTTAGAGTCATCATCCCCTTCTTAGAAAAGACTCACCTGACCCTTTCTGCTTTGTGCAGGCCCCTCTCCACCTCATCATCCACGTCAAGGACACAGTAGCTTCTCCCAAATCAGTCACTTTAGTGTATTGATTAACTGGCTTATTACCTTGGTACGAATGAGTTTCAGTCAATGTGTGTCTACAAATAGGCATTTGTCTTTTATTCTAATTTTCCCTGAAAGGAGTTGTCAAGGAAAAGAATGCCAACCATAATCAAGCTGGTAGCGGTCTTGGTGGGTTCAGGGAGACTCCGGAATCAGCTATGCCCACTCTGAATGAAGAATTAGGTTTTCTCCCCTGCATATTAAGTGTGGAAGAGTCTCCGTTGGGCTGAATCCTTCTTCCCGGCCTTGAAGAAATAGTTTTCAACTGAGAATTCCCTTGATAGGTGGAGGACAGGGCTCCTGAACCAACTTAGCCCCCCTGAGAAAGGGGTTCACATTTATGCAGCTTCAAATCAGGTTAGAAGCTGAGACCTCCCTGCTTATTCATGTTCCTGATCAGATTTCTCAGAAAGATCAACCATCTGGTCAGTGGGCTAAAAAGCTATTGGAGACCCAGTCTGAGGAATCAAGTCTGAAATTGAAGCGTAAGAGCTTTTGAAGATCAAAAGGGCTCTGCATGGGTAGAGTCAATGATGAGGTCAGGCTTTCTAGGATGGAGACCTCAGTAGGACCTTACACTTTGTTAGAGACAATTCACACCTCAGGATCTATCCAGTGGATCAAATTGTTTCTGGATGAAGGGTTATGTAACCCAGCAGACCAGAGTTTTCTTTGAGTGGGCCTGGAAATTTGATACCTGAAATGTCAAGAGCCTGGGGGAAAGACATCTGGGCCAACACAATTAATTTCTAATACCACCACCATATCCAACTCATACCTGGCCTGACCTCAGGTAACCCTCTTGCTGCCACCTCACCCCATACCTGGCCTTACCTCAGGGGCTACCTCAGGGGCTACCGCTTACCTCAGGGGCTACCGCTCTGTTCCCACCTACAAAACCGTGTCTGGAACAATTTCTGAGTCACTTTCTTGCCAGTGAGAGGATAGGGAAATGTCAGCAATGACGACTCTCTTCCCCCTGAAGTAAATGGTTTTCTGCTCTCTTGGGAAAGGATGCTGGACTCTGGCTCCCAGAGTTCTATTCCCAGAAGAAGAATCTCCCGAAGCAAGAATTTCATTTTCACCACTAATGTCTAGGGTGGAGCCCGGTCTGTCCTCAAGGCCCCTCTGTCTCCCAGAACTTTCTACTCCATCCAACACAGATATGTCCTCACCTCTTAACCCTAAGTTTATCCCTTCCCTTCCTTTTTCCCAAGACTCCCAAATATAGATGATGTTTTCTTTAATTCCGGATAGAATTTAATTATACGTTCAGATGACAAGACTTCCTTTCCTACATCTTATACCTTCTATATTGTTTCTACTTTTTAATAATAAAGGGTTAGCCCTCATTAAATGTGACATTTTATTTGCTAATATAATGCTCTATATTATTGCTATGCTTTTCCAGACTGAGAAAAGGTATTCTCATAGGACATAGGACTTACCTTTATAGGTATTAGTTCTGTAAAATCTCTTGACTCGTTTTTGTAATTTAGATCAATTTGTCTTTAATAGATATTTTAATCCACTCATTAATGGGGAAAAAATTTTGTGATGTTCCATGAACTCCAGAAAAAGTGTTTACTTTTTTGGTTTATATAATGAGAGGCATTATTTTGATCATTTCAAACAATGGGATAAAATTTTAAGAAGAACTTGACAGTGAAAAACAAGACTTCAATACTTCTGTCTTCTCTATCCACAAAACACTCCATGCCTTAACCTAGACCCCTTGTCCTCTCCTAGGTTCTGGGGTCCAGTCCTGTTTTTGGCACAGGGGACTAACAAGCCTGAAAACCAGCCTTCTGCTGGTTGTGCTCTGTCTGGATCCATTCCCAGTTCCAATCACTGAGTTCTGACCTAGTTCCCTCTAAGCTATCTCCCATCTCTTACTCCTACTTCAATAGCTAAATCGTGACCTCTCTCCCTTATTTTCCATGGAGTTTCTACCTTCCATTTCAGTTAGGAATGTGTTTGACCATAAGCAACAGAATTCCCAACAGTGGCTTAACCAAACAGGTGGGGCTTGCTTTGTTTTGTTTTGTGTTTTAATTACAAAAAGCCTGGAGATGTGGCATCTGGGGCTAGGATTGTAGCTGCCCAGTATCAAAGATGTAGCTTTGGGGCACTGGGGTGGCTCAGTCGGTAAAGCATCTGCCTTTGGCTCAGGTCAGGATCCCAGGGTCCTGGGACTGAGTCCCTGCTCAGGGGGTAGTTTTCTTCTCTTCTCCCTCTGCCCTCCCTCTGCTTGTAAGCTCGCTCTCTTCTTCTCTCTCTCTCTGACAAATAAATAAATAAAATCTTTTTTTTTTTTTAAAAGGCGTAGCCTTATTTTCTTTTCTCCACCATCCTTAGCATTGCCTTTGATGACCATGTACTGATGCAGCATGCTTATAGTCAACACTAGAAAACAAAAAGAAAGATTCTTGCAGTAATGCTTTACCCCGTTTCGCAGGAAAGCAAAATACTTCCCAAAAACCTGTCCCTTACTCCCAACAGACATCCTTTAATATGTTTTGCATTAGAATTGGATCCCATAGCCACCCCCAACTGCCAGGGAGGGAAATGGGGATGCTTCCGGGTAACAAGCAATGATATATGTTGTAGTTCCCAGTCTGGGATCCACCTTGCTTTTGTCCTTCTGGGAACTAGAACCTGTGAACCCCAGACTTATCACAAGGGCAGTGCTACCTGCTTCCAGGCCTCCCTACTACTAACCACCAGCCTGGAGTTCTACTACTAGTTCTCTGACATGATTCATGGCTATTACTCTCAGGATTGGAATGGACAGCTTCCCTTTGCCTTGGCTGATCTCATCCTCCAAGCACCCCCTCTTTCCAGTGCTTAGTCAGACACTCTGAGCCCCCCACCCCACCCCAACCCTTAGCTCCAACACTGATCCTCAGAGATAATTTAGGTTTTCAGTCCTAGATGGCCTTTGAGCTTATGTTTCTAGGAGTATAGCTGATAAATGGTAAGCCCTAATAAAAGTTTTTCTGAAGGAATGAAAGCCCAAGTCTGCCTGGTACATGGATTAGAATGAGAGGTTACAAGCCAAAAATCCGGGAGGAATCATCTACATTAATTCTTTGTTCTATATGACACTCTAGGAGCACACATTTCTATGTGATAAAAAATTTACATGTGGGGCGCCTGGGTAGCTCAGTTGGTTAAGCGACTGCCTTTGAAACCGGGGTCCTGGGATGGAGTCCCGCATCGGACTCCCTGCTCGGCGGAGAGCCTGCTTCTCTCTCTCCCTCTGCCTGCCGCTCTGTTTACTTCTGTCAAATAAATAAATAAAATCTTTTCTAAAAAAATTTTACATGTAGGTGATTTGTTCTTCAAATGCTATACTGCTTAAGGAGTGCTGGAGGCAAAAGATTTTTCTTCCCCTTTCTGAAGCCTTAAGGAAAGAATCAGGCACACATCCTCACACTACACTGAGAGCTAGTAACTTTTTTGTTGTTGGCCTTCCCTACACGCAGTTTTAATGTCCCTGCTTTGTGAACCATGATATATAGACATGAGTAATTGGTGGCAGATGTACATATCTTCTGTAGAATAAGTTTAAGGAAATATGATCTAATTGAGGAGCAGTTCAAACAAACACTGATATTTAACTGAAGGTCAAGTTCCCCTTGGATAATACTTAAAGGAAAGAAAGTTTTGGTTATACAAATAGAAATATAAAACATAAATAGGAAATATGGTCAAAATAGGACAAAAAGATCTTTCACTTAGAGTGAAAAGGACAGCCCCTCAATAAAAAAAATGCATAAGAGGCCTTTGTGGTTTCCCATTATTTGTTGTGGTAACAGCAAAGAACAGCGAAGATGTATCTCATCCTACATTACCATGATATTCTAATTATAACTTTTACTTAGCATTGCGATCACATGCATAAGTGTATCCAAAATTGGAGCAGAGGAACAGAGAATAGGAAATCTCCAGACAAAATGGAAACTCCTATGTTTCTCTTTGTTAATTTCTACACTTCTAGGAAGAAGAAAAACAATAATTACACAGCAAAGATTATTACGAAGGTGGCAAATATATCATGGAAGAAACTACTGGTAGTGACTTGCCTCACTCTTTACCAAATTATTTTAGAAGAAAAAAAATCAGTGAATGAGTTTAATATAAATACATGGGAGGGGATTTGCTAAAAATCACCTAGTGATTCTTCTTATGGTATCATGGTTAACTGTCTAAATTACATTGTCCTCAACCATTTTTTTTTTTATGATTTTTATGTTTCTGTAATCTCTATACCAAATATGGCCCTCAAACTCACAACCCTGAGATCGAGAGTTCCACGTTCCATGGACTGAACCAGCCAGGCGCCCCTTGTATCAACATTTTTTTTCCTAAAGATTTTATTTATTTATTTGACAGAGAAAGAGAGATCACAAGTAGGCAGAGAGGCAGGCAGAGAGAGAGGAGGAAGCAGGCTCCCTGCTGAGCAGAGAGCCCGATATGGGGCTCGATCCCAGGACCCTGAGATCATGACCTGAGCTGAAGGCAGAGGCTTTAACCCACTGAGCCACCCAGGCGACACTGTATCAACGTTTTTTAATGGGAGAATCAGGCTTTCAAAGGACAAAGTCACTACTGAAATTTTCTAACTTTATCAATTGATCTATATTATTGGTGTTCATACTTTGAACATTTTACATACTGGAATTAATCTTATATTAATAAACATCAGCTATGGAAATAATTCCATGCACTCATTTTCCTCATATCTCTGATCTTTGATTTTCTTTCTCATCAGAATTTTGACTGAATTTGTGTAGCTTACTAGGAGTTGCTCCTTTTGCACTAAGGCTTCAGACAAAAGATTCACATTGAGCTAAGCAAGCTTGGGCAATCTGACTGTGTGGGAGGATGAGGCTTTTGAGATATATATTTATGGCTTCCTCGTATATTTTCCTCTTTCTCATCCTAAATTCAGGAAGGTAGTAGGCCACATGCTTCTTTGCCTTGGGGGAGTATTAAATATGTCACAAGGAGGAAAGCAGAAGTTGCCTGCAAGATACTTCCCTACTTGGTTTTATTTTCAAATGTCTAAACTGCCCCTCTAACCCCCTCCAGAAATCTCTGCTGGATTCCCTGGAGGAAAAAGAGAACTCAGTCTGCCTGGGAGGGAAAAGGTTGTGCCTTGAGGAAAATTAAAGATTTCTGTGCACCCTTGTTTTCCTGCTCTCTCTTCCTGGTAGTAGCCTGAAGAAGTTACCAAATATTCCTAGCTCATCAAAGATGACTGTACCCAAAGATGACTGTACCCGAAGATTGAATGAAAGCAGCAAGAGTCATAGATCTGAGAGACTCTGAGAACTAAAGCAGTGGGCACCCCATGGAATGCAGAGAGGTTGGATGACAGAAGGGACCTCCCCAGTGCTTTGAGGCTAGGTGAAGTCTCCTGACTTCCTTGGCGAGGAATAGGAAGCAACAAGGGAGGAGAGCATCAGGAACGAGTGAGGTTGAGTTTCTCGCCTACATTGTGGAAAAGGAAACTCCAAGTCAGAATTAATTCAAGAAAACAAAGAAATGTGGTATTTTTTGCACATAGAGTTTGAGGATTGAGATTCATAGCCAGAACACCTGAATATGGATGCTTAAAAAAAAAAAAAGATAAAAATGGAAGATATACCTCTTTCCCCTACTGAAAAAGGGTAGTGGTCCCTTTCACCAACAACTGATATTCTGTAGACACTAGGGTGAGCCACACAGAGGAACTAGCTGTGTCCATTTGAGAGTGTGATCTTGAGATACATGTGAAGCACTTAGTGGACCAGTGTGCAGTGTGCATTTGAATATATAGTCCCATGTCATTGCTCAAACCTCCCCATTGTTTCATTCAGTCATTCCATTCTTCATTCATTCCCTGAGCATAGGCCCTCTTAATGTGCTCCCTTAGGACCTTTTTACTTGCCTTTGATAACAGCGGCCAGATTCTGCACTCATCTGTAAAGTCCATAAGGGAAAGAGCTTTGAAAGGAATCCTTCTTTCTAGAGGACTATCCCCATTATTTGTTCAAGTTTTAAAACGTGGTGTAATGACAAGAACAGTGAATGAGCGTTATTTACTACTTTTGATCTATGATGGGCCAGCATTGATGCTAATATGGTTTCCTCCTCCACCCTCCAAAATTAAAGCAGGAATGGATACTGGATTATTGCTGACATGGAAAAGGAAAAGGGAAATTTTGTCACAGGTACTTTAAGTTTCTTATGGAGGACAATCAGGTATCCTCCTTAATTTCAGTTCAGAGTAAGCAAAACCACACACACACACACGTTCATGGCTTCAAATTTAACTTATTTTCAATGAGATGCTGATCATCAGAGCAACAGGATTTTCCTAGGTGTTTCAAAGATCGGAGAGGCAATTTATTACAGATAGATATTGGTTATATGTAATAAGTCTTAACAGAAGATAAGAACATAGCTGTTTTATGCTTCCTTTCTCTAAGGACTAATTCAGGTGTTTGGAATCACTTTTTAAAAATTAGGCTTTTTAAAAAATATTTATTTACTTGAGAGAGAAAGGAGCATAAGTATGGGTGGGTGGTGGGTCAGAGGGAGAGAGAAAGAGAGAATCTCAAGCAGACTCAGGGTTAAGGGCAGAGCCCAATGTGGGGCTTAATCTCATGAGGCTGAGATTAAGCAACCCCAACTGAAAACCAAGAGCTGGATGCCTAACCTGTGCCACCCAGACACCCCAAAATTAGGCGAATTTTTTAGAGCAGTTTTAAGTTTATAGAGAATTTGGAGGGAAACTACAAAATTCCTAAACATTTCCCTTTTCCAGGGCCCATGCCCTTTTCCCCTCTCAAATCTCCCTATTATAAACATCTTGCATTAGTGTAGTATGTTTGTTACAGCTGATGAGGCAATATTGATACATTACTCTTAACTAAAGTCCATAGTTTCCATTAGGGATCACTCTTTGTAAACATCCCATGGGTTTTGACAAATGTATAATGCTTATCCACCATTATAGTATCATACAGAATAGTTCTACTGCCTTAAAAATGCCCTGTGTTCCATCTACTCACTCCTCCCTCCCCTGAAATCACTTTATAGCCTGGTAATAGATATAACATTGGTGTTCTACTGTTCCTTAGGGACAGTGCTATATAGAATTGGGCTATTTCGTGCTTATGTTAGAATTATTGTAGAAGGCTCTCATGGTCCAGGTAGAAAATTCTTTCAAGGTGCGCCTGCGTGGCTCAGTCAGTTAAGCATCTGCCTTGGGCTCAGGTTGTGATCCTGGGGTCCTAGGATTGAGCCCCACCCTGGGCTCCCAGCTCAGCAGGGAGTCTGCTTCTCCCTCTGCCTCTCCCCCTACAGGCGATATCTCTCTCTCTCTCTCTCTCTCAAATGAATAAATAAAATATTTTTAAAAAAGAAAGAAAATACTGTTGAAAGTTTAATACCTGACTCAGACTTAAAATTTACACTTATACTTGAGGCAAAAAGGCAAAAATAATTTCAAAGGCAGAAAGTGGGTGATATCTGAACATAATTAAGTTTTCCTTTGGAAGAAAGCAGATGAATAGATCAGGCAAAGTTTTAACTTATCCTTGCATGTATTTGCAATAAGACATTCTCTTTTCATGGAGAAAACAACAAAAGCATCTGCATACATAGCTATAACATTTCAATGTCATTAAAATTTTTTCCCTCCTCTGCATAAGATTAAAGTTTTATAAATTAGATCCTTATAGTTAGTAAGAATTTTTTGTGGTCACTTTACTCAACTTCTTGCCTTTAGACAAGATATCCCGTAAGCCATCCCCCCCCCATTTTTTTTTTCAGAACTACCATAAACTACATTATATGAAGTTCAGAATTAATTTATTTGTTTCATACTCTTATGGTGATAAATCTATCTAGGCACACCTAAATTTCATCGTGTGGTTGTATGCTCATCAGGACGAGAACCATACCATGTTCTTAATTCCAAGAACCCTTCTTTTATAAAGCAAATTTTCACAAACATTAAGATTATTGTTAGGTTCACGTTCATTTTTTCCCCCTCAAACTAAATATTTCTGACTTCCTCATCTTTTCCCATCAGGTCTTACTTCCCATTCTTAAATTTTCTCTGTGGAAATGATGAGAAAACATGCAACAATATAAAAGGATGACAATTTAGTATCATGAAATTATCTTCAGTGTACCAGGCCATGTCTAACTTATAAATATTCACAATGGCCTCTGCTTTCATCCAAGAAGAACTACACCTTAATATTTCAGAGCTTTGACTTAACAAGCAATTTACTCAATTAACATGAACAATGAGTTCTATAAATGCAATTTGTAAAACATGGTATGGTTCCCATCCTTGTGGAGTTTATCAAACCATAAAAAGCAGATGTAAGTTTTGAATGTATGGTGCAGACTTGCATGTTATAACCATCTGGAGAAGGAAGATTTCTCTGGCTGACTTGGTGTGTATTTCATGGAGTGGCCTAGAGGTGGCTGGGAAGGTTGGTCAGGATTTGGATGGGCAGCGCAGGGAGCTGAGGACAGCCCACACCCAGGAGAATGAGAGCAAAGCCCTAAAAGCAAAAGCCATTAAGTGAGTGAGGAAAGATGAGAAGGCCAGCCAGAGTGCAACAATGTTGAGAAGTGGGAGCAGAGAAGGAGGGGGTGGTGAATAGCTTTGAAGACCATCAGAGGAACTCATTTGAGACAGTAACAAGCAACAGGGAATAGTTATAGGCTTAAAAACATACATACCTATTTCAACCTGACTCTTTTGTTGCAAATGATAGTAACAGCCAGTTTGGGCAGAAATGTTATGGTGTTATGTGTTTGGTTTATATATCCAAACCTAGGGAAGGAGAAGAATGTATTAGCAGTTCTTCAGACAACTCCAAACACGCATGCAAATGCCACTGGGATTCTCCCTGTTGTCCTCATCTCTGCTTTCCTATGATATTAGAACCATAGTTACCAACTTTTTCTAGTTTGCCTTTCCTTAGTGCTCCATCAGAGAATTGCTTCCCCCCACCCCCTAACTATAGTTGAAAGAAAGAAAGCAATGCTTGGGAAGGTCTCTGGTTACCCCAGTGTGGATCACATGCTCTCATCTGTAACAAGTAAAGAGGTACCATGATTTCCAGCTGTCCTTAAAACCACACGGTTGAGGTGGAGGCTGGGTTAGGAGGAGCAGTTCCAAAAGAAACATACTGTCTCCAGAAAAAGAGAAGAGGACAGGGCAGAGAAAATAGCAAATGTCCTCTATAATGATATTCATTTTTCATTGTCATTCTACAAATTAAAAAAAAGTAATGCAAGATCCTTTTGAAAACCAGGAATATTGATTAAACGTAGAGAGGTAAAACACTAAAATCACCTGAAGTTCTTAACCTGGAGATAATGAACTTGTTAATATTTTGGTATACTTTGTTTCAGTCTTTCCTGCAATTTGTGTGTATCTATGTAGAGGTGTGGTGGACAGAATAATCTTCCTCCCTTCAAAAGATATCCTTGTCCTAATTCCTAGAACCTATGGATATGTTGCTTTACACAGCAAAAGGGAATGAGCTGATGTTATTAGGGATCTTGAAATAAACAACCTGACCTTATACCTAAAAGAGCTAGGAAAAGAACAAACCAACCCCGAACCTAGTAGAAGGAAGGAAAAAATAAAGATTAGAGTATAAATAAATGAATTAGAGGTAAAAAAAAAATAGAAAATTTCAATGAAACCAGGAGCTGGTTCTTTGAAAAGGTAAACAAAATTGATAAACTTATAGACAGACTCACCAAGAAAAAAAGAGAGAGGACTCAAATAAATAAAATTAAGGCCCTTGAGATGGAGAGATTATTCTGAATAATTTGGTTGGACCCAAATTAATCACAATGGTGCCTATAAGAGGGAGGCAGGAGGGTCTAAGTCAGAGAGAGACCCTGGAAGACGCTATGCTGTGGCTTTGAAGGTAGAGAATGGGGCCATGAAGGTAGAGAATGGGGCTTTGAAGGTAGAGAAAAGGCTAAGAAACAGATTCTTCACAGAGCTTCCAGAAGGAATGCGGCTCTGTCAACAGCTCAGTTTCAGCCAAATGAGACTGATTTTGGACTTCTGACCTCCAGAACTGTAAGATAATAACTATAACTCTGTGCTGTTTAAGCAACTGAGTTTATGAGAATTTATTATAGAAAAACTAAATGATGGAGGCGCTTGGATGGCTCAGCAGGTTAAGGGTCCGACTCTTGATTTCGGCTCAGGTCATGAGCTCACAGGGTTGAGATTTGGTCCCAAGTCAGGCTCCATGCTGGTGGTGGAGCCTGCTTGGGATTCTCTCTCTGCCCCTTCCTCTGCCCCTCTCCCCCTCACATGCTTCCTCTCTCTCTCTCAAAAAAAAAAGAACATTAAACTGTGTGTGTGTGTGTGTGCGTGTGTGTGTATAGGGGGCTGAGTTTTTTGTTTTCAACAAAGTCAGGATCATACTGTACCTGATGTTTTGTGATGTACAATTTTTCAAAATAAGGATTATAATTTTTTGTTTGTTGTTTTTAGCAGAAAAAAATGACATGGTGTAAGTGGTCTTGCTATTACCCAAGATTGGTTAGAAGTGTTATGCAGGGTGTTTCAAAGGGAGAAGGGAGAAGCTGGTGGGAACAAGCACACAGACTCTTGCAAAATGCTAGTTTGAGATGCTAAAGATCTTGAGAGGTATAGTAGCAGAGAGAACAGTGAAGAAGGACAATTGGGACAATTAGGGACATTGGAAGAGCATGACTGATGGGACTCACTCAGTGACAGCACTTTGAGTGATGTCATGTTCTTTGGCATAGCCTTGCCTCAAAGCACATAACTGAACAAAAGTTCTAGTGATCAGCTATTCATCTGTTTAATTTGTTTTTCCATGACATATTTTTCTTTTTTAAAAATATTTTATTTATTTATTTATTTGACACAGAGAGAGAGAGAGAGAGAGAGATCACAAGTAGGCAGAGAGGCAGGCAGAGAGGCGGGGTGGGAGGGGGTGGGGGGCAGCCGGCTTCCTGCTGAGCAGAGAGCCCGATGCGGGGCTTGATCCCAGGACCCTGAGATCATGACCTGAGCCGAAGGCAGAGACTTTAACCCACTGAGCCACCCAAGCGCCCCTCCATGACATATTTTTCAAATGATTTTTCTCAAGCAGTTCAAAGAATCATGCAAATATGACCATGAGGCAGCAAAGGGAGAGAGCCATTTCTTAACGTAATCATCAGCCCCATAGAGGAATTATAAAGGAAAAAAGTGTTAAGTGATAAATATATAATAGAGGAATCTAAAATTGTTTCTGGTAAAATAAACTTCTGTTTCAAAAAGCACATTTTGTTTATATATTGCATATGTACGTTTTGACCATGAAGTCTGGAAACCTAGATAATATTTATTTTTTTACAGGTTGAACACTCTCAATTACTTCTTCTAGAGTGTGCTAAAGATGTACATTTATTCAAAGAAAATGTGAGGCACAAATCACCTGAAGCAAAGAATCACAGATGGATGTGCAGGGGCCAATGGAAAGACTACGTTAATCAACTACATTCATTGCAACTTTGCACAGTGAATTGAAATATACATTGCCAATAAGGAACAATATATTTAACATATCATGCAGTGTAATTGAACACATCATGTGTGATAATATCCATAAACCATTTAATATATATATAATATATATGTTTATGTGTGTTTCCAATCTTCCCCCACCCAGTCTTTTCTTTTTTTAAAGATTTTATTTATTTAAGGAGGAGGAGGGAGCATGAGCAGGGGAAGGGGCAGAGGGAGAAACAGACTCTCCACTGAGCAGGGAGCCGGATGTGGGGCTCAATCCCAGGCTCTCGGGATCATGACCTGAGCCAAAACAGACACTTAATGGACTGAGCCACCCAGACACTCGCATCCCCATAATTACTATGTTTCCAGTCATTGTGGCCAGCAGATGTGTCTGTCTTTATTTATTTCTTCAGCCTTGATTTCTCCCCTTGGATGGAGTCCCTTCAATTCAACGAATACTTACTGGGCAGCAGTCATGGCTGAACTGCATCTCCTCCTGCCCTAACCATCCCCCCATCTGTAATGTTTTTCCCTGTTTACAGTGGCAACTCCAGACCTGGCAATAACCCACACTAAAGGGATATTTGATGGAGGTCCGTGTTCTCCCCTGTGCTTTCCCATTACAGACATTTTTGAGATAGCCATAGCCTTTACAGTTTATTGTTAAGCACTAAACACCAAAGTCACTCACTCTTTTGATTAGTGTGTGTAGCTAATATTACTACCACTCATTTAGGTACGGAGCTGGAAAGCTGGCTCCAAAGTAGCCACTCTGTAACAGGTGCTTAATCAGAGGATTGCTGAGTTCTAATTGGTCGAATTCATCTGTGGTCTGATTGTGGACGTCAGGACATTCATAAGAGTACAGGTTGTGATAACTGCTCTTGCATAATAGCTGGTGTTTGTTCTAAATAAATATCTGGAAATGTCCAGTTCTACTGATGTTGCAGATAATATGCCCCTGCAAAGGGGCTACTCATTAAAAACAAAAAATAAAAAACAAAAACCCCACCTAATATAACCTTTAAAAATATATAATATTTTATATATAACCTTTAAAAAGATAAATAAATATAGCATCTAGAAATGAAATAAATGAAATAGAAAACCCACCTATTATAACCTTTAAAAAATGTAATACTCCATTTACTACATATTTATATTACATAGGACATGTAAATCTCACGTGTGGGAAACAAACAGACATACTTTCAGGCAAAGATCAAGTGTTCTCCTGTTGTTAATGTTCAACTAGGAGGGGTCGGATGTGTCTAGTATGGGCCACTGGAGGCCCTTGCCTCGCCATATATTACTGCCCCGGACCCTGTTTCTCCCCTTGGCATTCAGATTCCAAGTGCCACCTAAGTCTCACTTCTTCCATGAAATCATCTTACTCTACTTCAACCCCACTTAATTTCTCTCTTCTCTTAACTCCTATTGTATTTACAGTCTGTGTTAGAACTGAGTATTGTTCTCTGTTTTTTCGTACATTTTTGTCTCACTGTTTCTTGAATGCAGAGATCTGTTTTTAAATTAAAATTAACTTTATTTTCTATTAAATAATATATGCTCTGTGTGTTACTTTCCTCAATATTTTAGAGGTTTATTTCTCTTCATAAATATTAACTTGGTTCATTCATTTTAATTGCCAATTAAAAAATACAAATTCATTAAAAGACAAAGAAATAAAAGTACCATAATCATACCACTCTGTAATAAACATTTTTGCCTTCTTGTATTCTCTTCTAGATTTTTCCTATGCAATATGTTTTTCTATGAATTTATATTGTGCATGTTTGTAATTTTGTACTGATCAACATATTGTGCATATATTTTCATATCAAAAACTATTTTTCTAGAAATCATCATTTTCTTAATCTCATTCTTAGACATTTAGGGAATTTCCAGTTATTTGCCATCATCCCACAATATCCTAGCTGATGTTTTGTTCTTACTTCTTAGAATAAATTCATAGAAGAGAAATTGCTTGATCGAAGAGATACACAGTTTAAGGTATTTTAATATCTGTTGCTAAACTGCCCTCCAGAATAAGGTTGTAACAATTTATATTGCCGGGGCACCTGGGTGGCTCAGTGGGTTAAAGCCTCTGCCTTCAGCTCAGATCATGAGCTCAGATCATGAGCTCAGGTCCTGGGATCTAGCCCCGCGTCGGGCTCTCTGCTCAGCGGGGAGCCTGCTTCCTCATCTCTCTCTGCCTGCTTCTCTGCCTACTTGTGATCTCTTTCTGTCAAATAAATAAATGAAATCTTTAAAAAAAAAAACAATTTATATTGCCATCAGCAGGATATAAGACTGTGGTTTTTTTCTCCATCTTTTCCAAGAATGGGTAAGATCGTTTTTTAAAATCAGAGACTATATCTTGTACTTTTCTAGTACTCCTTAAGTGATTCAACAGCTGGAGCTGGAGACACAGTGGACACTCAAGATAGTTTTGATTAATTGATAAGTAGTGTTCTTTTCACTAATGACTACTGATTTTTCTAAGTAAATAATTATTCATTCACTCAACATATTTATACTACATGGGATTGTCCTTGGTGTGCCTACTAAAAATGAATATAGCATCTAGAAATAAAATAAATACTTTGTTTGATTTACTGAAGCATAAGACAGTGATGACTAGGTCCAAAGGTAATATGTATAAAAGCTACTTTTAAAAAGAAAGCATCCTATTGTCCCAAGAAGTCTCTTGGGAACAAATAATTTGTCTCATTTTTCTAAGAATAGGAAGTACTGAAACTTCTCTGGGGAAAAGGATTATGAATTTAGGATATGAAAATCTTCCCATCCATTAGCTGGTAGAGCCTTCAGAATCAGGGGAATTATGCCAGAGAGGAAGCCAAAACATGGTGTGGATTTTCATAGCCTCAGTACATTTTAGAACCTGTCCTTCCCTTCAACATAAAGTGGGGAAAAATCAGTACTAAAATTTCTGGGGACAGTTTTTATGTTTCTATTTATTCCTGAAAGTTTGTTTTATTTAAAGATACCTCAGGGCTAGGATGACTAGATGGATGTCCTATTTAGTCAGGTGATTTAATTTTACAAGGCTCCTGCTAACTTACCAGAAAGACCATACTAAGGTAATAACTGGTCCCACTTTTCCAATGTACAATTCTTTTCACTTTATATAAAGTGGTAATCATTAAAAATTAGCATAGCTTTAGAAATTACTGATTTGAAACCTCAATTAAAAGGATATATCTCATAATCCTTTTATAACATTTTTCTCTCTATGATTTGCTGAAGGTACGAGAATGAGTTTGTAGCTCATAAAGAATTAAGTAGTAGAAAGAGCATGTGAGTGGGGTCAGAAGATGTGGATTCTAGTCTAATGTCTTCTAATAATAGTTATTGAACTTTAGGCAAGTCACTTCTCTTGGGGCTATAGTTTTCTTTACTGTAAACCAAAAATCTGGCTTAGGTCAGCATTTCCCAAAGTGTGTTCTGTAGAACACATGTTTTATGAGCTGTTCCACTGAAAAAAATCAGTTCAAGGTTGAATACATTTGGGAAATGCTGCATATAACATGTGTCTCTTAGAAATTCATATTAACATATTAACATATTAAAACTACTGAAAACCACTCTAGAAACCCACTAAATTTTGGTTAGCCTAGATTTTTTCACTTATTCAATGAAAGGAAAATTTTATGTTTGGGGATCATAGCAACTAGAGGTCCAAATGACACACACTTTTGGGTAATAATGGACTAAGATCCTTTGCTATGACTTGATTTATGGTACTACTATTTCTCCTACAGGTATTCAGCCTGTCCCCTGAAATCTGCTCCTCCTTCCAGGACCGCTACTTCACAGAGATGACGACGGCATTCCAGTCTGTCTCCCAAACCAAAATCCTGAGGTTTGTCCGTGCTTTTTCCTTCTCATTCACTCTCTCAGATCCAATTACACATCAAATCCTATGGAGTCCACCTCCTTAATATTTCTCTCGTCTAGTCCCTCCTGCCCACTTCACTTGCAGTATATCTTATCCCTGTTGTTGCCCCTACCTCCTAATCTACTCCTGTTCCAGTCTGGTCTCCCTGGCTTCCAAAATGCAAACTCAGTTGTTCTGGGGCTTAAAATCTCCAAAGATTTTATTATTTATTAATATTTCCTAGAATATCAAGTTCTAATTCCTTGGCTTAGCACATGAGCCCCGCCCACCACTCCTTTTTAAAGAAGCCCTTCTAAGCTTTTCCTCCCACCTCTTTGACCATTTTCTGTACCTGTCCCGACAAAATGGAACTGCCTCCGGAGCCCCTAAAGTATTGTGCTGTTTGGTATGTCCATTCCTGCATAGGTATTATTACCTTTGTCTGAAACACCAGACAAAGTTCTGAAACAAACCCTCCTTCCTCATCAGGTTAGCTCCTCCCTGTCACTGAACATTTCAAGAAGCCCCTTCAGTGGCACCTGGTAGCTCAGTTGGTTAAGTGATGGGTTCTTGATTTCGGCTCAGGTCATGATCTCAATCTTGTGAAATGGAGCCCCACATCAGGTTCTGTGCTCAGCAGGTAGTCTGCTTGGAATTCTCTTTCTCCTACTCCTTCTGCTCCTCTGACCCCGCTCTCTCCAAAATAAATAAATAAAATCTTAAAAAAAAAAAAAAAAAAATCCCCTCCTCTGGAAAGCTTTCCTGAGCCAGGAATGAACTCTGCAATAGTGACTTCCTTGCACCCTTTACCCACTAGACTATGTAGTTTGTGAGGGCAGGAATCACCTTGCCATGTTTTTCTTGCTTTTGTATTCCTAGGCTTTAGTTAAAACTCAATAAACCCATGTTGAATGAATGAATGGTTTCATGGTTTAAAGGAAATGATGAGAACTTACTTTCCTCAATGGCTGAAAGTGATTTTTGTTTTTCTTTCTTATTAACCTTGCCCAATCTAAGCCCTGGAGTAAAGATAGTTGACTAAAAGCTATTTAAAAATTACTCAATGATCTATTTTTTAAAGGAAGTTCAATGAGAGGAGTATCTTCCTTGTATGGTATCACTCAGCCTGGTAATAGCATTTGATGACAACAGAGATTTATTAGGTCTGGCACTCAGGTGTGTATAATCTCAATAAACCTGGTCATGAGGACAATAGGATGAAAGGCTATAGACAGATGTGTATGAGTTATCACTTATCACAATGTTTGCATTTGTTAATTTAAAAATATTTATTGTGGGGGCGCCTGGGTGGCTCAGTGTTAGATTAAGCCTCTGCCTTCAGCTCAGGTCATGATCTCAGGGTCCTGGGATTGAGCCCCACATTGGCCTCTCTGCTCAGTGGGGAGCCTGCTCCCCCCTGCCCCCCCCCACCTATTTGTGATCTCTTTCCTCTCTGTCAAATAAATAAATAAAATCTTTTATTTTTTTTTTTTAAAGATTTTATTTACTTGACAGAGAGAAACACAGCGAGAGAGGGAACATAAGCAGAGGGAATGGTAGCGGAGAAGCAGGCTTCCTGCTGAGCAGGGAGCCCGGGGCTCGATCCCAGGACCCTGGGATCATGATCGGTGCTGAAGGTAGATGCTCAACGACTGAGCCACCCAGGCACCCCAAATAAAATCTTTTAAAAAAATATTTATTGTGTAGGGTATCATGCCAGTATTATGGAAGATATTTAAAAAAGCAAACTATTGTATTACATTCCTTACGGAAGGTCATAACTTACTGAAATAATTACAATTAGAGATAATAAATGATGAATTCCACAAGAAAGGAACAGAAGGCAAGGAATTGGTCAGCAGCACCTTCATTTTATGAGATTACAGTATTCTATCCAAGAATATTAAAGCACCTACAAAACTTAAAATACAAAAGTGCAGTTGTTTCCAAAGTACAAATACCTCAAGAGTGAAATGCAGCTAGTAACTATCTATGGTTCTAAATACCAGTTTGAAACAGATTGTGTACCAGCTTGGAACAGAATGGAACCATTCGAAAGTCTTCAAGAATATCTGAAAAAAAGGGATGTAATTAAGACAAAAGCAGGATAGGGCCCCAGGACAGAAAAATGAACACTCTGATTCTTAGAAAGGGACCCAGGTGTCAAGAAATGTACAGTCAATTCTTTATCTGTGAAAATTCAAGTTGCAGATACTCTTACTTAGCAAGCAAATGGGAAGAAATGCTAAGGGAATGTTCACTGTAACTAATTCCAGGGTGCACTTAGGACTGGTCAGTTGTTTTAATGCTGTCAACAAATTTGCTTTGCATGGAGCCAGGCAAAAATGATTTTTCCCTTTGATCAACTTTAGGAGAAGGTCAAAATAAAGATATACAAACTTAAGTTTAAAACTTAGAAGTCTAAGTCAAGCCTACATCAAAATAAGCAGTATCTGAGGAATTTAGAGCTTGGTGATTAAGGAAAATGCCAAAACCCAATTCCTTAACAATGTCAGTAAGGGGGTGACAGAAGTTAAGAACGCAATATAAGCAAATTTCAAAGGTAAAAAGTAATTAAAGATAATGGAAATGCCCTATTTCTAAAAGCTTCTCAATATAGTGCATGAAAATACGGAGAGTTGTCGGCCAAAATGGGTTTTCCTAAAAAAAGAAAAAAAGGCCTCACAGACTGCAACGACAATGGTCCTAAGACACCTGGTGTGTTGCTGGGGTCCTTAAATACGTGGATGACATATAGGTGCATGCATACAGGTCCTTGACAGATCTTCTCGATGCTTCAGTGAGTCCCACGGCCCTGGGACAGAGGCCACCGGGCCTGCGTCCAACAAAAGGCGAGCAGGGGGTGGAACGGCACCGGGATTTTCCTTGCTCGCTCATTCATTCTCTGATTCACTGGTTCCTGGAGGCGGTTCACAGGCGCGCGCGGAGGAAAGGCGGAGCACCGCGTACAGCCCCGTCTGGGTGCGGTCCGGCGCCTGCAGGGAGGGTGAGCAGGGCGGGCAAAGGGGCGCGGGCGGGGGGCGCGGGCGGGGGGCGGACGCCCGGGAGGGGCGTGCGCGGCCGCCTGCGCCGGAAGTGAGTGGTTGGCGGCGGGCGGGGGCAGCGAGCGGTCGGGCGCGAGTCGGTCCGCCTGTCCGCCGCCCGGCCCTCAGCTCCGCCTTCTGCGTCTTGGCCGGACGCGGCCGCACTCGGATCGGCCACCGCTGGGCGCTGCGGCCGCCCCGCCCGCTGCGCGTTCCCGCCCCGCCTCAGCCGCCGCCGCCCGGTCGGTCAGTCAGTCAGTCAGTCACGGTGCGCGCGGCGCGGGAGCTGCGGGCGCTCACGGCGTCTCCGGGGAAGGAGCGCTGCGCCTGAGGAGGCGGCAGCGGGAGCGGCGGCTGCCCAGCCCCGGGCCGCTGGAGGATCGAACAGCTGCCGCGGTGAGTGCTCAGCCTCGCCCTCGAGGCAGGCGGCGAGGCAGGCGGCGAGGCCGGCGGGGCGCGGACTTTGAGGCGCTGCCGCGGCTCCCGCCTCCATTTTCCCGGCGCCCGGCCCCGCCATCCGGGCGCGGTGCGGGCGGGCGGCCGAGCCTGGGGCGGGGTCGCTGCCGGGCCGGGGCCGGGCTCATTGGACCACGCCCAGCGAGGCGGTGGCGGGTAGGTGGGGGTCGGTGGGGCCAGGGCTGCCCCCCCCTGCGCTCCTGGGAGCAGTTACGGAGGGAGACAATGAGATACAGGACCTCCTGGGGAGGGTGCGGTTGGGCTTGGACCCGGCACTGGGTGCTGGTGCCCGGGACTGCGAGGAGGAAAGGACTGTCCCCGGTTAGCCGCAGAAAGCAGTGATGTGGTGTTTGGGATTCCTCGGGCTTCGGTGTCCCCCACCTTTCATAAATGAATTCAGTGCAGAGACCTAGAAATGCGGGGCGCCTTCTGCGTCTTCTTTCTAATTAAGCAGGCTAAGTAATTGCCTCCTTGCTTTTGAGCCCCCTCTCATCTCGCTAGGTCTGTATGCATTCCCGCCGGAAATCCAAACTGCAGTTCATGGGGATGGGGGGTGGGGGGGGAGAGTTGAGGAGGAGAAGGAGGCAGTGTAATAGTGTTAGGATGCCTTCATTTTAAGACAGTCTGAAAGATGTGGTTTTCTTATTCAGACAGTGTCTTAGGGTGTCCCCACAGTGTGAGCTGGGAACCGCATAAGCCTTAACTGCTTTTAAGCAGGAAGACGTTGCTTGATATGAAATAAGGGTATAAGCGTCGCATCAAATGTTGTCTCGTGTATGGGGGTTTCTTATATTCTGTGGGAAGAGCGGTTGGGGAAATCTGGGAGAATTGACAGATTCTTCACTTCACCTCCCAGTAAGGGTTGATGTGTCTGCAGCATTTCTCTCAGAGATGTGGGGAGTTGCCTGTGTTTATGTAAAATCTGCTGTATAGGAACCCTAAAGGTAACGGGCTAGGCATAGGGCGTGAACGGGTTATTAAAAGGGTGGTAGAGAGCTCTTAGGAATATTAAATTCGGCGAATCTTTATAGAATACCTACTGTCGGTTAGAGTGAGGGACACAGAGTGGACAAGGCATGCAGCACGGAGTGGTGGAAAGAGCTCTTTGAAGCCAGACAAACCACTGGAATTGGCTAGCAGTAAGACGGCTAAGCTATTAACTCTCAATGGTACTTTTCTATCGGAGAAATGGGAATAACACCACCTGTTTACCTTCCCAGGTGTTGTCAAACAGATTAAATGAGATAATGTATGCAAAATACCTAGCATCTTTCAAGGTTCTGAGGTGTTAGCAAATGTTGATTGCTTTCTTCCCTAGCTCAATTCATTCTCTTGGGGTTTTCCTGGGGGTTGGGGGCGGGGGGGGGGGGGGGGGGGGAAGTTAAGGTAGGTAATTGTAATGCAGCGCTTTACGTATTAAAATGTTGAAGTAAAGTTACAAAATAGGGGAGCAAAGAGGAGAGATTAATTCTAGATTGGGAGCACTGGGGGAAAATTCATGGAAGCTGTGGGTTTTCAGTGGAACCTTTAAGAATAGGTAGGATTTAAAAAAAAAAAAGGAGTAGGATTTCAACTGATATAGAGGGTGAGGACATTCCAAGTAGAGGTGGTATTATCCTTTGAGAGCCCAGTTGAAGAGTAAGACCAATAGAGAAAGGGCAAAATAGAGATGCTCAAAAGCTTTTTAGCTCTTGTTGAGTCTGACCTTCAAAGATTGTCTCTGTTATTTTGCTTTTTGTGTTGTGTATTTCCCAGAAACCAGATCTTGCCCTATTCAAGTAAGTACCAAAATGTCTACAAAGCTTTAATACATGATTTTTGGGGTTAGACATTTTGTGTTATTTGGACTGCTGCTCTCTTCTGTTTGAATTTAATAAATTATTTGTAGATGTCTCATGGTGAATATTAGCTCTATTTGGAAAAAAAAGCTGATTTTTTAGATTGAGGGTCTTATTAAGATTATATAGTAAGTAACTAAAAGGAGTGGAGTAGTGTGCCTCAAACTGTGAGTTGACATAATTTGTTTTCACTAATATTTTAACACTTTATTCTCTGAAGAGCTGTTCTTAACCATGTCTTTGAGGATAATTAGAATGACTTTTCTTTTGGTTTTGCTATCTTTTGGTTTTCACCCCATACATAATTATTGTATTTTTTAGACTAGCATTTTGGGGGGCACCTGGGTGGCTCAGTCAGTTAAGTGATGGACTCTTGATTTCGGCTCAGGTCATGATTGTAGGGTCTTGAGATTGGGCTTTACCCTGGACATGGAGCCTGCTTAAGATTCTCTCCCTCTACCTACCCCCTCTCTTAAAAAAAAAAAAAAAAAAAATTTAACAAAAAATAAAGATTAGTGCGGTGGATGATTTCATAGTATTTATAGATTCTGTAGACTCTCATGACTTTGCCTTGGTTCTGAAGTAGTTCAATGTCAGCATAAGTATGGTTAATCCCAAACTCTTAGGAAAATTAATATTAGCAAAACGAGATATTTGACCTCAGACAAATCTCTTATTTTGGATTTTCAGTTCCTTTACCTATAAAATGAGAAATTTGGATTAGAAATTCTAATTAGATTAGAAAACACACTGGTTTTCAGTATGTTTTACTGAACTCTGGAATTTTGAGGAGGAGCTTCAAGGTTCTGTAGATGTTTCATTTAAATCTTGTTAAAAATGTATTTTAAACCTGTAATAATTAAAAGTGACTACTAAGTGACATGTCCTGTTTTAAATGCTTTACATGTAAAATTTACTTAATCCTTGCCATAATTCTATGCAGTAGATGTGTTACTGTCTGAGCAGACAGGCACAGACTACAGAGCAATAAAGTGACAGAGCTGGGTTTGAAACCAGGCAGCATAATTCTTAAGTCTGTATTCTTAACCACATTTTTTTTTAAGATTTTATTTATTTGACAGAAACACAGCGAGAGAGGGAACACAAGCAGAGGGAATGGTAGCGGGAGAAGCAGGCTTCCTGCTGAGCAGGGAGCCCCGATGCGGGGCTCCATCCCAGGACCTGAGCTGAAGGCAGACGCTTAACGACTGAGCCACCCAGGCGCCCCTCTTAACCACATTTTTACACTGCTACCATAATAAAATATTTAGCACACACAAGTCTTTTTAATTGTAAAATATACAGCATGAAATTTTCCATTTTAATCATTTTTAAGTGTACCTTTCAGTGGTATTAAGTACATTCACAAAATTGTACAACCATCACTATCTTCAGAACTTTTTCATCCTCCCAAATTGAAATTACTCATTAAATAACTCTGCACCACCTCCTCCTCTAGCCCCTGGTAATCACTTTTCTACTTCCCGTTTTTATGAATTTGACTCTTCTAGACTTCATATAAGTGGAATCATGCAATATGTGTTCTTTGGTATTTGGCTTGTTTCACTTAGCATATGTCTTCAAAGTTCATTCATGTTGTAGCATAAATCAGAATTTCGTGCCTTTTTTTAAGGCTGAATAATATTCTATTGTTTATTTACTCATCTGTAAATAGATTTTTGCTATTTACACCTTTTGGCTATTGTAAATAATTGCTGTTCTGAACATTGTCATACTCGTACCTCTTTGAGTCCTTGTGTTCAGTTCTTTCGGGTATATACCCAGAAGCGGAATTGCTGGATCTTTTAATTCTGTTTGATTTTTGAGGAACTGCCATACTGTTTTCCACAGCAGCTTCAGCATTTTACACTCTAGTAGCAATGCACAAGTGTTCCAGTTTCTCCACATCTTCAGCAACACTTGCTATTTTCTGGGGTTTTTTTGGTTTTGTTTTATAATAGTCCTCCTAATGAGTGTGAGGTGATATCTCATTGTGGTTTTGATTTACATTTTTCTAATGATTAGTAATTTGAGCATCTTTTCAAGCGCTTATTGACCATTTGGTTTTGGTTTTTGTTGGTGGTGTTTTGGTATAAATGTCTATCCAAGTCCTTTGCCCATTTTTAAAATTGGGTTGTTTTTGTTGTTGAGTTGTAGGAATTCCTTGTATATTCTGGATATTAAATTCATATCAGATCCATGTTATATGAATATTGTCTCCCATTTCCGTGGGTTGCCTTTTTATTCTGTTGATGGTATCTTTTGATGTACAGAAGTTTTTCGTTTTAATGAAGTCAACTTTATTTTTTCTTTTGTTGCTTATGCTTTCAGTGCCATGTCCAAGAAATCATTGCCAAATCCAGTGTCATGAAGCTTTTCCCCTATGTTTTTTTCCTGACAGTTTTATAGTTTAATCTCTTATATTTAGGTCTTTAACCCATTTTGAGTTAATATTATGTATGGTGTTAGGAAAGGGTTCAACTTCATCCTTTCACATGCGTGTATCCAGTTTATTAGCACTATTTGTTGAAAGGACTGTTCTTTCTCCAGTGAATGGTCTTGGCACTCTCATGTACATATATAAAAAATTTTAATTCAGAAGCATTTGGCATTGACGGGTGTCTGTGTTGGTGTGAAAGTGACTCCCCATGATTGGATTCAGTGTCCCTGCATTCGCCAGCAGGTTAAAATGCAAATCTTCATAAAGACCTTGACTGGCAAGACCACCGCCCTGGAGATGGAGCCTAGTGAAGCCATTGAAAATGTGAAGGTCAAGATCCAGGATAGAGAGGGCATTACCCTCTGCCACATACAACAGCAAAGGCTTATCTTTGCAGGCAAGCATCTGGAGGATGGCTTCCGCACTCTTTCTGTTTTAGTATCTGGAAAGATACCTTGCACCTGGTCCTGCATCTGAGGGATGGTAGGCAGATCTTTTTGAAGACCCTCACCAGCAAGACTATCACTCTGAAGGTAGAACTCAGTAGCACCATCAAGAATGTGAAGGCTAAGATCCAGGATAAAGAAGGCATCTCCCCTGACTAGCAGAGGCTCATCTTTGCAGGCAAGCAGCTGGAAGATGGCCTCACTCTTTCTGATTACAACACCCAGAAAGTCAACTCTGCACCTGGTTCTCCATCTGAGGGGTGGCTGTTAATTCTTTAGTCTTGAATTCATAGTGCCCAATGATGGCATTACTTTGCACTCTAGCCATTTGTCCCAGTTTAAGCCTAGAAATTACCAGTTTCAGTAATAGCTGAATCACTGGTTTTTTCAAAAGCTATTCAAAACGTTAATAAAGATTTTGTTGCATGGTTAACACACACATACACATTGAAAACCGTAACACATTCCAGACCAATTTTGAAAGAAAAAATTTTTATTTAAAAATTTTTTTTGAATAAATTTAATTGAAGCATATCCTGAGACTACAGAAGCTGCTACCGAAGTGAACAAAAGCTACTACCTACTTGGAACTACTTATCTAGGTGAAATCAAAAGAAAACTTTATAGTAATAAGTGGTTGCATAGGTTGTTGTAAGACTATAACTGACATACTTAATCCTTAATTTGTCTCTTTGAGTTGGTAATACATTAATATATTTGAACATAGACTAGTATTAGCAACACTTTTGTCAGTTTTACATATTTGAGGTATTGTGTAAAGATTTCATCTGGGACAGTTTTGTTGGGAAATGTTAGAAAACCCCCAGATTACATGATCTCTAAAGCTTCATCCCATGTTCCTTTAAGATACAATTTACCACATATTAGGGCAGATGTCTTAAAATACATGACTCTTGATTTACAAATTGGCTTTTAAAATAATATATATTTTGCTATTAATAAAATATTAATAAATATTAAAACATAGTGTTTCTCTGCTTTAGACAGAGCTAGATGTATTGGAGAAGTCAAACAGGTAGGTATTCTGCCCTCCAAAACAGGATACCAGTTTAAGTGCAGGATAGAAGGAATCAGTAGAGAATGTAATCAAGGGAGCAGAATCCAAGAAGCACAAGGTATTGGGATTTCAAAACGGGTGAAGAGATTAGGTTTGGAAAAGAAGAGACAAGCAAGCCATTTCTTTACGTAAGGAGAAAAGTAAGGTTGGGAGGTTCATAATTGATGTCTTGTCATTATGTGACACTTATAATTTAAGCCCCCTAGTGAATCTGGAGAAAGTTAGAACTGTAAACATGTTAGGTAGGCCCCAATACTGTAGAATTGAAATAAATCAATTTTGTAACTATACGTAATAATTACATGCTTTTTTTGAAAATGCCTTTAAAAGGAGCTTGCTAAATTTGGTATGTGAAGAAAAGGGTTAGCTAAGTCGGGACAGCAAAACAACTAATAAAGTGACTTGAAAATACAGTATATTCTTTATGTATCCCAACTTGTACATACCTCTGTTCATGGTTTTCAGTCATGCTTTGTTCTTCCTAATTTTTCCAGTCAAAATCTCACTTGCCCTTTGAGATCCAGCTTTATATACCTCCTTTGTGAAGCTATTAGACACCAAGCAGAATTAATTGCTTTCTTCTTCATTTCTCTAGACCTTACTCGATTTGCCTTGTGTTATAGATAATTGTGTACTGTCTTAAATCCCCCTAAATTTTGGAATATTGGACCTTTCCTCATCTAAACTATCTCTTAGTCCCTTAAATAGAATAGAACTTCAATAAAAAGGTTTTAATGAAAACTATTATTTGAAAAATTATTTACAGTTGGTATTACATCTCCTGAAAGCATTCATTAAAATCTAGTAATGTTAATTTTATTTATAAAGAATAATTCTTTCTTGGCTTATTTGGCTTATTTTGTATTTTAACAAATGACTTTAGAGACCAATGAGGGGAATCAGTGATCCCCTTATCTGTGAATAGAGTACTTTATAAATGCTAGTAATGGCTCAAAAACCTTTTTGTTTACTCTAAATTTTAAAAAAATATGTTTTTTAAAGCAGGAGCAATGAATATGCTCCATTATGTTTGAAAAATCTTGGATTTACTACTTGGAAATAGAGAAATTCCAAAGTCTGGATCTTAAATCTATTTAATTTGGTACTTGATTTTAATGTTTATCTTAACTAAAAGGCAGCTCATATAGGGATATACACTCAAAAAGAATAAGTGCATATTTGGCTATGCTTTGTTAATGGAGACACTCATTGTTTAATTTCCATCCATCAATTTTGCAGATTTGGCTAGTAAAATTTGCTTTTCCTATGAAAACCAATGTGAGGATTTGCGCATATATGTTTATATGAAAATTAAATATTTAGTATATTTAATAATATATAAGTATATAATATAAATATTCAATATATTTAAACATAATATTAAATATATATTAAATATATACACACACATCTATATAAAGATTTTATTTATTTGAATGAGAGAGCACAAGCGGGGAGCAGCAGGCAGAGGGAGAAGCAGGCTCCCTGCTGAGCAGGGAACTGATGCCCGGCTCCATCCCAGGACAGCTGGGATCATGACCTGAGCCCAAGGTAGCCACTTAACCAACTGAGCCACTCAGGTGCCCCTGCCTTTGTGCATTTATGTATTTTTAATAAATATGTTCAAAATCCATAGAAAACTGTGTTTGGGAAACATTTAAAGAGTTTGAAAATGGTTTCTCTGTTTTTAGAGTGTCAAGTACAGTATTTCAAGATGACACACATTGTTTTCTTTTGGAATACAATTATTTTCTTAACAAGTTTTAAAATGCCTCATTTATTTTTAAGGTACAGATTAACCAATTTTTAGTTTTTGTTTTTAAAAACAATGACTAGGTAGCATACTACTAATGGTCACCACAGAAAGTCAGCAAATTTAGACTCTTCTTTTTGTAAAAGATAAATGCTTACCTTTTTGACACCTCTTTTTAAATACCTTGCCATGAAACAATCAATAAACCTGTTTGGTACAAAATGCTATGGTCACTCCTCAACTACATCAATAAAATATTGTAACACTTGGCAGTCTTCTTACTTCAGCTTCCTTTTGCTTCAGTAGTTGCTTTTGAAATTAAACCTTACTTCCCCGCCCCCAACTTTTGTTTTGTTGAGGTCAAAATAGCTGCTTCATGAAGGATTATATAATATACTTTTTCTATAAAATATTGTTTCTTTTTTTCTTTTTTAAGGGGGTGGTTACAGAGGGAGAGAGAGAATCTCAAGCAGACTCCACAGCCAGCATGGAACCTGACATGGGGCTTGATCTCACAACCCAGAGATCATGACCTGAGTCAAAATCAAGAGTCCAATACTTAACTGACTGAGCCATCCAGGGGCCCCCATAAAATACTGTTTCTAATAAGGAAATCATTTACTATTGAAATTGTATCTTCTCTGGAACACCTGTCTCTTGCAGCAGCTTCCAAAAAAGGTGGGTTCTTTATTTCATTATTGAAAAAGAACCTAGCAAATACTATCACTCTCTTCAGAATACTTAGAATTGCTTAATACCAGAATACTTTGATTACTTTGTGATGTGTAATTGTCTGACAGGTGGCCATAGAGAAGATACCAGTGTCATTTTGTGTGTTAAGGAAACCTATATATTATATTACATTATGTTATACTTAAAGCACCTATGTGTATTATAATACAATGAAATATAAAAAGAACTAATATGTAATCATCACTAATATGTAGATCATCACTCATACCTCCTGGGGTACAGTCACCTCCATTTCGGAAACCACTGTACAGTTTTACTATTGTTAATGAGTCTTTCATTTTAAGTTCCATTTCATAGTATATCATATTCTTATATGAAGCCATTTTAAAAATAAAGCACTCAGGGCAAGACATTTTCATTCTCTTACTAATTGGAAAGTGATGTTTGTGGAAGAAAGATAGATAAATTTAAGCAAAATGAGACCTAAATAAAATTTATTCTTCACCACAGTTGAAATTCTGGCTTTTTTCAGAAGCTTAAGTTTGATTTTGCAGTATGCTTTTGGGAATTATTCAAGGTCAGTTTAAGGTACCCATTAAACATTTAGTTATTCACTAGTTTGATAGACATAAGTTTTCCATGTCCATAGTGAGCATTTTTTTTCCTGATATTTCTAGAGACATAGAGAACATTTCCCATGATTCTACCCTTTACCTTTCTCCACTCTCTCTACTTCTCCCCATCCTGGAAGCAATTGCAACCACAGGTAAATTTTGTCTTTTCTATAACTTTGTATTAGTTGATTGTATCAACCAGAACTTCATATATGAAATCATTCAGTGTTCTTCCCCATCTTTCCCTCTCCCTGTAATCTTATTTTCAAGCAGAATAATGATTTTTAGATTGTTCCATATTGTTGCTTCTTTATCCATTTACCTGTTGATAGATATTTGGGCTCTTTCCATTTCTAGCTATTACAAATAAAGCTGCTTTGACATTTGTGTACAAGTCTCTTCATGAATATATGTTTTTATTTCTCTTGTTTAGGTTACCTGTGAAGACATGCTGGGTTGTATAGGATAGGCATATCTTTAATTTTTTCAGAAACGCAGACTTACCCAAAATCGTATCACTTCATATATTCAACCACAGTACTTGCCACCGTAATGCATATGTACTAGTATCTCACTGTAGGTTTTTTTTTTTTTTTTTTTTAAGATTTTATTTATTTGACAGAGAGAAACACAGCGAGAGAGGGAACACAAGCAGAGGGAATGGTAGCAGGAGAAGCAGGCTTCCTGCCGAGCAGGGAGCCCGATGTGGGGCTCGATCCCAGGACCCTGGGATCATGACCTGAGCCGAAGGCAGACGCTTAATGACTGAGCCACCCAGGCGCCCTCACTGTAGTTTTAATTTGCATTTCCTGATTGCTAGTAATGTTGAGAAATTTTGCAGGTTCATATTAGCCATTTGGGAAGTGACTACAAGTCTTTTGCCACTTTAAACATTGGGTTACCTTTTTTATTATTTATTTGTAACAAGTCTTCATATATTGTCAATACAAGTCCTTTGTCAGATATATTTGTGAATATTTTGTTTTAGTCTGTGGCTTGCCTGTTTATTTTTTTTATGGTGCCTTTCAAAGAGCACGAGTTTTTATATTGGACTTCATCAAAGTGCTTTTACTTTTATGGTTTAGTGTTTTCTGTCCTAATAAATCTTTGCCTACACTAAATTTGCAAAAAGTATCTTCTTTGTTTTTTCCTAGGAGCTTTATAATTTTAGTCTGATTTTGAATTTTGAATTAACTTTGTTTATGATATGATGAAGAAGTCAAGGCTCCCTTGCCCCTAATATTTGTATCTGTTCCAGCATCATTTGTTAAAAAACTCTTTGTACTTTAATCTATCAACTATATCTCAGTAAAGCTAGAAAAACAAAACAGGGTGCCTGGGTGGCTCAGTTGGTTAAGTGACTGCCTTCAGCTTAGGTCATGATCCGAGAGTCCTGGAATCAAGTCCCCTGTTGGGGTCTGGCTCTGCTGGAAGTCTGCTTCTCCCTCAGACCTCCCCTCTCATGCTCCCTCTCAAATAAATAAATAAAATCTTTAAAACAAAACAAAACCTTTCCTTTCCTCCTTACCTACTTTGACATCCTTGTGGAAAATCATTTGACAATATAAAAATGAGTATTTCTGGACTGTCTGTTCTCTTACATTGATGTAATTTTCAGTTCTTTTGCCATTACTATATTGTCTTGATTACTTAGCCTTATAGTGGGTTTTGAAGGCAGGTTTTATTTAACCCAATGTCTTTTACCAGATTGTTTTTGGCTGTTCTAGTTCATTTGCTTTTCCATCTAAGTTTTAGAATCAGATATAGGTTATAATTAGTGAATACTTAGTTACTTAGTGAATACTTAGTTTAATGTGGAGACAATTGACATATAACAGTGTTGCATTTTCCATTCTATTAACATGGTGTATCTGCCCATTTATTTAGGTCTTTTATTTCTCTCAACAGTATTTTCTGTTTTTCAGTTGCCATAAAATATGTTAGGTGAACATTGCTTGCTGCCCTATTTGTGTCATTTCTTATAGCTAAATTGTTATTTACATATGCTTATTTTTATAATATTAAAATTTGGTATGGAGATTTTTCCAAAAAACAACTATCTGATGCGTAGATGAAGAGCTCATATTTTGATGTGACAGTACTAGAAATAGAGGAGATTATTAAACATAACTTTAGAAACATTAAAGTAGAAATTTACAGCTATATAGTTATTGGAATAATTCTTATGACTTGTATGGTTGCAAATATTAATATTTAAAGAGGCTTATCTTTGTAACATAGTCCGGTATTTTTGGAATCAGATGTAAAGCAGAATCTTATCAGTTTAGTTGGGGTGTAAGTTTTTACCAGAGGATTTCAGTTTGCAGTTTTGCCTTCTCTTCCCCACCTTTGAATAATAATAATAATTATTATTATAATAATGGAAATTTGCAACATTTAGAAATGTAAAAAGAAGAAAATAAAACACAGTCCCACCACCCAGAAATGACCACAGTTTAAATTTTTGGTATATTTTCTCATCTCTGTGTGTGTGTGTGTGTGTGTGTGTGTGTGTGTGTGTGTTTATATAGCTCATTGTATGCACAATTTAGTTTTGCTTCTTTCATTTAAATTACATCACTGGCATTTTCCCATGCATTAAATGCTTTGTGAATAATTTACAACACCTGCATTATGACCCAGACCAAACATAAAACACAGCCCCAATTTACTGGTTTTTTTTTCTTGTAAGATAATTAGTTGCCCTCCCCCTCCTTCTGTTTTTCCCCCATTTTGTTATTTAAAAATATTTGCCTTTGATGAATATATTCTTTCACAATCTTTGTTCATGTTTTGAATTTCGTTTTAAAATAATTTTTTTTTTTATCACTTCTCAGCCTTTTGGCTAAGATCAAGTGTAGAATCTCTTCTCAGTTATAGTGATTCATCAGTCTTATATAACACCCAGTGCTCATTACATCATGTGCCCTCCTTATTGTCCATCACCGCCCCCATTCCTTTCCTCCAGCAACCCTCAGTTTGTGTCCTATGATTAAGAGTCTCTTGTGGTTTGTTTACCTCTCAGATTTCATCTTGTTTTATTTTTCCCTCCCTTTCCCTATAATCCTCTGTTTCGTTTCTTAAATTCCACATATTAGTGGTATCATACATTAATTGTCTTTCTCTGATTAACATATTTCATTTAGCATAATTCCATCCACGTTGTTGCAGATGGCAAGATTTCATTCTTTATGGCTATGTAATATTCCAGTGTGTGTGTGTGTGTGTGTGTGTGTGTGTGTGTGTGTGTGTGTACACCACATCTTTATCCAGTCATCTGTAGATGAATATCTGGGTTATTTCTGTAGTTTGGCTACAGTGGACATTGCTGTTATAAATATTGGGGTGCAGGTGTCCCTTTGGATCACTACATTTGTATCTTAATACCCATTAGTGCAATTGTTGGGTTGTAGTGTAGCTCTGTTTTCAACATTTACAAACCAAAGCTTTTAAAGAGTTTTAAATAACAGCATTGTTATTTATGTTTACTGACAGTGGTATAAAAGTATTTTCTCTAAAGATATATTAGCTGTCTTAGCTATAAAACTGTGTCATACTGGAGAATTGCCTAAAATATGTTAACTTCTATGTTATGACATCTGTGTAGATAATTTAGATGATTATTTGCTAATAGAACCCATGACTTATTTTACTTCTAGTAAACTTTTGGGAGAACATATTTAAATTTTTTGTAATCATGTATGGTCAAGTAAAAATATAATAACAGCTGTAACAGATATTTGATGAATGCTTATGACAAAGAGTAGAAATTATGACAAAGACAAAATTTCTTTGTCGTAGAAATTAGGACAAAGAGTAGAAATGTTGAATGTATCATTCTTACAAAATTTGTCTTTAACTCCCAGCCCTGTCACCATGTGTGTGTGTTTATGTGTTTGTAAAATGAAAACATCTAATTTAAAGTACTATAGCATGTAGGTACATTAATTTTAAAATAAAAAATATAAATGGCATAAAAGTTCTGTTCTGTTTTTGGAGATTTTAATGAAATTGCCTGAGGGCTGGGACCATATTTAACCCTTTAAATAGCTGTATTACCTGTAACTTATCAGCACAGTGCCCAACTCATGGTAGTATTTCATTGAATATTTGTTGAATGAACAGTATTATTTCTTATTAAAAAGTAGTAATCTTAAGTGAAAATGACTTTTTTTTTAGTACAAAAAAAGTAGAGAGCTAATTCTGCTTGAACCTAAAATTGTTAATATTCTCAAATAGTAATTAAGCTTTGTTTTTCTGGTCTTCTGAGAGAGAAGCATGCAGGTAGCAGCTATTCTAAATTGTTGTTGGATTTTTTAGATTTTTATTTATTTATTTGACAGAGAGAGAGATCACAAGTAGGCAGAGAGGCAGGCAGAGAGAGAGGGGGAAGCAGGCTCACTGCTGAGTAGAGAGCCTGATGTGGGTGGGGCTCAATCCCAGGACCCTGAGATCATGATCTGAGCCGAAGGCAGAAGCTTTAGCCCACTGAGCTACGCAGGCACCCCTCTTTTTTTTTTTTGCCCCTTGTTTTTTTTTTATTATAGAGAAACCCAAATCTGACTTTATTTTTAACTGAAAAGGAAAGCTAACTTTTTAACCTAAGAATTCACTTGGAACACCTTTTTTGTTTTGTTACTTAAATTCACATATGAGTGAGATCATATATTTGACTTTCTCTGACTTATTTTGCTTAGTATTATACTCACTATCTCTATCCGTGTTGTTGCAAATGGCAATATTTCATTTTTTATGGCTGTATAATATTCCATTGTATGTATATAACATTCATCATTTTTCTTTATCCATTCATCATTTGATGGACATTTATACTGCTTCCATAGTTTGGCTATCATAAATAAATATAGGAGTGCATGTATCCCTTTGAATTAGTGTTTTCGAGTTTTTGGGATTTATACCCAGGAGTATGATTACTGGTTTGTAAGGTCGTTCTATGTTTAATTTTTTGAGGAACCTCCCTACTGTTTTCCACAGTGGCTGCACCAGTTTGCTTTTCCACGAGTAGTGCGAGAGGGTTCCTACTTGTTTCTTGTATTTTTTTATTTTAGCTATACTGACAGGTGTGAGGTGATAGCTCATTGTAATTTTCTTTTGTATTTCCCTGATGATGAGTGATGTTGGGCATCTTTTCATGCGTATATTGGCCGTCTGGATGTTGTCTTTATGACAGAGAAATGTCTGTTCATGTCTTCTGCCCATTTTTTAATTGGGTTATTTGTTTTTTGGGTATGGAGTTGTATCAGTTCCTTATATATTTTGGATACTAGCCCTTTATCAGATGTCATTTGTAAATATCTTCTCCCATTCCATAGGTTGCTTTTTAGTTTTGTTGATTGTTTCCTTCAATGTGCAGAAACTTTATGTTTTGTTGAATTTCCAATAGTTTATTTTTGCTTTTATTTGCTTTTATTTCCCTTGCCTCAGGAGACATAGCTAGAAAGATGTTGCTACAGCTGATGTTGAAAAAATTACTGCCTGTGCTCTCCTTTCAGGTTTCAGGTCTCACATTTAGGTTTTTAATCCATTTCAAGTTTATTTTTGTGTATGCTGTAAGAAAGTGGTCCAGTTTCACTCTTTTGCATGTAGCTGTTCAATTTTCCCAACACAACTTGTTGAAGAGATAGTCATTTTCCTATTGGGTATTCTTTCCTGCTTTGCTGAAAATTAATTGACCATATAATTTTAGGCTTATTTCTGGGTTTTCTGTTTTATGCCATTGATCTATGTGTTTTTATGCCAGTACCACATTGTTTTAATTATTACCACTTGGTAATATAATTTGAAGTCCAGGATTGTGATACGTCCAGTTTTTTTCTTTTTCATGATTGCTTTGGCAAGAGGTGCTTGGGTGGCTCATTCATTAAGTGTCTGCCTTAGGCTCAGGTCATGATCCCAGGGTCCCGGGATTGAGCCCCACATTGGGCTCCCTGCTTAGCAGGGAGTCTGCTTCTCCTTCTACTGCTACTCCTGCTTGTGTTCCCTCTCTCACTGTATATCTCTCTGTTAAATAAATAAATAAAATCTTTAAAAAAAAAAAAAAAGATTGCTTTGGCTATTAAGGGTCCTTTTTGATTACATACAAATTTTAGGATTGTTCTAGTTCTGTGAAAACTGCTTTTGGTATTTTGATAGGAATTGCATTAAATCTGTAGATGGCTTTGGGTAGTATAGACATTTTAACAACATTTGTTCCCCCAGCCTATGTGCATGGAATGTCTTTTTCTTTTTCTAAGTGTTGTCTTGAATTTCTTTCATCAGTGTTTTATAATTTTCAGAGTACAGCTCTTTCACCTCTTTGGTAAAGTTTATTTCTAGATATTTTGTCAGTTTTGGTGCAATTATAAATGGATTATTTTCTTAGTTTCACATTCTACTGCTTCATTATTAGTGTATAAGAATGCAACAGATTTCTGTACATTGATTTTGTATCCTGCAACTTTACTGAATTCACTTATCAGTTTTAGTACTTGGTGGAGTCTAGATTTTTCTATCTATATTATATGTCATCTGCAAATACTAAGAGTTTTATTTATTCCTTACCAGTTTGGATGTCTTTTATTTCTTTTTTTCTTTTAATTTCTTTTTATGTTGTCTAATTGCTGCAGCTAGGAATCCAGTTGTATGTTGAATAAAAGTGATGAGCTTATACATCCTTGTCTTGCTCCTGACCTTAGGGGGAAAGTTCTCAGTTTTTCACCATTGAGTATCATGTTGGCTGTGGGTTTTTTGCATAAGGCCTTGTTATGTTGAGGTGTGTTCTCTCTAGACCTACCTTGCAGAGGTTTTTATTATTATTATTATTATAAAGAGATGTGCTTTGTCATACTTTTCTGCATCTGTTGAAATGATCGTATGGTTTTTTATCCTTTCTTGTATTGATGCATCACTTTGATTGTTTTTGCAAATATTGAACCACCATTGCATCCTGGGAATAAGTCCCACTTGATCATGGCAGGTGGTTTTTTAAAATATGTTGTTGGATTTGGTCTGCTGGTATTTTCTTGAGGATTTTTATATCTGTGTTCATGAGAGATATTGGTCTGTAGTTCTCTTTTTTGTGTGTGTGGTGTCTTTATCTGGTTTTGGTATCAGGATGAACTGGCCTTATAGAATGAATTTGGAAGTTTTCTTTCCTTTTTTATATCTTGGAATAGTTTGAAAAGAATAGATATTAACTCTTCTTTATTTATTTATTTTTTTTCTGGTATTAACTCTTCTTTAAATGTTTGCTAGAATTTACCTGCGAAGGTGTCTGTTCCTAGACTCTGGTTTATTGGGAGTTTTTTGATTACTGAATGAATTTCAGTACTCATAATTGGGTCTGTTGAAATTTTCTATTTCTTCCTGCTTTAGTTTTTGTAAGTTATATGTTTCTAAGAACTGATCCATTTCTTCTGAGTTGTACAATTTATCGGCATATAGATTTTTGTAATATTCTCTTACTCTTGTTTTTACAATTGGTGTTATTTCTTCTCTTAGTGATTTTGTTTATTTGGGTCCCCTCTCTTTTGTTTGTTTTTTGATGAGTGTGGCTAGAGGTTTATCAGTTCTGTTGACCTTTTCAGAAAATCAGCTCCTGGTTTCATTGATCTGTTCTGTTGTTTCTTTAGTTTCTATATCATTTATTTCTGGTCTAATTTGCTCTTCTGTTTCTAGTTCTTTAAAGTGGAAGGTTAAATTGAGATTTTTCTTGCTTCTTGAGGTAGGTCTGTATTACTATAATCTTCCTCTTTAGAACCACTTTTGCTGCATCCCAAAGATTTTTGGACCATTGTATTTTCATTTTCATTTGTTTCCATGTAATTTTGGAGTTATTCTTTGATTTCTTGGTCAACCCATTCATTTAGTTCATGTTTAGTAGTATGTACATGTTATTTAATCTCCATGTATTTGTGCTCTTTCTAGATTTTTTTCTTGTGTTTGATTTCTAGTTTATAGCATTGTAGTGAGAAAAGATGCATGATGTGACTGCAGTTTTTTGTGTGTTTTTTTTTTTTTTTTTTTTTTTTTAATTTGTTGAGACTTGTTTTGTGGAGACTGTTCCATGTGCACTTGAATGTATATTCTGTTTTAGGATGGAATGTTCTAAATATATCTGTTAAATCCATCTGGTTCAGTGTGTCATTCAAAGCCACTGTTTCCTTGTTCATTTTCAGATGATTTGTCCACTGATGTAAGTATCTGTTACTTACAGAAGGGGATGTTAAAGTCCCCTACTTTTATTACTGTTGGTTATTTCCTTTATGTTTGTTATTAACTGTTTTATGTATTTGTATACTCCCATATTGGTATGTAAATATTCAGTTATATCCTCTTGCTGGATTGTCCCTTTTATATATTGTCCTTTTTTGATGTCTTATTAGTCTTTGTTTTAAAGTCTATTTTTCTGGAGCGCTTGGGTGGCTCAGTGGGTTAAAGCCTCTGCCTTCGGCCCAGGTCATGATCTCAGGGTCCTGGGATCGAGCTGCATTGGGCTCTCTGCTCAGCAGGGAGTCTGCTTCCTCCACTATCTCTGCCTGCCTCTCTTCCTACTTGTGATCTCTCTCTCTCTGTCAAATAAATAAAATTAAAAAAAAAAAAGATTTAAAGTCTATTTTTCTGATTTAAGTATTGCTACCCCAGTTTTCTTTTAACATCCATTTGCATGATAAATGTTTCTCCATCCCCTCACTTTCAAAATGCAGGTTCTTTCAGTCTGAAATGAGTCTCTTGTAGGCAGCATATAGATGAGTCTTGTGTTTTACCCACCCTGTCTCTCTTGATTGACGCAATTAGTCCATTTACACTCAAGGTAATTATAGATATGTATTTATCACCATTTTGTTACTTGTTTTGTAGTTGTTTCTATAGATTTTCTCTGATCCTTCTCTTGCTTTCTTTCATGGATTGTCAGCTTTCTTTAGTGATATGCTTGGATCCCTTTCTCTTTATTCTTTATTACTGGTTTTTGATTTGTGAATTAAGTTTGTATATAACATCTTCTGCATATAGCAATCTATATTAAGTTGATGGTTGCTTAAGTTTGAACTCATTCTTCACTCCTCTCCCCCTGACAGTTTAGGTATATGGTATCATACTTTACATCTTTTATTTTGTGAATCTCTTCACTGATTTTTAGAAATATACTTATTTTACTGCTTTTGTGCTTTCTTCTTTTCTTCTATTTACAGTCATTCCACTCAGAGTCTCTTTTAACGTTTCTTGTAGGGTTGCTTACTGGTCATGGATTCCTTTAACTTTTGTTTTTCTGGGCAACTCTATCTCTCCTATTCTGAACAATAGCCTTACTGGATAGAGTATTTGTTGTTGGAGATTTTTTGCTTTTGGCACTTTGAATATATCATGCTGCTCTCTTCTGGCTTGTAGAGTTTCTGCTGAAAAAAAAAAATCAGCTGATAGCCTTATGGGGTTTTGCCTTGTATGTAACTGTCTGCTTTCTTCTTGCTGTTTTTAAAATTCTTTCTTTATTACTACTTTTTGCTATTTTAATTACTGTGTGTCTTGGTGTGGACCTCCTTGGGTTGAATTTTGGGGAGGAATCTTGTGCCTTCTGGATCTGGATATCTGTTTCTTTCCCCAGATTTGGGAAGTTTTCAGCTATTATTTCTTCAAATAAGTTTTCTGTCCCCTTTTCTCTCTTCTTCTGAGATCCCTATAATGTGAATGTTACTATGCTTGATGGAGTCACTGAGTTCCCTAAGTTTTTTTAGACTGAAATTAAGTAATTAACTAAATTCAGTAATTCAGTAATTAAGAAATAGAACTTCAGACAAAAATGGGTTGGAAGAGGTTGGGGGAGACCTTTGGATTTGCTAGCCCATCATTTCTTTTTCATATTAAGAAAATGAGAACTAAGGGGGCACCTGGGTGGCTCAGTCCTTGGGTGTCTGCCTTTGGCTTGGATCGTGATCCCGGAGTCCTGGGATCAAGCCCTGCATTGGGCTCTCTGCTCGGCGGAAAGCCTGCTTCTCCCGCTGCCATTCCCTCTGCTTGTGTTCCCCCTCTCGCTGTGTTTCTCTCTGTCAAATAAAAAAAAAAAAAACTTAAAAAAAAGAAAGAAAAAAGAAAATGAGAACTAAGGATTTAAATGATTTAGCCTGGGGGCATCTGGGTGGCTCAGTGGAGTAAAGCCTCTGCCTTCAGCTCAAGTCATGGTCTCAGGGTCCTGGGATCAAGACCTGCATCGGGCTCCCTGCTCGGTGGGAGCCTGCTTCCCCCTCTCTCTCTGCCTCCCACTCTGCCTACTTGTAATCTCTTTCTGTCAAATAAATAAAATCTTTTTAAAAATAAGTAAATAAATGATTTAGCCTGAAGTTATAGTTATTTACTGGTAGAATAAGGATTTCCAGTCTCTCCTGACTTATTTAATTCTAGATGGCTTGGGCTAGAAAGATCTTGCAGACTTTAGTTAAAAGAACCCTTGCAGGGTAAAAGATAACGAAGGTTCTGTCTTTACTAATTCAAACATAAGGCATAAAAAGAAAAGATTTACTTACTTGAGTTTTTTTTTTTTCCTTAAGTAGGCTCCACGCCCAGCATGGAGCCCAACACAGGGCTTGAACTCACAACCCTGAGATCAAAACCTGAGCTGAGATCAAGAGTCAGACTCAACTGACTGAACTACCCAGGCACCCCAACTTGAATTTTCTTGTTAACCAGTTTGTATTAAAATTTGAGAGGATGTTTTAGCATTTGTTGTTTAAATACCCTACAAACTCATTCTGAAAATTTCAGTAACTATTCACCCTATCTTTTCACCCAAAGCAATTCTTGACCATTAAATATTTTCCATTTCTGTTTGTGGCTGGTTAATGTCAGAAATAATAAGCCATCTCTGGTTGGATTTCTGACTCAGGATAAAATACTGATATACAAAGATGGAGGAAGAACTACAACTATATGTGGGATTTACTAGTAAGGTGATTTCTCCCCAACCGTGAGTTTCTATTCAGAATTCCGGCTAATCCTAAAAATCTGTTTTAGCAATTGTGTGAATTCAGAGTTCTGTATAATTCTAAAAGTCTATTTTAGCAATTGTGTTGAAACTTAGGAATTGAGAGTAGCTTCTTTCACGGATATGGGGAGAAAAAAATGGACAGAATGAGGAGAAAAATCTAAAGAAATGGAGATAATGAAGCAGGTTGCAGAACAGGAGTACAGCATTTTGGAATGAAACTTTGGAAAGGAGAGAAAGGGAGTTGAAGAAAGTTGAAAAAAGATACAATGTGATAAACATTGATAAATTTCTTTACACTTTGATTAGATTCTTTATTTAAAATTAGAGTTAAGGGGTGCCTGGGTGGCTCAGTGGGTTAAGCCTCCGCCTTTGGCTCAGGTCATGATCTCAGGGTCCTGGGATAGAGCCCCGCATCAGGCTCTCTGCCCATCGGGGAGCTGCTTCCCCCCCTCTCTCTCTGCCTACTTGTGACCTCTCTGTCAAATAAATAAAATCTTTAATAAAAAAATAAATAAATAAAATTAGGGTTAAGTTGTTTCTATTCTGTACAGAAACCATTACTATTACTTGTTACTTTTTAGGAGAGTCATATTATTAATATAGCTATTGGATCAAATCGTATCCCTAGAAACAGATAGCTTTATAAAAATATTATCAAAAATTCTGCCAAAACCAAAAACCAAAGTTTTAGAAATTTTAGAAATCTCTTTGATATTTTTTTAAAACCGTTCCTCTGTTGATAGCAAAATTAATTTTAAATGTGTTGGTTCCTTGAAATTAGTATTTATTGAGAATTGGATAAATTAGTCTTTTTTTTTTTTTTTTTTAAAGAAGTGCACCTTTAGCTTTGAGTTCTCTGAAATTAGATCTCTTCTTAAGTTTGGAATCATCTTAGAAATTAGCAGAAAAAAGTAAAAAGTTGAAATTCAGATGAAGAAAGAATATGTCTCTTTGGTAGTTGCTCTGAGGTGATAAATGAGAACCATATGGTATCTCTCCTGATTCTGCAACCTAGTTGGGTGTGGACGGTGATAAGGCAAGTGCACAAATAACAACCATATAATATAAAGCTGATTTGCTGTAAGTGCCTTAGAGAGGTACAAAGTTCATGGGCTTCTTGGAGGAAGTAGCACCTAACTTTTGTTTAGCAGTTATGCTTAAACTTTTTTTAGTGGTTTTTTTTTAAATTAAGACAAAACACACATATATAAGTTTTTTAAAACTTATATACAAGGTTGTACAACTTCACTATCTAATTGTAGAATAAACTTTTTTAAAGTTTGAGTGTTTTTAGCTGAGGTTGTGCCCTCTAGTTTTCAGGCCCTACTACTCCCTATTGCTTTACATCTGGCTACTGCTGGATTTATATTGGTCATCTGACCCCTGAAAGCATTTTAAGTTCACTTGAGAGAATTGTGTTTTCTAGTTTCACTAACCCAGAAGCAAATGCCAAAATTTCCCTAGGAGTGCCAGTGTGGGGAATACTGGCTCTTGTCCTGCATTCTTTTTCCTACATCTATTCCTTTACCCATTCTGTGTCTAATTCCAAGAATGCTCCCCACTTCTGTGGCAGCCTTTTGTGAGGGATGACTTCCCATTGCTCTCAAGAGGGCTTCCTTAGAATAAAAAAACTCTATTTCTTGGTTTACAAATCCTTGAATGATCTGGCTATCTCTTCCTATCAGATTAATTTTTCTTTCTGTTCCCTGACACACTAGACTACTTGGAATATTCTTCTCTCTGATCTGTACTTATCTGATTCCTTCTTGTCACTCATATTTCAGTTTAAATATCACTACTTATGGAGGCCTTCTCTGTACATCCAGTCTAAAACAGCTACTCTGTCACTTTTCATGCAACCCTAATTTAATTACCACCACACTTGTCATGGGTCTTATTTTTGTTTTGTTTTGTTTTTGTTGTTTAATATTTCTCTCCCTTGACTAAAATCTAAGTTTATTATTGACAGGTCCTTAGTTTATCACATTTGTTACTATAACCTGAACTTCTAGAACAGTGTTTGGCACATAGTGTGTGCTTACATTGAGTGAAAATGCTTGCTTTGATGGCTTCTGCTCAGGTTCGTGTCCCTGTTTCTACCTGTTTCTCTCTTCCAGAAATTTGCTAGAATCTCTCATCTTTGGATGCCTTTGCAATCTCTTGCTTCCATTGCCTTTGAGTTTATTCCCTTTTTTAACTGTTTACTGTCATTTTAGTGGGATTTTAAGAAGAGAGAGAAATGTATTCTCTCATTCTTTTGACAGGTTGAGATATTTCAGTCAGGTTGAAAGCATGAACAAAGACCAAGTTAAGAAAGTGTACTTTTTTTTTTCTTTTTTGAGAATACTAAATAATTTAGGTTGTTTGAAGGATAGAAAATAAGGTTGAAAATTTAGGTTGAGGCCATGTCAGAGTTGATGTGAAATCATTTGGGGGAGAGTTTGTACTTAATTCAGAATGTCATGGGGAACCCTTGTGGGTGTTTGAGCAGAATCATGGCATGAAAAAAAGTTTTTAAGGAAGATTAGTTTGACAATGATGGATTACAAAAAGAGATTTAAGTTAGGAAGTTGTTAGAACAATCTCAGGACAGGATAGTGTGGATCTGAACCAAGATAGAAGCAGTCATCAAAATAAGAAAAGAGAGCAAAGGGACAGAAAAATAGTTGAGCCTCCCGATGCTGACACTGATGAATTGCTCTGTGATTACAGTTTAGTGATGTGACTTTTATTTAGATGGATTGGTTGATTGTATGAGGGACTGTACTGAATGTATCTTCCATCAGCAATGTGTTAAGAGTATCTTTCCTAAAATTTTTATGTTTATGAGATAGATGAAACAAAGTGGACATTTCAGCTTTGTTGGATAGGGGATATTGGGCACTTGCCATCTAGATGTTGGACAAGAGGTCAGGGGAATATGCTTATGAATAATGCAAGGTACAAGTGTTTTACTCCATTTGTTCTCATATTTAATGACAAAATTCTTAAAGCAACTTAACCCATCTTAAGTCTTTATTTAGCCTAAGCTTTCTTATTTGATTAAATACAGTTGACCTTTGAATAATGCAGGGACTAGGGGTGCAAACCCCCATGCAGTGAAAAGTCTGAATATAACTTTTGACTCCCCCAGAACGTAACTAATGGCCTACTGTTGACCAGAAGTCTTATCACCTTTGTAAACAGTTGATTAACATATATTTTGTGTATTATATGTATTATATACTAGATTCTTATAATAAAGTAAGCTAGAGAAAAGAAAATGTTATTAAGAAAATCATAAGGGCACCTGAGTGGCTCAGTGGCTTACTGTCTCTGCGTTGGGCTCAGGTCATGATCTCAGGGTCCTGGGATCAAGCTCTGCATAGGGCTCTCTGCTCAGCAAGGAGCCTGCTTCCCCCCC
>CM053605.1:26306147-26365658 GCA_028646535.1 Procyon lotor
ATTAAGCGTCTACCTTTGGCTCAGGTCATGATCCCAGGATGCTGGGATTGAACCCCACATTGGGCTCCCTGCTCAGTGGAGAGCCTGTTTCTCCCTCTCCCTCTGCTGTTTCGCCTGCTTGTGCTTTCTCTCTTTCACTCTCTCTCAAATAAGTAAATAAAATCTTAAAAAAAAAAAAAAAAAAAAGAATACCACAAAATGATAATGTATCTTCTCAGTGCATTATTTCTCAGGAAGAATATGATATGGGTTTGCCCCAATGTTAGTGATGTTAAATTTTATCCCTTGGTTAAGGCAGTGTCACCCAGTAATTTGTGGGGAGATATTTTAACAATATGTAAATAGTCTTAATCAAATTTTCACCCATAAGATTTAGCATCTATCAATGATTCTTACCTGAATCAGTTATTACAATGGTTGCATATGGTGATCTTCTGTCAGTTCATCTGCATTATTTCATTGGTATCCTGTGAGGAAGAGCTTTCTTTTCCCACGTATTTATTTATATCAATATGGGTTCTTGGATTCTTATTTTATTCAATGAGTTATCGTTTCTTCCGGTCATAAATGATTCTGATGCTTAGATTGTCCCATATTATGCTCTATGGATCCCCTTCAGGCTGGTTTCTATATCCTTTGGACATGTCCCCATCTTTATTGAGCATTTTCTGGCACAAGAAGATATTCTAGGATCTCATTTTACTTTTCCCCAGCTGCAACCCTTGAATCATTACTCCAAAGTCCCTGGTTACTTTTTGGGTAGAATATGTGTTTAGAAACCAAAAAATGAGTGCTAGGTATGGTAATTGGAATGTCATTGCTACTGGAATGTCATTGCTACTAGGCCCTTTGAGTGGACCTACCTACAAACACACATAAGCATATATCTATCTTTATTTCTACCCCTTCTGTATTTTCTCTATCTCTTTGAAACCTTGAGTTCGTAATGATGGTTCAAAATATAGTCCAAATGGCTCCTAAACCACAGGCTACTACTGTGTAGCACTCTCCCTCCAGTTGAAGCTGGAGAATACATGTACAGTATCAGCTATCTCCAAAGATAACTGGTATGTAGGTAGTATAGCAGGAAACATCCTAAGTGTTGAACAGAATAAGCAAGATGAACATCTCTGGTAGCAGTCGTGGAAGCCCCATTTCTACAGATAACTTGTAGTGACTGTATGTTTCCTAGGACTGGTGTAACAACTTACGCTGGGTGGTTTAAAACAACAAAAATTTATTCTCTCACAGTTCTTGAACATGAAAAAGTGGAATATAACAGAATATTACACTTGCTGTTATTTTTTATTGGTTTATTGGGGTTTTTTTTGTGATTTCAGATTATGGTTTATGGTATACTGTGTAACTAGTAATTATAAGATTGATCATTAGAACTTCTTATTTATTAAGAAAGTTAGGAATTTCTTTGTAGACCCTCGAACTTAAGATTGGTTTTTTCACTTCAGTTAGGTAGTTCCTGTTTGGGGTTTAATAGATTAACAGTATCCACTATTATGAAAAATGCAATGTAAATAAAGAAGCAAATATGGTTCATTACTCTGTGAAAGGAATTCCTTTGCCAGGGGTGCATTTAAGTGCTTGATAAATAAAACTTTAAATTAACAAATCACCTTTGATTTGATTTATAGCTTTCTTTAGACATTATAACCTCTGTCAACTGTTTTTTTTTTTTTTTTTAAGATTTTATTTATTTATTTGACAGAGAGAGGTCACAGGCAGGCAGAGAGAAAGGGGGAAGCAGACTCCCTGCTGAGCAGAGAGCCTGATGGGGGCTCGATCCCAGGACCCTGAGATCATAGCCTGAGCCACCCAGGCACCCCAAATCTCTGGCAACTGTTAAAAACAGTTCTTGTTTATCTTTAGTTACCTTAGGGTTAATGTACACGATAATGAAGAGGATGTGTTATTTACATCTTAGGTTGTCAAAAACTGAAATACAAATAAAGGATTTAGTATAAGGGGGGATTCACCTCCTCTAGTTTTTCTCTTTCCTCTGGGTATGGAAAGATGGCCAGCCCACAACTAGTATATCTTTTTTGTTTATTAGGGAGGTTTCATTCCATGTAGAAACTGCAAAACTTAGTTTCAGATGTCAGCTCACTCCCAGAAGACTTAAGTCATACAAGTTTCCTGGTGACCAATTTACTCAGATTGCTCCTATGATGCTCCTATGAAACCTTGGAATAACAAATACATTGCTTCCTTCTCAGTCCCTTTTCAGCACTTCAGGGACCATAGTTTCCTCTAAGTTTGCTTCATGCACAGATCTACAAGAGGAACTTTGTTCTTAGAGAATTTTTTAATCAAGATGCTTCAGTGTTTACCATCTCTCCCACAGTTAGAATTAATGTTCTTTGAAATCATAGAGTATGTTTTTTGCCTTCTTTGTATCCTGCACAGTACTTGGCATAATGCTGTTTGTAGACAAAGTATTGGAAGTGTTGGACTCTAAGTAAAACTTGGGCCATTTCTGTGGAGGACCACTAACCTTAACAGAGAAAACTTTAGTGATTGATTTACAAAAAGCAACTTTTGACATTTTTTTAACTTATCTGCTCTATAATAAAGTACAAAGTGATGTTTACTCAAAAGTAGGCACACAATGAAAAGGAGGATCCTTGGGGAAAAAAACCTAGTGTATGTAGAGAATATAACATTTTAAATTAAAACAAACATTTTAAATTTATATATATATAAATATAAATTTAAAAGAATTAAATTTTAATTTAATCAAGCTTCCTATGTTAAATGTAATAACTACAGAAAAGAATGAATAATCAAATAAAAATAAAAATTTACATAAACATTTATCTGATTTCTTGCTCGAGAGGAATTTACTGACCAAACATTGCAAGAATTCACCCGGAAAAGAATTTACACATTTAATAACTTAAAAAAATAAAACTTTTAGCAGTATCTTTAAAAAAAAGAAAAAAAGACCATCCAAAATTAAAAAAAACTGAAGAAAATGTTGCTGTACATACAATACACTTAATATCTTTTTTTACCCCAAATATGTTTATTTTATTTTTTCAGTGTTATACACACTTAATATCTTGATTAATAATATTAATTAAATTAAATTAAAATCAATAATACTTGATTCTGTGAATCAGTGGTTCAGTTGGTTCATTCAATTCCCAATTTCCATTTGGGCAGTTTACAAGTGATGCCATTTAATTCACAGCAGAACTGTGTTCTGTGTTGAAGAGTTGTAGGTCAAGAGAGAAGTAAATCAAGCATACCTCTCTCTGGGTGCCCTAGTCAGATGAGCAGTTAATGGCCCTCCATCCCCCACAGATCTCACTTCATTTTATATTATATTGTGTCCTATTTCTCTCCTTTTCCTTCTCTGCTCTGACTTCCTCCCTCCTCCTTTTGATGAGTCTTCTTCCTCTCTTTGTGCCTTACTAATTTTAACAGAGTTTTTTTTCCTTACTGTTTCTTTTGTCTGATTTAGGTTTCCTTCCTCCTGCTTTATTTTACAAGAGTTGTATCTTGCACAGTTGGGGGCACTCCTTGAACCTGGAAGTCTTTATAGCCTCCCTTCTCTAGTGCCTGTTTTTCTTTGGAATTATTTATCAGAATAGAGCAGCATAGGAGGTTTTTCAAAAACTGTTTTTGTGATAGAGTTACTGAAACATAACTGGGCATAAAGAAATAAAAATTATATCTAAATGAATAACTCTCAGAAGAATCATTCAGCTGTGGTAATGAGGGTATGTTAATAAAGGGATCTTATCACTGCCTAATTTCTTAATGGGCTTTGGGTGTACGTGTCTTACTTGCCTTTAACCAAATTGTAGTTGTATGAAACTGCATTAATTTTGTCTCGCAAGTCCTCTTGGTAATTAGAACACAACATACTGCAGCAGTTCTCAGACTTAAGTAGGCATAAGGAATACCTGGGGTGACTTGTTAAAAATGTCCCAGGACCCTGGAAATTAATATTTGATAGATCTTGGACAGGCCATTTTTAAAACTGACTTTACAAGAAGCACCCCAGATAATTTTGATGTAGGTCATCAGCAGACCACAACTGAAAATACTTTGCCATACAGCATCAAGTCCTGACTCTTTGATATGGCTTATAATTTTGCCCCTCATTCCTCTCCAGCCCCATTTTGCCATGGGTCTACACCACACATCTTAGGCATTAGAAATGTTAAGTTGGAGTTCTAAACATGTCTTACTTTGTCACATCTTTATACCCCCTACATACTGGTCCCTCTGCCTAAAACACCCTTCCTCTTCTCTGCTTTGCACATTCATTCTTTAGGGCTGGACTGAAGCATTATCCCTTTCTTCTGTCCTCAAACTAAGTTAAACTATAGTCATATAACATAACTCTGTCATAGAACTTAACGCTCTGTGTGTGTGTGTGTGTGTGTGTGTGTATGTATGTGTATATATATATATTTTTAAAGATTTTATTTATTTGTCACAGAGAGAGAGATCACAAGCAGGGGGAGTGGCAAGCAGAGGGAGAAGCAGGGTCCCCGCTGAGCAAGGAGCCTGATGGGGGACTCGATCCTAGGACCCTGGGATCATGACCTGAGCCAAAAGCAGACACCTAACTAACTGAGCCACCCAGGAGTACCTAGCTTATATATTAAAGACAGAGGTTATCATGTCCATCTCTATCCTGCAGTATCTGGTATACAGTAAATGTACAGCAAATATTAAATCAAAGCTTCTCTTGCCTCTTTGGAATATTAAACGTGTTAGACCCAGAGAAATTCTCTAGTAGTAGCTTTGTACTCCTCCTGCATTCTGAGAGTTTTTATATGGCTTTAAGTATACTTATTTTTATAAAAAGTAATTATTTTTGTATTGTTAAAGGGACAAAAAGAGTTCAGTAATAAATAAGGCACCCTCATTCAATACCCTGTATTTTTCTTGCTGCTGTCTAGCTATGTGGCTTGTATAAGTTGTATTTCCTCTGAGGACTTCCATTTGATTTCTATAATTATCTCTATGTAATATTTACAGTAGCCTTCTATTGGTCTTTCCCTTCTCTAATAACTCTTACACGGACATTGTGTCCTCTAAAATACCATTTCTCTCCTTACCCCTTCACTTCTTTAAGAAGTGTTTAAGAATATGGTTGCCTCCTGGTGGAAAGAATAGACTTGGCTTTCAAGGTTATCTATATGACATTAGTCCTTGACTTTTAAAATCTCACTTTTTCCTCTTCTCTTATTTGAGTGAGTCTCATAACAGTTTACAAACACAGACTTTCTCCTTTGTTCTTTATAATTTCCCCTACCTGGAATATATTTATTCAAATTCTTAAGCCCTACTCTAAGCCCAGCCTACTTTTTTTTTTTATTAACATATAATGTATTATTTGCCCCAGGGGTGTAGGTCTGTGAACCATCAGGCTTACACATTTCATAGCACTCACCATAGCACATACCCTCCCTAACATCCATAACCCAGCCACCCTATCTCTACCCCCTAGCAACCCTCAGTTTCGTGAGATTGAGAGTCTCTTATGATTTGTCTCCCTTCCTTTCCCATCTTGTTTCATTATTCCCCCCAGCCCCCCACCCTGCCTTTCAAATTCGTCATATCAGAGAGATCATATGATAATTATCTTTCTCTGATTGACTTATTTCGCTTAGCATAATACCCTCTAGTTCCATCCATGTCATTGCAAATGGCAAGATTTTGTTTCTCTTGATGATTGCATAGTATTCCATTGTGTATATATACCACATCTTTATCCATTCATCTGTTGATGGATATCTAGGTTCTTTCCATAGTTTGGCTATTGTGGACATTGCTGCTATAAACATTTGGGCGCATGTGCCCCTTTTGATCACTACATTTATATCTTTAGGGTAAATACCCAGTAGTGCAATTGCTGGGTCATAGGGTAGCTCTATATACAACTTTTTGAGGAACCTCCCTACTGTTTTCCAGAGTGGCTGCATCAGCTTGCATTCCCATCAGCAGTGTAGGAAAGGTTCCCCTTTCTCCGCATCCTCGCCAACATCTGTTGTTTCCTGACTTGTTAATTTTAGCCATTCTGACTGGTGTGAGGTTTTGATTTGTATTTCCCTGATGCCAAGTGATGTTGAGTACTTTTTCATGTGTCTGTTGGCCATTTGGATGTCTTCTTTGCAGAAATGTCTGTTCATGTCTTCTGCCCATTTCTTGATTGGATTATTTGTTCTTTGGGTGTTGAGTTTGAGAAGTTCTTTATAGAATTTGGATCTATAGCCCTTTATCTGGTATGTCATTTGGATTTTTTTTTTGGATTTATAGCCCTTTATCTGGTATGTCATTTACAAATATTTTCTCCCATTCTGTCAGTTGTCTTTTGGTTTTATTGACTGTTTCCTTTGCTGTGCAAAATTTTTTTATCTTGATGAAGTCCCAGTAGTTCATTTTTACCCTTGCTTCCCTTGCCTTTGGCGATGTTTCTAGGTAGTTGCTGCGGCTGAGGTCGAAGAAGTTGCTGCCTGTGTTCTCCTCAAGGATTTTGATGGATTCCTGTCTCACATTGAGGTCTTTCATCCATTTTGAGTCTATTTTTGTGTGTGGTGTAAGGAAATGGTCCAGTTTCATTCTCTTGCATGGGGCTGTCCAATTTTCCCAACACCATTTGTTGAAGAGACTTTTTTCTCATTGGACATTCTTTCCTCCTTTGTTGAAGATTAGTTGACCATACAGTTGGGGGTCCATTTCTGGGCTCTCTGTTCTGTTCCATTGATCTATGTGTCTGTTTTTGTGTCAGTACCATACTGTCTTGATGATTACAGCTTTGTAATAAAGCTTGAAGTCTGGAATTGTGATGCCACCGGCTTTGGTTTTCTTTTTCAACATTCCTCTGGCTATTAGGTGTCTTATCTGGTTCCATATAAATTTTAGGATTATTTGTTCCATTTCTTTGAAAAAAGCTGATGGTATTTTGATAGGGATTGCATTAAATGTGTAGATTGCTTTAGGTAGCATAGACATTTTCACAATATTTGTTCTTCCAATCCATGAGCATGGAACATTTTTCTATTTCTCTGTGTCTTCCTCAATTTCTTTCATGAGTACTTTATAATTTTCTGAGTACAGATTCTTTGCCTCTTTGGTTAGGCTTATTCCTAGGTATCTTATGGTTTTGGATGCAGTTATAAATGGGATCGACTCCTTAATTTCTTTCTTCTGTCTTGCTGTTGGTGTATAGAAATGCAACTAATTTCTGCGCATTGATTTTATATCTTGACCCTTTACTGAATTCCTATATGAGTTGTAGCAGTTTTGGAGTAGTCTTTGGGTTTTCCACATAAAGTATCATATCACCTGCAAAGAGTGAGAATTTGACGACTTCTTTGCTGATTCAGATACCTTTTATTTCTTTTTGTTGTCTGATTGCTCAGGCTAGGATTTCTAGTACTATGTCAAATAGCAGTGGTGATAGTGGACATCCTTGCTGTGTTCCTGACCTTACAGGAAAAACTCTGTTTTCCCCACTGAGAATGATATTCGCTGCAGGTTTTTTATGGATGGCTTTGATGATATTGAGGTATGTACCCTCTATGCCTATACTGTGAAGAGTTTTGATCAGGAAAGGATGCTGTACTTTGTCAAATGCTTTTTCAGCATCAATTGAGAGTATCATATGGTTCTTGTTCTTTCTTTTATTAATGTATTTTATCACATTGATTGATTTGCAGGTGTTAAACCAGCCTTGCAGCCCAGGAATAAGTCCACTTCATCCTGGTGAATAAATCTTTTTAATGTACTGTTGGATCCTATTGGCTAGTATTTTGGTGAGATTTTTGCATCTGTGTTCAAGGATATTGGTCTGTAATCCTTTTTGATGGGGTCTTTGGTTTTGGGATCAAGGTAATGCTGGCCTCATAAAATGAGTTTGGAAGTTTTTCTTCCATTTCTATTTTTTGGAACAGTTTTAGGAGAAAAGGTATTAATTCTTCTTTAACTGTTTGGTAGAATTCCCCTAGGAAGCCGTCTGGCCCAAGGCTCTTGTTTGTTGGGAGATTTTTGATGACTGCTTCAATCTCCTTACTGGGTATGGGTCTGCTCAGGTTTTCTATTTCTTCCTGGTTCATTTTGGTAGTTTATGTATCTTTAGGAATACATATATTCCTTCCAGATTGTCTAATATGCTGGCTTATATTTGCTCATAATATGTTCTTATAATTGTTTGTATTTCTTTGGTGTTGGTTGTGATCTCTGTCCTCTTTCATTCATGATTTTGTTAATTTGGGTCCTTTCTCTTTTGTTTTTGATAAGTCTGGCCAGGAGTTTATCAATCTTATTAATTCTTTCAAAGAACCGGCTCCTAGTTTTGTTGATTTGTTCTACTGCTCTTTTTTTTTTTTTTTTTTTTTAAAGATTTTATTTATTTGACAGAGAGAAACACAGCGAGAGAGGGAACACAAGCAGAGGGAATGGAAGTGGGAGAAGCAGGCTTCCTGCTGAGCAGGGAGCCTGATGTGGGGCTCGATCCCAGGACCCTGGGATCATGACCTGAGCCGAAGGCAGCCGCTTAACGACTGAGCCACCCAGGCGCCCCTGTTCTACTGTTCTTTTGGTTTCTATTTCATTGATTTCTGCTCTGATCTTTATTATTTGTTTTCTCCTGCTGGGTTTAGGCTTTCTTTGCTGTTCTTTCTCCAGCTCCTTTAGGTGTAGGGTTAGGTTGTGTACTTGATCTTTCTTGTTTCTTGAGAAAGGCTTGAATTGCTATACACTTTCCCTTCAGGACTGCCTTTGCTGTGTCCCAAATATTTTGAACAGTTGTGTTTTCACTTGTTTCCATTAATTTTTTAAATTCTTTAATTTCCTGGTTAGCCCATTCATTCTTTAGTAGGATACTCTTTAGCCTCCATGTATTTGACTTTTGTGATTGAGGAAATCACAACTTTCCTCTTAGGATTGAGTTCTAGTTTCAAGGCATTGTGGTCTGAAAACATACAGGGAATGATCCCGGTCTTTTTCTACTGATTGAGACCTGATTTGTGACCTAGGATGTGATCTATTCTGGAGAGTGTTTCATGTGCACTAGAGGAGAATGTGTATTCTGTTGCTTTGGGATGGAATGTTCTGAATATATCTGTGATGTCCCTCTGGTCCAGTGTGTCATTTAATAAAACCTTTATTTCTTTGTTGATCTCTTGCTTAGATGATCTTTCCATTTCAGTAAGGGGGGGTGTTAAAGTCCTCTACTATTATTGTATTATTGTTGATGTGTTTCTTTGGTTTTGTTATTTATTGTTTTATATAATTGACTGCTCCCATGTTGGGGGCAAATAGTGTCCTTCCTCATCTCTTATTATAGTCTTTGGCTTAAAATCTAATTTGTCTGATATAAGGATTGCCACCCCAGCTTTCTTTTGATGTCCATTAGCATGGTAAATTGTTTTCCACCCCCTCACTTTAAATCTGGAGGTGTCTTTGGGTCTAAAATGAGTTTCTTATAGACAGCATATCAATGGGTCTTGTTTTTTAACCATTCTGGTACCCCGTGTCTTTTGATTGGGGCATTTAGCCTGTTTATATTCAGGGTAACTATTGAAAGATATGAATGTAGTGCCATTGTATTGCCTATAAGGTGACTGTTAATGTATATTTTTTCTGTTCCTTTCTTGTTTTTGTTCCTTTTAGGCTATCTCTTTACTTAGAGGACCCCTTTCAATATTTCCTGTAGGGCTGGTTTGGTGTTTGCAAATTCTTTTAGTTTTTGTTTGTCCTGGAAGCTTTTTATCTCTCCCTCTATTTTCACTGACAGCCTAGCTGGATATAGGATTCTTGGCTGCATATTTTTCTCATTTAGTGCTCTGAATATATCATGCCAGTTCTTTCTGGCCTGCCAGGTCTCTGTGAATAGGTCTGCTACCAACCTAATATTTATACCAATTTATGTTACAGATCTCTTGTCCTGAGCTGCTTTCAGGATTTTCTCTTTGTCACTAAGACTTGTAAATTTTACTATTAGATGATGGGGGTGTGGCCTATTTTTATTGATTTTGAGGGGAGTTCTCTGTGCTTCCTGGATTTTGATGCTTGTTCCCTTTGCCAAATTAGGGAAATTATCTACTATAATTTGCTCCAATATACCTTCTGTCCCTCTCTCTTCCTTCTTCTTCTGCAATCCCAATTATTCTAATATTGTTGTGTTTTATGGTATCACTTATCTCTCGAATTCTCCCCTCGTGGTCCAGTAGTTGTTTGTCTCTCTTTTGCTCAGATTCTTTATTCTCTGTCATTTGTTCTTCTATATCACTAATTCTCTCTTCTGCCTCATTTATCCTAGCAGAAAGAGCCTCCATTTTTTAATTGTACTTCATTAATAGCTTTTTTAATTTCAACTTTCTTAGATTTTAGTTCTTTTATTTTTCCAGAAAAGGATTTTATTTCTCCAGAAAAGGATTCTCTGTTATCTTCCATGCTTTTTTCAAGCCCAGCTAGTGTTTTGATAATTGTCATGATGTCCTTTGTATTGATTAGGTCCCTAGCCATCGGTACTGCCTCTTTTTTTTTTTTTTTTTTTTAAAGGTTTTATTTATTATTTGGCAGAGAGATAGCACAAGTAGGCCGAGAGGCAGGCAGAGAGAGAAGGGGAAGCAGGCTCCCCGCTGAGCAGAGAGTCCGATGTGGGGTTCGATCCCAGGACCCTGGGATCATGACCTGAGCCGAAGGCAGAGGCTTTAACCCACTGAGCCACCCAGGCACCCCCCTCTTTTTTTTTTTGTGGTGAGTTTTTCTGCCTTGTCATTTTATCCAGATAAGAATAGATGAATGAGAGAACAAAATACCAAAAGGGTGGCAACAACCTCAGAAAAATATACACTAACCAAATCAGAAGAGACCTGTAACCAGGGAGAGAAAAAAGGGGGCGGGGGAAGAAAGGAAAAAAAAAAAAAAAATATATATATATATATTATACTGGTGAACAGAACAGAGCCACACATTTGGTTTTGGGTGTATTTTGGTCTGTTAAAAGAAACTACCTCCCAACATTTTAAAGAAAGAAAAAATTATATATATACAAAAATAAGGGTAAACATGATGAGGGGATGGAATATGATTGTAAAGATGAAAATTAAAAAGGATTCTAAAAAAGAAAATAAGAAGTTGATTGAAAAAAGGGGGAAAAAAAGAAAGAATGTGATCAGGCTGGAGACTAAAACAAAGCCATGTGCTAAATTCAGATTTAGAATTGTGATCTAATTGCAGACAGGTATCAATATGTAATAGAGGATAAATTTCCGTACCAGTTTTACTGACTTTAACAGTACAGAGCGTGTAAGAAAACTTTTGGGGATATTCTCATTTGGTGTGTGTAATATTTCTGAGTGTAGGAAAATAAGAATCAACTTCAGCTTCTAGAGAAGAGAGAATGCTATCTTAGGGTGTAGATGTTAAGAAATGTTGTAGGACCTAAATTTTTATTGAAAAAGTCTCTGAATAAGTGTCTTAATTTTTATAAAATAACCCACATGGTGACAAATTCAAGAATGGAAAAAATTGGCAAAGGTTATAGTCAGGTAGTTGCTTCAGAATTTCCATTTATTTTATGATTCTCTGTTATTACTCCCTAGGCATATTTTCCTCTACTTTGATCTACAGTAGTCTAGATAAAAATAAAACTGCTAATGAAAATATTTGAAGAGATATTTAAAAATCCAAAAAATTACTGGGTTTGAATAATAGGAAAAACTCAAAAGTCCCACCAGTCTTTGATGTGGAGTCTATAGTTCCATTTAGCACCATAATAATTTAAAATACATTCATTTTGAACTATTTTGCATATGCTCTGCAAAACTATATGCAAAATTATATTCCTATTTTATTCTTTCCAGTATAGCATCTTTCTAATGGGCAATTATAATGTGTGCCCAGAAGGTAAGTGCAGGCATAAGTATCATTATCTCAAAGCAGAATTCCTCCTAGCATACTTTAGCTTCTGAATTATTCCAGTGTGTTTAGTTTTAAAGATTAGGGAGGAAGAGGAAGTTGACTTTTAAAATTTCCAGTTCTGTGGCTTGTTGGCCTTCATTATGAAGCGTAGATGTTCCTACTCCTAGATGTTCTCAAACTAGCAACTATTACTATTACAATTAAGTTACCTAGTCAGATGAGATTTTTCTTTGTACTGACATTTTATGTTTCCTGGGTAGAGCAATAAATATAATACCAGGTTTCTATTGAGATAGTTCTGAATATGGTATGCAGATAGGTGAGCCTGGTGGTGGGTATTAAGGAGGGCATGTATTACATGGAGCACTCAGTGTGGTGCATAAACAGTGAATCTTGGAACACTGAAAAAATAAAATTAAAAAAAAAGTTCTGTAAAAAGTTCATTAATGAATAAAAATCCTGGAACTAGTACTAACAAAAATGAATTATAAAAACCAAATAACTTTGAGTCAAATGTATGATTTGAGGAATTGGTGGATATATTTTCCATTTGTCAAGAGAATTCCCTGATTTATACATGCTTTGAGAAGTGAAATTAAGAAAGAATTATCAGTTTGCATTAGAGATATTGATAAGCTGTGATCCTTTATATTATTAAGCTTAAAATTTTTTCTGTTAAGTGATTAAATGGGATACAATATGATTTTCTGTATCTTTAGAACTAAGTTCAGTTTGGTTTTTTTAAAAGAGTTTATTTGTCAGGGAGAGAGAGGAGAGAGCACAAACAGGAGGAGTGGCAGGCAGAGGAAAAAGCAGGCTCCCTGCTGAGCAAGGAGCCAAATGGCCCAGTACTCAATCCCAGGACCCTGGGATCTACAGTAGTCTAGATAAGAATAAAAGATCCCCCCGGGATCGTGACCTGCTTCAAAGGGAGATGCTTGACTGACTGAGCCACCCAGTTCAGATTGATTTTGTGACACTATTTGACCCTTTCTGCAGAATTTTATATAGTAAATAAGGTTTAACGTTTAGCTTAATGACATCCCATTAGATAATTAAATTCCTCATATAGCTCATAACCACATTTTAAGGATCACAGTTATTTTTGTTGATTGTTGCTTTGAGGTGTAATGTGTGTACAAATTCTTATTTGAGATTAAGGACATCTTTAATCTCTGAGGAATTTTTTAAACCAATAGGCAGGTAGTATTCCAAATAGTGCCTAGATCCACTGGAACAAAATTTGTATTTCAGAATGTGAATCCAGAGCATGGAATGTTGAATGACGATATCCATTGTGTCCCTGGGAAAGATAATAGGTATTATTCCAAGTTGAAGGGAAAGGATTTGTGGTCAAATTAATTTGGGATATGTTAGTTTAAGCAAAGGTAGGCTTTACTAAAGATTTCTCAGAGAGAGACAAACCAAGAAACAGACTCAGCTATAGAGGACAAACTGATAGTTACCAGAGGGGATAGTTACCAGAGGGGAGGTTGGTGAAGGGATAGGTGAAATAAGTGATGGGGATTGAAGAGTGCCTTTATGATGAGCACTGGGTAATGTATGGAATTGTTGAATCACTACATTGTATACCTGAAACTAATATAATACTGTATGTTGACCATACTGGAATTAAAAAAAGAGAGATTCTCAGCACCTTTAATATTGAAATATTTTATATTAAACAGATTAATCATTAAGAACTATAAGTATCTGGCCAGTCATTGATCTTTGTTTTGTTTAATCTTTTCTTCCCTTCATATAAACAATGTGCAGATTCCATGTCAGATATCACATAATTAATAAGAAGAAAGAAAATAATATCTTCTGTCAAGGACTTATACTTGAAAAGTCACTACATATAGGAAATTTTAGTTTTGGTTCCTTGGATTTTTGTTAGAACTGATGAGAAAGTAAGGTAGAAAGAACACTGTAAGAGGAGGAACTAATTTAATAGACTTAACTAGATTAACAATGATTAACAATTTTGTCTTTTCTCTGAAGTGATTATTGGATTAAGTTTTTGCAAGATACATATTTATTTGTATCTAAATAGATTGTTGCAGAATAAGTGAGATAATGTGCTGGATTGAAATCTTGAAATTATTTCTTTATGGTTTTTGGGGTGTTACAGGATCTGTTAGTGGAGGAAACTGCACTACTATAATATCCTCTAGTTATTGAGAGGGCTCTGCAATTTTAAAATTATTGTTACTTGTGATTCTGGTCATAATCTGATTCATTATTTTCTTTGATGATTTCCTGAAAATTTGAGACATAGTTACTCATTCCTACCAGCTTGTCAAGCCTGTCTCCATTAATGACTTCTAATTTCCTTGTATAATATAATCTCTAGTTTGGAAGGTTTGACTCCGGAGAGTTGCAATTTATATCAGAACGTGTGCTGCATAATTTTTCAAGTTTAACTTGTTAAACTTCATTCTACCCAAATGTCTATATTTCAGATGGATCAGCTATCAGATGAAGAAATTGACCATGGTGCTGAAGAAGACAGTGATAAGGAAGATCAGGACCTGGACAAAATGTTTGGAGCCTGGCTAGGGGAACTAGACAAACTCACTCAGGTTAGAAATAATGCTTGAAAAATTGAGGATTTTAAGCCATAACTGTGTGCTAAAAATTTATTGTGTAGACATAGGGATATGGATATAGGTTCCATTTTTAAATACTGCTATAAAGGGAAAGTGTGCAAACCTTTAACAAGTAAATAAATGGCAAACTCTAGAACACGAAGTATTATCTTATGTGGTTATTTAAAGGAGTCTCAAACAAAAAAAATACTGAAGACAGAGGTTCTGTTCCTCTAGCAGGATTATTTAAAATCTGTTTGGTAAACTGAGATTGCTGGCTAAAAAGGTTTAAAACCCAAAATCTAAAAGTCTAAATTTGAGCAAATCTTATTCCATAACTTAATAAATGTGAATATTTACTACACTTTATATTTTACAACATAAGTAATAGCCTCATATGCAAGTATTTTCTATTCTATAATATAGAATACTGACAAAATTTCATTTCTGGCTTCATTTTAAAACCATGGCAAAGCTTTTTTATCTTGTTTTACTGGATCTTGTGTTTTAAAAAAGGTGGAATAGTAACTCTATGCTATTTCACTGCAGATAGCTTTTCTACCGGTTTGGTACTTGTATTCTTCCCAGTATTTTAGATTCCTTGCCAGATAATGTGAAGAGCCACTCACCAGAAAAGTTGACTTGTTAATTAATACTGTGACTATTTTTGTTTTGTTTTTGTTTTTTTTTATTATATAAATCTGTCTTTAGAAGCAAAACATATTAATCACTGTGTAATGGTGGCTCACTGCTAACAAGTTGCTTTTTAATACTTCAGATGTTTCCAAAAACTATTTAATGTACTTTATTAGCAGCTAAAACCTCAAGTTTGTTTCATTATTTTAGTTTACCACAAAGTATCATCTATGCACCCACTCATATTACTCATACGTTGTTAATGGGATTTTCAACTTTATATTATATCAAGTTTATGTTTTAAGTGGCTAGTGAATCTTTTAAAATTGTTTCTAAAGGTTTTATGTGTGTTTGCATTTTCCTGGAAGAAGGTTCAGAGCTTTTACCAAATCCTCATGATACTTGCCCCACACTTTACACCCCCCATCCCCACCCTCCCACAAAAAGTTTAAAAACCATCCTACTAGGTTACCAATTTCTTGGTGTCAAGGAATATTTTGTTTTGTTCTCCCAGCACTGTGGACGCAGCAGGTAATTATAACAAGTATGTTTATTTGAACTGGTAAATAGACTGAATCTTAATATGTCCTCAATTATATTCAAGTTATTTTACAGAAAATATTAAACCTACCTATTATTTTTCATTTCCACTGGAAGAAGTATTAGGACTTAAATTGCATCAGAAGAACAGTGTTTGAGGTTGAAGAATTTCCTATTTTGTGAAACTTTGAAATAAGCCAGTGAATGATTGTGGATCCCCTTCATATGATAGCTTTAAAAACACTTTAAAAAGTGTCCTGGTTGGACACTATCCAAATGGATTCCTTTTATCTTGACAAATAAATAAAGAAGGCGCAATGTAATCTAATTCCGTGATTCTACAGACTATCTAGCATTCTTTTTATTTGAAATCTATTTGATAATTTTAAATAGAAATTAAAGTTTTAAAAGGCTGTTCTTAATATTTGCAAATTTATTTAAATATACAGTAACTACTGACCTTTTTCCAGAATTTCTCTATTATGAGCAGCTTATATTCTTTATTGTAGAAAGGAAGAGGAAAACTGTCATTTAAAAAGGTGGCAAGGGCACCTGGGTGGCTCAGGGGGTTAAGCCTCTGCCTTCGGCTCAGGTCATGATCTTGGGGTCCTGGGATCAAGCCCCGCATCGGGCTTTCTGCTCAGCGGGGAGCCGTTTGCTTCCCCTTCTCTTCTCTACCTGCCTCTCTGCCTACTTGTGATCTCTCTCTCTCTGTCAAATAAATAAATAAAATCTTTTTTAAAAAAATAAAAAGGTGGCATGATAACTTACAAGATACTCTGTCGTGAAGTACAGTATAATTCTAGACTTATCATAGGCAGTATCATAGCTGGGTTACAGTTTGTCCTTATCTTAATAGACCTTGAGAAGAACAGGGATTTCCATCGTTGTCTGAAGTTGTAGCCACTCTCTGTTAAGATCTTGGGTCTTGGAACTTCCAGGGAAGATGGCAGAGTAGGAAGATTCTTACCTCATATTGTATCTCATGAATACAACTAGATAAACCCTACATCAATGTAATGACCCAGAAAATGACCTAAAGACTGGGAGAACAAACTTTCCACAGCTAAATGTAGAGAAGAAGCCACATCCAAGAGAGGAGGAAGGGCAAAGACACAAGGGCACCCTGGGCACAGAGAAGATAGAGAAACAGACTCAGACAAGGGTGACAGCACAGGGAAGATGTATCCCCATAATATTTGGCTTTGAAAACTAGCTGGGCCGAATTTTCCTTTCTTCTTACAATCAGTGGGACTCAACACCTGGAACTTTAAAAATCAGTGGGGTAGGAACTGGACATAATCACAGCAAGAGAGCTAAATAAAACAGAGGTAAATAATATGCCTGATAGACAATTTAAAGTAATGGTCATAGAGATACTCACTGGACTTGAGACAAGAATGGAAGATCTCAGTGAGACCCTCAACAAAGAGATAGAAAAAATAAAAACCAGTCAGAGATGAAGAATCCAATAACTGAAATTTAAGATACAGTAGATGGAATAAATAGTAGACTAGAAGCAGTAGAATAAATCAGTGACCTGGAGGACAGAATAATGTAAATCAATCAAGCTGATAGGAGAGAGGAAAAAAAATAATAATAAATGAAAATAGGGGCACCTGGGTGGCTCAGTGTGTTAAAGCCTCTCAGGGTCCTGGGATCAAGCCCTAAATAAAATCTTTAAAAATAAATGAAAATAGACTTCCGGAACTCAGTGACACCATCAAGTGTATTAACATTTGCATTTTAGGGATCCCATAAGAAGAGAGAGAAAAGGGGACAGAAAACTTACTTGAAGAAATAATAGCTGAAAACTTCTCAAATCTGGGGAAGGAAGCAAATATCCAGATCCAGAGGCACAAAGAGTCCCCAACAAAATCAATCCAAGGAGGTCCACACCAAGATACATAGTAATTAAAATGGCTAAAAGTAGTGATAAAGACAGAATTTTATTTTATTTTATTTTATTTTATTTAAAAAAATTTTTTTTAAAGATTTTATTTATTTATTTGACAAAAAGAAGGGAGAGCACAAGTAGGCAGAGAGGCAGGCAGAGAGAGGGGGGGAAGCAGGCTCCCTGCTGAGCAGAGAGCCTGATGTGGGGCTCAATCCCAAGACCCTGAGATCATGACATGAGCTGAAGGCAGAGGCTTTAACCCACTGAGCCACCCAGGCGTCCCTAAAGACAGAATTTTTTTTTTTTTTTTTAAAGACAGAATTTTAAAAGCAGCAAGAGAAAAACAGTTGCAAGCAAGGGAAACCCCATAAGGCTATCAGCTGATTTTTCATTGGAAACTTTGTAGGCCAGAAGGGAGTAGCATGATATGTTCAAAGTGCTGAAAGGAAAATATGTGCAACCAAGAATATTCTATCCAGCAAAGCTGTCGTTCGGAATAGGAGAGAGAGAGTTGCTCAGACAAATAAAAGTTAAAGGAATTCATGACCATTAAGCAGGTCTATAAGAAATACTACAGGGGACCCTTTGAGTGGAAAATTATAAATAGGAATAAGGAAAGTAGGAAGCACAAAAGCAGTAAAATAAGTATATTTCTAAAAATCAGTCAAGGGATTCATAAAGTATGATACCGTATACCTAAATCATGAGGGGCAGAGGAGTAAAGAATGGGTTCAAATTTAAGTGACCACCAACTTAATATAGATTGTTATATGCAGATGTAATATACAAACCTAATATACAAATCAAAAACCAGTGGTAGGCAAAGAATAAAGAGAAAAGGATCCAGGGTACCTGGGTGGCTCAGTCAGTTCAGCACTTCAGCTCAGGTCATTATCCGAGGGTCCTGGGATTGAGCCCTGCTTCTCCCTCTTCCTCTGCCTGCAGCTCCCCCTATTTGTGCTCTCTTTCTCTCTGTTAAATAAGTAAAATCTTAAAAAAGAGAGAGAGAGAGAGAGAAAGGGATCCAACTATATCATGAAGGAAAGCCAAAACCAAACAAACCACCGAAAAACTGACTCCAAACTATAGAAAACAAATTGATGGTTAACAGAAGGGCAGGGGAATGGTATAATGAGCACTAAGTAATGTATAGAATTCTGGAATCACTGTATTGTACACCTGAAACTAATATAGCAGTGTAAGTTAACTAGAACTAAGATGAAAAAAAATTTTAATAAAAGTAAATATATAAATACAAAGGAAAAAATTGATCTTGAATCTTACTCATTTTGAATCCAGAATTGTGCCTTATCTTCAGGGTACTTCATGCCAAGAATGACCAAAATCATATCCCTTTGAGGAAAGAGATAACAAAATTCTCTGCATTGTTCCTTTCTATTTTGTATCTTACCATGTCCATATTCATATATTTAGCTTATAGTGAATTTATGTAAAATGAGCTCAGTCACTATACTTGATGTATTTGGAAAGACATTCACTCCAAACTAGGATGGTCTTAATTAATGCCTTAAAAGTAAGCATATATCTAAAAATTGAAGCAACTATAACCAAAATAATATTTTGGTTATAATTATACTTGTCCTTAAAACTAAAGTCTAAACTTTGGTTTTATTAACTATTATATGACAGTTCACCTAATCAAATAGCAAACTTTTATTTCTTTTTTTTTTATAATTGAAGCCTGAAAATAATATGACTTATTAAACTTTCTTTAGAGTTTGGATTCTGATAAGCCCATGGAACCAGTAAAAAGATCTCCTCTTCGCCAGGAAACAAATATGGCCAATTTTTCTTATCGCTTCTCCATATACAACTTGAATGGTAAGATGTAACTGGAAATAAAATGTAAAATAGTATACTAAATTATATAATGCAGAAGCAATGCAGCTACAGATCCAAGTAGCTCAATATAAAAACTACATGCATAACTTGAGTGAGTTCTTATATTTCTTGGTTTGTGCATTTTATTACTAATTCAAATGATCACAGGAAAAAAAACCAAACTGGAACATAATTGAAATAATTTTCTAGTTATTAATAATTGACACAGTACATACTCAAGTGGTAACTCATGACAAACTTACTTTCACTTTGTATTCTCATTGGAATAAAGTCCAGTGAAATTACTTGTTAGTAAGTTTTAAATCAGCCCCTCTGGCCTTTATTTAATGTATTCTGCCTAATCAGCTTTCTAAATTTGGAATTGACATCAACATCTGTAATTTTTTAGGCTTTACGTTTTTCTCTCTCCGCTTCCAGCTCTTTAAGTAACAGCTCTATCAGGGCACTGATCATATTAACAACATAAAACCTATGGTAAAAAGTTGCATGCGGGATGTGGTTAAAACCATAGGATAGTATATGATTTTTGCATTATTTTTAATCTTTCAACTCATAATTTCACTCTCCACTGATTACTACAAATCTTAAAAGATGGACTACTTGCTTTTAAAATTTTTTTCTGTTGAATTTAAAACAAACAAAAAAAACCTCTTAGAAACAGTGTATTCAATAGGCTTTAGGCCTAGGAGGATAAATTTACTTGCTTCTTCCCTTGAATTCATTGACAGATTTATAATAGAATGTATAAATTCTGATTCAGTGTATTCTGGAAACATCATGTATGTATTGTTCATTACAGAAGCTCTGAATCAGGGAGAAACTGTGGATCTGGATGCCCTGATGGCCGATCTTTGCTCCATAGAGCAGGAGCTCAGCAGTATTGGTGCAGGAAATAGTAAGCGTCAAATCACAGAAACAAAAGCCACTCAGAAATTATCTGCTAGCCGACATACATCAAAACATGGCACTTTGAAAGGATTGTCTTCTTCATCTAACAGGATAACGAAACCATCACATGCCAACTACTCCCTGGATGACATCACTGCACAGTTAGAACAGGCTTCCTTGAGCATGGATGAGGCTGCTCAGCAATCTGTACTAGAAGATACTAAGCCCTTAGTAACTAATCAGCACAGAAGAACAGCATCAGCAGGCACAGTGAGCGATGCTGAAGTGCGCTCTATTAGTAACTCCTCTCGTTCCAGCATCACCTCTGCAACCTCCAGCATGGACTCTTTGGATATTGATAAAGTAACACGCCCACAAGAACTGGATTTGACACATCAGGGTCAGCCAATTACTGAGGTAAGTAGATGGAACTTTTTTCCTGCTATTTTAGTATTTTAAAAAGGAAGGAATGGTATTTTTAAAATGTAGTTTTAATTAACTTATTTTTTCTACATTTAAAAATTGTCAGGATCCTTCTGAACTAAGTTTTAAAATCACTACAGAAGGAATATTACTAGATACAGCAATGTCCTGATGATTAAGAGAGTTTCTTCATTTAATTCTTAGGCTATTTGAAGCCCTTGAATTAATATCAGTTGTTTCATATGATTAAAAACTTGAAATGTGGTTTATACTTGATGACATTTTGCAAAGCTGTTATAATTGTTGCGATAGTAACTACTGTTTAATGTATGTTTATTATAAAACAATAACTTAAGAAAAAAATGCCTACCACTGCTATAGTCCTCCAGGATGCTATTTTATTATCAAAGAGTCAGTGTATTGTAGTGGAAAGAGCCACTGCGCTTGGAATCAGAAAACTGGATTCCAAGTGTTCCTATAAGTAAAATGAGTCTAATAGTACATGGTCTAATCCTCATATGGTGGTTCAGGTAATCAAAAGTGATAATATATTATGTGAACAGATTTTTAAAGGGCAGAGTTCTTCTGGAAGTGATGGGTTGAGGGCAAGGAATAAATTTCATTAAAATAAGTTTAGCAAAAGCTAAGTTTGGTGTAAGTAAATTCTTTATTGAATATTTTTGTCAAGAAGAAGGCAATATTGTTACAGGGTAGCAGCAATAAAGATCAATGTGGATAAAATAAAGCCAGCCTTCTGTTCAGTTTATATTTACAATCCTATCTACTGCAGGGTAGAATAATCTACTTATGAATAATCAATACTAAGGTAAAATCTTATAAAACATAGTTTAAAGAATTATAGAGAAATTGAAAATTTACACCTATTACTCAACATTATTAATTTTTTCCTAATTGATTTAATTCATTAGATTAATTTCCATCAGCTAGTAACTCTTTGTACCCATTAATGTATTCAGTTTGTTCTGGGCACTGTGAAACATAAAAGAAGCATAAATCATGGTGGTTTGGAGATAAATTTGAATTTAATTGCTTGTAAAGAAAACGTATATCTAAAAATAAATTTTCACTTATTTAATATGAGGGTCGTCTAAGTGATTATATTCTGTAGAGAACTTAAAAATTTATTTCTGTCATGATACCTAGGGATTATATTTAACACCAGCTATATAGTATGTATCATTTATGTCTTTTAGATTTACCTGTTGGAATATGACCAGTATTTTATTAGGGGTGTGCTTTCTTGGTTATTCTGTGTTTTGTATGTTGATATTCCTTCTTTCTAATCAGATTATTTTGAGTTGGGTCCAGATGCATGAAGTCAGGTGTCCTCTCCCAGCAAACTCTTTGGATGTGACCTAGTGGTATTCATGGACTAAGATACCAGTGTTATGTATAATGTTTAAAATAAAGTTTGGTGAGTAAACCAGGAATAAAGCAGGAAAGGAGTTGAAGTCTTCTCTGTCAGTCCTATTCTTTTGTCTTGTCTGGATGAGTATAAAAGTGGGTTAGCAAACCTGAAACTTGCGTTAGTGTATTTTTATGGATCTGGTCTGTTCTTCAAATCAAGTAAACCAGTTGAGGCTTACTAGATCCCAAACCCATGTATCTGGTTGTCCCTACACTCAGATACAATCCCTAAGAAATATTTTAACGTATTTTGTTTGCAAACTCCACGTTTGCATGTGTGGAGTTTAAAGAGTCAAAATAGTTCTGTGAGACCTTTTACAGAAAACTTTGTTATACATGTGCACGCACATGCCATATGCTCTCAGAGGTCAGAACTTTCTAGCTGATTCTCAGGGTATTCTGTCATTAAATCTGTATTTATATCAGTATTTCTTGATATTTTTCAGTTGTGTGTGTTATCTACTGACTTCTCACTCTGGAAGATTAGCATATAGACAGCTCCTCTTTAGACAATTCCTCTCTCTTCTCCCCTTTTTCTCCCCTATTCTCCCAATGTATTTTGGTTGGTTTACTATTCAGTTTTTATGTTGTCATGACTATGTACATGCAGTCTGATGCTAAACTATATGTTTTTATTATATTTCCTTTCTGGGACATTACATTTTACTTACCTGGAATTAATAATTGTCTTGAGATTTAAAAATGTACAGGTTTTTGGTATATTTATCACTGTTTCAACTCCAAACTTCCCCCAGTTGCTTAAGTCTCTTAGTTCAAACAAAATTAGTGTTCTGTTAATATCATCTTAAAATTCCTTGCTGTCTTTCATAGTCTTTGCTCTAGTATCATTCTTAGGTCTTTGCTCTCAGGTGTGTGAGCTTCTCCAGAGAAGAGGATTCTTCCATCCTCCTACATAGAGGGCATATGTCAGCTGTTCAGTGCTTTAGCAGCCCATTTGGGAAAGAAGGCTTGCAATGTAAGGTGATCCTCAATGTTCAGTATGTGAACTTGCATCGAATCCTTTTAGGTCAGGATTTCTCAACATTAACTACTAACATTTTGGGCTAGATAATTCTTTGTTGTGGGAGCTGTCTTGTGTATTGTAGGACATTTAGTAGCATTGTTGGCATCTATCCTACCCACTAGTTGCCAGTAATACACACACCTCCTTCAATAGTGATAACTAGAAATGTCTCTAGACATTGCTACATGTTCCCTGTAAGGCAAAAGTCTCCATTCTGAGAATCACTGCTTTAAGTAGAAAAGATGATTAGCCAGTCTGAACCCATTTTCTTCATGGGAAATGATCTTGGATGTTTTCCTTCTCCTGGCATTTTTTTTTTAAACTAGAAATTTGACTAATAAATATAGAATGTTTCCAGGTAATATTGTTCACTATATAAACTGACTGCTGATTAGTGAGTGCATATGGAAAGACTATGAGTGAACTTAGAAGAAGCCTATGAAAAAAGACACAGAGCTTTGTTTCCTGGTGTGAAATTTATCGGTTTTGTTAAGTGAACACAAATACATCCCTTGAGGGTTCCTGGAACCTATACTCATTGGCTGTTAAAATATACTGTGGGTTCCTGTGGAGTATGAAGTTTCCCAAAGCCAGGGTGATTTCTGTACTTACCTCTATGATTTCTGTGCCTTAGAATGGTGGGCCCAGAAAAGGTTCCTGGTGGCCTATATAGATTCTTTTTAAAGATAGCATGTCTCATGCTAGCATGCTTTGTCTTTCTGTAGAACTAAGTGAATTTGGTGCCAAGCTATGGTATTTTGGGTCCTGTGAGTGACTGTCAGTCTGAAACTGAGACCTGAGACCCCTGTTGGTCTGCAAGTAAAGAAAGGAGTCTGTGAGTGAACTGATTGCTTAAGTATTAACCAGTCCTTCTGCTTTCATTCCCACCATCACTTCTATTGCTTCTGGAGACTTTTGAGGTTACATGATGTACATTGGAGTGCCCTTCCGCTTTTCTCTAGTGCTGGCTTAACATTTAGCTTTCCTTGGACCTATTAAGATGGTTACCACTCAGTCGTATCTAGCATAATCTCCCTTTCCTGGGGCACCTGGGGGGCTCAGTGGGTTAAAGCCTCTGCCTTCCGCTCATGTCATGATCTCAGGGTCCTGGGATCGAGCCCTGCATCAGGCTCTCTGCTCAGCGGGGAGCCTGCTTCCCCCTCTCTGCCTGCCTCTCTGCCTACCTGTGATCTCTCTCTGCCTGTCAAATAAATAAAATCTTAAAATAATAATCATCATCATCATCTCCCTTTCCTGTGAGCAGTCTCTTGACATTGGAGTGCCCCAAGGTACAGTCCTGACTCCTTTTCTGTCTGTATCTACTCTTCTTATGTGCTTAAGCACTGACAACTCCCACATTTTAATACCCTATTTCATTTATCTAAGACACATCTTTTGCCTCTAAAACAGTGTTTCTCAACTGGGAGCTATTTTGCCCCTCAGGATATTCAGCAGTGACTGGAGACATTCTTGGTTGTCACTGATAAAAGGATGCTACTGACATCTAGTGGGTAGAGGCTAAGGGTACTGCTAAAACCCTACAATGCACAGTCTAGCCACCACAACAAAGAATTATCTGACCCAAAGTTGTGCCAAAGTTGAGAGACCATGTTTTATAAACAGATGGCATCTGTCACTGTCAGTAATGTGGCAGTTCTGTGTGAAGTTTTCTTTTGACAGTTCCTGATAACAATCAAGAAAGTACCAGCATTAAGTCATCTTTGATTCAAAGAAATGCAGGTATATTTTGCCAGTGCCTCTCCTCTAAACTCCAGGTTCATACATCCTGCCTCTAATCAGTATCTCTATTTGGATGTCTAATAGGTAGCTTAAATTTAACTGGTCTAAAACTGAAACCCTGGTCTTTTCTCCCAAACTAACTCCTCCAAAGTCTTCTCCATCTCAGTTAATGGCTCTTCCGTCTTTCCAGTCCAGCAGCAAATTCTGTTGCCTTTACCTTTTGAGTATATACAGAATTTGATCACTGCTCACCAACATTACTGCCACTAAGCCAACATCATCTTGATATAAATTTTTGCAGTAGCCTCCAACCTGGTCATCCTATATTTACCTTCTCCTTAATAGTCTACCATCCATACCGAAGCCAGAGTGGTCTTATTAAAAGTTATATCTTGGGCACGTGGGTGGCTCAGTGGGTTAAAGCCTCTGCCTTCGGCTCAGGTCATGATCTCAGGGTCCTGGGATCTAGCCCCGCATCAGGCTCTCTGCTCAGCAGGGAGCCTGCTTCCCTCTCTCTCTGCCTGCCTCTCTGCCTACTTGTGATCTCTCTCTCTCTGTCAAATAAATAATAATAATAAAAAAAAAACTTTAAAAAAAATAAAATAAAATAAAAAAGTTATATCTTGCCCCTCCTCTTCTCAAACCCAAAGACTTTGTATCCTATAAAACCCAAATCCCTACAGTGGCCTGCCCGTCCTTACAGGATTTGCTTTCCCGTTACCTCTGCCTCTGTTTTCCTTTCTTTCCTTTTCCTCTTACTTGGCCAGTTATACTGCCTCCTAGTTCTTTGCCAGACATCTGAGCCTAGTTAGAAAAGTCAATTTGAAATTGGTACTGTTCCATCTTGGGGACATGGGTAGTTAAACTGCCTATCTAAAAATGAAATAATACTGTGGCTTATCTTTTTGTCTTGTTGCTCTCTGAAAGCAAACAGGGATAGGTGTGGTACAATTTCACATCAGGATGAGTAAGTCTTTTTTCCCTGCCTTTCTCTTTCCTGACTTTTGCTGAAATACTGTGTTTTTAGGCACTTCACATATGTTGTCTTGTTTAAGCCTCCCATTTTCCCTTTGGTAGGGGCATTTATGCCAAAGGAGATTAAGTGGTCAAGTAACTGAGAAGCCTATATTTGAATTATGAAACTACACTTGTCTCCCAGTTTTTATTGGTATCTTAAAAATAAAGTGAAGCTGATTGTTAAAAAATGTTATTTCCTAAATGTTAAAGAGTGTTGTAGTATAAAATATCTTCTTTGGATAAGCATAAAAATGGATTATAGAATAATTTCAGTCAGTATTCTTTTGAAATCCGTCAGTAATGTTCATCTACTAAGTTTTTAAACTGGAATTCAGTGTGGTTGAAATAAATTCTAGTAAGGTCTCTGTATCTTAACCAATGTGAAATAGATGTTGCAGCTGCTTTACTGGCATTGTTATGGTACATTTATTCATACTAACTGATAAAACAATAGTTTTCAATTAGATAGAAATTTGCAAATATACATGGTAATTGCATGTTATAAATTTTATATAAAATAAGTTTCACTAATAAAAGGTTAATGCTAGCACATTCCTTTATATTTATTTTCTGGTAAGATTTAAACCTTAATGATGCCTCTAAATTTGGAGTTTTATACAATGAAAATACTTTTAAAATGAAAATGCTTTTAAAAGCTGTTGTTGTAGGGGCACCTCAGTGGCTCAGTTGGTTTAGCGTCTGCCTTTTGCTCAGGTCATGATCCCAGGGTCCTGGGATTGAGCCCTGCATCAGGCTCCCTGCTCAGTGGGGAGTCTCCTTCTCCCTCTCCCTCTGCCACTCCCCCTGCTTGTGCTCTCTTGTGCTATTTCTCTCAAATAAATTTAAAAAATCTTTAAAAAAAAAAAAAAAAGCTTTTATTGTAGTTTATGGCAGAGTCAAAAGGTTTTGTTGAATCTAATACTTGATGATTGTACTATAAGTATTATAGGAAAAAATTCCTTAGTATCTGAGCTACTAAAACTTTTGAATGTTATAATTGTTTTCCTCATATTTATAGTTTTTTCCTAAGTGAATCTTTCATGGATATACCATTGTAACTTGTGATATGCCAGCAGCATATCATAGGTTCAATGCAATAAGTTCTTCCAGTTCCTTCACTTTTCAGAACTATTTCAAGAATTAGTGTGTGCAGAAATTTTGAGGTAGTGGAAAGAAAATAGCAGTTGTATTTATTGTAGCACTGGGGGTAGGGAGCCCCACTGGCATTTAAGTCCTAAATTATTCTTATCAAACAATCTTTTGGTCTAAAGTATTAATTGGATGAAAGCACAGGGCTTTCTCAAACTTTAAGAGGCCTACATATCTAAAAAAGATTGGGATTATTAATTGACTTCTCAATTATCGCAGCTACATTTCTCTTAAAATTCTAATGTCTGTGTTGCTACATTTCACTGAAATTTATTCACATGTACCCATCTGGTGTTTAATTTCAGATTTCTTTGGCCTGGTTAGGTTAATAAATAGCAAAAAGAATAGGTTTCAGATGAAAGAAGAGGGGAAGATTTACTGAAAACCAGGGTGGAGGTCTAGTGCTCATATTTTTCAAACACACTACCCCAGTTGGCATTGGTATATATGCCTGGATTCTTGTTTTGTGTATTTCCTAGTAATCTGTGTGATTTTCATTTCTGAAGAAATAGAAGATCATCGTTATTTGATTTTAGGTCTGTTTTGTCTTCATTTTGTATTGTAGAGGCCTGGTGAAGGACCTTTTTTTTGAGCAAGAATAAAAATGTATTCATCTGTTTTTAAAATGAATGAGGACTATAAAATATAAATAATTTTTGAATTTTTTGAAAAGATTTTATTTATTTGGGAGAAAGAGTGAGAGAGAGAACATGAGCAGGGTGAGGGGCAGAGGGAGACACAGAATCCCTGTTGTGCAGGGAGCCCAATGATGGGAGTCACATCAAGACCTGAGCTGAACATAGACCCTTAACCAACTGAGCCACCCAGACTCCCTAAAACAAATATTTTAGAAAGAAATCAGACACATACTGGCTATATAATGGCCAGTAAAAGGAGGGAATGAAAAAAAGAGGGGGTAAAATAGAAAAATAACATCCCCTGCTGTATTGAGTGCTTATTCTGTGTTGGGCATTGTGCTTAATTAACAACATGCTGAATCTGCACAGTGTCTTGTGGAATAGATACCATTACCTCCCTTTTCACAGTGGAAGGAACTGATGCTGAGAGTGACTAAGTTTTTTTAGTCAGGATTTGAATCCAGGCATTCTGGTTGTAGAGGTTATACTGCAATACTATGCTGCTTCATCACAGAATTGAAGAACAATCAAGACAAGGCTAGGTTGGCCAGTGCTCTTAGACCCAGACCTAGAGAGACAACTACAAGGGTGAAAGGAAAAGGGCAAAGAGATTTATGCAGTAACGTCCCCATCTTGTGGTGTTTTAGTATATTCCTACATGTATTGTTAAAATTTAACAACTCTAAACTAGCTCTCATTTAAATGAATTGAGGCTTAAATGAAATTCAGATGAGGGCTCGCAGTTTCCCACTTTTGTAATAATAGTAATGTTATTCACTTAATTCTTATGGCAACTTTCAGAGAAAATGCTGTTATCACTCTATTTCTCTATTTTACACATGAGAAAACAGGTTAAATAGCCTAGTGTCACATTGTCAGTAAATAGCTGGGTGACGAAGCTCAAACTTAGTCACTCCAGCCCTAAGGTCTGCGTTCATTACCATCAGAGCTCTGCTCATTTTTAATGTTTGTGAAAAGTATACACATGTCAGCAAAGGATGAATGTAAATCTGTTTTATTGAAACGCTAATGTGTGTTCACAGACCTCCACTTCTTTTTTCCCATTGTAATCTAAGGTGTTAGCTATCAAAAGGAAGTGTTTTATTTTGTTCTTTGATATAAGGCCATATCTTGATTATGTTTTGGCTCCTGTGTGAGATCAGTGCTTTTCTATATACCTGCGATCCCCCACCCCCTACACCAGCACAAGATTCTGACTTGTAAATGGTACTTCATTCTAACATGTTACAGATTCAATTCAAGAAAATGGTGATCCATAACTAACTTTGCAGAGACTTTTGGCGTTTTTGAGGGATTGTTGGAGAATTTGATAGCTTGCTAACAAAAAGTCTTTGGAACTGAACATGTTTAGAGCAAAATTGATGTGTAGAATTGATCCTCAGAGTCATTTTGAGGTAAAAATCAGATTTGGGTTTTTTGTTTTGTTTCTGTAGAAAAGTGTTTAAATATTTTGTGGAAATGGAAACTAATATTAAGTAAACTGTTTATATCATCTCATAATTCCTTTCCATCTTTAATAATGTAGCAACATTTAATCTTCGCATATGTACTATTTCTACTGTTTTTGTCACTTTACCTATGTTCATTTTTGGTGAGGATGTGTTGAATGTTAAGAACTAATGTTCCATCATACTTTTTAATAACATGGTATATAGGCAGTCATCTCTTTTTTTTGAACAGTTCAGATTTAGATTTTTTTTTAATTAACCAGTAAGCATTTGGATATATGGGAGTTTGTGTGAGATTGAGTCTATAGAGAGTAGATTTTTTTTAAAACTTTTTGTTTTAAAATAATATGAAACAAAATGTTGAAAGAATAGTACAAAGAACTCGTGAAACTCCTTACTCCGATTCACTGATTTTTAGCATTTGCAACATTTGCTTTATTGTTCTTTTCTGAGCCATTTTAGAGTCAATTGCATTTTATGCCCCTTTAGCTTTTAATACTTTGGTCTATATCTATTTCCCAATATTTGACAATATTGATTTGATAAGCCTGCCATTGATAATAGTGATTGACACAGTGCTATTGAATATGTTAAGGAGATAATGTAGAGAAGGCAAAGCAAAAATATCTTTATCTGGCCAAGCTTGTGGCATGAAGTCCAAGAAGAAATAGTTGTTCACACGTGCCATAAACATTTGAGTGCCCGTGCATTGCACTGAGCTGTAAGGGATGAAATGTGAACATAATACACAATGTCCTTATGAGGTTATAATTTATAGTGTGAGAAGAGGGTGTCAATACAGACAATGAAACAATTTCAATTTCAGTACAGTGTGATGAGTGCTATGATAGGAGAGACAGAAGACCTCAGTTAAAAGGTCATTGATGACTTTGAGAATGAATTACAGTGTGCATTACAACTCAAAGTATTCAGACTTTGGAGAAGGATGGATGCTAGATTGTGGAAAATTGAGGGATAAATGGAGGGTAGCTGAATTCAGGAAATTTGGCAGTGAAAAGGAGAAAACACTAGTTTAACAAGAGTTGTGTACCCAGAAGTATTGACAGAAAAATATCGCTCTCCCAATAAGCTCTACTAGTTGATTATCAGAGACTTAGAATGAGGGGCAATGAGTGCGATCTAGGACATGCTTAACTTTAGAGGGAAATACATATTTAGTCATATAGAAATGGAGAGAAGGGTGAGAATAGGGGTGTAGTTACAGGATTCATTTTAGTGATGAAAATCCTCTTGATGGATGTGACGTTCTTAGTAACGGGGAAATGAGGTCATATGAATAAGATAGAAGGTTGAAACTAGAAGCTTGACTTACTTGGAAACTATTTAGAATGAGCTTAGAGGGAATGACTTAGGGAGTGAGGGGAAAGAGGAATAAGAGTACTGTGAAACAGCAGTCAGGGCCCAGTAAAAGCAGAATTGGTACTGGACTTGGTGTTCTCCCATAGAGCTCTACTGTCCAGAAGTGAGGTTATCCTGAAGTTATCAAGGGTTAGGATCATCTGGTTCTTTTTTATTTTTGCAAAATATAATGAAAGCTGCATGCAACTTTTCATTACGGTTTTGTTTCAACAATTCATTTCAGTGATCTTTTTCTCTTCCTGCATGATAATGAGACTGGCCCTTTTCCACCTCCTTTACCTATCATTTTCTTCCTTCCTGCATTTTCACAGCATGCTATTTCTCTGAGATGTTCCAGCAAGCAGGCCAAGCATCATATTGACTTCACAGAAGAGCAGTCTGAGCTGACACCTGTAAGTTCTGTAAACATGTCCATAGGACTACATAAATAGCGGTGAAGAAGAATGCATTCTTTAGAACTCCTGATGATGAAATCTGGTCATAAACTTCAGTTTGTTTGTTTTTTTTTTAATAAAAATTAAACCAATTTTAAAAATAAGTGAACAGAAAACAAATGAGTAACTGTATGATACAGTACCATTGAATATTAATACTTATGGTAAGATTATATAGGTGGTAGCATATCTGATATAGAGAAATTGTGTATCGGAGCCTAAAACCATATGCTTTCTTTTCTATTCTGAAGCTAAGGGCTTTTGTAAATGTCTTAAGATACAAATTTAGCTGTTCTTCAGAATGGGATTATCAAGTAGAATGACTCTTCTACACTGATGCTTCACTGAAAACACAATTTCTTTCTTTAAAAATGTATCCTCTGGTCAGTGGTTGACAAATCTGGATGCTTCACATCTGTACTATTTGTTATGGTAGCCACTAGCCACATGTGGCTATTAAGCACTTGAAATGTGGTTAATCCAGATTGAGATGTGCTATAAAGATAAAATACAGTGTGAATTTGAAAGATTTAGTATTAAAAAATGTAAATATCTCATTAATATTTTTATTGATTACTTTGTAAAATTATACTACTTTGGATATTTTCAGGTAAATAAAAGATACTAATGTTATTTTGCTTTTTCTTTTCAGTGTGGTTACTATAATATTTTGTATTTGTGGCTTGTATTGTATTCAGTTGGACAGTGCTGCTTCAGAATCATCTGTGAAGCATAAAAAACTTCCAAGTTCCTGACTCCCACCCTGCTGAATCAGATTCCCTTTATAGGATAGAGAAAGGAGAAATATGGGTGGACCTAGAACTAAAACATGTTGTGACAAGTAATAGACAAAACATACCTGTATATGGTAATAGAAAAAGAAAATAGCCTTAAACAAAATAGGGATAATGTGCTAAGACAATTTATAGACTCCAATAAAAAGAAATGGGGAAGTATAAAATTTTTACAAATGAGTTTTTTTTTTTTTTTTTAAGATTTTATTTATTTTTTTGACAGAGAGGAGAGAGATCACAAGTAGGCAGAGAGGCAGGCAGAGGGAGAGGAGGGGAAGCAGGCTCCTCATTGAGCAGAGAGCCTGATGCGGGGCTCGATCCCAGAACCCTGAGATCATGACCCGAGCCGAAAGCAGAGGCTTTAACCCACAGAGACACCCAGGTGCCCCACAAATGAGTCTTATGTGTGTGTGTGTGTATATATATATATTTTAAGATTTTATTGAGAGAAAGAGAGAGCATGAGTGGGGAGGCAGAGGGGGGAACAAGAGTCCCCTCTGAGCAGGGAACCCCAGGCGGGACTCGATCCCAAGACCCTGAGATCATGGCCTGAGGAGAAGTCAGCCACTTAACCGACTAAGCCACCCAGGCACCCAAGTCTTATGTATAATTGTGATAAAACCATTCCCTATCTTATAACTTTGGATGAGGTGGTGATAAAATGATTTTGATATTTATTTTTACAGTTTAGATTTCTCATTGTGCCGTAAATATTTTAGATAAGACATAGTAATGTGGAATATTTTTAAACTGTCTTTATTAATAAACCTCAGGAATTCTTGCATTGTATGTCTTTTCATTAATAGTATTTAGTTATTCTGTGAAAAAGAATTTCAGATATCTCCTGTCATTTACTTGTATGTGACAGAATGCACATCAGTGCTGCCAGTTTTGGTATTGGCAGCTCTTCAAGCTGGGTTTCTGTTGGTGAAATCATTTTTCAACGTAATGAATAACTCTTGGTAAATTCTGGACAAAAGAAAGTGCTGACTTCCCTCAATTCATTGTACAGGGTAAATAGCATTCTTAGAAAAGTCAATGAATATTAAAATCATACAGAAATAAATCATTTAAAATACACCATACATTTAAATGTAGTTAGATTCTAAGCTCAGATTCTGTTATGAATAGCATTTCCCATCTATGTGATTTTTCCGTATAAAGAAAATAAAAGTTCCTGTGTATTATGGGACTTTATTTGCTATTATGTGACATTGTTCCATGATGCATCCAGCATTCTCATCTAGCATTCTCATTCTCTCCTAATAAATACCAGTGATATCCTCCTCCTCTTCATTTTCTAGCCCAAAATGTCCCCATTTTTTGAAATGTTACCTTGAAGGCGGTACTACCCCCTTTTAGGACCTCTGATATCCCTATTTGCTCTCTGTCTCTACCTCCCACTGCACTCCTAGCTGCTCCTTATACATCTTCCAGGACTCTAAGCTTTTTCAAAAATACTTTCCCCGAGCCCCTTATTTTGCAGTAGGTACTGTACCTTCTACTTGCTTCCATACCACTTAACACATTGTATTGTGATTGTCAGTTAATTTCCCCATCAAACTCTAAACTTGGTGAGAGCAAGGAATGCCTGTACTGGTCACCTTTGCATCTCTAGTGCCTTGAATGGTTCCAGGCTCAAAGTTGAAACCTAATAAATAATTGAATAAATAAAGTGGAAAGTGGAAGAGGGAAAGAAAATAAGCTAATAAACCAGTGAAATGAAGTAAAAATAAGCGACCAACTTTAGTGGTGTTAGTGGTGAATGAAAGAAAATGTAAGAAGGCCCTATTTAAATGAAATGATGTGCATTTTTGTTATCAGCAGCATGTTCTAAGACAGAAGATTGTTTTAAAGACATGCCCAAACCACTATGTCCTTTGCTTTTCTCAGTCCTCTAACTGTATACCACTCTTCTCATCCTTCTTGCATCTTTCTCTAGTAACAAATTCTCCCGACCACTTGGCCCCCTTTCTGAGGAATTCTAAAGCAACGTATGACTGGCACCATTAGGGGAAGATAGATAAAGGCATTTTTTGTAGGAAGGAGTTTGCTGCTTGTGGTTTCTAGGTTTTTGTTTTTTCTGCTACAAATACTTATAGCTTAGTTAGAGGAAACATGCAGGCCTGGCTTCCCTCCCTGCTAATGAGTAAGCTGTGAATAGCTACCTGACTGTCCCACACAAATTTATCATCATGTTCAGCTATTTGTGGTCTCATTTTTTTAGATGTGGATTATTTTTGGTACACTAGCTATAATAATATAATGATTATCTCCCTTTTATTTTAGGCTGTTTAAACCTTTTAATATTTTTAAATGGATAACTTCTACTTCTGAGTCTAAAAAAAATACAGTTAAATATCATTGTTTCTTACTGATTAGTTAACAGATTTTTTTTTTCTTTTTTTTTTTTTAGTGATTTGAATTTGAAGTGATCTGAGCTTAGGACTAACTGAGTAGATCTTACAAGATTTTTAAGTTTAAACTTGAATTTAATGTCTGAAATTATATTTACCAAAAAAAGTTTGTTTTCATGGCCTGAAGCATATTTATTTTTTAGAATTTGAAATAAAATTATCTGAATATAGATATTTTACTTATTTGGGGGATCTTTTTCTGAGAAACTAACCTTTGAGTAAGATAAAGGAGATAGGAGTAGGTTTTTCATAAATTATTTTCTATGTATTTTACATATTTGTGTAAGAATATACTTGTTCCTGTTACATATGAATAGCAAAAAATGAATGGGAATAAGAGCAATAAAAGTTAAAGTTGCTCTTTTGAATTGTCCTTCCCAGTTTTCTCCCTGGTCTTAGCTGATTGTTAACCTCAAATTAAATTGATTTTTTTAGAAATTTCTCTTGTCTCGTGTCTTTTGGATAAGGCAGCTTAATCTTGACCTTCAGGAGGATTATACCATTTAGGTAAATGAGGACCTAGAGATAATTGTCTCTGTTCTTGTTATTGTTTGACCCTGTTAGTGCTGATCTTGATGAATATGACCAATTTTTTTTTTTAACCTTAGTTTTTTTTTTTTTTTCTTTGTTGTTATTTTTGGAGGAGTGGGTGAAAAGGGCAGGTATGCTTACAGGGTTCATCTTGTTTTTTAAAAAAAAAGGCAAAAAAAAATACATAGGCAATGAAATTCTATATAGCAAACTCAACATAATGTAGATATGAGCAAAGATTAATCTTTTTTTTTAAGTTTTTATTTATTTATTTATTTGACAAAGACTGTAAGCAGGGAGAGGCAGGCTTCCCACTGAGCAGGGAGTCTCATGTGGGGCTTGATCCCACAACCTGGGGATCATGACCTGGGTGGAAGGCAGACACTTAACAACTGAGCCACCCAGGCACCCCAAAGATTAATATTCTTTAACAGTGTTTCTAATCTCAGTGTGTTTTATTATCTGTGACAATGAACTTTCTAAGAGTGGGTACTGTTCTAATATTTCTTTCCAAAGAACTTTTTTCTTAAGAATAACTTGATATATAATTAAATTTATAAAATATAACATCATAGAATATTTTCTGTAACTTCACTCAGCTGTACCATTGTATTTATGAAATTTTTTTTAAGATTTATTTATTTATTTTAGATGGTGGGAGGGACAAAGGGGGTGGGGAGAGAGCATCCCAAGCCGAGTCCACACTGAGTGCAGAGCCTGAATGGGGGCTCAGTCCCATAACCCTAAGATCAGGACCCCGGTCAAAACCAAGAGTGGGATGCTTGACCAAATGTGCCACCCTGCACCTCGCCAATGTATTGTTTTAAATGGTTGTTAATAATTACATAGCATTAAAAAATAGATCCTAATTCAGAATTATTTAGGGGCAGGCAAGTATGAATTACATTTGTATGGAAACAGCTCCAATTTATACTCTGTGAGTTTAAATACAATAGCATAAACTTACCTTGAACATGTTACTAAAAAGTTACTAAGGGGGAAAAGGATAGTTAAGGGCTTTGTTATTCACAAATCATTTTTATGAAAATATATTAATTGCTTGAATTAATTTAACAATTTAAAGGAACTAAATATTTTGTTCATGTTATTTGTTATGTAAGTCCTTTACTGTCTAAATACCTTTACTGTAATATAGTCTTATTAGTATTCTGATATAATGAGTGAATTAAGATTTTACTGAAAACAGTTGATATCCATTAGGCAACATATTTATGGACTTTTTTTTCTCTTGGTGTCGCTATGAATTGATCAGAAATACTTGGAGAGTTTTAAAAAAGTTTTAAAAAGTCTTATTCTGTTTTCACAAGAATCTACTACTTAAAGCTATATAGGTCTTTATCAGTTTTAATAAGAGGAAGGAATCTGTGTAGTCATTGGTCTTCAACACTTGTTTATCTGTACTGTGTGTACAGCACTCGCAAACACAGCCCTAGAAGACAAGCTGGCTCTGTGATCTGGGCCGCGCATGATCCGTTTTCGCTGTGAGGGACTGGCACGAGTCAGCCAGGACATGCCTGTTACCTTCGATGGTGTCTGTCTCCCCATCTTTTTCTTTTTTCTTTTTTTTTTTTTTCTTTTTAAAAGTTTTCTTATGGACACATTTCATCGGTAGGAAAAAGACATGAGATTAATGATAGAGAATCATTCTTTGTCTACTTTATATTTTAAACACATAAAACCTCCACTGACTTCTGTTGCCTTTTTTGTTTTTCTCTCTCTTTTTCTGCACAAGCACTCCTATCTGGACAGGGAAACCTCCCTTCTTCTGAGAAACATTGCAGGAAAACCTTCTCATTTGCTGACCAAGGTGATACTACTTCTTTCCACCTGCATGTAAATATTTATTGTCTTTCAGGTAGAATATAATTTCTTGTTTTGATTGTGTTCTCAGATTTCCCAGATTGTGCTTTCTTATTTTAGCATCTTTGTTGTTATAGTTATTTATTTCTCTTACTGATGTGATTATTTATTGATCTTAATGACTTAAGATATAATGACTTAATATTTTACTCTCAATATGAGAAAATACTGTAAATATTGTAAATACCTGGCCATCTTCCCAAGTGTGTTGCACTTTTTCTAGTTTAACATTTTACTTCATTTTAAAGCCTAAAGTATTGCTTTAATTTTAACTGTTATTACTACTGGTTGTCTATCCATGCTGAGTTTCTTTAGCAAATTTTATTTTCTAATTCTTGTTTATATTATTAATATAAATACAATTAAAAATTGAAACATTTATTTATATAAACAGAATCTTGACATTAGCTTAAATTGGAAGAGAAGACTGCAATTTTAATTTCTCAGTTCTCTGCCCTTAGAGAATGGTTTCAGCCAGTCCAACAGGATTTTCAATGGGCTATTATTTTACATGAATTTAAAATCCTTTAGCATTGTCAGTATTAACTAAGGAATAACAGAATAGGGAAGCTAAACAGATTCTGACCTCTTTTCATGTCATGTTTTTATTTTATTATCTTATTTAAATAATGGTAAATTCAAGAATATCAGCCTTGGTTATAGATATTTCCTTTGGAATATGATGGTGATTATGGGTAATATCTCTAAGTATTGTGTCTGAGGTTTTTTTTTTAAATTTATTACTTAACCTTATAAATTTGTGAAAGCAGGTATTGAGGCTATAATTAAAATCTCCCTGAGAAGCAGCTCAGAGAGAAGACCCAAGAGTCATCAGTAAAAATCTTTCTCTTGCTTGAGTTTCTTTTTAAAGTAGATCTAAGAATGGGGTAGAAACAGCTTAAGATTAGGGAAATGTAGAAGTCCAAGTGGATAATAGCCATATTATACTTTATAACCATAGCAAAGTTCTTTCCTTTTCCTCAGCCCCTCCTCTGTTTACTCTCTTTCCCTGCAATCTACACGGATAACTTTAAGTAGGATCTCTGTTCTAAATCAGATCTCTCTACCTAAGAGCAACATATTTCCCAGTCACTGTCAGGTTTTTCTTGGAAGATTACCACCATTTTACCAGCACCTCCAGTCCCACAGCTCTCTAGCTTCCTTACCTACATTCACTCTGTTGCCTCACAGTTTATATACTTCTTGTGACATTTCTGTTTCTGTTCAGAATGCTGCCTGCCACTCTCCCGGTTACCAAGGTGTGAGCCCTCTGTCATCCATGGTGCCTTTCTTCTTCTCAGTTATTATCTTAAAGCTCTAGTGAAGAATTTTCAGGATTAAATTCATTCATCCATTTTGTTCCCATTGCCACCATCCTAGAGTAGGCTTCTAATCTCTTATCAGAGGTACCACACTGGTCTCTTTATTCTTACCTCTCCTTCCTCTGGTCCATTTTGTACACTGCTCTCAGATGTAATATTTTACCATTTCCATTGTCTTTATTATTGAACAAATGTTTGCTGAGTCATGTATTATCCTGGGATGGGGTATAACTTTGTATAAAATGGACATATCCCCCTCCCTCAGGAGCTCACAGTCTGCTTAGGAAATAAAGAAATATTAACGAGAAAGTAATAAATTCTAAATCATGTTAAGAGCTATGGAGGAAGCAAGGTTCATTAGAGAATACTGGGAAGAGTACAAGGGGTACATTTCCTTTAGATGGTAAGATCAGAAAAGGCCCTTCTAATGGGACGCCATTTGACCTAAAGATTGAAGGGTGAAGAGCCAGCTTGAGGGTGAAGGTTAGTGTTCCATGTAGATAGGCCCAGCGAGAAGAGTGTGGCAGGTTTGAGAAGCTGAAAAAAGCCTATATTGATGGAGCTACAGTAATTGAATAAAGATAGGTGTGTCTTGATTTGAGTTTGGAGAGGTAGGTAGGAACCAGATTGTTTAAGGGATTCTAAGGAGTTTGTATTTTTTTTTCTAAATACAGTGGCACACTGTTGAAGAGAATGACTTCATCCATTCAACAGATATTTCCTTAATACCTACTATGTTCACGACCCTGGAAATAGAGTAGTGAACAATATAAAGTTCCTACCACAGGGAGAGTTATTCTTTGCAGGTTATGGATAAATGCAGTCAGTAATTTCTCATCTCCTTGTGCCCAAGAGACCGTAATACCAGCTGTAGCATCAGCCATCTATGCTTGGATCTGCTCTTCTCCCATTACCCAAGTGTTGGAATTGCTGGTGTATGTAGCCAACTTCTGGCTTCTGCTTCCTCCTACATACTACCCTGCTTACATACAAGAAATTTGAGCAGGAATGTGATTCACTAGCATAGAACCTAAACAGTTAGGCTTGATTGGGGCATGGAGTCAAGGAGGTAGCAGAAATTCCTAGATAACCCAAGCTGTAGAAGCCTTTCAGTGTCAGTGCCCTCAATACCAGAGCACTTGGCTGTTTTGAAACTAAAATGGGTTTACCCGTCTTGTATGCCATCTGTGTGGCAGTCTGGCTCCCCTTACCCAGAAAGCATGGTACCCCAGTTACTCACCTCTGATACACACTTTGCCAAACTTTTACAAGACATTGTAACACCCAATAGTTAGTACACAGTAGAATGAACATAGTAGCACTGTGCTTAGGCCAGAGCAGCAAAAGGATGTTTTTTGTTTGTGGGTTTGTTTTTTGTTTTCCCATCATAAATCCAGTTGTCACTATACCACTATTAATGAAATAACTGTCCCACATACAGCTCTGAGCTGGGAACCTCTGTAAAAACAATGTCGACCAGTTTGTTCTAGGAATGGCATTAGTACCATAAATGGGTACACTGGGCAAAGGACATACTGCTGATTTGGTGCCCTTAAATCTCTGGGTACTATTTTGTAAATGCCTTTCCTAACCTCTTCATCTCACAGTGCATTTTTGGTCACCCTTCACTCCTCTAACATGCATTATTTTATTCCATAGGACTTATCTCTGCCTGACTAACCATACATCTATTTCTTAATTGTCTTGTCTCTTATGAAATGTCATCTCCTTGAAAGCAGGAACTCTATCCCCTGCCGTCAGACCCAAGCCTGCAATCTCAACAAACATCTGTCACAGAATGGTCCTTTAGTAACCTTCAAGAACTGTTGTAATGTTAACCATGATTTTCTTTGCTTCAGAGAAGTTATGAAGGTGCTGTTTTATTATTGTCAGTCTTTCATTTTTTGACAAGTAGTTTTAGTTTACTGCTATCCTATTAGGTTATGCTGTACCTGTATGACATAGTGGAGAGAGCGGGTAGTCAGTCATTTGGTAATTGCCTGTATGATCTTAGAAAGATTAGTCTTTCTGAGCCTTAGTTAATCAGTACAATCTATGTAATAGTGATATTGGCCTTGCATTATTGAGAAATGAGATACCGTGTGTAACACACCTTGTTGTGTGTGGCAAGTTTTAGATGTTCAGGTTGATGTTAGTTCTCTTCTCAGTGAGAATCTTTCAGTGTCAGGCAAGTAAAGTAGTTACTATTTTGGCTCTAAGTAATTTTATAGAGTAGAGCATTTCATGGGCAGTGAACTAATTACCACTCCAAGTTTTCTTTGAACCTTTTAAATTTATATAAATTTTTTTATTGTTGTAAAATGTGAAATAAACTAGATCCTAAAGAAACTGTTAATTCCTTTTGAGCCCCTTAATTTCAACTGGATTTGTTCTGAACCTGCAAAGCCTTAATAATTTCTTAGTTGAAGGAGTTCACTGGCAGTCTCTTAGCAACGGTCCCTCTTTCTATCAGTACTCTAATTTTTACACTCAAGAGAATGCTTTAACACTTTCTAACCACAGCATTGGCTTTCATTTAATCATTAGATCTTCACCGAGGTTTTGTTCTTTATGTAAATTTGAGGAGGCTTGGCATTTGATGGTTATTGATAGCTGCACAGGAGTTTTTCAGGTAGAAAATGGGTTGTCTTTTGCTCTTTTAAGAGAGGGTAGAAGAGAAAGTTGTTATGTGTGAGATATCTTTTACTTATGTTGAGGATGGCTGTGAGACAAACAACGTAAAGAAAGGGATAGTCAGAAGATAAGGGGGCAGAAGGCTTAAGACCTGAGGTTGTCTGCATTAGCAAAAAGAGGAGAAATGAGATGAATAAAGAAATGAGATGGCTAAAGCTTTGTTCTTTGTATTGAAATTAGGCTGCAGACATTGAACATAGACTTACATTGCCTTTATAAGTAAGCTCTCAGATATCTTCTTCCTATATAGTCTAATCACATCAACAAAGATTTATTGATCTTTCCTATATTGCAATTCTTTATGAGCTTAAAACTCATAGATTTTTATGAGTTTTAAAAACTCTCCTAGATTGTAATGGTTAAAAGTAAAGGTATGACTATATCTACCATGGTAATATAGGTAAAGATCAAACTTTCTGAGAAAGAGGTTATCCATAGGAAGCATAAAATACTATGAATCTTACAATTTGATATAAGTATTTTTATTTTCAGTTTTGTTCTGGTGATGATATTTAGACTCTAAAAGTAAGAGGTATCTTGATCAGTTGTTTCTTCAAAAAGCTTCTAGCAAGGATCATCCTTGTTGATAAACTGGAGAAGAATAAACTAAAATTTGCCTAGGTTGAAATTTAGCACATAGCTCCTTAATTTGAATTTGATACAGTTTTAAAACAGATCTATTTATGTAGTTATTAAAGAGTAGTATTTTAAGAAAATGAAAGAGCTAAATTTGGATGTTAAAATCACCCCACGTAGGTGCTCTCCAAAAAGATGGTTTCTTATTGATGGCTAGGAAATCTAATTTATTTAATGTATGTTAAATGGTTGCACTGAATCTCTTGTTTCTTTAATCCTTTCCTCCATCATGTCACCATTTTTCCTGTTAGCCTGTAGAACAGAATCTTAGTTTAATCTTACAATTAAACGACTTTTTATATCAGTCCTTCAAAAGATAGCCCTGTTTGTGTTCTGTTGTATTTGGCAAATAATATTACAATAAAATGGGAGTATAAAAATACTATTTTTGTATTTATTACCAATATCAGAATGTAATATTTAAGTTTGTATGTTCTTTTTTAAAATAACTGTATTCTAATAAAATCTAAAAGCAGTTTTAGATTCACAGTAAGTTGGAGGGGAAGGTACAAAGATTTCCCATCTTTGTGGGAAATCCCTATGATTACCTGCCCCCACACATGTATAGCCTCCCTGTAATCAGTATCCCACACCAGAGTAGTATATTTGATAGAACTGATGAACCTTCCTTGTCACATCATTATCACCCAGAGTCCATAGTTTAGGGTTCCCTCTTAATGTTGTTCATTCCGTAGATTTAAACAAATGTGATAACATGTCATACACAATATCATGCAGTATAGCTTCACTCGTACAGAAGTGCTGTGTTTCACCTATTCATCACTCCTTCTTCCCAACCCCTAGCAACCACTAATTTTTTTACCATCTCCATAGTTTTGCCTTTTCCAGAATGTCATATTGTTGGAATCATATAATATGCAGCCTTTTCAGATTGGCTTCATTCACTTAGTAATATGCATTTAAGTTTCCTCAATGTCTTTCCATGGCTTGATCATTTCTTTTTAGCAATGAGTAATATTCCATTGTCTAGAAGTAGCACAGTTTACCCATTCAACTACTGAAGGCTCTCTGCGTCACTTCTAAATTTTAGCAATTATGAATAATGCTGCTAGAAACATCTGTGTGCAGATTTTTGGGTGGAGGTAAGTTTCCACCTCCTTTGGGTAGATATTAAGGAGCGTGATTACTGGATCATATTGTAAGAGAGTGTTTAGTTTTACTAGAAACCACCAAACTATCTTCCAGTGTGACTCTACCATTTTTCATTCCCACCAGCAATGTATGTGAGTTCTTGTTGATCCTTTATTTCACCAGCATTTGATGTTTTCAGAGTTTTGGAATTTGGCCATTTTAATAGGTTGTATAGTGTTACCTCTTTTTAATTTGGTGTTCCCTAAAGACATATGATATTGAGCATCTTTTCATGGGCTTATTTGCTATCTGTATATCTTCTTTGGTGAGTTGTCTGTTCATGACTCTTACCCATTTTTTTAATTGGATTGTTCATTTTCTTAAGTTTTGAGTTTCTTTGAATATTTTAGATAAATAGTCCTTCATCAGATACGTCTGATAAATTGCAAATATTTTCTCCTAGTCTATAGCTTTTCAAAATTCTTGTCTTATTCTCTTGAATATTTTTCTCTTAAAAATTTTTTTGGCTTTGGGATTTTTTTTTTTTAACTTCAAAATGATTACAGTGTTATCAAAGAATTTAGCCTTTTGGAAGTTCATGTTTATATTCCAAATACACAAAGCATTGATTTTATGTATCAATCAAGATTTCTTTATCAGACTTTGAGATTTAAATTTGCTTTTCAGACATGAAGTAAAATATGAAAATATGCCTTGGTAAATTTTTCCTCTCTCTGACAGCCATTCATACTAATACAAAGATGTGGCAAATGAGCCATGAGAAACAGAAGATCACATTCATAAAGCTCCTGCTTCCCTTTTTCTCTTCCAAAAAAAGCCTGTCAACTGGTTTCATGAAACCACTGGGAAATGCTAGTATTCAAAATTCCTTTCTAGAGTAGTGTTATACTCATCAGACACACAGGGCTTGGTAACTAACAATTATTTGTTTATCTAAAAATGCATTATTCCAGAAACTGAGAGTTTTAATGACAGTAGTGTAGTGTTCTCATTGTATAGCCTGCATTAAAAATTTTTTTTTTAAAAAGGCAACATATTTTGTAATTATGTTATTTGTTTATTTGTATAAAGATGGGGATACAATGATCTTTTAATCAAATGAATATAACAGTCTTAAGAATCAAGTCTTATCTTACCCATTCCATTGTTAAAATAAAGTTCTTTGTTCTCTGTCTAATTGGGTTTAGGGATAGTATTTCCACACCTTGGTTATTATGTTAATTCACTGGCTCCTTTCATTGAAAAGGATCCAATTTCTGGCAAACAAGCCCACTGTCTTCCCTAACTACTGTTCTCTCTGTTCTACCGAATAGTAACTACTAAGCTTGAAATGAGGGAAGATAGCCTAGAATATGATGAAATGGATGGTTTTTAATCATAATCCGGAGAAGATAAAACTGGTTGATATAACTAGGTCTTTCTTTTAAGTCTTACATTAGATATAGGTAAGATGGTAGTGTATATTTTCCTTAGATATTTTCAAGAGTAATCAAAAGGTTAGAGTTAGAAATAATCTTTCATAAAAAGTGAAAATTTACTTACATGAATTTTTCTCAACTGGAGATTAAGGCTACAGTGTACAATGGCCTATTGCTGGAAAGTACAAGTAAGTACCGGTATTACAATACTATATGTTATTTTAGGAAAAAAAAATAAATGGTGTAATTATAGTTATAATTCTTGATAATTTTACTGTTTATAATATAAATTTTATAAAGAAGTTACTAGAAGTTAAGTATTTGGAAAATTATATTTAACATTTAAAAAATTTCATCAGTGAATTAATAGAAACAAATTTGAGTTTACTAACATGAGACATTGATTATATTGTGTACTTTTCAAAGCAGAATGAAACCTAGAGTATAATGCAGCCTTCTGTTTGCATTGGTATATTGATAAGAACATACCTATATTTTTTATTAAGGATTTTTATGTGTTTGCAAAGAAATTGACTTTTTTTTTTTTTTTGCTGCTTTATGATGATGATACATTTTCAGTATAATAGAACAAAATATTAGTATGCAAAAGATTGCCCATGCTTCAAAGGCTGGTATAAATTCAGAGTCAAGAGACTCTGCAGGTATGGCAAACTGGCAGGCCAGCACATAGCCCATTATACACTCCAGTTTCTCCTGTCTGAAATTCATCTGCTTCAGAATCAAACTCATTAATTTGCTGTATCACAGATTTTTTTTCTCTAGAAGATGGAATCTGGTCTTAATATAAGAGATCTTCAAGTCTGCATCTTAAAAATGTTCCTTTGTACTATGTCTGTTCTCACTTTGTGAACAGGGTTATTTTTTTAAATGTGCTCTATATAAGTATCTGAAGTTATATTCTTACTGAAATTCAATACTGGCAACATCCTTAAGATAAAAAGACTTATCAAAAATTCTCATTGTTTTAGCATTAGTTTATCTGCAGTGCTTTGTGTTCACAGGAAGAACAGGCTGCAAAATTGAAAGCTGAGAAGATCAGAGTTGCCCTGGAGAAAATTAAAGAGGCACAAGTGAAAAAGGTGGTATTCGGGCTTTTCCTCGTTTGGGATTTTTTTTAATCAGATTTATAAAGAATTGCCTTGTTCATAAAACACCTTGAAGATACAGAAAGGTGGAGGGATATTTCTTCCTAATATAATTTTCACATTTTTTTTGTAGATAAAATGTATTAAAAAGAAAGAACTTTCTGTTTTAAATTCTCCTAAAAGAGTAAAATAAAACTATCTTATTATAATCTTAAACCTGTTATGATTTTAAAAATGCTTTCAATTTGTTTAGATGTGTTATTTGGTACCTAATTTTAGAGCATCTTTCTTGCATAAATAAAATCATTATTTGTGTTTTGATTTATATTTAAGAACATTACTCAGAACATTACTTGATATAGGAAAAAATTTCTAGAATGCCTAGTTTTTGGATTGTATTTAATTTCCTTTTTACCTGTTGTAGTTGGTGATTAGAGTCCACATGTCTGACGATAGTTCTAAAACAATGATGGTGGATGAGAGGCAGACAGTGAGACAAGTGCTGGATAACCTAATGGACAAATCCCACTGCGGTTATAGTTTAGACTGGTCGCTGGTAGAAACCATCTCTGAATTACAAATGGGTTAGTAATCTAATTGCTTCATTTACTTTTTAATTTCTATGCAATCCTAACAGTTTTCATGTTAAATAAAGCACTTTAAGTCATCTTTTTTCCCCCTATATATAGCCTTAGCTTTTTACATTTTACATTTTTTTTCCCTCCAAGTATTTTCAGATTTCTTTGGCTACAGGATCATTTCCAGTTCACTTCAGATCTTCTTATGGTTAAAACAATTTTTTTTTAAGTAACAAAAATACTTTTTCCCTTCAAATAACTGCATAGACAGACACATTTACTAAGACCATCCTGTCTATTAAACTTTGTTTTGAATTTCATATACCAGCATTTGACTTTTAGGGAAAACATAAAGCCCATGTTTTTTTATTTTTAGCTAGATGTACTAAATCTTAATTTCCTATGGTTTATAGTTTAATGTGGTGTTCTCTAGTTTTAAGAATTCCTCATTTTTGGGGTCCCTAGGTGGCTCAGTGGGTTAAAGCCTCTGCCTTCGGCTCAGGTCATGATCTCAGGGTTCTGGGATCAAGCCCCGCATCGGGCTCTCTGCCCAGCAGGGATCCTGCTTCCTTCTCCTTCTCTCTCTACCTGCCTCTCTGGCTGCTTGTGATCTCTCTCTCTCTCCCTTTCTCTCTCTGTCAAATAAATAAGTAAATCTTTAAAAATTCCTCATTTTTTTTTTAAAGATTTTATTTATTTATTTGACAGAGAGAGATCACAAGGAGGCAGAGAGGCAGGCAGAGAGAGCGGGGGAAGCAGGCTCCCCACTGAGCAGAGAGCCTGATGTGGGGCTCGATCCCAGGACCCTGAGATCATGACCTGAGCCAAAGGCAGAGGCTTCAACCCACCGAGCCATCCAGGTGCCCCAAAATTCCTCATTTTAATGCCATCATTGACTTTTTAAAAAGTTTTTTTTTTTATAATATGTGACTATAACAACCTGGCAATTGTTATTTTATTAGGTAATCAGTAATCAATGTCAACTTTATATTTTATTTTAAAAAGTATTTGCATTGCTCTTAGTACCTATATATTTAAATATTTCATGGTAGTTTCCAGAGAAATAAAAATTTAATAACTCTTTTGTCTCAGAACACACATACATAGCCCCAAAAACTAAAAGATAAGTTATTAATTTATTAACATGTATAAAATATATTCTAATAATACTCAAAACTATTCTTAGAGAATTAGAAAGGTTTGAGTTCAGAGTCGTGGCCTCATGATACACAGAAAATATTTGGATACAAATTTCTGAAATATGTCTATGGCTATAGGTTAAAGACCCATATATATAATATTTCTCTACTACTTTTTTATGTAATTGGCCACTGTGGTTTTTTTGTTTTGTTTTTTTTTAAGATTTTATGTATTTATTTGAGAAGGAGCACGAGCTGGGGGAAAGGGAGAAGAATCAGACTGTCTGCTGAGCAGAGAGCTGGAGGGAGGAGCTCGATCCCAGGAGCCTGAAATCATGATCTGAGCTGAAGGCAGATGCTTAACTTGCTGAGCCATCCAGGCACCCCTGGTTTTTGTTTTTTCAGGGGTGGATGGGAAAAAGCTGAAGTCTGAGGAAGACCTAACAGAAAACCTAGATTTCAGTCCTAATTCTTCCATGTAGCAGTTGTGTGACTGCTAAAGTCCATTAACACAGTGGGCATGTTTCCATATTTGAAATAGAGGGAAAACCAGATCATTTCTGAGGACTAAGAGCCATAATGTCAAGCAAAATTCTGTGGTTCCCCATGGAATTACTTCACAAGGTTTCGTGTCTTTGATGCAATTCTGATGAATACTAACAAAATATTGATATTTTATCTTGGGACAGAGAGAATCTTTGAAGATCATGAAAACTTGGTTGAAAATCTTCTTAATTGGACAAGAGATAGCCAAAACAAGCTTATATTTATGGAACGCATAGAAAAATATGCACTTTTCAAAAACCCACAGGTAAGACCAAATATCTTACAGAGATCATAATTTCTAAATATTCATCTTCTGTTATTCTGTTACTTTTAAGTTAATAGAGCTAAAAAAAACCTGGCAACCACTTGGTTGGAGAATTGTGGTTGCAAAACCCCATGGGAACATTTACTACTGCTGAGGTGTGGAAGGTCTGCTGGAGCCCAGGTGTCAGACCTCAAAGAGATTACCAGTCACCCAGAGCCAGATGGAGTGAGCCCTTGGGGCAGCAGAAGTAACTCCAGGGAGTTACCAAGTTTCTGCTTTTTGTAATCCAGGTTGTTGAACCCAGCTATTTACTGGGTGTGCTTCTCATCCATCAAAGAAAAGTACTTACATATTTAAGTTCTCTACTTCCTCCCTTTATCCAGTTGACACTTTATTTTAATATCTTTTTAAAATCTCAATAACCTTGATTATAAATGGTTCCACTTTTAATATATGTTACCTTGATTTATTTGGCATCTTTGTTTAATCCAGGATAATGTTCAAGTTAACAATTCATGATACACAAATATTTTATAAAAAATCAGTAGGTGAGAGAAAAAGTAGTATAAAAAGTAGTAATGAAAGATAGTAGCAGTGTTAAAAGTATTAAATATCCTTCAGACAGCTTAATCATGACACGTCTTTACTGAATGTTTTTAGTGAATAATACACATTTGGGAATACCAATAGATTTTCTTTTTTCTTTTTTAAGATTTTATTTATTTGAGAGAGAGTGAGAGAGAGAGCATGAGAGGGGAGAGGTCAGAGGGGGAAGCAGACTCACTGCCAAGCAGAGAGCCCGATGTGGGACTCGATCCCAGGACTCCAGGAACATGACCCAAGCCGAAGGCAGTTGCTTAACCAGCTGAGCCACCCAGGCACCCCTACCAGTAGATTTTCTTATAGGTGATTGCAAAAAAGTTTTTTATAAAGCTAGTAGTTAGAATTCATATTTTAGTTGAGGCAAGCAAGTGATATTATGATAGTCTCAGAGATTTGGGGATTTCTTTTTTCAAAGCCAGAACATAAATTTTCTGCACCTGGGTCAGTTAAGCTTAGCATATTTTAAGGAAATTTACCTTACTCATTGTACTTAATTTGTAAGCCTTTCAAGTCCTTTCATTAGTTGTACATAACATTTGTCAGCTGTTGGATGTGGTATCATCTCAGGATTTGGGGGAGGGCGGTTTATAGAATAATTCAAGATAATGGCTAAAGTAAGGAGAAGGCCAGCATTAAGCATTTTAGCAATGATGCTGAGGCACAAGTTAATGTTCAGAGCAGTATTCCTGTCATTCTATAGAGCCAGACACAGTTGCTATATCTCTAAAAGAATATATGCACCTGTATCAAGGGAATAATAGGGTGGGTTATCTTTAACTTTCACTTATTTATTTTTCCAGAATTATCTTCTGGGGAAAAAGGAAACTGCTGAGATGGCAGATAGAAACAAAGAGGTGCTATTGGAGGTATGACTGTTCACTCCCCCCACCCCCTTTTTTCCTGCACATTACAATATTAAAACATTAAGTAACTTTTTTGAAGTCAAGTATGTCAGTATTCATAATTACACTTGTAACGAGAGAAGCCTATATTCTTCCATAGCCTGAGGGGGAGAGTTCAGCTTTGTGAATGTTACGCCACTGTAGAACCTCTTAGAAACTGTTACTTTGCCAAGCAATATATTAGGGGACTAAAAAGAGTCATGAGCTGTTAGGAGCAGACAAGTGGGGGAAAGGGCTGGTCAATGAAGGACATGATTGTGGTGCTTTATCTGCTCACCCAAGAGAAGTTTGAATATACTAGTAATTTATAAAATATTTCAAGCTTTAGCTTTAAATAACTCAATTTAAAAAATCATAATGATTGTTTAAAATATATATCTACATCCCCTTATTTTAATAAATTCAAGTATAATTCAGTTTTTAGCTTTTTGGCCTTTGCTGATTTTAGAAAACTAAAATCAAAGAAGTTAGTATGTTTGAAAACCAGAATAAATTCTTAGCAACAAGGCAGTTTGGAAGATGAAGATTAGCACTCAGCTTTTCATAGTGATAATAGTTACAATTAAAAATCCTCAAAAAAAAAAATCCTCTTTATAATTCCTGGTTTCTCTGTACTTTGAAAGAGAAAAATTAATTTAGGCTCAAAATGTCCTATGTTAATATTTAGTGAGGATTTCTATTTTTCTTTTACCAAATACATGATTGATTTTTAATTATATTTTTATCTAAGTATAGACATTAGAATTCATAATTTTGAGTTTACATTCCTTTCAAACTGGTTTTAACTATTTAAAAAATAAATGTCCTCTTTGTTTTAAATCATAAATTGATAGTTTTACATTGTGTTTACTCATTTAGCATGTTGCTTTTTAAAAAAAAATTAGATTGACAGCTAATCTAAATGTTAATTTGGAGAAAAAGTCAATGCTTATGTTAACTCTGACACTTTTATTAAATTTAGTGTTACTATGCTATACAGGTGCATTTAAATCCTGTTGTATGCAGCTCAGTTGACAGTTCAACTTAGATTCTTCAAAACAGTGTTAGGTAAAAGTTCATAAGGTTTGCCATAGTAGTTTCAAAATGAATCTATATGATGTTTGGAAATCAGAGTTGTAATTGAGGTAATATTAGCAATGTAGCCTTATTACCAAAGCCGTTTATGTGGTTTAATTATAGTATGAACTTCACAGGACTAAACACAATTTTGTTCTGAGAATCCAAAGATCACATGTCTTTCCAAATCTTATTCTTATTTTAGGAATGTTTTTGTGGAAGTTCTGTAACTGTGCCAGAAATTGAAGGAGTCCTGTGGTTGAAAGATGATGGCAAAAAGTCCTGGAAAAAGCGTTATTTTCTCTTGCGAGCATCTGGTATCTACTATGTCCCTAAAGGAAAAGCAAAGGTGTGTTCCCTCTGCTGACTTTTGAGGTTCCTCATTATGACAGTTGATTTTAATTTGTAGTTAAGTATGCTGACAAGATGAATCCAGGCTCTGATTTATTTCAATTCTTTTTTTGTTTTTTAAAGACTTTATTTATTTATTTGTAAGAGAGAGAGAGAGGGAGCACAAGCAGGGGGGGAGTGGCAGGCAGAGGGAGAAACAGGCTCCCCACTGAGCAAGGAGCCTGATGTGGGATTCGATCCAAGGATCTAATGACCTGAGCTGAAGGCAGATACTTAACCAACTGAGCCACCCAGATGTCCCTTGTTTCAACTCCTGTAGGACACACAGAATATTGCTTTGCTTTGTTTATTGATCTGTTATAAAGAAGAAGAAACCTGGAAGTGTTTGCTCTCTGGTCATTCATTGGGCCCATTTCAGTTCTCTTGCCACATTTGAAATCATACTTTTATTTATTATTTTCAGAACTTCTGTCAGAGTAGTTTTTGCTTGTTACTGTTTGGGGAGAATAGTTTTCTGGGATTACAGGCATTTCAGGCTTTCTTGGATAATAGCTCCTACTGAGGGCCCCCTTGGTAGCTGCCACTGCTGTGCTTAGTGGGGGCCTGCACTGTTTTAAACTCCTTATAGCATCCTCTCATCCAGGCTTTTCCACTCCCCTGAGAGGCATATTTTGTTGCCTCTATTTAAGGTGAGGAAACCCTGACTTGAGAATCATTGTACTTGAGATATGAATTATGAGCACTGAACTATATGATATTTTCTTATTTTTTTCCAGAGTTCTATATTGTATTTAATATACTATATTATACTTAAGTCTCCTTAAAATGCCACCCTTTCCAAGCAAGTCTGTGTTCATTGTGAAAGGCAGACAGTAAGTGACATGGACTGCTTTTTTGTTGTATCCTGGGTTAAAAGAAGGAGCATTTTTAGAGAATCTCACTGTCTTGGCATCTGCCACTAGAAACTTACCAGGTATGATATTTGCTTGTTTATACATTATTGTTAATTCAGTCTTATGGGTGTTTTTATCTTAGGTCTCTCGGGAACTCGTGTGCTTTCTTCAACTGGATCATGTCAATGTTTATTATGGACAGGACTACCGGAACAAATACAAAGCACCTACAGATTATTGTCTGGTGCTAAAGGTAAACACATTTCTTTTTTAGGAATTTTAATTGATATTAGACATAGAGTGAGTTATTGCACATTTTAGAGTAGTTTGTAGCTCTATCAAGTGTATTGTTGTTGCTTTTTCTGTAGGCTTTTAAATGAATGGTGAAGAATGGTAAGGAAAAGAAGTATATACTCACACCACAGCTGACCTCTAGCTGAATAGCCCTAATTAGATTGATGCTACTGATAAAGACATTTTAAGATTCAAGATAATTATGGAGATGATTAAGTTTTTCTCATTGGCTCTATTCTAGTCACCTCTTGGTAATTGCTTAGGTCTACATGTTTGTATCATTGTTTGCTTTTGCTTTCCTCTGAAAATTGTCAGTTGGTTTTGGGGTTTCGGGGTGGAGTTTTTGATTGCTTTGATAAAAATAAAAATACTATTGTAATGGTACCCCTTTATTAAATAATCCTTTTTTGGAGAATACCACTATATCATTTAGGTTACAGCAGCAAATAGTTTTGTAAAAGTCATTACAAAGTAGCTTAATCTGGCAGTTTCGAAAATTAAGTCCAAGCTCCCTTGGGAATCCCTGAAACTCTGTCAAAGGGTCTGTTATGTCAGAATTATTCCAGTAATGCTGAGATGTTATTTCCCTTTTATGCTCATTCTCTCATAATTCTATAATGGAGTTTTGTAAGAGATTACATGATATGATGATGGTATCTTTGCTCTCTTGAGTACAGTAGAACAAATATTTGTATATTCTCATATTTTAAATTTTTCTTAGTTTTCATCTTCTTAGATGGTAAGTATCACTAGACATAGTAGACATAAACCATATACATGAAAGTTATTTGGGGGGGTGATTCTTATAATCTGAAGACAGCAAGAGTTGGTTATTTCAGTGGTTCACGGTTGTCAGTAAGAAACCAAATTCTTTTCCTTCTTTCCCTGTTCTATCTTCTGCATATCAACTTATCCTCAGACTGGCTCACCTCACAGTTGCAGATGACCACTGCAGTTCTAGGCATCACGTGGATGATGGATCCATGCAATGGGTCTAGCAAAATCCAGCAGAAAAGAGACTATTTCTCCCTATATTTCTCTTTCCAGCAGAAGAGGAGGAACTGTTTCTCCCTGTACTTGTGTCTCTCAAGAGGGAGGAAGTATTTCCCAGGAGATACCTCCTGAGTCCTCCTCTTGAGAGTCATTGGCCTGAGTACATGCCCACTTTTTTTTTTAATTATTTTTATTCTAAGTTCATCTGTGTTGTTGCAAATGGCAAGATCCCTTTTTTTTTTAATGGCTGAGTAATACTCTATTGTATACATATACCACATGTTCTTTATCCATTCATCTATCAATAGACATTTGGGTTGTGTCTATAATTTGGCTGTTGTAGATAATGCTGCAGTAAACATAAGGGTGCATATATCTTTTTGAATTAGTGTTTTTGTTTTCTTTGGGCACATACCCAGTAGTGGAATTACTGGATCATATGGTAATTTTGCGGAGGGGGGAACTTTCATGCTGTTTAGCACAGTGGCTGCACCAGCTTGCATTCCTACTAGCAGTGCACAAGGGTTCCTTTTTCTCTATGTCCACACCCACACTTGTTATTACTTTTGTTTTTCATTTTAGCCATTCTGGCAAGTGTAAAGTGACATCTCATTGTGGTTTTAATTTCCATTTCCCTGATGATGAATTATGTTGAGCATCTTCTCATGTGTCTGTTGGCCATCTGTATGTCTTCTATGGAAAAATTCTGTTCAGATCCTTTGCTCATTTTTTGATCAGATTATTTTTTGGGGATTGAGTTGTGTAAGTTCTTTATATATTTTGGATATTAACCCCTTAATGGACACATCATTGGCAAATACCTTCTCTCGTTCAGTGGGTTGCCTTTTTGTTTTCTTGATGATTTCTTTTGCTGTGCAAAAGCTTTTTATATTGATGCAGTCCCAATAGTTTATTTTTTCTTTTATTTTTCCTTGCCTGAGAAGACATATTCAAAAATATGTTGTTAGGGTCAAAGTCTAAGAAATTATTGTCTGTTTTAGGAGTTTTATCAATTTAAATCTCATTTAGGTCTTTAATCCATTTTGAGTTTATTTTTGTGGATGGTGTAAAAAAGTAGCCCAGTTTCATTCTTTACATGTAGCTGTCAGATTTTTCCAGGAAGCATCATTTGTTGAAGAGACTGTCTTTTCCCCATTGTATATTTTTGCCCTTTTTTGGCATAGATTCATTGACCATATAAGCATGAGTTTATTTCTGAACTCTGTTCTGTTCCATTGATCTCTGTATCTTTTTTTGTACCAGTACCATACTGTTTTGATGCTTACAGCTTTGTAGTACATCTCCAAATCTGGGATTATGATACCAGCTCTGTTCTTCTTTTTTAAGACTTATTTGGCTATTTGGGATCTTTTGTGGTTTCACACAAATTTTAGTAGTATTTGTTCTAGTTGTTTGAAAAATGCTACTAGTATTTTGATAAGGATTGCATTAAAGCTGTAGATTGCTTTGAATAGTATGTGCATTTTAATATCTGTTCTTCCAGTCCATGAGCAGGGAATGTCTTTCCGTTCCTTTGTGTCATCTTCCGTTTCTTTAATCAGTGTTCTCCAGTCTTTTACCTCCTTGGTTAAGTTTATTCAAGTGTTTTTGGCTTAGACTAGTCAGAATTCACACCCTGACATAAGGGCTAGATGGACATCCAAACAAAATTTGGGCTCTTTAAGAAAAGTAGGGAAGAGAGGATAGCTGTGGGGAAGGCAACCAGCAGTGTGTTTTACAGCCAAAATTAATTATGACCACTGACTATTATTTAATCCCTTTTGCAACTCTTAGAATTCTTAGGAATATTTTTGTTCTAAGGGGTTTTTTTGGCTTTTATAATAATTTATGTATTTCCTATTTACTTTTAGTAAAGTAGGTTAAGCTAAATTCATATATTCATATTGCCTACTTATTTATATTTAGAAATATTCAAGGTATTGAAATAAACCATACCACTAGGCACAAAGTGGTAAAAACAATGGCTCTCATTTACTGAAGAGCTCTAGGGTGGTAGACACTGCACTGTAAGCACTGTGCACATCAATTTCACAGATCTGTTTTAGAGTCCCTGTTTTTCAGATATTGAAACTGAGATTTAGAGGGATTAATGTTCCTGATTCCACATAAGTATTAGTATTTTTTTTTCCTGAAAAGTCTCTACTAGGTTTTGCCTACGTAAGTATTTTTATTCTTGTGCATATGAGTTCTAACAAACCAAAAAACTGCTGCCACACAAGATCTGTGCAAATATAAATATCTATAGGGTGTGATCCTATTTATCAGCTTTGGGCTATAACAGTCGAGTCTGAGTTCTTCCAATAAAATGCAGGATACAGGAAAATACACTTTTCATGAAATACGACAATGAGGGAATAAATAGGATATATGTTATCCATTATCTGAAAGAGGTACGTGCTTGTTGGACACATGTGTATGCATGTATATAAGTTTCTTAAAGGAAACCTGTGTTTTTAAAATACATCTACCACAGTAATTGTTAGAATACAGCTTACCTTAGCCATGTCTAAATTTTTATTCCTAAAGAAAAGAAGCAAGGTAATTTATTTTAGTATGTTAGATAAGAAGGAAAAAATGGTTAGAGATTAAAGGTAGAATATGAACATGACCTTTTCAAACACTGCTACTAAAAGAAAGATATTAAAAAAAAATAAAATAAAGATGTATGTGATAATAGTAGAAGTATTAGGATGGAGTGTTACATATTTTGTTTTTTTAACTTCTTGCATGTTAGAGAATTAATTTTCAAGCCTATTTGTGTTCCCAGAGCAATAAGTGGGTAGTATATATTCAGATATTCAGAGGTTTTCCTTTGGCACTTAGACTATGATTTTAGAGCATTGCTTTTAGTTAGAGTTAAGAATTATCTGTCTCAATCTAATTTTTGGAATAAATAGAGAAAATCTGATAGCACAATAGTAATCTGCAATTTCTTACTGTATTCTTAAATTCTTTTTAATTCTCAAGTTTTTTATCTTTTACCAGAGAATGCAGACTTTCCAAATCCACATCATTTTATTTAATTTTTTACATTATTTAATTTTTTTTCCCCAAATATGTTTATTTTTTCAGTGTTACAAGATTAATTGTTCATGCACCACACCCAGTGCTCCATGCAATACGTGGCATCCTCAATACCCACCACCAGGCTCTCCCAACCCCCCACCCCCGCCCCTCCAAAACCCTCAGTTTGTTGCTCAGACTCCAGAGTCTCTCATGGTTCATCTCCCCCTCTGATTTCCCCCCATTCCCCTTTCCCTTCCCCTTCCTTCTCACAATGCCCTCCATGTTTTTCCTTATGTTCCACATGTGAGACCATAAGATAATTGGCTCTCTCCGCTTGACTTATTTCACTCCGCATAATCTCTTCCAGTGTTGCCCATGTTGATACAAAAATTGGATATTCGTCCTTTCTAATGGAGGCATAATATTCCATTGTATATATGGACCATATCTTCTTTATCCATTCACCTGTTGAAGGGCATTTTGGTTCTTTCCACAGTTTGGCGATTGTGGCCATTGCTACTGTGAACATTGGGGTACATGTGGCCCTTCTTTGTACTGCACCTACTTCTTTGGGATAAATACTCAGTAGTGCAATTGCAGGGTCATAGGGTAGCTCTATTTTTAATTTCTTGAGGAATCTCCACAGTGCTTTCCAAAGTGGCTGCACCAGCTTGCACTCCCACCAACAATGTAAAAGGGTTCCCTTTTCTCCACACCCTCTCCAACATTTGTTGCGTACTGTCTTGTTGATTTTGGCCATTCTAACTGGTGTAAGGTGGTATCTCAGTGTTGTTTTGATTTGAATCTCCCTGATGGCTAAAGATGATGAACATTTTTTCATGTGTCTGTTAGCCATTTGTATGTCTTCTTTGGAGAAGTGTCTGTTCATGTCTTCTGCCCATTTTTGGCTGTGATTATCAGTTTTGTGAGTGTTGAGTTTGAGAGTTCTTTATAGATCTTAGATATCAGACCTTTGTAGTGTCATTTGCAAATATCTTTTCCCATTCTATGGGTTGCCTGTTTGTTTTGTCGATAGTTTCTTTTGCTGGGCAGAAGCTTTTTATCTTGATGAAGTCCCAAAAGTTCATTTTCACTTTGTTTCCTTTGCCTTTGGAGACATATCCTGAAAGAAGTTGCTGTGGCTGATATTGAAGAGGTTACTGCCTATGTTCTTCTCTAGGGTTTTGATAGAGTCCTGCCTCATGTTGAAGTCTTTTCTCCATTTCGAGTTTATCTTCGTGTATGGTGTAAGAGAATGGTCAAGTTTCATTCTTCTACATATAGCTGTACAATTTTACCAGCACCATTTATTGAAGAGACTGTCTTTTTTCCACTGGATATTTTTTCCTGTTTTGTCAAAGATTATTTGACCATAGAGTTGTGAGTCCATATCTGGGCTCTCTATTCTGTTCCACTGGTCTATGTGTCTGTTTTTGTGCCAGTACCATGCTGTCTTGGTGATCCCCACTTTGTAGTAAAGCTTGAAATCAGGCAATGTGATGCCTCCAGTTTTGTTTTTCTTCTTCTTTTTCTTTTTCACCATTTCCTTAGCAATTCAGGGTCTCTTCTGGTTCCTACAAATTTTTGGATTTTTTGTTCCAGCCCTTTGAAGAAAACCGGCAGAATTTTGATTGGGATGGCATTGAAAGTATAGATTGCTCTGGGCAGTATAGACATTTTAACAATGTTTAGTCTTCCGATCCATGAGCATGGAAAGATTTTCCACCTTTTTTTGTCTTCTTCAGTTTCTTTCATGAGTGTTCTGTAGTTCCTCAAGTACAGATCCTTAACCTCTTTGGTTAGGTTTATTTCCAGGTATCTTATGATTCTTGGTGGTACAGTAAATGGAATCAATTCTCTAATTTCCCTTTCCATATTTTCATTGTTAGTGTATAGGAAAGCAACTGATTTCTGTGCATTGATTTTGTATCCTGCCACATTACTGAATTGCTGTATGAGTTCTAGTAGTTTGGGGGTGGAGTCTTTTGGGTTTTCCATATAAAGTATCATGTCATCTGCAAAGAAAGAGAGTTTGACTTCTTCTTTGCCAATTTGAATACCTTTTATTTCTTTTTGTTGTCTAATTGCTGTCGCTAGGACTTCTAGCACTGTGTTGAACAAGAGTGGTGAGAGTGGGCATCCTTGTCATGTTCCTGATCTCAAAGGGAAGGCTGTCAGCTTTTCCCCATTGAGAATGACATTTGCTGTGGGCTTTTCATAGATGGATTTTATGAGTTTGAGGAATGTTCCCTGTATCCCTATACTTTGAAGAGTTTTAATCAGGAACAGATGCTGAATTTTGTCAAATGCTTTTTCTGCATCAATTGAGAGGACCATGTGGTTCTTCTCTCTTCCTTTATTGATTTGTTCTATCACATCGATTGATTTGTGAATGTTGAACCACTCTTGCATCCCAAGGATAAATCCCACCTGGTCATGGTGAATAATCTTTTTAGTATGTTGTTGGATCCTATTAGCTAGGATCTTGTTGAGAATCTTGGCATCCACATTCATCAGGGATATTGGTTTAAAATTCTCCTTTTTGAAGGGGTCTTTGCCTGATTTGGGGATCAGGGTAATGCTGACTTCATAGAAAGAGTCTGGAAGTTTTCCTTCTGTTTCTATTTTTTGAAACAGTTTCAGGAGAATAGGTATTATTTCTTCCTTGAAGGTTTGGTAGAATTCCCCAGGGAATCCATCAGGTCCTGGACTCTTGTTTTTTGGGATGTTTTTGATCACTGCTTCAATCTCATTACTAGATACTGGTCTATTCAGGTTGTCAATTTCTTCCTGTTTCAGTCTTGGAAGATTATGGGTTTCTAGGAATGCATCCATTTCTTCTAGGTTGTTTAACTTATTGCCATATAGCTGTTGATAATAATTTTTGATGATTGTTTCTATTTCCTTGGTGTTAGTCGTGATCTCTCCCATTTCATTCATAATTTTGTTAATTAGGGTTCTCTCTCTCTTTTCTTTTGGAGTAGTTTGGCCAGTGTCTTATCAATCTTACTGATTCTTTCAAAAAAACCAACTTCTGGATTCATTAATGCGTTCTACTGTTTCTCTAGTTTCTAACACGTTGATCTCTGCTCTGATCTTGAGTATTTCCCTTCATGTGCGTGGGGTTGGCCTAACTTGTTGTTGATTTTCCAGTTCTTTAAGGTGTAAAGAAAGCCGGTGTATTCGAGAGTTTTCAATTTTTTTGAGTGAGGCTTGGATGGCTATGTATTTCCCCCTTAGGACTGCCTTTGCTGTGTCACATAGGTTTTGCATCGATGTGTCTTTATTCTCATTGGTCTCCATGAATTGTTTAAGTTCATCTTTGATTTCCTGGTTAATCCCAGCATTCTTGAGCAGGTTGGTCTTTAGCCTCCAAGTGTTTGAATTCCTTCCAAACTTTTTCTTATGGTTGAGTTCCAGTTTCAAAGCATTATAGTCTGAGAATATGCAGGGAATCATCTCAATCTTTTGGTACCAGTTGAGTCCTGATTTGTGACCCAGTATGTGGTCTGTTCTGGAGAAAGTTCCATGTGCACTCGAGAAGAATGAGTATTCTGTTGTTTTAGGGTGGAATGTTCTGTATATATCTATGAGGTCTATCTGGCCCAATGTGCCATTCAAAGCTCTTGTTTCTTTATTAATTTTCTGTTTAGATGATCTGTTACTGAGAGTGGCATGTTAAGAACTCCTGCTATTAATGTATTCATATCAATATGACTATTTTGATTAACAGTTGGCTTATGTAAGTTGGCTGCTGCTGTATTGGGGATGTTTACAATTGTTAGATCTTGGAGGATAGTCCCTTTAAGAATGATGTAGTGTCCTTCTGTATCTCTGACTACAGTCTTTAGCTGAAAATCTAATTTATCTGATATGAGAATTGCTACCCCAGCTTTCTTTTGAGGCCTGTTGACCTGAAAGATAGTTC
>CM053605.1:26365758-26379469 GCA_028646535.1 Procyon lotor
AAGTGTTTATTGACATCATGTTGCCTGTTTAGTCCTTGTTTCTATAGATTGTAAATTTCTGCTCTAAGTCACTCATGAGATCTTTCTACTTTTATAGAACCCCCTTTAATATTTCCTAGAGTGCCAGCTTGGTGGTCACATACTCTTTTAATCCTTGCCAATCTTGGAAGCTCTTTATCTCTCCATCCATTTTGAATGTCAGCCTTGCTGGATAAAGTATTCTTGGCTGCATGTTCTTCTCGTTTAGTGCCCTGAATATATCATGCCAGCCCTTTCTGGCTTGCCAGGTTTCTGTGGACAGGTCTGACCTTATTCTAATGGGTCTTCCTCTGTGTGTAAGAAATCTCTTCCCCCTAGCTGCCTTCAGGACCTCTTGTCTAAAATTATAATTTGCAAATTTCACTATGATGTGTCTTGCTGATTTTCTAGACCCATTGATCTTGGCAGGTGTTCTTTCTGCCTCTAGGACATGAACACTTGTTCCATTCCCCAGATTGGGGAAATTTTCATTCAGAATTTGGTCATATCTTCTAGTCTTCTGTCTTTCTCTACCCCCTCTGAGATTCCAATAATTCTGACGTTGGAACATTTCATGGCGTCATTTATTTCCCTAAGTCTTTTCTCCTGATTCCTGAGCAGTTTGCTCCAGCTCTCCTCCTGACCTTTCTTTTCTACCATTTTATCCCCTAGATCACTAATTCTATCCTCTGTCTTCATAACTCTAGCTGGTAGACTATTTAGATTGGATTGGATCTCTCTGATAGCGTTTCTTACATCAGCTATACTGGTTCTCATTTCTGCCCTTAGAGATTCTATGTTATCATTAATGTTTTTCTCCATCCTAGCCATTGCCTGGATAATTGTCAGCCTGAATTCCCTTTCTGACATACTGTTTATGTCCATGTCCAATAGTTCTGAGGGAGAGGGTGCAGTCTCCAGGTTTTTCCTCTGTTGGGTGTTCTTCCTCCTAGTCATTTTGATGAGAAGTGGATGAGAGGATGTATAGCTGAATATTTCACCCACGATCCAGGCAGGGTGCACTCTGGAAAGTTTAGGAGCAACTGGGATTCACCACCAAAAAGAAAGAATAAGGATAAAAAAAGATAGAGAAAAAGAAGAAATCCCAGCCAGAATGGGCTCCAAAAATAAGATTTATAAGGTATGTAGACCAACACGAACAAACATATAGATTGACCAAAGTAAATGACAAGAAATTAAAGAACCTAGTCAGAATGAACCCCAGGAATGAGATATATATAATACCAGAACAAAAGCAAATACATAGAAACACTGACAGAAGGATAAGATGGGAGGGTGGTTATAACTCCTCATGGGCGAGGAAAGTTATTGCAGGTCTTCCTGGGTTTATTGTTGTATTAAGCCTCTAGTTGTAATGTTAAGTAGTTTAAAAAACAAAAACAAAAAAAGATCAAGAAATGTGAAAATGAGTGAATTTAAAAAAAATAGAGAATGAGGAAAAAAACCTTGTATCTATGAAATATACAGATTTGAGTGTATTATCAGGTGCCTGATATATTGATTTCCCCTCATGTTGGGGATTTAAAATTTTATGGAGACCCTGTCCTTTTGGGTTTTTTTTCACTTCTTCTTGGGGAGGGGGCTGCGCTCTGTGGAAACCGGTTTCTCAGTCTTTCGCTCTCTGAAGGCTTTTGGCCTTTTGTAGCTTTTTCACCTTTTCGGAGAGTCCGAGAAAGGAATCTATCTGTACGTACCCAGACCTCTGCGTCACAGAGAATCCTGTCTGCTCCCCTTTGGGTGGTCCAGAACACACACTGCCGCTCTGCAAAATTCTGCTTACAGCGCAGCCTGTCACTGGTGTCTCACACTCAGCAGTTTGGCGACTCCGTGAATGCTCCCCTGCTCTCCGGGCTCCAGGCTCCAGCAGGGTGTGTTCTGATTCCCCCGAGATTAGGCCGGCAGCCCGCGTTCTCTCCAGGGCTGGCTGGGAGTGCCCAGACCCTGCCACAGGCTGCGAATGTCTTGCGGTTAGGGGTGCACAGTCCAGAGAGCGCTGTATACAGAGAAAAGCTGCCGGCTCCTAGACCACACCAGATTCGAAGGTGCTTGCAGGAGGACACGCGCCCTGCCCACAAAATGGGGTAAGGAGTGGAAAGCTGCAGGTTCCGGAGCCATAGACTGGGTCCCCCCATCAGTCTCTCTTTGAGGCGAGTGGTGTCCTTCCTGGGGTCGAGGGCCCAGGCCTGTGCCTGCGACCACCCCCTTCCACTAGTTGTTCCTCTGAACCTTTTGCTCTTTTTAAGTGTTTTTAACCGGACTCTAAGTTAAAAGTTGCCGCTCCCCAACCACCGGCCACTTTCCTTTGGGGTATTACTGTCCTTGCACTGCTTCTGGTGGCTCCCTCCCCCTTTTGTTTATCCTCCGATATTGGTTCTGTTTGAGTGTTCCCACTTTGCTTTACCTCTCTACTGCTGTCTTCTCCCGTAGAGATCCAGAAGTGAAAAATCTTGCTCCTCAGGCTGATTTCATGGGTGGGTGTTCACCGTGTTCTGGTAGATATCCAGCTCACTTTTGGGGAGAGGTTGCAACAGGATTTCCTACTTCTCCACCATTTTGCCCTCCTCCCCCAAATCCACATCATTTTAAAAATGAAATAATGACCTTTCTTTCTTCTTTTTTATTTTTTAAGATTTTATTTATTTATTTGACAGAGAGATAGAGAGCACAAGTAGGCAGAGAGGTGGGGGGCGGTGGAGGGAAGCAGGTTCCCTGCTGAGCAGAGAGCCTGATGTAGGGCTTGATCCCAGGACCCTGAGATCATGACCTGAGCCGAAGGCAGACGCTCAACCAACTGAGCCACCCAGGCGCCCCATGACCTTTCTTAATAGCTGTTAATTTGTTAAGCGGGGAACAGTTTGAGTATATATTCTCTTTTGAATCTTTAAAAATCTAAATGTTAAGCTTCTGATTTTGGGCAAAGAATGTCTCCTTCATACTTTCTCTTAGCTCTTGTGTGAATTTTAATTTTTTTTTAAAGATTTTATTTACTAAAGAGAATGCAAGTGGGGGAAGGAGGAAGGAGAGGGACAAGCAGACTCCCCACTGAGCAGGGAGCTTGACTCAACTTGGGCTCTGTCCCAGGACCCTGGGACCATGACCTGAACCAAAGGCAGATACTTAACCCACTTGAGCCACCTAAGTGCCCCTCTTGTGTGATATTGTGGGGAAAAAAGGAGAGATGCAGCACGTTAGGAAGATGAAGAAGATTTCACTACTAATAAGACAGAAGTATGACATTATTATTAAGAGCAAAGGTCCTGGAATGAGGTGGCATGGTTTCAAATCCTGGTTCTTTCACTAATAAGCATGAATATGTGAGCAACTTAAAGTTGCTGTCTTAACCCCTCTATGCTTCAGTTTCTCTTCCTCTGACGAAGATAGTAATATGTAACTCAATTGTGTTTTCCTGAGGAGGGAATAAGCTAATTAATATATGTGACATATTTAGTATAATACCTGGTATATACTAAGTGCTCAATAAGTGTCATCTATTTCTGCAGCATTGAGAACTTATCCAAATTGCTTATTTTATTGATCTCATGGATTTCCACAACAAATGTGGTTAGAGAATCTTTAAAGCCTCTTATAATTTAACATAATCTTAAATATTTCCCCAGGTAAAATGTAGTCATTAAAAAAAAGAGAGAGAGAAGTAGTAATTAACAACCATTACATCCAGAACCAAGTATGATTTAGGGTTTTCTTTCCAGGGAACTATTGGTTGTGGACCAAGAGTTAAAATACCTTAAGTCTCTGATAGCTGTTGCACTGTGTAGCTGGTCTAGTCAGTCACCTCCCATTCAAACTGCAGCTGAAAAATGACAACTGAATCTGATGATGCAGTTGAAAAGCTCCTTTCCTGGAGGACTTGCGCTGCGGGCAGTGCTTAGTCCACAGCAGGGGCACTACTGCACCAGTGTGAGTGCGCACTCATGTCCCAGGTGCTGGGCCCTGCACTCACCCACCCCACCCACTGGTTCACCTCTACAGAAATGCTAGAAGCTTTACCAAACACTCTCTCCTTTGGAGTCTTCTGAATTCCCGATTCCCATGGGTTCAAAGTGAAATCAAAGTCTTCTCTTTTCATAGTCTCATAGATGAAGAGTTCTGTTGAGTTTGTTAACTTTGAAGGACTGTGTTTCTCTGAAATACAGAAGGAGTATTTGGGGATTTGCCATGCTGTCAAGGTATTTTTTAACTTGCATATCTTGACCTAAAATTTAACACAAGTTTCTTTGTAGCTGTTTTATTTTTTTTTTAATTTTTTAAATTTATTTTTATTTATTTATTAGGAAGAGAGCAGGAGGTAGGACAGAGGGAAAGGGATAAAGAGAATCCTAAGCAGGTGCTTGATCTCACAACCTTCAGATCGTGACCTGAGCCAAAATCAAGAGTCAACTGCTAAATCACCTGAGCCACCTAAGCACCCTGCTTTATAGTTTATTTTATAAAACTACTTATGTGCCATTTTATTTGGCCTTATGTCCATATAAGAGGTACAAACTATTTTTGGCCATGACTCTGATGGCCTATAACTTCTCAGGGTCTGGTTAAGCTTTGATAGTTTTTCTTTAGTTCTTCAGGGTACGTACTGAATTGGACTTTGCCTTTAATCTTGCAGCACCCACAGATCCAGAAGAAATCCCAGTACATCAAGTACCTTTGTTGTGATGACCTGAGGACCCTGCATCAGTGGGTTAATGGTATCCGCATTGCAAAGGTAGGGTGTTCTTTTTTGGTTTGATGATAGAAGAATGAGGTGTTTTATGATACGGTTTTCTTTGTCATGACAGTTATTCTAATTGTTCATGTTTATGATTTTGTCAGTGTTTTCTGAGGCCTAAATATTTTGTTTTAAATGTCTTAGAAAATAAACATTTAACAGTTGGTATCCATGGAACAATACTGCTGGTAAAAGCTTGTGTAGATTTATTTTGGCTCTGAAGAACACATTGTATGATTCTTATATAGCAGAGTTTAGCCTAAGCAAAAATATTTTTTGAGAATTAAATTGCCTCAGGGTGGGAATAGGGGGATAAATAAATAAATAAAGCTGGACACAGGATTTTTAGAGCCATGAAAATATTCATACTCTGTGTGATACTATAATAGTGAGTACATGTGATTATACATTTCTCCAAACCCATACCATGTACAACACCAAGAGTGAACCTAAGGTAAACTGTGGACTTTGGTTATTATGTGTTAATGTAGGTTCATGGATTGAAACAAATGCACCCTCTGGTGGAGAATATTGATAAACGAGAGAGATTGGGCACAGATAGTGACATGGGGCACCGGGGGGAGTTTCTCTACCTTCCTCTCAGTTTTGCTGTGAACCCAAAACTGCTCTAAAAAAAAAGAGTCTTTGAAAAAAATTTTAAGGACACCTTAAAGATAATTACACATAAAACATGAAGGAATATTTATGCACATTAAGTGAAAATAAAATTTATACTAGCTATAAAATGAAATTTACTTTAGGAATAAGAAAATCTTTATATTGATAATGAACAAATCAAGTGTTAACTTCTTGCTGCCTTTCTTAAAATGAGGATAAATAGTTGATGGTAATTTACTGGTATTAAAAATAATTTTAGAAGTATTATAGGTATTAATTTTAATGCAAACTATGAATCAGTAAGGTATCACCCTTTCTCACGTCATCTATCTGTATCATACCCAGTAACGTTCAGATGTTGTCATTTACTGCCTTCTTTTTAGTACGGGAAACAGCTCTACATGAATTATCAAGAAGCCTTGAAGAGGACAGAGTCGGCTTATGACTGGACTTCCTTATCCAGCTCCAGCATTAAATCAGGATCCAGTTCTTCAAGCATCCCAGGTAGTTTGAAATGCTGACAGCCAATATGAAGACCTCTCTATAGACTGATGGCAGGCCTGGTTATTTATAAAGTTTATTTCGAACTCAGTCATACTGCTGAACAGCAACTGTTAATGCATAATTCGGGATAGAAAAGTTGCTTGGAGAAAGTCTTTATATTGAGAATTCATGATGAAACTGCCTTCCTTCCCCCTAGGTTTTCTGACATTTCTGCGGAGTGGAAATAACTAGAATTAGTTCAGTATCACAGTTAAGGAGGCTGTTTCAGTCATCAAACTTTAGTACTAAAGTTTTCACAAGAAATCAGTGATATTCAGAAAGTGCTTATTTTCAGATTCCCATATCCTTCAAACAAGTATGCTATGATCCCACCTTAAAATGAATGCTTCTTTCCCTTCAGAATATTCCATGAATGATAACCGTGTCCTCTAAAAGCAAAATATTTTTTTTTGTTCTGACATCACATAAAAGAAATAATAACTTCAGGAAATATTTGACTGAAAATTATTTACTAGTACAACATATAAATTAACTTTTCAGTGTATGTGTTTTACCTGGCTATGTATGTACACTCTAAGGAAATTCTACTTTCTGAATCTATTTTACTTTAGGATAAAATAAAAATATGGACTTTTTAAAAAAGAAGTATTTGACTAAAAAGTTGTATAATTGTTTCATCTCTAAGTAAGTAGAAACAAAGTGAGAATGTGTATAAACATGGGTTACTATACACGTATTTCCTAGTGCTATCCACTAATAGAAGTAGGAGCAGTGACACCCCAAGAGCAGTGAAAATACAGGTCTATTGATCTTGGTCTTCTGATACCATTTTCCAGAACAAAGGAGCTAGGGCTATGGCAAAGAATAAGATGATCCTGAAGTAGCTTATGATGAAGGAAGTGCTCAAAAAACACGGTGATGGGGCTGTGTAAAGGGACACAGGAGCCAACCTGAGAGAGTGTCCAGGTGCCAAAACTGAAACAATTTGGGCAACAGAATAACATAGTGTAAGAATATAATCCAAACTATAAGATTAACAGCCATCAGTCCATACTGATATACATTATTGAATAAATAAATAAATGGGCAAGAGACAGAGCTTCTGTATGGAAGATTTCTAAATGGTTTATGCAGACACTTGGCTCTTAAGGAGATGCAGCTTAATTCTACCCTCCTTAAGTGTGGGTTGTGCAGAGTAACTTGTTTCTAAAGAGGCCAGTTGGGTGTGGGGGAAAGGGGAGTAACTCCACAGCAGAGAAACCTGACAAATGGTACCCCAGCCAAGTGATCAAGGTCAGTACCTTCAGTAATATGTTCTGTTGGTGGCATGTACCCTTTACATAATGTGATGAGATTGGCACTTTCCCTCTCTTGGTCTTCCTCTCCAAATTTCATTACTCACTCTAATCAAGAGAAAAACATCAGACAAATCAAAATTGAGAGATATTCTGTAAAATACCAGACCTAGTACTCCTCAGAACTGTCAAGGTCATCAAAAACAAGGAAAGCCTGAGAAAACTATGAAATCCAAATAAAGTTTGGAGTGTAGTCAATAGTAATGTATCCGTGTTGGTTCCTTAGTTTTGACACATGTACCGTGGTAGTGTAGCAAGTTAATAATGAGGTAAATTGAGTGCTAGGTGTGTAGGAACTCTCTGCTAGCTTTGCAACTTTTCCACAAATCTAAAACTATTCTGAAAGTGTTTATTAAAGAGGAAGATGACACTTTTGAGATAAGGAATTAAGAAAGGCAAGGTAAGAGTATGTCACAAGTAAGATTTTTAAAAAATTAAGGGATAGAATGGAAAAAGATGCCTTAATATTTTTTTAATTCATATAGCTTTAATGCAGGTATATGAAGCCACACATTTTATGAAGTGGTATGGTGCCTTTTCCTAGTCCAGCATCATCCCTCCTTATATAGTGTTAAGAATTATGCAGACTTTTAAATATACATTGCAAAATCATGTACATTGATGCTGAAGAGAGCTCAAGGATTCACATGTTCCAACTTCCTATCTTGTAGGCTGTTGTTCTGGTTGGTAATTAAATGGGGATGTAGAAGGCTAGTGAAGTTGCAACTTTTTGAAAAACACTCAGCAGTTACACAAGAAACAAGTGTTGGTGAAGATGTAGAGAAAAAAGGAACCTTCATGCACTTTGGTGGGAATGCAAATTGGCCACTGTGGAAAACAGTATGGAGGTTCCTCAAAAAGTTAAGAATAGAAGTACCCTGGGGCGCCTGGGTGGCTCAGTGGGTTAAAGCCTCTGCCTTCGGCTCAGGTCATGATCTCAGGGTCCTGGGATCGGGGCCCCGCATCGGGCTCTCTGCTCGGCAGGGAGCCTGCTTCCCCCTTTCTCTCTGCCTGCCTCTCTGCCAACTTGTGATCTCTCTCTCTCTCTCTCTCTGTCAAATAACTAAATAAAATCTTAAAAAAAAAAAAAAAAAAAGAAATAGAAGTACCCTATGATCCAGGAATCACACCTCAGGGTATTTACTCAAAGAATACAAAAACACTAATTCAAAAGGATATTGCATCCCTATGTTTATGGCAGCATTATTTACAATAGCCACCCTATGGAACTATGAAAGAGTCCAGATGTCTGTAGATGGATGAATGGATAAAAAAGATGTGAGATATACACACATGCGCGCACACACACAGGAAAATTATTCAGCCATAAAAAATGAAATCTTGCCATTTGCAATAACATGGCTGGAGCTAGGGAATGTTATGCTAAGTGAAGTAAGTTAGAGAAGGATGAATGCCAAATGATTTCACTCATGTGGAATTTAAGAAACAAAACAAATAGAGAGCCAAACCAAGAAATAGACTGTTAACTGTAGAGAACAAACTGATGGTCACCAGAGGAGAGGTGGGTGGGGGGATGGGTGAAATAGGTGATGGGGATGAAGGAGGGCACTTACTGAGATGAGCACTGAGTAATGTATAGAATCACTATATTGTAGTGAATCACTATTGTAAACCTGAAACTAATATAACTCTGTTAATTATACTGGAATTAAGATAAAAAAGTTTGAAAAGATTCAGCAATTGGATGATGAAGAAAGAAGAAAACAGAGTAGGTTTTATCCTATATTTTTGCCTGAGGATATGTCTTAACTTTATCCATAGGACTTTGTGGCTATTATCTCTGTCCTGCTTCAGCTTACTTGGCCATACTTGATTAATAAAGCAATATAATAATACCCTCCTGCACAGAGTCCTTGGTTAGGACTAGCTTTTTTTTTTTTTTTAAGATTTTATTTATTTATTTGACAGAGAGAGAGAGAGATCACAAGTAGGCAGAGAGGCATGCAGAGAGAGAGGGGGAAGCAGGCTCCCTGCCGAGCAGAGAGCCCAATGCGGGGCTCGATCCCAGGACCCTGAGATCATGACCTGAGCCGAAGGCAGAGGCTTTAACCACTGAGCCACCCAGGCACCCCAGATAGGACTAGCTTTAACACCTGAATCTCTACCAGATGTCAGCCGTTAGACTAGGTGCTTCCCCTATCTTACCTGACTTGGGGTCCAGTGACATAATCTTCCCAGGTCCTCACCCTCAATGTCAGACAGACATCCAGTGTATCCTCCACCATTCCCAGAAACCCTGAGCTCCACTGAGAAGTGGGATTCAGGTACTGGCACCACCAGGCAGCAGCTACACTATAGCCTGGCCTCCAGACAAGGCAAGAATACCTTTTCAGGGTTGTCAAGATACCAGTAATGTTATGTGAACCTTTCACTGTAATGTTCAGTCTTTCATGGTGAACTGTTTAAAAAGAATCAAGATTTCCTATTAGCCCTAAGATAAGGGAAGTTTTCTAGAGGTAAGTTCAGACTGTTTATATGAAATGAGTTTAGTAAAAGTAACTTGTTGCAGTCCTGCATCTGATCTTGTGTAAAAGAGCTTGTTATGTGTACATATTCATACTGTTGGAATAACAACTTATTTAATCCTATTTTTTAAAATCTATTTTAAACAGAGTCTCAGTCAAATCATTCTAACCAGTCTGACAGTGGAGTATCTGATACTCAACCAGCAGGACACGTCCGCTCCCAGAGTATTGTGAGCTCCATCTTCTCTGAAGCCTGGAAACGTGGTACTCAGTTGGAGGAGTCCAGCAAGGTAGGGAGCATACTGATGTTCATTTATATAAAAAAAAATCTCTGATATTCCATGGGTTAGTCTGTTGCTCTTTTATTTCTTTATTAGAACTCTTTCTGGGCCCTATTGCAGTATTCTTACTTGGACTCCTCTTCAGAAATGAGTATCTGTGAATTGGCTGTATTGACTGAAGATCTCAAACTGGCAATTTAACGGCTTATCGATGGCTCAGACTTTTAAGGAATAATGATTTCTTCCTGTTCACCCTTAATCAATTGGGATAGAGAAACACCATTTAATGCCAGTGTCCTGTTTCAGAGAAGCTGCTAATGGATCGTTATTCATTATTAATTTTATTCAGACTTGTCCCTTTGTCTTCTATTCTTTTATGCTTTTTTTTTTTTTTTTTTTAAAGATTTTTTATTTATTTGACAGAGAGAAACACAGCGAGAGAGGGAACACAAGCAGAGGGAATGGAAGTGGGAGAAGCAGGCTTCCTGCTGAGCAGGGAGCCTGATGTGGGGCTCAATCCCAGGACCCTGGGATCATGACCTGGGCCGAAGGCAGACACTTAACACCTGAGCCACCCAGGCGCCCCGTCTTTTATGCTTTTTGGCATTTCTCTGCACATTGATGAATTTTCTCAAATCTTAGCATATGTGGAAGACTAAATTTAGATTAATCCCCTTAAAATTTTGGATCTCTGAGCTTTGTATGGTAGCTTGTTCAATGACACAGAAGGATGAGTTATAATTATTGCAGGACTGTTTAGAAATATTTATTTCTAAATAAATATTTAGCCCGGGTGAAAGACACCATATAGGACTGCCTCTGAGTTCTGTGGGCAGCCTCGTGTCCTGGCTGTGCTTGCCCTCTGAGCAGGAGGAATTCGCGCCATCACTGAGGGACCAGTGGCCCAGCTGGCCTCAGCATTGTGTTTTTACCCAATAACCATTGTGATTTTTTTTGTTGTTTTGGTCTGAATCACCCAAGTACACTCACCAATAAGAATTAAATGGATAATTTTCCTGAATGTACTTTATTTGCAATGTGATATATTAACTGCCCCTCAGCAAAAGGCATTAGTAGCCCAGTGTGGGGGTGGAACACTGTCTTAGAAATACTTGAAAATTGGTTCTAATGACATGAATTCTCAAAAACACAAGTTTGTTTAACTCCCGTATCAGGGGCTCAGATTTTAAGAAATAATTCAGTCTCCCTTTCCCTACTTAATCAGTTGGGATGAAACAGCCCTATCTGGTGCTAATAACTGTGTATCTAGATAGAGAAGCAGATTTATACAATTCAGCTATATAAAAAAAAGTCCTCTCCCTTACTAAATTTTTAATAGTGTTAACCATGTACATATTAAATGAAACGCCAAGAGAACAAAATAATAATAAACAAAAGGTCCGAATGCTCTGTGCTGAGGCAGCAGAGTTGGTTGGGGTAGTTTTTGGAGCACACACCGTGCTGTGCAGAAGTGATTGTCTGTCTTGACCCCACCTGTGTTTCTTCTGTTACCTCAGCCTCAGGTGCCAAATGAGAAGGCCAGCACGGCTAAGGTCTGCACCCCTGCAGCAGCCAAGACAGGGTCAAGTTAAGGTCAGGGACTGTTCTTTGGAAACACATTAACCTGGGTGATTCCTATAACCAAGTCTCGCAGACTAATGCTTTTACTTTGTGCAATTTTTAAAGAAATGTGAGTGTCTTGGTGGGCCTTCGAATTTGGCCCTGTCCTGAGCCTTCTAGTCTACTAACCTGAGCGTTCTTGATGCTAATTAGATGTCATTTGTAGTTTGGAAACAAATGGTTTCTCTTGGATCGTCACATTCTGTTCAAAGAACCTAAAACACTTGCCCAAACTTCATTAAACCAAGGGCCCTTTGCTGTTTTCAAAAGTACTTGAACCACATTCGTGCATGCGTGGCTCCATGACACAGACAACCAGATACAGTAATCCTGGCAGTGCCAGAGGTGCCCCGAGGGCTGGTCAGCAAACTCTAGCTTGTTGGCAAGCTAGGTTGTTGGCAAACTCTAGCTACCATTTCTGGATATATTTCCTTTAGTTTTCTAAGGTTTCCTCTCATTTTGTCCTGGCTTTTTCGGTATGGTATTTTTATAATCTTCTGCTGTGATGTTTATAAAGCATTTCTTTATGTATTTTCCAGTAAAACAAATGTAAAGAATGCCCCCCCTTTACCTGCATTGCTGGACTTCTGTGCATGTTGGATGCAAGTGTCTCACATGAACACGAGTGTGTGTGTCAAGCTCATTCATTCCTGTGTGACTGTGCACGCCCTGCTGAACATTCTCATATTTCTCACGTGTCAGCTTGCTAGCATCACAAAGCCATCCTCGTTCCTCAGGAGGCCTTCCACCGGCACTCCTAAACTCAGTTATGGCATCTGCTTGACGTGGATGCAGCCTTGGACTGAAAGGTGAACTCGAGCCATCACATCTCCGCCTGCCACAGTCTGGGGGGCGGGGGAATCAGCGCACAGAGGCCTTGCCATGGGAGCTCCTGTTGGTGGCAGGTGTGTGAAAGTCAGGGCTCAAAAATCAGACAGCCCGTCACTGATCAGCAGGACGTTTTCCCTAGATTGTTAGGCAGTCTTGTCATTTGAGAGTATTGCTGGGTGAACAAATTCCCTGTGTCTTTGTTGCCCAGGGAGTCCGATTTTCACCTTCCTGACATTGTCCCACTGCTGAATCCTTTCTCTCATGTCCCAGACTCCTTGCTGTTTAGTCTGACGCAGTCAAAACTTCTCTGTAACTGTTGTGTTTGTTGTGTTTTCTCTCTCCCCCCTGACCCCTTATGCTCCTTTTAGGCCAGAATGGAGTCTGTGAACCGACCCTACACTTCACTTATGCCCCCTTTATCCCCACAGCCCAAGCTGATCACCCCCTACACTGCCTCACAGCCTTCCCCACCTCTACCGCCCCCACCCCCACCCCCTCCCCCACCCCCACCTCCTCCCCCTCCTCCTCCCCCACCTCTGCCCAGCCAGTCTGCCCCTTCTGCTGGCTCAGCAGCCACGATGTTCGTCAAGTACAGCACAATAACCAGGCTGCAGAACGCCTCTCAGCACTCAGGACCCCTGTTCAAGCCTCCACCACCCTCAGTGATGCAGTCTCTGGCCTCCACCTCCCAGTCAGGAAAGCCTCAGATCCTGGTGCCCCCCAGTGGAGTCGTTCCCCCACCCCCTCCTCCACCTCCACCCCCCACCCCGGGCTCAGCTATGGCCCAGCTCAAACCAGCACCCTGCACCCCATCCCTCCCACAGTTCAGCCCTCCACCTCCTCCACTGAAGATTCATCATGTTCAGCATGCCGCTCAAGTGGCCCCTCCTATGCCACCGCCACCCCCTCCTGTCCCTGCACCCCTCCCTCCCCAAGCGCCCCCCAAGCCCCTCGCGACAGTGCCCCCACCAACCAGCACCAAGACTGTGCCACCTGTTATGACACAAGCTGCGCCATCCACACCTACTCCTCCGGCACCCCCAGCAAAAAAGCAGCCAGCTTTTCCTGTCTCTCATATTCCACCCTCAACCCCTACTCCTCCTGGTCCAGTACCCCCACCCACGTTACCCAAGCAGCAGAGCTTCTGTGTAAAACCCCCTGCCTCTCCGCTCTCTCCAGTGCCCTCGGTCGTGAAGCAGATAGCCAGCCAGTTTCCACCCCCTCCGGCCCCTCCTCCCGTGGAGCAGCCCCTCA
>CM053605.1:26379569-26411433 GCA_028646535.1 Procyon lotor
CCCTGACAGCTACACCCACAGCTTCTGCCTCCGACAAAAGTGGATCTCCAGGCAAAAAGACCAGTAAGACATCCAGCCCTGGGGCCAAGAAACCTCCCCCCACCCCACAGCGAAACTCCAGCATTAAGTCCAGCAGTTGCGCAGAGCACCCTGAGCCCAAGAGACCCTCAGTAGACAGTCTAGTGAGCAAGTTTGCATCGCCAGCAGAACCCTCAGGGTCTCCCAGCAAAGAGACCCCACCACCTCCAGCAGCACCCCCCAAACCCGGAAAACTAAATCTTTCTGGAGTTAACCTTCCCGGAGTTCTCCAGCAAGGGTGTGTATCGACAAAGGCATCTGTCCTGAGTGGACGTGCAAAGGATTCTGTGGTAGAATTTCCTTCTCCTCCATCCGATTCTGACTTTCCTCCCCCTCCACCTGAAATAGAGCTTCCTCTGCCGCCCATAGAGATTCCAGCTGTATTCTCGGGAAACACCTCTCCAAAAGTGGCAGTCGTTAATCCTCAACCACAGCCGTGGTCCAAAACATCGACGAAGAAAGCCCCTCCACCCACACGACCCAAACGGAATGACAGCACCCGCCTCACTCAAGCAGAGATCTCTGAGCAGCCAGCAATGGCCACAGTTGTGCCACAAGTGCCCACCTCTCCCAAATCCAGCCTTAGTGTCCAGCCTGGATTCCTCGCTGACCTCAACAGGACACTGCAACGGAAGTCCATCACCCGGCATGGCTCGCTCTCCTCGTCCCGCGTGTCCAGAGCAGAACCAACAGCCACCATGGATGATATGGCATTGCCGCCGCCGCCCCCAGAACTGCTTTCTGAGCAACAGAAAGCTGGTTACGGAGGTAGTCATATATCGGGCTATGCAACATTGCGGCGAGGACCCCCTCCCGCTCCCCCCAAGAGAGACCAGAACACCAAGCTCTCAAGAGACTGGTAGTAGCTACCGCTGGACTTTACTTTCGTGGTATCTGTAACCAGTTCTACAATCAGCTCTCCTGATCACCTGTGAATTCTGGTGTTCAGAGCCTCCTAGTATGATGTTGTTGTTCTTCAGGTAGAATCCAGCTATGTGTGGTGTACGTGTGCGTGGACACACAGAGCTCTACATACATAGGTAGTGTGTGTATGTATATGTATACATATATATATATGTATGTGTATATGTATATATATATATATATATAGCTGAGAGTGAGTCTATTTATTCCTTTTCTCTCCTGATCCGAAGATGGGTATTTTGGGTGGAAGAGGCATGGAAGGGGATGTGTGTCCTGTCCCTTAACGATTTCTGTTATCTATCGTGTGGATTGGACCAAAAACTTCTAGTGACTGACTTAGAAGGCATTTTGTAAGTGTCCAAGTGCAGCCTGTCTGTGCATGTTGTGTACTATATAAGGAGTAGGTATATTATGTGCTGTTTCTCAGTTTGAGAAGACAACAGAATGTTCGGTGTATCGATGGGGCTTTTGTGTCTGTTTTTCCCCCAGTTGGCTAAAGTCTGAAGTACTTGGCTGACACTTCATTACTTACATGCAAAGGGGCACTTTAAATCAGACAGCGGTCAGCAGCCGGGGCGGGTCACTGGCGCCGTGCGGGCGGGTCTCCACACACGCCGGGTCCGCGTGCTTGTGCGTGGGAAGCAAGCACGTAATGTGACTCAGCCGTGCTGGTTGCAGTAGTGCCGCCCTGATCCCGCCTGTGTCTAGGATGTGTTCTGTCACGGGTAAGCTCTTTGGCTACCGTACATGGATAATTTAGTACTGTAACCCGGACAGTTCTTTTTGTACTGTTGGAATCTTTTTCACAGGCTTTGCGAAGCCTCATCAAGTTTGGCTTCGTGATCCTTGTTTTGATTTGTCATAGAGAGTATCTGACACAATACCCCTGGAATGCTCCATCCCAGTATGTCTTTGGGTCACCAGTTATCTTGTAGTGTGTGCTTTAGGTAGATGTGGATAGTAGAGATCTGTAGACAGTTGCTATTTCAAATATACACATCCCATGTCCGATACAGTGCATCATCAAAAAAAACAAAATTAGCTTCTGAAATGCGTCTTTTTTGTGTGTTGCTCTAGGATGGGTGATGAGGAAAGAACAGAACTGCCCCCTGTGTGGGTATCATTAGGTTGTGTATGGACTGTAGTGTGTAACAAAGAATTCATTGAGGTATGGGACTGTCCCAGAGGGAGGGGAAGAAGGAAGGTTTGGGACCATTTCATCCTTAGCTACTGGAGCACACTAGGATTCTTGCTTGCTGTGGCCTGGTTGTGGAGATTCATCCAGGTTTCCAGATGCTCTGAGGGAGTAGTGTAGTCCAAGTACAGTGAGTGACATTACATATTATGCATGTGCAGTTTGGTATAAAATGGAATCATTGCTTGACACACTACAATTCTGTATGTTTCACACTACGCTTAATGCTTTTATTTTTTTTTTGGTCCTGTGAATTTTCCTTGGTATATGAGAGAAATATGTACTGTCTCATCAGTTTATGATGAAGTGACCATTACACATAAAATGCAATCTCAGAGCTGCTCTTAATAAAAACTAGCCATCCCGGCAGTGATAAATGAGCACATCTTGTAATGAAACTCTCTGTCGTGAATAAGGATTTCCAGTGCAAACTGCAAAAATATTTGACATCCCATAAGGAAAAAGTGATGTCTGTGCAATGGGGCAGAGATGGTAAATAATTTAAGAATAAGCAGAAGGTGTACTATATACACAAGATACTCCTATAAACCCACCTCCAAAAAAGGATGGCATCATAGAGAATACAAAGTGGCACCTCTCCATTGCCTAGATCTCTAGGATACTGTTGAGCAATTCACGTGCTTATAGAGCAATAAGAGTATGTACCGTTGTGCATTTTTTAAAGCCCTACTTCTTTAAAAGATACTTTTTTGGATCTTTTCATTTGTTCTCATAGTTTTGTGTGCTTGATAGGCTTAGGAAGTAACCTTTCACATATCTGCATTAATTTCAGCATGCACGGCGATTTCAGTAATGGTTCAGTGCAGGTGGCCAAGCTCTGCTGTCACTCCTGAGTGAAGTCATTTCCCTCAGTTCTGCCTGCAGCTTTATAAGGATCACCCTTATTTGTCAGGTAAAGTGATTGATAGGAATCCAGTGATAGAAATATTCATCACGAGGGTTTTTGTGGTGGTAGTGGTCTTTATTTTATATGAAGGTGGACTTCAACTTTCCTGGAGGGGAAAAACAGTAATATCCCCTTAGTCTTCCTTCACCCATGAGTTGACCCCTAAGGTACAGCCTTGCTTTAGTCGGTGTGGGGTTCCTAGGACCTCTTGGCTTTTGTCAGTCCTGACAGCCATCCGAATGGATGCTTCCAGCGTTCCACTTTCCTGAAAGAACAGACGTCCTTTAGAACGCTTACGGCACCTAGAGACCTGGTGCTTATACCCCAGTCCCTAGGCTTTGTCTACAACAGGTGGTTTTCCTTTACATTTCTCCAGAGGCAGAAAAGGCTATTAATCAACTTTCCCCCTTTGTTTTATGTGAAACACTGAATCAAAAACCACAAAATAATACATTAGATTATACTTCTATCTTTTTACTCCCTGGTGGGGTGTTTTTAATTTTGGACTTTTGTTGGGCTGTAGTTCTGTAGGGTTCTTTTGAGCCTACTGTGTTACTTTTGGAACTTTTCTCTGGTGTGTTGGAGAACACGTACTGCTGGAGGACACTAGGACTGTGCCTTCTTCCACTGCCATCTGCTCAGCAGCTCTTCCACCCCCATTATCTGCTTCTGTCAGAGAGGAACATCTGGACAGCCGCTTGGCTGTCCTGAGAAATGAACAGCATGCTGAGGGCAGTGCAAACAGGTGCCTGGTTCAGCTAGTGACTTAGTTAATTAGTGACACCCCTAACTTCCACCACAGATCCTTTCAGAATTGGTGATCACCCTTTGCTTAGTTTTCAAAGGTACTGACTCTGAAGAGCAGAGGAGCCTATTTTTTTTAACAAATATCCTAGGTTCTAGGTAAGAATATAAACGCTAGACTCTTCTGTATGGAGATTTTATTCAGCTTGGCTTTGACAACTCAAAAACTGTTTCTTTAGCTGCTCTGATTTTCCTTTAGGAAAGGCATTCTGGTGGCTTTTATAGGTACCCACTTAACTGTAAATTGGATTTTTTTTTTTAACTTCTTGGACTTTTTAAGGTGAGAAAGATTGGTGACTCAGAAATCACAGGAAACCCGTTTCATCAGAAAATGTCCAGGTCATGCACATGATGGTGTTTTACAGCTCCTGCCCACTGACCACATACTCTGCTAAGGGCCGGGAACGATCTTGGAAGTCCTCTCTCTCTGAATATTTACTTGCCACTAAAAACAATGCTGAGTTTATCAAGAAAAGTTTAAACAAAATTGGGAGACCATGATCCAATACAGTGACAATTCTGAGATCAAGATTAATAGGAGCTGTGCATCCAGTTAGTTTCAGAAGCTGCTCTTCTGGGAGAATACGCTCATTAATAAGCTTGTGTCAAGGATATGTAAGGTTACAAAAGAGCCTGGAAAAAAAGTGTCAGGTAACGGTATGGACCGGTTTTATTTGACTCTCAAGTCACGAACAGAACCCTCTGTCACCTTTTTCTCTTCAGCTAAAAGCAATTTGTTGACAAACACGAGGTGAATTTAAACAAAAAACCTTTTCCCTAGTTTTAATTTTTTCATATACCTTTAGAGCTAACAAATTACAACTAATAACAGTGTCTCAGATTTTATTCAGGTTTAGATTAGTTAAACCTGTATGGCCCTGTATGATTACAGGTATAATGACTTGCTTTAGGTAAAGTAGGTATAATAATTTGGATTTATACACTTGATGAGAGCATGTCTATTTCTAAAACTCCCTTTTAGGTTGCCAGTTCCTTTTGGCACTTTCGACTTTTGCTTTTATACACTTTACATCATTTATTTAAAGTGGGTTATCCCTAACCCTTATAGGAATATGTGCTCACTCACCAAGTTATGATTTGATGCACAGAATACAATTAAATATCTATCTTTTAAGATTTATTTTCCTTTAAAGATTCAGTAGATCACTTCTATACTTTTACCAGTCTGTCCCTCCAAGTAAACAAGTGCTCTATTCTTACTATGCCCTTGAAAGGTCTATATGTAAAAGAAACCTGAAATTTAGCTGTAGAATAAATTTGCTAAAGAAAAACAATATACTTGATAAACACTTAAGGGGAAAAAAATCTCCAATTTGTTTGCTCCTAGTTGAAGAGAAGACACTATCTGCTATAATCCCCAGTGCCTTGAACTCTTTTGGAAGAATAGCATTTAAGAAAAAATCCAACAAGCAAACTTTGAGGTGCTAATGAAAGAGAAGGAAAGTGTGTATTTGTAGTTTGTGCAGAAATAGAGAAAGTGTCTGTCTCACAAGAGATGGCTTCATCTACCTGAATGAGGTCTGGCCGCTTTCTACCAAAGACATTTAAAGAAATGAGTCAAGTCAGGGTGATGGCGAATACTACATTATTAAAAGATGGCTAAGTTCAGAAGTGACTACATTGATCACAGATGGCTTTTAATACCAAGCTCTTAACTGTTGAAGCCTCAACCTCTTCTTAGGCAGAACACGCTTGCAGCACTTACAGAAAGTCTTTGCATTTTGGAAACTGTCCATTGTATGTCAGATTTATTATAACCTAATACCAAAAACTGCCATTTTTCATGATTCCTACTTCCTGTATATTTTTTTTTCTACTTGTAAATAATCCCTCCTAGAAAATAAGCATTAACTGGAATGTTTCAAATGATTTTGCTTAATTTTATCATTAGCCACTAGTGAATTCCTTTTATAGAAATGTACATTTACAATATCATTAGCTTGTGGTAAATGTTGTAAAAACATTGTTTACTGTTTTAAAAAGGAGAGTTGCACATATTTAACTGGGATTGCTCCTTTTCCCATTTCTTGAAAAAAATGGAGTCAAGGCTTACACTGATACCTAGGCTGTGGGAGCTTTGCCGTAAATACATACAATGTAGGAATATAGTTTTTTAAAGCATGAAAAAGAAGGCAAAGGAACTGCATTATAACATAACTGATAGAGAACATTATTCAAGACACAGCTCGGTAAAGGTGAGGTTACAATTTTTCTTTCAGCTTTGTTGCTATTTTCTTCTGCTTAAATGTACGCTCTCATTTCATTATGTGCCTTGCTCCCTGATTGTGCAAACCTATATATAGATAAATATATATATGAGAGAGATATATTCAGTACTACTGACGATGTCTTTTTTGTTCTACTGCTGGATTAAGTTATTTTCCAAATTACTCTATCAGTTACTGTCGGTGAACTATTGTAATGGCTTAGGACAGTAGTCATACAGTCAGTGTAAATTTTTTTTCTTTTTTGTGTTTTCATTATGTCAGCTTACCCAATCCTTAATAAAAAGAATACATAGATTTCATTTAAACATGGGGACTTGACTGTTTGTGGATCGGCATCATTAAGAAATTGGTTTTTGCTCTTTATGTTGGGGTGCCCCTAAATAAGCTGTGCAGTAAGAACAAATTAAGTAAGTGGGAAGGTAAATTCAACTACAATTTGGAATGTTCAACTGGTAAACCTTTAGTACCAAAAGAGGAGAAAGCAAGCTTTGGCTATTTAAGATTTTTTTTCTTTCTTTAAAAAAGGGATGCTTCTTGTTTCAAAGCTTTGGTATCACAACAATTACATGTTGGCCTCCCATGTCAAGGTATGTATAAATGTGTATAATGTATTAACGAATCACTACTGTCAACAAGGGGGGAGAACTCTCCTTTTTGTAGTAAAAGAATTGCATTGAAAACCCTCAAGTTAGAGCAACAGAGAAGGATTCTCTGCGGTACACTTCGATTTACCATCTTCGTAAACCACTTTGGTTACTTGCATAAAAACATTCACAAGACCTTTGGACATACTTTATAGAATTTTATTTAGGTCAAGTTCTTAGTACACAGCAACAATTTCAAATACAATTTCGAAATTAAAAAGTGAAGATTCCCTCACTCAGCTGGAGGTGGCTTAATGGCACACACAAGAAACATTACTGGCAATAGACTGGTCCCTCAAGTTTTCCTGCATGATTTCTACTCAGCTCAGGACACCAACCCTCCCTGGAGGCGCTTAAAAATACAACTGGCCAGATCACAAGTTGTTTGTTTAACATTCTTTTTTGTAAACCATTTTAAGAAAAAAAAATGCATGGACACAAAATATGAAAAACTGCTTTTCCATAGAATTCTGAAGTTGCAAAAGACATTTTCATCATAATGTGAAAATAAGTTTTTTTGTTTTTGTGTTTTTTACAAAATACTGAGCAAGGATCATTTATACACAGCTAGGCCCTATCGTTTCATTTGTCAGTTTTTTTTAAGAATTATGAAATTCTCAGTAAGAAACAGGAATAAAGATCAGCATAAAGTAAACGTAAGGTTATGAGCACAATGCCTCCGTTTAAGAACTATTTTTATAAGGCTCTCTCTCTCTCAAATAAGGCTGTTTGCTGTGCTCCTGCCAGCGCTGAAATCAGGTGACCTACTTTTGCTACACAGTATTGAGTAGAGTAGTAGAAGGGTTAACACGAAGATTGTTTTCTCTAAGTTGTGCTTAGTACACTCCTTTAAACAGTTTGAATACTCATGGTATTTATCGAAACAGCATATCTTTTCAAGTATCTTCCTGAAGACATCAAGTAGCACTCATAATTAAAAAAACACAGCATATTCAATTAAGACAGCTGTAGAAAGAGTACAGGCATTGAGTCAGGAACTCTACTGTTGTTAACTGTTACCTGAAATGAAACATCTAATTTCATCAGTCAAAAATGAACTAAAATATTTAAAATCTCATGTAGTTCTAAAATTCTATGATTCTAAGTAAATCATGTGAGGGGAAATCATCACCTGAACACCAGTCAGGAGTTCCTGGCCAAAGAGGTTCAGAAGTGAACAGATGGGAAGTGATTCAGATCCCCATTCTTTTCGAAGACTTGGCAGTCTCCTGCCAATTCCTCCAACAAACCCTGTTCCAAGGGAAAGGTAGCCTTCAGGACATGTCATGCTCTCTCCACCAAGGAGAAAGGTAATAAAAAAATAAAAACAGTTCTTAATGCAGAAAGGTACCTGCTAAAAGAAAATGAACACAAAAAGATAAAAGCAAACTACCATCATTTTGATGCCTCTCAAGCAGAAAAATCCTAAGTAATCGTCAACATCAGACTGCTAGGGAGCACAGCCCCATCACAGACATCACTGTACAGATGCATAAACCTTGTCTGGCTGGGTAATAAACAGCGGGGTGGTGGGGGGGAGAAGAAGGAATAAGAATGTCTCACCTAGTGACTTCTAGGAACACAGCAAAACTAGCAGGCCCTTGCCAACCCTAAGATGGGAACAGCAGGTGCACCCGAGGGAGGAAGAAAGCAAGTAGCCAAAAAATGGAAAATACTGAACAAGTCATCTTAAAAGATTCATAATTTACTCCAAATACAGCAGGCTGATTCTCTCAGGTCTAGATCTTGACACTATTTTGGTTTTTGACTTATTGTCATGGTTATAAGGTCAACAAAAAAGTGTATTTTCATTCATTTCTCCCATGGCCTTTCAAACAGCATGACCAAAAGGGTGTATGTGAGGGGGTAGGGAACGGGGACTCTTAAATCACTTTTTTCTTTCTTTTAAGGAAAAGCACTTCAGAAGGAAAAAAATCCCCTCTCCCATTAGATTCCCTCTATCCTGTTAAAATGGTTGCTTACAAGTCAGCAGATTTTAGACGTGGATCATCTCTGCCACAATATTATGTATCCTGTAAGATTTCTGCATTCATTTGGAATTCCTACTACCAACCATCCTGTAGTTCATAAAAAGACAAATGGGGGGAATTTACGATAAATCAAGAAATGCTACCTTCACAGACTATTAATAGCATGCAATCTATGAAATATTACATACATTAAAAGTCTCCAATTACTATAGGCCTGGCCCATCATCATTACATAGCATCCTTCCAAGACAATATATAGATTTCAAAACTGTACAGAAGTTTAAAATATGCAGAAAACCCAACAGGTGTTTTTAAAGTAATTGTATACATTAGTACTAAATAATACAGAAAAAGTCAGCTGGCCCATATAGCCCCCTCTGCTGTAGGTCGTCAGGACGAAGCACTGCACCAGTGTCTCCCGCAGGGGTCCCACAGGCAAGCTGACCGCCACCAACTTTTCTGCACAATTATCTTCTCTGCTTCTGTAGGTGTGAGCTGTGAATACTATATTGGATTTCAAAATACCTTCTTGCCTTAAAAATCCACTAAGCCTCCTCAGCACAAAGCTATTTAAAAACTGGAACACATCTAAATTTCAAAACAGTTTTCCTAGTTATACACCAACACTAAGAAGTTTAACCTATCCAGGTAGATAGTCTTGGTCCATAATGAACCTGAAGGCTCAGAGGACATTCGGGGCCGTTACTTTAAAGGAAAACAAGGCATAAAGAATGTCAAGATGACCTAACAAAAGCCCGAAGTGGAGACAAGTTAACGTTAAATTCAAAGTGTCAAATCTAACAGCAAAATCGCTAACTTGCAATGTGTGGGGGGAAACCCCTGCAACTTAAAAAGTCTCAATAAGGGAACTCTGTATCTGGGTCTGTTAAATGGCAAAGTTCTGTGCTCAGAAAATAGATCTACAAGTGAAACATTAACTTTCGCTTACACCATCTCAATTCCCTCATAGTGCTCTTGTTCCATTTTTCAATCAAATTCCTCTACCTGCACTCCTGTTCAAGGCCTTCATTTGAAATAAATGCGGTGATTGCCTCTTCCCTTTTCCCCCAGCACTGGGAAATGACCTGGCAAAGTCCCTGGGATGGGGACAAACCCATGGCAATTCTGGGCCGGTGAGCTGAGTCCTTACCATGGTACCCAGCAGGTGAAGCAGCAAGGCTTTTCAGTATTTCCTACACTGACTAAGAAGTGATGATTAAAACCATCTGCCTTACAAACTCCACTGAATGCGAAGCTATAACTTGTACAGACAGAAAAAAATACTGTTTTGCTCCAAATTATCTTAATTTTTATCTATGTAGTTGTATGAATATGTGGCCTTATACCTTTTATCCCACTAGTCTTAGTCCGAGATCTAAGTTCAAATTCTTACCAAGAGCAGTGACTTCAAAAGCCAATCACAAAATTGGGAGAGTATTTACCTTTCTTAGAACTGAGTAAACTCAGCAGCAGCTAACACTGGCCGGTAAGAACAGTCAGGGAGCACAGTAGCAAGCCTTCGATTCCCTGTGACTGTCCACAGACTTGAAAAGAAATGCTGTTTTCCAAAAAAGAATGTTTTCCTAAATAGTGAAAGAAGTAAAGAAAAAGCTGGTCTGACCTCCCAAGAGTCTACTCCTGGAAGCAGTGCCCAAGGCAACGGTCTAGGGTGTCTACGAGCAGATCACTTTCTCCGGGTCAGTCTCTTCGGAACCTCAGGAACCTCATGTCTAGCTTCACACGCCTGCATCAGTGTGTGAACCAGGCGACCGCACGTCACACACCTGGGCCCACAAGCCATCAGTGGCAGTGCGGTCTCATGCGGCAACAGCAGCACATTAAATTCAAACCAGCAATTGTTAACCACCCTCAGAATGTTTGGGGACTCACTTCATCATCCTCAGTCTACAAACTAAAAAACATGAAGGGATGCAAGTCAGCAGCATTAACTCATTGGGTGCACTCTAGTGCTGACAGAATGCAGAATTTACAGTGTTAAGAGGAAAGAAGCCATCGAAACAGTTATAAAAATGGTGAAGTATGATATTTAAATACTAGTTCGCTCCTCCTCATCCAAGTGGAAGCAAGTGTGGGGCTAGGGTGTGGCACTAGGGCCACGAGGCTGCCCCTCTAGCACAAGCACTGAAGAACATCCAATGCCACGGGTTCTGCAGGAGGAGAAATCCCAAGGGTGTACAGTATTCCTGAGGAAGATCCCAGATTTTCTGAATTGGTCTTAACCTGATTTGTTTTACAGAGTTATATGGTGTTATACCTCGGACATATTTAGAAATGGTCGCTTTATTTTAATCCAAACAGCTCAGCATAGTACAAATAATGGCAGAAAGATCCATTTGTTCAGATTCAGCTTGCTTTTTTAATACTGGGGAATAAACCAAAAAAACATAAGTAGTTTGTGTCATTTGTATCCTTCATTTCACTGGAGGGGAATCCCCAGGGCCTTTTGCTAATCTGGGAAGACCTGACTATTCTTGTGAGGGAAACACAGCCCTGCTGAGCTTTACTCAGAATAATGCATGATAGACTCAACATAATTCCCAGGAAAGAGCCCAGTCACTCCATTCATAACTCCCTCATACCAACCATCATCATTCTTCTTGATGACATAAATAATGGCTCCTTCCTGAAAGGACAGCTCATCTTCCTTGTCTTTTGTATAATCATAAATTGCCACAACTAGAGGGAGAAAAAAAAAATAGGATGTGAAAAGAACATCCCTAGAAAGGACAGAAACAAATGAATATCCATCCTTTCCCAACTGCTGCAGCACTTCAGTGACTTTCTAAACACAGACTAAAACATTTTTTTTTCTAATACTCAGTTATATACAATGAAATCCGATCTTGGAGAGGTTAGGTTCAAAACAGTATAAAAGGAAAAAAAAATCACATTTAGTCAAACTTACCCTTCAGGAGCCTAGGGGAAAATACCTTACTGACGAAAGATGCACAATCCCAGAATCGGGAAAGATGGCTGCTACTTCAGTGGAGCTTGTGCTGAAGCACCATATTGTGTAAAAACAGGTATCTTTAAACAAGCAAATTATACTAGTGCAGTAAGATGCACCATAAAAGGTAAGTGAGAAAATAAGGGAATAGCAGATTTACATCTCCTCCAACTTTCTAGAGCCTATACCTATTTATGAAGTAGAATAAGTAGTTGAAATCCCATGAGTTCTATGCTGTGGGAGTCTACTATATATATTCTTTCAAAACACAAGCTGCACTATGCCATTTTAACATATCCACAATGATGGGCCAAAAGTTTTAAGAAAACAGAGATACCTGTAATTATAGGTAATCTTCACTGTAATCTTCTCCTGTAATCTTCACTGCTTAAATAGCTTGGTAACAATATCTGAGACAATCTGTGCTTGCTATTCATTAGACCTCAAGAGTTTAGTTAACTTGGTAACTTGCTCAACTCCACATGAAGATTTATTTTTATAAAAGGATCCTCTGTACCTTTATTATATCACTCCCAACTTCACTCAATAAAATCTCCATTTAGCCCTCATTTTGATAAGTATATACTGACTTTGTTAGTTTCTCATGCAAACATAATCCTCACATAAATAAGAAAACTACAACAGGGACTTATGATTTAATGTAACTTGCCCTAGTTAATTTTTGTTTCTGGCCTGCTTTAGTAAAAATGAAATGGCTTTCTTAATCTCTGAATATAGTAATCTATTGACACCAGAAAATACTTCTGGAGGAGCCTAGGAAGAGTTTATAGTGTGTACTTCTCAAAATAGAACCAAACACCTAAATACCAATACAATTAGATGACACAGAAGATTAACTAAATGTAAGAGAACACAAGATATGTAGAGTACTTAGTACTTCTAGTCAACCTAATATCTTGTAGCTTTTGAGCTGATAACATTCTTCACGCTTCTGGAAATGCAAACCCACTGCAAGTAATTAGGAGAAGAATATTACCCACGTCTTGCTAATTCTACCTCCTAAATCTCTCAAATCCAATCCAAATACTTTTCTCCATTATCACCTGTCACTGCCCTAGTCAGAGCAGCATTCTTTTTTTTTTTTTTTTAGGCAGAGAAGCAGGCAGAGAGAGAGGGGGAAGCAGGCTCCCTGACGAGCAGAGAGCCCGATGTGGGGATGTGGGGCTTGATCCCAGGACCCTGAGACCATGACCTGAGCCGAAGGCAGAGGCTTTAACCCACTGAGCCACCCAGGGGCCCCCAGAGCAGCAGTCTTTAAGAATATACCTATCACTTAGTACCTAAAGATTTTCTAAGCAATATGAGTGACAGATAATTTTATAGAGATACTTTCTAGATTCTCAACTTTAAAAATACTTCCTTACGGGGCGCCTGGGTGGCTCAGTGGGTTAAAGCCTCTGCCTTCAGCTCAGGTCATGATCTCAGGGTCCTGGGATGGAGCCCCACATTGGGCTCTCTGCTCAGCGGGGAGCCTGCTTCCCCCTCTCTCTCTGCCTACTTGTGATCTCTCTCTCTCTCTGCTTCCCCCCGCTCTCTACTTGCCTCTCTGCCTACTTGTGACTCTGTCAAATAAATAAATAAAATCTTAAAAAAAAAAAAAAGTACTTCCTTACACCCAAAGCTAATGTAACAGTGTATGTTAACTATACTAGAATTAAAAAATATACATACATGGCTTCCTAAAATCGGTCTCCTAGAGATACCATCAATCACACATCAGTGAAAAATTCTCATTTCCTATTTATCCTTAATTGTGAACCATCAAAGTATAAAACAGTTTTGGGTGTCAAAGGGACATTTCAAAATACTGGTGTGGTATTAAAGAATTACTCCACTGATCATGGAACTGGAGGGTATTATGCTAAGCGAAATAAGTCAGTCAAAGAAAGACAAGTATCACATGATCTCTCTGATATGAAGAACTTGATAGGCAAGGCAGGAGTTGGGGGGGGTGGGGGAGAGAAATGAAACAGGAAGGGATGGGGAGGGAGACAAACCATAAGAGACTCCTAGACTCAAGAAATGAACTAAGGGTGGCCGGCGGGGGGGTGGTGGGGTAGGGATAGGGTGGCTGGGTTGTGGACAATGGGGAGGGTATGTGCTATTAAGTGCTGTGAAATGTGTAAGCCCGAAGATTCACAGACATGTACCCTGGGGCAAATAATACATTATATGTTAATAAAAAAAAAAAAAAAAAAAAAAAAGAATTACTCCACTGATCAACCCAACCTGTTTGCAAGTTACTTCCATTCCTTTGCTTTTAACAAAATTTAAGAAATACTTTACTGGAGTTATCAGCTGACATGATCAACCATAATTTTTCAAGGCAGAACATTATTTGATTTTTGGTAGATAATTCTAAAGGAGTTAAAAAAAAAAAGGACAGTGCCACGTGAAAAATACTCCCATTTGCATCTACTTATTTATGTGAACAAGATTTTCAGCACCATGGCCTCAGTTGAGGAGGCCTCCTCTCCTGTTTAGGAAGGTGTCCAACCAGGGCGCCTGGGTGGCTCAGTGGGTTAAGCCTCCGCCTTCGGCTCAGGTCATGTTCTCAGGGTCCTGGGATTGAGCCCCACATCCGGCTCTCTGCTCAGCGGGGAGCCTGCTTCCCCCTCTCTCTCTGCCTACTTGTGATCTCTCTCTCTCTCTCTGTCAAATAAATAAAATCTTTAAAAAAAAAAAAAAAAAAGGAAGGTATCCAACCTTGACAACGTGTGTGGATCTTTTTTTAGATTCGGTATTCTATAGATTTATATTTCTGTAATTATATCAGCACCACACTGTCCCAAATACTGTAACCTTAGTTTAAATCTTCCAACATTAGTTTTTTTTTTTTAAACTGTTTTGATTCCACTAGATCTTTTACATTTCCATAGAACTATTAGAATCCCCTTGTCAATTTCTATAAGAATGGCTCTTGGAGGGCCCCTGGGTGGCTCAGTTGGTTAAACGACTGCCTTCGGCTCGGGTCAGATCCCGGAGTCCTGGGATCGAGTCCCGCATCGGGCTCCCAGCTCCTCCGGGAGTCTGCTTCTCTCTCTGACCTTCTCCCCTCTCATGCTCTCTCTCACTGTCTCTCTCAAATAAATAAAATCTTTAAAAAAAAAAAGAATAGCTCTTGGAATTTTTACTGAAATTGCATTCAATTTACAGATCAATTTGGGTAAAACCAATTATTGAACAATAATGATCAAAGAGCATAATTTTTCTCGATTTATTTAAGGCCTTTATTAATTTCTTCTAATGTTTTACAGTTCTTATCATATAGGTCTTACATATATTTTATTAAATTTATCCTTAAGTATTTCATATTTTTGATATTATTACAAAAAGTTTGCTTTGTTAATTTCAATCGCCAAGTGTTTGTTGCTCATATATAAAAATCCAATTAATCTGGGGCACCTGGGTGGCTCAGTCCTTTAAGCATCTGCCTTCAGCTCAGGTTACAATCCCAGGATCCTGGGATCAAGCCTTGCATCAGGATCCTGCTTCTCCCTCTCCTCCCCATCCTGCGCTCTCTCACTATCTCTGTTGCTATCTCTGTCTCTCTCTAATAAAGTCTTTTAAAATATAAATTAAAAGGGGCGCCTGGGTGGCTCAGTCGTTAAGCAGCTGCCTTCGGCTCAGGTCACGGTCCCAGGGTTCTGGGATCGAGCCCCGCATCGGGCTCCCTGCTTGGCAGGGGTCCTGCTTCTCCCACTACCATTCCCTCTGCTTGTGTTCCCTCTCTCACTGTGTTTCTCTCTGTCAAATAAATAAAATCTTTAAAATAAATAAATAAAAATAAATTAAAAAATAAATAAAATCCAATTAATTTTGCACATTGACTTTGTGGCCTACAATCTTGCTAAGCTTGCTTTTTAGTTCTACCAGCTTCTTTGTGGATTCCTTGCAGGATTTTCTACATATCTTCTAGGGCACCTGGGTGGCTCAGTCAGTAAAGTATCTGCCTTAGGCTCAGGTCACGATCTCAAGGGTCCTGGGATCAAGCCCCATCAGGCATCCTGCTCAGCAGGAGAATCTGCTTCTCCCTCTCTCTCTGCCTGCTTGTGCTCTCTCTCAAGTAATTTAAAAAAAGAAAAAGAAAAAAAGATCATATTCTCTGCAAATGAAGACTATGTGATATTGTCCCACATATCCATTGCTCTGTTTTTGGTTTTTCTCCACCTCTCATTTTGGATAGCTTTTATTGTCATATCATCGAAGTTACTGATCTTTCTTCTGAACTGTCACTTCAGATACTGTTATTTTTCATCTCTAGAAATTCCATGTGGGTTTCTCTCTCTCTTTTTTAAAGATATTCTGCTTCTTTTTTGTATTTATGTTTGCTTTTACCTTCTTGGACCCACGGGGCATTTATAAGACATAACACCCTTGTCTGGTAATTTCCCCCAACTCAGTCATTTCTGTTTCTGTTGACTGACTTCTTTTAGTTATGAGTTATATTTTCCTGCCTTTTTACATGCCTTGGAATTTTTCGCTGGATGCTAGACACTGTGGATCTTACCTTTTGGTGCTCTGGATTTTTTTTTTACTTTTTTGAACAATGTTGGATTTTGTTCCGGAGATCAATTAAGTGACTTGAAATCAGTTGGATGTTTTCAAGGTTTGCACTTAAGCACTTGTAAGAGCAGTCCAGAGCAACCATTAGTGTAGGGCTAATTTGGCTCCATCACTGAGGGGACACAGTTTTGAGGCCTCTTCTCTATACCTTGTACATTGCAAGGTCTTTCTGTTCTGGCTGGTTCAGGAGCATGAACTATTCCCAGACTTATTTCCAATAATTTTTTTGCATATTTCTTTCTGGTTGTTCTTTCTCCAACCTCAGGTAGTTTCTTCATACACATGCATAGAAGAGTATTCAATCAAAGACTTATGGGGACCCTTCTGCCGATCTCCAGAGCTCTGTCCTCTGTCTTTGCGTGACTACTTCTTCTCTGTGGCCTCCCAAGACTCTGTCTCTACCTTGTCTATGCAGTGAGATCTCTGAGCTCTGTTTGGGTTCCACCTCCTTGCACTGTAGCCCAGAAACTTCCCCTAGTTAGCAAACTAGGACAAAGGTTTACCTTGTTTGACTTCCTTCTCCATGAGGTCATAGTCTACTACTGCCTGTCATCCAATGTCTGAAAATCATTATTTTTTATATTTTTTTCTGGATTCATTCCTGCTTTAGGAGGGAGGGTAAATCTGTCACTGTTACTCTACCTTTAGCTATTTGTTAGGGTAAGCTCCCCAAATGATTCTAATGTGGTCAATTTTCAAAACCAGTGAGTTAGTAGCTTTGACTTCCTTAACAGAAAATTTGAAGATAGCGTACATTTTTTTCTGAGCTAGTTAGTCTTGGTGAGATTTGGAAGCCTGTGTCCCAAAAGTGTCATGTCAGAAGAGTTTCATTCAGAGAAATTTTTCACTTAAGAAAATGCCCAATACTACTTTGCAAAGAAACTGAGAAACCATTATCGTCTGGAAGAAAATTTCATATGCAGATGCTTAACCTAAAATACCTGAAAGAAGATACCACGAAAATAACTAATAATATGGAAAAATCATCCTCTTCCTGAGGCATTCCAGAAAAACTATATTTTTCAAAATTTCTGTCTTATAGAAGCCACTCATAAAAAAGCATGTTCAGCAGGAACAATAAATAACCATCAGTATAAATTCAGTTAGTCACTAGTGTGACTCAAAAATCATGAACCTTGTAAACTAAATTAATAAAATGTTGCATAGGTTATGCAAGCAAAACTTCACCTATCAGTAGAAAAATAAGTAAGGTTTTCAGTACCAGTAAATTCAATTTCTATGTGGAGGTGTCCTCCCATCCCTCTAGATATCCCTCTGAAACTTACCCTTTTCCAAGTAAGACCTTGGAGCCCACGGTGGGTCCTCTTCAGCATAAGGATCACTATACTCAACCACAGCTGCTTCCTCCTCTTCATAGTCTTCTGGGGGAGGAGGTGGGGGAGGGGACTCATCAAAGACTGGTTCTTCCACAGGTGGTGGTGGAGGTGGTGTATCTGAAACTAAGAATGTATCAAGCTGATAACAAAACTACATGTTATGCAAAGTTCAGTATTTCCTATCCAAGCCTCTATATACATGGAATAGAAATCTAGACTTGAAAAAAATGATCTTTCACTGGGTAATGGACACTGGGAAGGGTATGTGCTATGGTGAGTGCTATGAATTGTGTAAGACTGTTGAATCACAGACCTGTACCCTTGAAACAAATAATACATTATATGTTAATAAAAAATGATCTTTCAAAAATAAGTGGGCAAGAGAAGGCTCTTACCAACTCTAATGTTTCAAATCTCCAAGCATGACTTTCTCCTCCCTTCTGGTCTGGGCTAATGGGTATTAAATATATCTTAGCCAAAACAGTATTTATTAAATGAGCCTCTTGGAACCTGTTTATGGTAATACATGATCCTCTTTTCAAAGAAAGAGGTAAGTACAATAGAGTTTGGTTTTATATTATATCCAAGGAGCAGTGGTTATCAAAAGTATTAACAATCTGGACATTTACAAGCACATTTAATTTTTAATAAATTAGAATGCACTTTTGAATAATCAAATATTAGTAATCTACATTCCTTTCAATGAATCTTTTTTAAATAGCATTTTACCAAATTAGTGGAATGGAAATCACAAAACTCTGGGTGACTTCATCCATGAAGATGTTTGTATTTGCTATTTTTTATGGAGAAAATGTCAACTAATTCAGACTGACTTATTATCCAGAATTCCCTCGAGCTAAATATCCAAGAGTGACTTAAAAATCTGCTTCCATAGCTCAAGTATCAGCATGTATCCAAACTCATGCAACTCAGTTTTCAAAAGGGTTTGGAACATAACTGAACACAGCTCAACAAGATAAACTGAGTAAAGCTGCATTTATCAGCTGCCCAATTTATTAATTCTTATTCATTATGTACCAGAACTGTTTCTGTGAAATTCTTTGAGCAATCCTGTTTATTTTCTATCTTTCATCTAAGCCTACTGATTCAACCAAATGAGTCTGAGAAAACCGCTGGTGTCCGATGAGGACGGGGACACCAGGATCATATTCTGTGCTATTCCAGTGTCCTCCCACCTGCTGCCAGTCTACACCCCAACCCACCTGCTTGATGTACTTCAAAACTTTACTCATTAAAAGGGATTTTTCTTTTACTCCTAATGGGTTTTTTAAGTAAAAACTATAGATACGTGATTTAGCATATATTTTATGACAAATTATATAAGGTTGGGGTAAGAATCAACAATATAAACTATTTGCATTTATAAGGTAAAGAGATTGACTTTAAACAGTTACATAAAAACAAAGATCCAAAGGAATGCTGTCTTTCAAAACAATCACCTTGAGAAATTACACTATAAAGTTACTCAAAGATTCTGCCATTGCTCATTTTTACCATTTCTTATAATGCTCAGAGTTAATAAAAGTGACATAAGCTACCATTTTAATCCTCATTTTATGGATGTGGAAACTGGCTTTCCAGGATTAAGTAGTCCTACACTAAGTAAGTGCAAGAGCAGGAATTTGAACTTCAGGGCCTGTTATCTTAAAAGATACACTATTATGGGATGAAATCAATAACCTTAAATGTTTCATGTTTCATGGTTACTCATTCAACAAACATCAACTGAGAGCCTACTATGGTTAGCCACTATGCTCAGCACTGAGACAGAGCAGTAGGCAAAAATCACAGAGACATGGATGACCAAATTTTCACTTAAAACACTTACTGCATGTAATTACAAGTCACTATGAAAAACATAGCAATAGACCAAAACTCTTACATAGGTCAGGAAAGGCTTCCTGAACCTGAAGAATAAGTAAGAGTTAATGGCCAGAGTGTAGGATGGAGTGAGGGTGGATATTTCGTGTGAGATGTAAAGGGAGGAAAAAAAAAAATACAAAGGTAAGAAAAGTAGGAATCCTTCAAAGAACTGGCCAAAGTTTAGTAGAAAGAGGCATGAGGAAGCTCAAGAAGACTAAGTAGGAAGGGCCTTTCAACAGTTTGGATTCTATCCAAAGAGCAAGGGGGAGCCACAGATGGATTTTAAGAAGAATAACAGAATCATAGCTGCACTACTCAGCCCAGTATACCTGGTTCCAAGTAATTCCAGACTGTTTCCAAACATCGATCTTATTACAGACTACCTGCTACCAGAGTATCTTCAAAGTAACATACCTGAAAACTACGAAGTTAATTCTAAAAGACAAGTATATATCTTTCCAAGGTGAATGTTTTGAAGAGTACATTCATTTGAATGCAGAAGTCCTGCTGTGTCTGTAAAATCAGCCATAGCTCACCTCATACACAAAGTTTTCTTATTTTTATACATTTGTAGGTAAAAAATATACATGACTATGGAAAGAAAGAAAAGACTATTCCAAAAGGGCAATCACACTGCTAAATAAACATTGGAGGTGCTCATGGTTTACCTTCCAATAAGCAGAAGTTAGACTATTTTCAGAAGCTAGCAAACAGAGATGCAAAGGCACCTGAAAGAGATACTGAGCCCTCAGGCAAATAAGACTGGATTATAATCAGTTAAAAATACAACAAAGAAATGTGTCCATAAAAAGGGGGCATTTAGTTAGATATAAAAGCACCAAAAAAACCCCAAAAACAAACCAAAAAACAACCCCCTCAAAACAAAACAAAACAAAACAAAAACCAGGGACTAAAGTGTCTGTTTTGTGTCAGATGCTTCTCTAAGTGCGGGGGAAATAGCCAGCCAACAGAACCACCAAACATTCCTGCTCTTCTAAGAGTTCACATTCTAGGATCAACAATGCCCATCAAAGAACCAGGAGTCCTAAGCAACACAGTGCAAATATTTCTACCCCTCTGGTCAGGCCATCCCGGTTAGGAGATGCATACACTGGCATTGAAATTTTCATTAATGTTATACCCCTAGGTCAGATTCTATGCCCATCATGCAACGGCATGACTGTGATGTGGGCTCCTTGTATAGACCACTCACAAAAAAAGAATTCATCTTATGGACTATGTTCACTGGTCTCTGTAACAGCAGTTCCTCACTGAATGTGATACAGGCCTCCTGCTTTGTAGACATTAGTCTCCTGAGTTTCCTTAATGCTTCTCTAAGAGATGACTGAATGGGTCAATAAAATTAATTACCTGATCCTGCATGTCTCGACCCCGGACTTCAGACCAATGTAAATTCACTGCCAATCTAAGAGCCTCCTAGGAGAGACAGACTGGCAATTTGGCATGACCTACCACGGCATGGCCATTTTTACACCTGGATCACGAGACTGGAGGAAGATTCTCAAGTCAGCCACAAAACCCTGCAACTCTAGTGACAGCAAACTAGGCTACTACTTGTTTGGGCAATCCAGAGAAAAAAAATGGGCTATCTGGTGGACTATAAGTAGCATCTCCTTGGTTAGATGTGATCTTTCTTTTCTTACATGTGCTTTATTTTTGTCTTATCTTCACTACCAGATTTTAAGTTATCTGAAAACAAAGAACTTCATCTTATTTTATCATCACACTAGCTGCTCACCCAGTAACTTGTTTATAATATGCAAATATGTGAAGTATCAGTGAATGAAGGACTATTCAGCCAATCATATATAAATGACATTTTATGCCTATAATCTGATCTACAGCATAAAGAAGACATAAACTTACTATTTTCTTGGACTCTGGCCACAAATCCCATTAAAGGTAACTGAGGAGTTACCTGTAGGATGGAGGGAGGAGGAGGAGCAAGAGATACTGCAAAAACAAAAAAGGTGTGGAGGATAAGGGGTAAGGGCGAGTTACATTAAAAGGAAAGGCTAATACAATAAAACAAACATATAAGGAGGGAAACCACTATATACAAATATTTTTAAGCTATCTTAAAGATCCTCTTTTGAGGGATAATACATTAACACACAAAAGACCAAAGTATTAGGGGAAGTTTAAGAAAGTTCTAAAAATTGTAACAGGAAGCATTTATTATATACAGATCTATTCTAACATATAATAGCAAACTGATCTTGCCATATCACTAACAACATGACTTCTCAAAGAATTCCTGCAGATTATCATGAATAATTTCGTTTTCAGGATTTTAAAGGTTACAAGTTTAAATGTTCATCAATACCAGAAAAGAAAAAAAAAACTGCATCCCAACATCCTAAATTTATACCTTTCATTACCTAATTAACAGGCAAATTAATTGGTTCTTCATTCATTCATTAAATATTTACTGACTTTCTAAGAAAGTAAGTGGCAAGCACTCTGCTAGGAGGCCAGTATCAAAACCATTCTGAGAGTTAGGTCTCTGTCATTACAATTTTTCATAATCCAATTCATACAAAAAAAAAAATACTGGACTCATTCAAATCATTCTCTCCTCCCCAAGGTGTCTTTCCCTCTATCGCAAACACCTGGTACAGTTCCTAGCACTAGTCAGCCTACAACAAATGTTTAACGTATGTAAATAAATGAACCAGGTACATGCCAAACAACAGCCCAAGATTAAAGCTTTTCCTTCAGAATGGGTGTAGTATTTATCTTATGAAAAAAGAACACCTTTATTAACTCCAAATTACAGTTAAGACTAATACAACTAAAAAGATGAAAAAGAGTCACTGCCCTCAAAGATCTCACATTCTAACTGGGGTTACAAAACAAAATAATAACCTTAGCCCAGCGATGTTTGTAGCAATCCGCTGGAGGGGGCTGTGGTGGGAGAGTCAGCACGGGGATGGTGTGATGGCGGGGCTGGGGGTTGGCAGGGAATGGGCTAGTGGTGAGAAAGGCCACACAGAAATGCTCTCTGAGCAGGCACTAGAAGAAAAGGAATTCAAAGAGCAAAGAAGAATGGAGAAAGACAAGATGAGAACCAAGTAAGGAGCAAAGGCTGACAGGTCATGAACTGGAAATGTTTCTATTCGACTAGCACAAAATAGCCCAGAGGGAATATACAAACCTGGAAAAGTAAATGGATAGATACGAATAAGGAAGTACCTTAGATGAAAGAGTGCTCAGTAGTAAGAGACTGTGCACTTTAAAGTCACTCAGCATCAAATACCTGATTCACCAATTTGTTGTTGTTAAACACCTAATAATAACTTCTTTGGACTTAATGCATAAATGTGATGAAAAAGAATGGTTTGCTTTACAGAGTGGTTGCAAAGATTAAAAAAAAAAAAAACAGGGGCGCCTGGGTGGCTCAGTCGTTAAGCGTCTGCCTTTGGCCCAGGTCAGATCCCAGGGGCATGGGATCGAGCCCTGCATCGGGCTCTCTGCTCTGCAGGAAGCCTGCTTCTCCCGCTACCATTCCCTCTGCTTGTGTTCCCTCTCTCGCTGTGTTTCTCTCTGTCAAATAAATAAAATCTTAAAAAAAAAAAAAAGAACAAAAACAAAACACTAATGCAAAACACTAATGCAGAATGCCTAACCTAGGACCTGGCACCAAAAAAATCAATGCAGCAGAAACACAAAGAAAAGAAGAAAACTTAGTAACAGTGTGAAAAAAGTACCACCTGGTAACTAAGAAACATATATAATATATAGACAAGAACATATATAATATATAGACTTAAGCTATCAGTTAATACTGAAGAATATCTACATGTAAGGGACAGAGTCGAATAACCCTAGCAACCTTAGCAACCCTAGCAACCCTAGCAAGAGGTATCTTTCTTAAAAGGTACCTTTTGATTAGGTTTCTCCCTGAAGTCCTACTTCTCGGTAGTAAACCCTTCAGTGTCATGTCTCCTGCTCACAGAGGCTTGGGACAATTGCTAATGCGTTCCCAATACCCTTCCAAATCTGAAGAAGGTGACATAATGAACACAGAAGTAGTAGACGCAAAGCTGATAAAAGAGCAGTAGACAGCAACTGGTATTCTAGAAAAGTATTTATTGGGTGTATGTTCCCATCAAATAAGATGAAAATGTTCCTCTTCTGTTAGCAACAGTCCCAACCTCTCCCATAACAGAAAAGTAGGAAATGCCCCACTCAGTCACTGTTTCTCATCCATTTTTTTTTTAATGACCTTCTGGTGCTCAGCTAAACCAGAATGGTTAGGTGCTTAGCTCAGAACAGTCTTTTTGTAGGTAGATCAAGTGTATTATTATTTTTTAAGATGAGTATGTTCTATTTCTTTTCTAGTTCTGAAAGTGAAAATCTGAAACCATATGGTTTTAAGAAGTCCATCAAGAACAGCCCAGGTAAAAAACCAATCCCAAATCTTTCTAAAACAGATTTACTTTGTAATAAAACAAGTTGGATTTTACTCAAAACCAGACCATGTTTAAAAAATTCAGTTCCAAGTGGAGTTTACAAAGGTCACCCCAAACACTACTTCCCCCCTCAGGGCAAAAATTTAATGTGATGGTCCAAATTAATTTCGATACCATAGCATTTTTTTTCTGGACCATGTTAAGATTTAAACTGACCAGAATTCCTATGAACCAGAACATCCTACTTTAGAATAGATTTCTTTTCCTTAGAGCAGAGCTGAAAACGAACCATTCTAGGAGATTTAAGCAGAATTTTGATGAGAAGGGGCACCTGGGTAGCTCAGTGGGTTAAAGCCTCTGGCTTCAGCTCAGGTCATGATCCTAACCTGATCCTTCAGCTCAGGGTCCTGGGATCCAGCCCCGCATCGCATCGGGCTCTCTGCTCAGCAGGGAGCCTGCTTCCCACCTCTCTCTGCCTGCCTCTCTGTCTACCTGTGATCTCTGTCAAATAAATAAAATCTTAAAAAAAAAAAAAAAAAAGAATTTTGATGAGAAGAACTATCTGTAATATTTGGTTCTAGTCCTAGGCATCTCGTGAACAGGGAAGAGCAGAAGTAACCAGATACTTGTTTTCACTCCACTTAGTTAAGATGATTCTTCATGTGACAAGACCCTTTCCCTATAACCACCATAAGATCTCCAAACTTAAGATTCAGGAGTTTTATATTCACAATATATACTAATGATGTTAATGTGAAGAGATGGCCTCACCAGATGACTGGAGTTTATAGAGAGATCTTAAGTTCTACACACAATAACAAGTAGGTATGTATACAATAAAGACTCTACAAGCAAACCAAACTTAAAGGATGAGTCTCTGCTGATGAAATATACAGACTTTCCACACATGACCTTCCTGGTTGTTTATAAAATCCTTTGGAGCATAATCTTTGAGGCTTATTGTCTTAAAATGTCTACTTCAAGGCGTTTTGAAAAATAACTTGGAATTTCACAGCTTATTTCTACAGATTTGTAAATACTCTGAGAAAATAAGACAAAATAAACATTCTAAATACTACTTCTAAAATCATTAAAGGATACCACTGGGGCGCTTGGGTTAGTGTCTGACTCTGGGTTTCAGCTCAAGTCATGAGCTCAGGGTTGCACTCAGTGCAGAGTCTGCTTAAGTTTTTCTTTCCTTCTCCCCCTTCCCACCCTGAGTCTCTAAAATAAATAAATAAATCTTAAAAAAAAAAAAAGAATACCACCTTTAGAGGTTACAGACATCTGAGACCACATTCAAGTCTAGGTGCTTATATTTTATACTGCAGTGAAGAAAAGGATTTAAGTAATTAAACATGAACAGCAGGGAGTATTTAAAAGTGAACTTAACTCATCATACTAAGTAAGTAGCCTTTTTTAATGGAAAAGAATAGGGTTACCAAATAATTATCAGTTCTGTAGTTTCAGAAGGGTTAAAAGAATTGGATCATTGTTGTTATTCCTTTTTAAGCAAAAAAAAAAAAAAAAAAAAAAAATCACAAGATGTTATGCCAAGAAAAAGCAAATTAACACAAAGTTTAAAAATGCAGCCTATGTTAATCAGTGTAAAGGGTCTATCTGGGTTACTTGGTCATCTGAGAGTATTATACTTTTCAGTTGTTTTCTTGCTTTTTTGCTCTTATTACCATCTATGCATTCTTAAAAAAAAAAAAAAAGAGTAAGCACTCTCTAATAAACCCTAAAGATTGCCTAATATAAGGATGTGAAAATGCTTCTTGCTACTGCTCTTTATTCATACTTTGCCAAAGCCCCACCACATTTGTATTCTTCTGGAAATTTATGGTAATGCTGTCACTTAACTTTCATTTAGAGGATATGTGTTATTGGCTTCTCTTCTGCAATACCACCAACCCAATATTATTTTTTCAGTTTCTTTTTAGTTGTTTTTATAACATTCAATGGTTAAAGCTTGACATTTTCCCTGTGTAAAACACCATAGTTGTTCATAAAGTCCTCTTTCATATAACTATATACAGTCACATTTCTTGGAACCAATATTTCACTTGACGAATTAGATTTTTTTTAGTCTTTACTGTAAGAAACTGTGAGCAGTAAAATATAGGATTATCTATTACCAAAGACCTTAGTACTTATTGATTCTTTAATGTTATGGACTAAATATTTATGCATCCCTAAATTCATATGTTGAAATTCTAATGTGATGGTATTAGGAGATGGAGTCTTTAAGAGGCAATTAGGTCATGAATGGACCTAACTGAATGGAATGGAATGGACCCCTCATAAATGGAATTAGTGTCCCTATAAAGGAGACCTAGAAAACTCCCTCTCTTTTTCCACCATGTGAGGATATGAGAAGATAGGAGTCAGCTACCTGGAAGAGAACCCCAGAACTTAACCATGGTAGCACCCTGATCTGACCTTCAGTTTCCAGAACTATGAGAAATAAATTTCTGTTATTTATAAGTCACCCTGTCCTATAACATTTCACGATAGCAGCCTGAACTAAGACACCAAACTAGGTTTATATATGTAAATGTACAAATATACAAATGGGGGGGCACATACTTCTTTACCACCAAGAGCCTTCACATTCATAAGGTAAAAACTGTTAACTTATGCTTAGCTCTATTTATCTTAGTTACCCTCTTTGTTGCTGACAAGATGAATGATAAGTTCATGTTCCTATTTCTTTGGCTAGATTATTAAGAAACAATGAAAACCAAAGCGGTTTCAGTTATGCCCTGATCAGAGTGTTCCTTTCATTAATTTGATTCTGAAATAATCTCATTAGAAAACAACTATTGCAGCCTTAGGGTCATTAGAAAACAATTACTGTACTCTGAGGGCTTGGCACTAGACACCGGGTGTTCCATATTTTAGTTCCTATGTTATAATGCTCTTTCGAACTCAACCAAATATAGTAACAGTGCTGCCACATTTCCATCTCAGAGAAAACCACAGTGAATTTACTGAGCACTATTCCCAGTATAAAACTGTATAAAGACTGATAAGGTCTCTGGCTCTCATGCATTTTATATTACAATGTGGACATCCTCCTCACCACTCTTTATCCCCCACCAAAGGGAAGACTAGGAGAGTAAGAGAGAGATTTTTTAAAATCTGAAGGTAACGAGGCTAGTACGAAGAAAGAACATGGAACTTAGAGAAGATGACCTAAGTTCAAATCCTAATGTGACATCACCTCAGACTCAGTTTCTCATCCTACAAAATACAGATGAAAATGATCACATGATTATAAGAATCAAATGAGATAATATATATAAAAGCATTCTTTAAACTGCATTTATGTAGAAGGAGAATCAAGTTTCTTCTGCATGAGTCCAAAGGAATAAGGTTGCACCAAAAGATAGTAGCCACAGTAGACCAGTTTCAGGGCTTATCAAAGATGGAACAGGTTGTCCGCTAATATTAAAGATACACAGGCTTAGTGGCCTGCAGGCAAAAATACAGAAAAACCCAGTAAGCTGATGTACCATGTCTACAATAGTCACAGAGTCTAATATTTGCTCTTACCCTCTCTGGGGAAGAAACAAAAATAGTGACTACATATGGTATTAAATATCTGTCAGATTAATTTTTTCTGGGTGCATGATGCAACTGAAAGATGACTATAATATCTAGGTCAATCTGTCCAAGTCCTAACTTTCCCATCATAGGTCGGGTATGAGATCTGAGTATGACAGTATAACTGCCTAGCACAAAACAGCTTCAAAAATATCATTTCTCTTTTACTATACCACTTACAAACTCTGTTCATGAACACTCAATTTTCATTATTTGGTATTCACAGAGCAAGGATATCTGATTAAATAAGAAGGAAATACTGGTCACCACAATATTATTCTTAAAAGCAAATAATCACCAACACAATCAAAGATTCTGTTCAGAAAAATTAAGTTCTATGCTTTACATGGAAACCATATACTAATTTAAAAAAAAAAGAACTGGATGATACAGTATTAGCAAACCTTGTAGTCATTCTTCTATTCACTCAACAGATAGTACTCAACACCTGTTATGTACTACTAATTCGTAATTAAAGGCTTTTTCCCCTCTGTAACTGAAAATTTTAATTAGATATATTCTACAGAATGCAAAAGATCTAACCTGGATTCTGGCTATAAAATGGTCCTCCGTTCATCTGATTCTGAAGGCTTGTCTGTGAAGTTATGGAAGGAGGGCGTCTATAGGGCAATGAGCCCCCTATTGTTGGGGGAGTATGGCGAGAGGCAGGTCTGTTCATGCTGTAGAACTGAACAGGATGACCTAGAAAAGGGACAGAGCATAAATTTGTCATTAAAAGATAATTATCTCAAGTAATGAAATGCTTTAGGTACACTGCCTGAATCTTAATAAGATTATTAAAAATAACAACAGCTAATTTAATTGCTATCTAATAAACATCATGCAACGTCGCAGTTATTGATCAGCTAACATATCAAAGTGCAAAAGCAGGAAAGTAGGTAAATAAAATTAGGTTTGGAAAAGCTATGTTCTAAATAGATTACTAATTACAATTTTATTAAACTAATAATTTGATAGAGTTTCAAAGTCATCACAATAAAATTTATGGCTTACTTCCTCCTCTGGCCCCCAAAAATGGCCACTAAAAACTAATAAGACAAGGGACGCCTGGGTGGTTCAGTAGGTTAAGCATCCGATTCTTGATTGCAGTTCAGGTCATGGTCTCAGGACTGTGAGATCAAGCCCCGTGTCAGGCTTGGCTCTGAATATGGAAACTGTTTAAGATTCTCTCTCTGTTCTTCTCCCTCTGCCTTTCTAGCCCCAAATTACGTGGAAGGAAAAGGAAAGGAAAGAAGAAAGGAAAAGAGGCGCCTGGGTGGTGCAGTCAATTAAGCACCTGACTCTTGGTTTCAGTTTCAGTTCAAGTAGTGATTTCAGGCTCCCGAGATCAAGCCCTGTGTCCTGCTTAGATTCTCTCTCCCTCTACCCCTCCCCACCGCTGCCCCATGACTCGTTATAAAATAAATAAATAAATCCTTTAAAAAAAAACACACACACACACAAAAAAACACCTCAAACTAGAATGACATTTGGGAAAGCAAAAGAAAAAATGTCTTATTCAAAAAAAAAAAAAATAATAATAATAATAGCAATAAATTTAAGGTGGCAACGCAGTTTAAAGGAAAACGAAGTATTTCAGCAAACGATCCAGTGACACAATTCCAAATCAAACACCTCTTTATTCAATCAAAAATCTCCATCTCCAACACTAAATTACTGTCTTAAAATTAGAGCTTAAGAAATTTACAATTAAGAAAAAAGCTAAGATATAAAAGAGTGAATCAAAATGTATCTTATTTGTAATACCATATCTAAACCTATAATACTTCACAACTTCACTCCATTTTGCTGAGTACTTAAACAGCTAATGCTAACTAATGACATTCTTTCTTAATCTATCCAATTCCCTAATGCAATTCAGTTCCTAAATTTTATCTTGAGTCCACTTCCACTTAAAATCATTCAGCTAAAGGCCTACTATTACAGACTGATCAATCAGAGCACTAAAGCACCCTAAGAGATCACTCCAACGGGCAAGAAAGGAGGGGAGGAAAGAGAAGAGGAGGGAGCAGAAGTGAGAGAGGAAGAAACAGGGGAGGAGAGGAGAGATAAAGGGAAGAGGAAAGAAGAGGAGAAAGTGCCGGGAGGAAGAAAGGGAGGGGGAAAGGAGAAAAGAAAAACACTTCTGGCAATTTTTCATCTTATCTATGATTGTAAAAAGGGTTTACATGAGCAAAATTGGTCTTTAGGAACTCTATAACTTTATCAAACTTTATTCATGTGAACTCATATAAAGAATATCAAAAAGTACTCAAGATCTGCTATATCATTTAATTTTAAATATGACAACATCAAAACCTAAAAATCAGTTCTGTTGTATAAAAAATCTGCAGTATTCAAACTTGAACATAATCTACTGTCAATTCTCTATAATAATGATAAAAAATGTAAAAATATATAAACTAATAAATGATTATTTAAAAGGTATATTTTGACATTTGAATCAGATAGAATACATTATTGGCATTTTAGTAATCAGTCTGTAACAAACTATTACAAACCTACCATCTTCAAGTTAAAAAGCATCTGATAATTAAATCATTATGAATTTTATACAGTTAGATCCAGTCTAAAATCTCACATAAGTCCTCAGTAATTCAAAGACACACCAGACTCTCTATTCATTCCATTAATAAGGCATTACTTTCCTTTGGGTTAAAAAAGCAAACAAAACTGTAGTTTAATTAGCACAGACCTATCTATAAAACCTCCCCACTCATGCTCTCTCTCTCGCTATCTTTCTCTCTCTCTCTCAAATAAAAATAAAATTTTAAAATTATTTAAAAAGTTCTAGAAAAAAAAAAAGAACAAAATCTTTGACTTTGTGTAAGGTAACAAGTTTGAAGGTATGACACTGAGAGCACAATCCATAAAAGAAACAAAATCAATGAAATAGACTCGATCAAAATGAAGAACTCCCCTTCTAAAAGAGAACATTAAGAAAATAAAAAGATAAGTCACAAATGGAAGAAAATATTTCCAAATTGTATCATCAATAAAGGACTTACATTCAGAAATAAAGGAATTTGATAAAAAAAAAAAAAAAAACCAATTCAAAAGGTATGTGGAGGGGAGCAAAACATTTGAAAAGACATTTCATCAAAGAAGATAAACAGATAGCAAGCAAGCACACGAAAAGAGGTTCTAGATCATTAGTCATGAGGGAAATCAAAATCAAAATCACGCAAGAAACTAATACATACCTATTAGAATGGCTAAAGTTTAAAAAAAAAAAAAAAGCCAACTGACGATAGCAAGTGCTAACAAGTATGCAGAGCAAGTTGTTGCTCTCACTGCTGGTGGGGTAAATGGTGGTTTAGCCACCTTGGAAAACAACTGACAGTCTCTCATAAAATCAAACATTCATTTACCATACAACCCAGCAATCCTACTCCCTAGGTGTTTACCCAAATGAACTGAAAACCTACAGTCACACAAAGTCTGTGAGTATATGCTACATCAATTTTATTCATAATAACCCCCAAATGGAAATAATCCAAATGTCCCGCAATGGGGAAAGGGATAAACAAACTGTGGTACATCCACATGACAGAACACTACTCAGTAATGAAAGGGAGCAAAATAATAAAACATGAAACAACATGGATAAATCGCAAATGCACTGGGGCCAAGAAGTCAGACCATATGCTTCTGTTTATGTGATATTCTTACAAAGGCAAAACTTTAGAGACAAAATCAAAACCCAAACAACCAGATCAAAAGGTTGCCGGGGGCTAGGTGTGAAAAGGAATAACTGACTACAAAGAACAGAATGGAAATTTGCAGATGATAGGATTAGTCTACATCTTTTTTTTTTTTAGTTTGTGTAATCTTATAGTATTTTATACATGTACGCATCTCTTGTTTTTAGACAGACTGTCTAGATTTTCTTCAAGCTAAGTGTGTTGTGGTTACATCACTGTATACATTTGTCACAAATGTACATGCTAAAAAGGGTGAATTTTACTGTACATAAATTATACCTTAGGAAGAAAAGAAAAAGTACTTGGTAAGTCAAGTACTTTTATACAGTCAAGTCTTTTATACAGTTCAAATACTGTATAAAAGAGATTATAATGATATAAATTGTTATTAAGGCATTTATCTTGCTTTTTGTTAAGAAAAACTATACTTACCCACTCATATAACAAATGTTTATTCAGTGCAGACTATGAAGCAGTGCCTATTAAATTATGATTTTTAATTTAATTTAAAAGTCAAAATGTTGAC
>CM053605.1:26411533-26462985 GCA_028646535.1 Procyon lotor
TTTTTTTTTTTTTTAAAGATTTTATTTATTTGACAGAGAGAAACACAGGGAGAGAGGGAACACAAGCAGAGGGAATGGTAGCGGGAGAAGCAGGCTTGCTGCAGAGCAGAGAGCCCGATGCGGGGCTCGATCCCAGGCCCCTGGGATCTGACCTGGGCCGAAGGCAGACGCTTAACGACTGAGCCACCCAGGCGCCCCAAAATGTTGACTTTTGGGTGGGAGTGATTTGTTCCTTCTGGGCCTACAACCAACTTCAAGATGTATTTTTTACTCCATTGGCGCTTGAGCATAACAAAATTCCCATGTTTAACTAGACAGTCTGGCCTAACAGAGATGTGTGTCGATCAAAGAATAGCTCATTTATAATAGATAAAGCCCATTTTTATAACAGATAAAGAATTTGTTTGCTAATCAGCATCACTATTAACTTCGCAAATATATTTTGTAGCAACTGAACCTTTTTCCCCTTCCCCACGGGGGGCACCTGCGTGGACTCATTCGTCAAGTGTCTCTGCCTTCGGCTCAGGTCAGGATCCCAGGGTCCTGAGATTGAGCCCCAAGTCGGGCTCCCTGCTCGGTGGGAATCTTGCTTCTCCCTCTCCCACTCTCCCCGCTTGTATTCCCTCTCTTGCTCTCTCTCTGTCAAATAAATAAATAAAATCTTTACCAAAAAAAACCCAAAAAAGACTGATTTTAGGCTGCAGTTTTAACACTAAAACACCACTCAACCTTAAGTAACACTTAAGTAAACCTGGAATTCTTAAAAAGTCCATTGTCTATGTCCAGTGCTGTTTGATAGACTTAAAGACTTCCAAACTGTTATATCAAATATTTCCTATAAAATATACCTTAGAATTCTTCTCTTTAATGTTAAAGACTTTATCTGTAACAATACTTCTAACAACTTCTCAAAATTGTACAGACGATCACTCCATACTAAATTCACAAATCTCCAGTAAATGAAATTCAAGCAATTAAAAAAAATGTGTATTTGTGTTATACTACTGAAAAATTGTATGTGAACTTTACCCTGATTTTCTCAGGAAATTCTCCTCTTTGGTCACATGCCATTTTCTAGTCAGTCCATTATTCTTCAGATTTTACACACACTACACACGCATACGCACACACACAGGGCACAAACAAAAGTCATAAAGCCAGAGTTCCAGGTAAAAGAGCCAGATGACTGAACGTGCCTGCCAAGGAACAAGCCATACTCACCTGTAGGGGGAGTGGAAGAAACAACAGGGGGAGTTGGAGAAGTGAAGCCATCAGCAAGGGTCTGGGCCCCCCCAGCAGCAGCGTCTGGGGCAGTAGAGGAAGGGACAGTAGCAGGAAGAAGAGGGGCAGGGGCAGATGCAGAAGTAGCAGGAAGGGGAGGAGTACCAGCAGGGCCAGCAGGGGCTGAGGGGAAAGAGGAGTAAGAGGCAGCATTAATGAGGCAGACCCATTAGGCAGGTTGAGAAAAGGCATTAGAGAACCTAATGTTAAATATTCAGTGCTTAACACTAACCGAAGAATAGAAGGGAATGGTGTAAAAAAAAAAAAAAAAAATGAAGTTTATATTAAAGGATTATTAGGTTTGCAGCAAATAATTCAAAATGCTCAGGGTAATGTAGATTTTTTAATTCATTAAAAACAGCATTTCATTTTACCCGAAAGCCACTGCTCTGGAAGAAAGATGTCCCCTTTATATTATAATTGTTAGCATAGTATTTTGTAAATAGTATATAAAAGTAAACATATTAGGAAATTGTATTCCATTTTGACTTACAAAAATCAGAAAATAAACACAAACTACAGACAAAAACATCTTACTAGGTAAAAAAAATTTAGGAAAATACAAATCTTTTTCATGAGTTTTAAAAGATATTATCTATTTGGTATCATGATAAGTAAGTTATATACAAAAAATTCTACTCCTAGGTTTTCTGTGTCATACTTTTAAAACTAAAGTTTAACTTTGGTGTCTTCACATTAAACGAGGACATTTTTGTTTCAGAAAAAAAAAAAAAAAAGGGTAGCATTTCAAAGAGTACTAAGTTCCAAGTCCAGTACATTTAACTGCCAAAGCTTCTTTTATATTTGTCCAATCCTTTGTTACCAATGTGATTCTCCTCCTGTGTCCAAACACATGCAATATCCTAACACTAGCCAGAATTAAACATGTAAGTCATACCCAAGAGGTACCTGAAACCTCAAAGCACCAACTGAGCCACTGCACCAAAGACACAAAGCCAAATGACAGAGAAGTATGTAAGCATAAACTCAGAAATTGCTTGGTGAAAAAAAACAAATTCATAAAGATTTCCCAACATTTATGGAGTCCTAAAGGGAAAAAAAAATCCTGATTATGAAGAAAACCCACTGTAATTAAATCAGAAATTGAATTCAAATTCAAAAAAGACAAAGACGAGGTACCGTTCATGTGTTACCTGGAAAGACACTGGGAGGAGAGGGAGTAGGAACAGCAATGGGAACTCCCACACTCCCACTTCCACTGTTCTCTCGACTGCTGCTCCGACTACTCGGGTGGCTTCCTCCACTGCTCCCACTGCTGCTAAAGAAATGAGAGCCACCAAAACATGAGTATTTATACATAGTAAGATACCACCAGCATTTCCCAAAATTTTCTGAAATGAATATAGTTAATAAAGATAATTCAAAAACCCTCCACTTTGTGTATTAATTTGAGTAATACAGGAAAAACACTGAGTTCAAGAAACTTGTTCTGACCACCTTTTAATAAGCATCTATTAAGGAAACTGAAATTGAGAAAGAAGGAAAAATTCCGTAGAAATATAAGAAGTGACAGAGCTCAACACATGAAAATCAAATTAGTTTTACTCTCTGAAGAAAGTTGTTTTATAATAAAAACACAGTTTTCCTAAACAGGTTAATTTTATTTGTAATGATATCTTGATATACCATCCCATATTACTGTTTTATTATATGTAGTTTTTCATCTGTAAAGTTCCACCAAAAAACAATTTGCAATTTCCCACATCTGGTCTGTAACTTTTTTTAAGGTCAACTATAACTATTAATTTTGTAGAGAAGTTTGTGTTTTAAGATGTCTGGTTTTTTCTGTTTTGTTCTTTTTTTCAACTTCCTGACCTCAAAGCTGCATCAGAACATGAGGAGAGAGAGGTGGATTCAGATGAGGTTTGGGGGAGTAGAGTGAGGAAAAGAACTTAGTGCTTGGAAAATGAGAGAGATTTAACTGAAGTAATCTAAACAAATTATGGTACTATGACCATCACATTTTGCACTGAGGTAGAGAAAATACCTGTAAGTTCGATTTCTTTGATTCACAGAAGCTGTCCTCACAGGGCTCTGCTGCGAGGGAGCCATATTACGGGTTGGGCTAGGTACGTAATCATTTGGTACCACTGGAGGACGCACTGGCTCCAGTGTGCGATAGGGGGAGTGCCGCCTACAAAAAGAAGAGCGTATGTATTGTGTGATTAGCAAATTTCGGCACAATAAATTCAAAGAGTTGCCAGTAGTGAAATACAGTTCGTATTCAGAGACACGAAAATGTTTTAACATAACCCAGCTACCAATTTCAGTCTTTCCCTAAGTATTACTTCTCTGCCATTAGGGTTTTGATGAGAATTGCTATTCTTTAGTGTTGAACCTCATTTCCCTGTACTGATGCAATTTTGTTCACTCATTCTCAGCACAAAGATTCTCCCACCAAGTTAAGTCAGTGCTTCCCAGACTCTCTTCTCCCTTTTTTTTTTGGGGGGGGGGAGGTGAGTTCAAATTATTTTAGTACCATGTCAAAGTTTCCCAACTGCACTGCATGAATGCACTAATTATCTTCCTCACCCCTCTCTCCCTAACCAAAGATATTCAGAGATCAGGTACATAAATCCAGAATTTGGCTCCACAACCCCCACACTGAAGATCAATAGCAACTATAACAAGTTATTTCCCTTTCTATATAGTAAATACACAGAAACTGGACTATAGCCATACACAGAAATACACCAAGTTAATCTCATCTTTTTCCATTCTCATCTCACCTCCTACAACTTTCACCTTGCTCTCTTTTACCTCTTATCCTCCTCAGAGTTCAACATTTAAAAAGGAGAGAAAAAGAAAGAACCATCTAAGTCTTTCTACCTTATTTGTTTTGGACTGTAAAGCGCAAAAAGGCCTGGATTTTATTAATATATTTCCTTCTTCTTCTCAAAATTTCCTTTAAAAGGAAGAAAATGAGGAAAGTAAGCAAGGCAGCATGATTGGAAATAGAATGCACAATGGCACATTAGTGATTATTAAATTAGTTTTCATCCCTAAGTTTCAGAATTCCTCATGACAATGAAAAATACTCAACTGACATGAAACTGACATTTTGCAGATAAGATTCTGGTTTCTAAAAGAATAAAAACTGGGATCTCAAAATGTGAAAATTAAAAAGCTTTCTTTTCCTGAAAGGATGTTGCTCCCTTATAAAATTCTCAATAATTCACTCCCCACAGAGTCCCAGGGTTCCTTTAAATACAGCTCTCCTGGGCTACTCAAGTTATGGTTCAATGATTTTGGATGAGATCACTTTGCATTCACACTGTCCACTCTAGTACTCTCAAAATCTTGCATAAATACATGTATACATTAATAATTAAATATAAGTAAAGGGCAACAAATGAGATACTGGGTCCAAGGAAGAAAAAGGGAATGTCAGAAACTTGGATTTAAAATACTAAAAAGTTTAGGCATCTCTGAAATTATAATGTAAATATTAAAAAAAAAAACCCTAAGATGGGAAACTGATTAATTTCCAAACATCTAATTTCTAGCCAATTTTCCCAGATAATAAAAATGTTTCAATGCAAGAAAAAACCCTTTGCTGATTGAGAACAATACAGTGAAGTCAACGATAAAAACAAAGTAAAAATTAGGGGCAAAAGAACAAAATATGATGGCTAGGCAAAGACTATGCAAAAAAGCCAGGTTATGACTATCAGCTGGCTTGCGGTGTTCAGCAACTCTGGTCTCCAAAGATCCTTCAGAACCCTTGCTAATACACAAGGGAAACAAATTCTGGTATGTGAATAAATCTTCCAAAATTTGAGAGCAACACAAAGTTTTATTTTACTAGAGATGATAGTGGGTTACCCCGCTAACAATCCTGACTTAAAACCTAACAAAATCTGTTAGGCACTACAAATGACAAAAATGTAGACATTCCTTAAGAAAATAAATACTTCCTCTTGATCTCTCTATTCTTACCTCTGCACAATTACACCCTATCATGTCATCAACATTCTACCCTGAAGTTGAAATCTTATTTGACCTAATAATTTTCTCTCTAACCTAAGCAGAATTTGTTTTGTTGATCCCAAATAAAATCATCCTATTTCTGGCTGGAATTCATTTTTATTCTTTCATTTCCCACTGTCCTAACTGTAACTCTTCTTCCAAAATTATCCTCTTTTACATTCTAACTCATTTTTGTACAGTTCTGACCCATGGTGCTTATTAATTAGGTTTTTTGTTCATTTTCTTTCTCTTTTTTTTTTCTTTCTTTTTTTTTTGGTGAGGGGGCCAAAAACAACGTTGCCAATTTAAAAAATTTTTAAGGATATAACATAAAGCCAATGGTTGTCAAAGCATTTTGTCTTTGTCTTATACATTTTTTAAAAATCCAATTTGTGGTACAATGACTCTAAAAAGTTGATAGAGGACAAATATTACCCCCTTTTACAGATGAAAAAACTGAATTACGAAGAGGTAGACTATGCAAGACAAAAGAGCAGGAGCAGAGCTGGACCACAATTTTAGTCCTCTGGCCTCTGGGATATATTATGTCCACCTGATCACAAATCTCCATGATAAAATTTTTTTAAGATTTATTTATTTAAGTAATCTCTACACCCATCATGAGGCTGGAAATCCCAACCCTGAGATCAAGAGCTGCATGCTCTTCTGATGGAGCCAGCCAGGCATGCCAATAAACCAAATTTTTATACTATGATGCTATAGAAGAAAAATGTTAGAAGCTTTTACATTAATTGGCCATTTCTGCCAGAAGTCAAATCCAGAGGTCACTTCTGCTGGACTAAATTAAACTCGATATTCTCATAAAAACATAAAATAGAGAGAATTTTGTAAATCTACAGTGTTCTTCACAAGAATAGTCTAAATAAGCATAGTCAAATGTAATATGAAATACTATGAAATTTTTCAGAAATTAGAGTCTAATTTATAATAAACCATGAACTTGAGCTAGGATTTTACCTCAAATTCAAAATTCATCAGAAAAATAACTTTTAAACAAAATCTTTTTAAAGTATAAACATGTTTCCCAGGTAAAAGGGAAAGTTACATACAATAAAGATAATGTTAGGGAGAAAATGTTCTTGTTTCAAATATTAAAAAATAGTTTAAATATATGTAGTGTTTAGTTTTCAACAACACTACATGAAATGGTTTTCAATTATTACTTAGTTACATACTTACCCAAGTGTCCCTTTCCCTGACATGGGGGGACTGGGGGGTTTCTGAGTTGGAGGTGTCGTACGCGGCAGCCCACCCATCTTCATATTCTGGGTACTCACCTAAAAAAATTTTGAGGAGCAATCAAAACTTGTATGTAGTGAAACAAAATGTCACTTGTGGGGAATAATGTTATGCTATTTCACAAAGGAGGGTAAGGTTTAAAGAGGAAAAAAAAATTAGAGGCCATGCATTTCATATGCAATTTCTACTCTACTATTATTCTACAGTTGTACTCAAAGGACTCTTCCTAACATGAGATTTTCAAATGATTGTAAACTTATATGCAAAGACTGTATTTGCCATTAGGCCATCACACCAACAGATCACTGGTTAGATTACTTGAAATTATATTTAATTGAAATTCAATAGGAGAACTATAAGAACTTTAGTTTTAATAAAGAGAAACTCAATCAAAAACAAAAATGCTTTTAAAGAACTTTTTTTAGATAGCAAGTATATTATTAAAAAAAAATACATGTTTCCCAATAAAATATGCACTAAAGTTTTGATTTATTGTAACTAGAGAATAAAAAATAGTTAAAATATATGATATACTGAAAAAATTTTCAGTTTTTAAAATAGTGGATCAGCCTTACAATTCAGATTCTTTAATGGGTTATCTTATGAAGGAATCACCCACCTGAAAACTGCCAGAAGTTAAGGCATGTTCCTAAACTTCTGAACTAGAAAGTTAGGGCTTAAGTAACCCATTCAATTATGATCAATACAGGGGTCACTGACAATGTCCTGGTTCCACTGGGAATTAGACCCACCCAGGCCCAAAACAAAGCTTCTGGGAAAGATGTAATAGAGTCCTAAGTCAGAGCTGGGCCCTGACTCCTCACTATTCTACCTCTAACTGAAAATGCAAGGGTAGGAGACTAGTGTAATCTGGGAACTGAGGCCACCAAAGAAGTAGATCGGCGCTTATACCGAAAGCTCTAGAAATCTGAATGTCTTAAAGCGTTAAGAGAAGTCATTCACAAATACAGTTCAAATGCAATCTCAAACTGTTTGAAATTACCAGTGGGTCAGAGTAAATGTTCCACAGATAGGTTCATACCTGACCCTATTTCAAGCCCTTAATATTCTGGATTGCCAAACACTTCAAAAAAAAAAAAAAAAAAAAAAAGGATCTTAACTTTTCTAACAAGAATATGTCTGGAGTATTCAAACTATACTTATAAAATGAAACTGCAAGACATTACACCACTGAAATCAGAATACATTTATAATTGTAATTTCAAAATATAAATTTTAAGAAAACAAATCATAATCATATACAGAGTATTGAGGCTGTCAAAATTAACTTTGACTTAAATGAAATTTGTAAAACTCCTAAAATACTACTTGTTATCTGAATAGGCAAGAAATAATATATCAAGAAACAAACTCTTCAAGTGAATAGCCCAGTGAACAAGTTGTGTGTGATGTTAAAACAATCTTTAATGACAAATGATACCTTTGAGATGTCAGTATTTTTAAAGTGAAACATTTATCTATAATCCTTTTGTTACTTTTAAACAATAAATACAAAACAAACCAGTTATTAAGTAAGAAACAAGATGAACTTATCCTTGTTCTTTCCCTCATTAATAAGCAGAGGGTATGCTAATCATATCTTAAAATGAAAATGCCAGAAAAAGTTTTCAAAAAATCAGTCCACATTTGGGGAGAATTTTAGGAGTAATATGACAAATAACCAGTAGCTTTTCAAACTGTAATCTTCATTTATGATACCAGAAGATTTTTTATAGTATAACCAAAGTCCTTTAAGCTCAACCTTAAACAACATAAAACCCAAAGTTACTTTAAGTGACGAGGGCGAAGTAGGTGAGCCAACACTAAACTACATCAATTTGCTAGAAACGGGAAGGAAAAGGAGCAGGGATAGAAAAAGTAAAAGAGAATTTTATTCTATACATGGAATAGCTAAAATACTTGAAAACATCTTTCCAACTTTGACTCAAGGTGTTTTTATTTAAATTGCAGTATCTTCTAAAAATCTTTTAACCAATCAGAAATATAAAATAAACAGGGGCGCCTGGGTGGCTCAGTCGTTAAGCGTCTGCCTTCGGCCCAGGTCAGATCCCAGGGGTCTGGGATCGAGCCCCGCATCGGGCTCCCTGCTCCGCGGGAAGCCTGCTTCTCCCACTACCACTCCCTCTGCTTGTGTTCCCTCTCTCACTGGGTTTCTCTCTGTCAAATAAATAAAAAAAACTCTTAAAAATATATATATATGTATATAAAATAAACAATCTATAAATTAAAATCTGATGGACATTTCCATAAACAAAACTTGACACATTTTATGATCTGTAGGGTCATCAAATGATTGTATCTACTTGGTTAATGGGCTTTGGATAAGTAACTTAAATTACTGAAGAAACCAAAGAGGCCCTGTAGAATATCCAAAAAATCTGTAATTTTATTAGTCACTGATACTGTTCCCTTATATTAAGCTAAAAGAGTTTTTCAGTATTTCTTCAAGATGGTCTTCCTTTGTGAAAAATACTTGTATGCTAAGTAAAATAATGAATATGCTATGCAGAATATAAATCCTGGGGGCACCTAGGTGGCGCAATCAGTTGAGCATCCCACTCTTGATTCTGGCTCCGGTCATGCATGACCTCTCAGGGCCTGGACTCATGGGACTTTGTGCTCAGTGGGGAGTCTGCCTCTCTCCTCCCCTTTCCCTCTGCTCCCACTCTCGCTTATGCTTGCTTTCAAATAAACAAATAAATAAATATTTTTTTTAAATGTAAATACTGCCATCTGAGGAAAAGAGAAAAGAACAGGAATAACTGCCAAATAAAACTTAATCTGTTTATCATAGGTAGGATCTGTATTATAGTTAAAGTTAAGAAAGTATATTTCAAATATAAAATCATTTGATAAAAAACCTTACTGGAGAGCAATTGTGGTTCTAAACACTATTTTGAGGGAAGTTTATGGGGAGACAACATTTCCTCACAAGCAGCAAAACACAGAAGGACTAAATTGTGTGTATGGTGAAAGGGACCTCCAGGGAGAGAGGTCAAGAGACAGAGACAGAGAACACATCATAAACTCGGTGTTGAGTTTAGCAACAAAGAAAGCAAAGCAAAACTGTACCCACTTTTTAACAGCGATTCCATATGAAACTTTAAAATAAATTGTAAACATATACAGAAGTATCATCTGGCATATAAACATGTTGTTAATGGTCCTGAACCATGAGTGGTATTGTTCATTATACTTTTCAAAGTTGTTGTTTTTTTTTTATACTTTTCAAAGTTTTATTTGGGAACTAGAATGAAGTTTATTAGTATTTAATAAATACTTTAAGTGACGAGGGCGAAGTAGATGAGCTATATCAATTTGCTAGAAACGGGAAGGATGGCTGACTGCAATCATCATTCAATTATGTGGGTATTTTTTGATTCCATAAAAGGGAAAGTCATCATTGGGAGCTAAGTAAAGCAGGTATTAAGTGTCCTCCTTTTTATTTCCTACCAAAAAAAAAAAAATCCTCAAAGCAGAAGAAGTACCTCATTTAAGAGATAAAGCTCAAATACTTTGTCACTGGACCATGACTAAGGAATGCAAATAAAACTGGAGGTAGAAAAGTTCCTTTAAGTTCCAAGAGTGGTCCTATTTCCCAGGCTTTGGAGATCTCTACAACTAGCACCAAGCATCAGGCCCATTCTTATGCCTTAGTATTTTTTCTACAGTGCTCCTACCTTTCCCACTCTATGCTTTTTTGTTACATTCACTATCTCCTCAAACCTTGGTATATCATAAAATAATGTTCATTATAAACCTCAGTGCTTTCCAGTACCCTGTGAACCTCAGCATTTTTTATAAAGCTGGCTCCCCAGGTATCTCTAGTTCACAAAGGACGTCACTTCTGCTATGAAGAAATCTCCCACTGACATATGACCTTCTATGATAGACACATTCTAAAATCATATCTGTGGTATATCCCTCATTTATCAACCACTTATCACCTACCAGACTAGGTACAAGGGTAAGGAATATGAAAACTAAAGGAGACATTTGGTGTGTGGGGGGAGAGGTGGAATGGGACACAAAGGCCTATAAAATGATTCCTCTGCTTTTAAGGAACTTAACAGTATTTTGGAACAAAATAAGACTCCTATGTTTTAAGCAAAAAGGAATGTCTACAAATTATATAGAAATCTCTAAAAAAGAAATATCAATACGAGAAGGAACAACTACAGAAAGATTCAGAGAAAAGTCCAAGCTGGACTGTTGTTTTAAAAAAAAAAAAAAAGAGCAGGATTTAAATATACAGAGAGAAGAGGAGGACTACGTACAGCCTTTATCTGGATGTGGAATAGTGAGGATGGGCACAAGCTGTGATCACACTTTTGGGCCTTCAATCACTGTCCAGAATTATCCCCCATAGGCTCATTCAATATATAATTCTTTGTCTTTGTAGAGATCTCTCCCTCTCTTCATAGTAGATATTCATTCCTACTTCAATTCCCAGGGCTAGCAGTAAAAGGACCAAGTGATCCTTTGAGGGAAATCAAAGCTGTTCAGGAATTCAACTATGAATTCAGAAGAGGTAAAATTTTTAGAGAAAGACCAAAAAACCTAAGGTATAAGAGTCTGGAAATAATCCAATATAGATTATTGGATTAAAAGGGAATAAAAGAATAGGAGTAAGGGGGAAGAGAGGTAAATAAAGAAGGACAAGAAAAGAGGAACAAAGATGGGCGAATTTGTTTGATTTTGAAAATATTTTCTGACAACCAGCCTTTGCCAAAATAGAATTGGTGTCTTAAGATTGGAATCAGCAAAACCAGATTGGTGTCCCAAGGTTTGCTGTTATGGAGGTCTCCCTCCAAAGGATGTATCCGGTAAATGCTCAAGACTGAGAACTCTCAGCTGCATGTGAAAGCTGGCAGTGTGAGAAGCAATTTATCATCCTTCTGTAGGGAATAGCAAACACTTAAAGAACATACTTGAGTGAAAAACTAAAGCCATTTCTTACACAGGGTTAAGTTAGGGATTTCACGATCCCAAGCAAAATTTTCAAAAGTGTTCTATTCTTACTGTGTTAGTTGTAAAACAAATCCTTAACCTCTCCTCATGAATTATTTAGAATCTGCTTGCACAGCATATTCAACTGAAATAAATACAACACTAACAGATCAGTAGTCTTTACTATTTATGATTAAATATATTTATTTAGAAAGTGCTAAAGCTTATTAGCTTCATGAGTGACAATTTCACTGCTTTCAAAAGAAAAACTCATTTCAAATGCATTAGTAACAGGGTCTTAAAAACTCTTTTTACTTTTAAAATAAAGAGTGGGGAAAAGTATCCCAAGGTAAGTTCCACTTGTGGCCTCAAGTACATATGAAAACACTTCCAATACAGCATTCCACCCTTTAGCTTATGACTTTTGTTGTGAAACTATCATCATGTTGTTTCCAAAGGTCTTATGAATTAAACTCTATAACTTGTTCTCTGCAGTCAACTAAAGAAAAAAATAACCTAAATTTCAGATGAAAAGGACCATGAACCACCGTGAGAACACGCTATATAAAATGTTAAAAATTCAACTTTTAGTAATGGAAGATTCTTCTGAGTCAAATCCCATGTGTCTGGCCTCAAAGTGTGATCTTTGTTTAGAGTCTGTCTGAAAAGGATCAAAAGTCTGACAGCAACAAGAGCAAACACAGAGTTCATGAAGAACTGATGAAATCAAAGTAGCAGATAATTCTACCAACAAACATCAGGGGACCTTTCGGGCACTTGATATAATCCATAGGTCTCCAAGATCAGTTGGAAACCACTAACTAGTTTATTATCTGCAGTCCCTTCCAACTGTACCATTTTCTCTTTAATTCTGTTTTCTACCTTAATGTATTAAATTATTCCATTAGTCACCCTTCCAAAACCACTCGTGTTTTAATACCAGAATAAAAAAGGAAATGATTTGTTATACAGTGAACATTTTTTTCACTCTACTTTGTTTTGGGTTCACCTAAAATTATTAACCATGTGCTCCAAGTTTATAGAGAGGTTCACAAAGAGGACAGGAAGAAAGAATAGACAGAGCATTGGTGCATGCTAGCTTCTAGGATGAATTCAGGGTACTCTTTTCCCCAGGCAACTCTACCTGGATATTGCAGAAACACCTACACAGAGCCACAAGCTCCCAAAGCTTCAGGAGTGAAGCTTTATAGTACAAATAGCAAAGACGTTAAGGAGTCTTATACAAGTGTGATACTTCCTCGCTTTCTAGGGGCTTCTCTCATTTCCTACTCATTTTGGTCTATCTCCCACATGGAACAGATCCCGAATCCAGGAAGGTCAAGAAGGAATCATAATTGGGTGTGGAGGAAATGAGCTACTATCGTAGCTTAAGCAAGCTGGTCTAAACTTAGAGGGAAAAAGAACTGGTCCATTTCTGTGTTTTTCCTTCAGGTAATCTTTCTGTGTACTTTTATCACTTTGGAGAAAACACATCAATAGCTAAAATTGGAATGCAGTATTTACAGGAAAAGAGCTAAGGTGGTCACACACTGCTTTGGGTTTAGTTCTTGGTATTTAATGTAGACGGAATATCCTCTCAATTCCACATCCCCTACTCACCAAAACTAAGGGCTTGGACCCAACATTCTACTCAGTTTAAGACAAGAAGTTTATTTGCTTGATTCCTCTAGTCTCATCTCTCTACCAGGATCTGTTGAAATGTCTGTGGCCATGGTTAGTATTAGTAGCTAATGATTCAGATCTCAGTTATCTTTTTGTTATCACTTTCTATACTGGAGACATGGCAAATAACAGGGTTTTGAAAGAAAATGTATTTGAAAAGAAATTATAAAGTTTAGCTAAGAAAATAAGAACAAAAAGGAAATACATGCCCAGTTTAATGAAAATAATTTTAGTAACATTCTATTTAAATGCTTCTTGAATACACTTGAAAGTCTTTTACCGTTAATTCTTCAAAATACTAAAATGTAAAAAAGCAAACCCTAAAGTGTTACTAAAACAATATTTCTCTAGTTCTTAATGTGTATTTTGTTAAACACTCATGAACTTTTGATGTTTTGACATAATTAATACTCAGCTAGTAAAACTCTTAAAGTCGGCTTATATTGAAATATATATCTTATATAGCAATTTGAAAAAGAGAAACTAATTTTGCTTTTTGCAAAATACGTGATACTGCAACTTAAAAAAAAACCCATAACAATGAATAGTTTCCACTTCTCAATTTCTTTACATTGACTAAGAGTCAAGAGATAATGACATACTGGCCACAAGGTGTATAATAAAGCACACCATTTATAGAATAAAACAGCTATTACACAGGGGGAGGGTTAAAGAAAGCACATTAGTTGGCCCTCCAATCCACAACATAAATTCTACATTTACAAAAGTCCACCTAATTTTACCTCATAATGACATTTTATGATAAAGTTACATACTTTAGTTTCACATGTTAAGAATTCAAAAATATTTACTGAGCACCTAATGTATGCATCAGGTATTATTTTAGGCACACAGGACAGAGTGGTGAACAAAACAGACAAGATAATCTGCCCTCACAAACATGAAGACATACCACAAAGTTGCATGACAAAAATTTTTAAAAATTAAAAAGAGGAATTATTTGTTGATTTTAGAAGGCCAAGTGCCAAATATCTCTTCACTCCCCATATGTAATATTCTACATAAGAACAAAGAATGGAAATCCAGCCCTGGAATCTCTTACCTTAAATCTAAGCAACCACTTAATGCATAAATGGAGCAAATAAAAGAGGTAAGGAAAAAAAGCATTGAAAGGTTAGTTGGAACTTCAGGATGTGAAGAGAAAGGAAAAAAACAAAGAAAAAACAAGTTAAGCATTCAGCATTAAAAAATAATGTTTCAGTAGATCATAGAAAGAGTGGTCAAAGCAGAATGTGTCATGAACAGGAGGGTTTTTTGATGAAATTATATGACATTGTTTTATTCAAAAACTCTAAAGATTTCTTCAAATTAGTGACCCCTAAACACTAAAAGTCCAAATAATAAAAAAGACTACAGAGTCCCAAAAGAATAACATTTTACTTGAATTAAGTAAGAATTGGAGTGAGAAGGAAATCATGTGTTTATTATATAAGTGGACAAGCACAAATATTATGTTTTTTATGCTAAGTGCCTTTTGTAATTAGATTCTGGCATTACCCTAAAATTTTCTATTAGCAGCTATTAGCCTTGAATAAATATCAAATTATAAAATTTTAAATACTTTATAAATTAAATTATCAACTTCCAAATAGTGCTTATATCAAAATTCTAGGAAAAAGATTTTTTTTTTTAATTTACATTGTATGTTTTCTTTTACCTAGATCTACATTACATTTACATTTAACTGATTTCTAGCCATAAAAGTAGGGTATTTTTTTCAGTTCAAATTTGTTTATGTAGACATAAATCAACTGTATAAACCATACAGCTTCACACGTATGTAAATATTTATTTGAGGTCACATGTGATAAGTCAGGCTTTCAAACCACTGATTAAAATGAAAGCTTTAAGTAACTTAATACTTATCGGAAGCTCCAAATAGTTTAAGTATAAACAACAATTTAATTGAAATTTGTATGCACCTCAGTTTTGACCATGGCACTATACATTACAGCAGACACTCTAATACATTTTAAAAAATAGCCAAAATGTATAATGGCTATATATTCAAAAGCAGTAGAAATATTAATTCACATATTACTTTCATCTACACTATTCTCACCCAAAATGTTTAGGTAAAATTATTTTAGAAAGATTCAAAGTACATGGTTGTTCATACATGTTCTTTCTGAAAACTAATGCCAAAGCTTTGATGATAAATGTTGGGGATAAGGTAGATATTTAAGAATATGCTGAGTTATTTTTTAATCAGTCATATTAAATCCTTAAAAGATTAGAAATTATACATTTATTTGCCCGATCTATTGAAGTAGTCTTATAATTGATTAAGTAAATGCAATTCATTTAAAGATGACTGTTTAAAACTTGGAAACACAGCACTAAGAAGAAGCAAGAAGGATAAAATAGTTACGGTAGTAAGGAATCTTCAGAACCACGACTGGGCCAAAACTTGGGCCTCCAGGAAAGAAAAGACAAAAGCTTAATTTTCTAAAGAGTTAAGTTCAATTATGGACTATTGTTTTTAAAAGGTTGACAAAAATTATACTTACCTTTACTCCATGTCCAATATCATCTAAAATTGTATAGTCAATAGGTTTTCTAATATAACGAACCGGTCGTTCAAGATTGGCTGGAGCAATAATCTTATGTGTCCTTGAAGTGTTTTTATTGGTAGTCAAAATACCGATCTCTCTTCTTGCAACTTTCTCTTTATGAATATCAACGGTCTGTAAAATATAAACACAACACAAAAATGTATAGCTCTATTATCCAGAAAAATCAAAATATAGATGCTCAGAGATTTAACATCATTATTCATATACTTAACCCCAACTGCTAAATTTTGTCCTTTTTGGACCTACTGGCTTCCTCCATTCTTAGGCTAACACAAGGATTGGCAAATCATGGCTAGCAGACCCAACCTGACCCACAATCTGCTTTTTACAACCTGAAGTTTTTGTTTTGTTTTACAACCCAGGAGTAGTGCTTACATGTTTTAATGGTTTTTAAAAGTCAGAAGAAAAATAATGTCATGATATGTGAAAATTATACAGAATTTAAATTTCCGTTTCCATAAATAAAATTTTATTGGTCCATAGCTATTATACTTGTGTACATATTTTCACAGTACAGAGGCAAAGACGAGTAGTTAAAGACTGCATGGCCTGTAAAACCTAAGATATTTATTAGCTGGTCCTTTACAGAAAAAATGTGCCAACCACCAACCCTTGGGTTAAAGCATGCTAATTTTTCCCCAAACTCTATTAATATTTAAACTAACATAATGATTAAGAAAGCCTCAGGTATTAATTTGGCTACATTTTAAAATAACCTATTAGTATAATATCCATTGGTGTTCAAATACCTTTTCATTTACCAAAAAAAAAAAAAAAAAGGAGAGGCCTAAAATATACATACAATGTTAACAGTCATCTTTTTACAAAAAAAAAAAACAAAAAACAAAAAACACTTAAGTTTGCTTATATTTTATCATGACAAATACTTATAAAATATTTCATCAATTTATCGTATTTATTAAACGTTCACATAGGATAAATGTGTTTGTACTTAGTCTTCTATTTGCTAAGAGATGGGGACTTTCTGTGCAAACACAGATAACTAATACACTTACACAGCATTTTTCAAACAGGTTTTAATTTAGTGGAATGTGAAGAGCAATGATTTTAAATAAAAAAGAACAGAAATACTAGACTGTATATACACACAGTATTTTTTCCTGAAACATTTATTTATGTATATGTATATAAGAGATATGCAGAATATACAGAAGATATACAGAAATTGTGTATTGGATGCAATGTAAAATATATTTTTTACTGTGCGTTGCAGTCAAAAAAGTTGGAAAAATCTCACTAAAATTGTTCATATCTCTCACACCATTCCTGGCTCAAGACACTAATTCCTCCCCAGTCCTACTTCACTTTCTCCTCTCTGAAAATGGAACCAGGTAAAAACATAGGCATGAAAAGACAATAACCATTATGACAGTATTAAATATCTCTTTAAGAAATCTGAAAACGGGGGAGCCTGAGTGGCTGAGTCAGTTAAGCATCTGCCTTTGGCTCAAGTCACGATCTCAGGGTCCTGGGATGGATTCCAACATCAGGCTCTCTGCTCCTCGAAGGGTCTGCTTCTCCCTCTCCCTCTCCCTCTGTGCTCTCTCTCTCAAATAAACAAATAAAATCTTGGAAAAAAAAAAAGAAAAAGAAATCTGAAAATGGGGCACCTGGGTGGCTCTGTTGGTTAAACAGCTGCCTTTCAGCTCAGGTCATGATCTCAGGGTCCTGAGATGGAGCCTGATGGACTCTGCTTCTCCCTCTGCCCCTCCCACTCCCCCTGCTTGTGTTTGTGTGCCTTCTCCTCTCTCTCTGAAATAAATAAAATCTTTTTAAAAAGTTTAAAAAAAAAAAAAAGCTGAGGGGCACCTGGGTGGCACAGTGGGTTAAGCCCCACATCGGATTCTCTGCTCAGTGGGGAGCCCGCTTCCCCCCTCTCACTGCCTGCCTCTCTGCCTACTTGTGATCTCTCTCTGTCAAATAAATACATAAAACCTTTAAAAAAATAAAAAGCTACAAGCTGATTAATCCCTCTAAACTACTCAAGGTATGAAGGGAACCTGAAACAAAGTCAAAGCATCCAATTTCAACCAAAAGATTTTAAAAGCAACAGTATCCATGGACTTCACGACTAGTATCTAAATGAAGCATCAAATCAAACACTGGTCAAAGTAGTAACCTTATCATTTTATTTTTTTTAAAGATTTTATTTATTTATTTATTTGACACAGAGAGAGAGAGATCACAAGTAGGCAGAGAGGCAGGCGGGGGAGGGGGGGGAAGCAGGCTCCCCTACTGAGCAGAGAGCCTCACATGGGGCTCAATCCCAGGACCCTGAGATCATGACCTGAGCTGAAGGCAGAGGATTTAACCCACTGAGCCACCCAGGTGTCCCGTAACCATATCATTTTAAATATTTCTTTCTAAGGGATGCCTGGGTGGCTCAGTTGGTTAAGCGACTGCCTTCAGCTCAGGTCATGATCCCAGGGTCCTGGGATCGAGTACCACATCGGGCTCCTTGCTCAGCAGAGAGTCTGCTTCTCCCTCTGCCTGACACTCTGCCTACTTTTGCTCTCTCTCTCTCTCTCTCTCTCTGACAAACAAACAAACAAACAAACAAACAAATAAATAAATAAATAAAATTTCTTTTTAAGGCAAAAATAATCTTTGAGCTTTTTCTGAGCATATTAAGTAAAAATTATAAAATCCACTTTCCTTTCCAACTACTTGGAGAGCTGTAACAGAAAAAAAGAAATCTATATATTAGTGATAATACTGGTATTTACTTATTTTTAACTTCAGAGAAATAAAAATCTCATTTTGAATCATTTTTAATGAGTCATCCTGAATCATTCAAAACATGGGCTAGGAAGATTTTATACATATTAAGTATGCTTCAAAATAAATAAAACCGAAGAAAATATGATACTTTTTCGGATACCTATTTTTTTTGTTTTGTTTTTTTTTTTTTTTTTAAAGATTTTATCTTTTTATTTATTTGAGAGAGAGAAAGTGAGAGGATGAGAGGAGTGAAGGTCAGAGGGAGAAGCAGACTCCCCGTGGAGCTGGGAGCCCGATATGGGACTCGATCCCAGGACTCCGGGATCATGACCTGGGCCGAAGGCAGCTGCTTAACCAACTGAGCCACCCAGGCGCCCGGATACCTATTTTTTTATAACCGGTCTTCACCATATCAATAAAAGAAAATTTATCAGAGAGGGTAATCTTCTTGAGACATTGTTTCTATTCCAGTTTTTAGAAATGTAATTATCCTATTCAAAAGTGAAACCATAAGAGACACCTGGATGGCTATCAGTTAAGCATCTGCCTTTGGCTCATGTCATGATCTCAGGGTCCTGGGATAGAGACCCACATCAGGCTCTCTGCTCCGCAAGGGGTCTGCTTCTCCCTCTAACTCTTCCTCTGTGCTTTCTCTCTCAAATAAATAAAATCTTAAAAGAAAAATTTGAAAGCGTGGCACCTGGGTGGTTCAGTAGGTTAAGCGTCTGCCTTAGTCTCAGGTCATGATCCCAGGGTCTTGGGATCGAGCCCCGCATTGGGCTCCCTGTTCAGCGGAAAGCCTGCTTCTCCCTTTCCCACTTCCCGTTTGTGTTCCCTCTCTCACTGTGTCTCTCTGTGTACTAAATAAATAAAATCTTAAAAAAAAATTTCTTTTTTAAACATAATTTTTTTTAAAGATTTTATTTATTTATTTGACAGAGAGAGATCACAAGTAGGCAGAGAAGCAGGCAGAGAGAGGGGGAAGCAGGCTCTCCGCTAAGCAGAGAGCCCGATGCGGGGCTCGATCCCAGGACCCTGAGATCATGACCTGAGAGCCAAAGGCAGAGGCTTTAACCCACTGAGCCACACAGGCGCCCCTAAACATAATTCTTGACAGCACACATATCCATGGAAAATCAAAAGAATTTAGTTTTGGTTATATAATATTCCTAGTTGTCTACTCTAAAATAATTCCTACATCTTAGAAAAACTAGACCAGAGTTTCTCAACAGCGACACTCTTGACATTTTGATTATTTTTTGTTGTGCGAGGCTGTCTTGAGTCCATGTAATGTGAAGAAGTATCCCAGTAGACCTGTAGCACTCCCCCAAACCAAGTTGTGATAACCGAAAATGTCTGACATTGCCAAATGTCCCTGTGGGGGCAAAACTCCCTGCTCGAGACCAGTGATATAAGGAAAGACTAATTCACTCGTCCTTAAATTATGCCCTCTCAAATATCAATTGTTTCCAAACTTGTTACAAGAGTTACTTAAGAGATTAATGTCTCTAAATACAGATATTTGGTGTCATTAGCTTTTTAAAAACATCTACAATAATAAAAGTAATAAATGGTTAAGATAATCAAAGAGGATAATGTGTATTCTTGCCATCCTACCACCACACTAGGCTGAACTACAGGAGTTCTTGTGAACATAATCAAATATATATTCAGAAAATAGCTATGGCTTTATTTGGAGTCTGGATAACAGAGAACAATAAATCTATTCCATCAGGAAGGGAGAGAAAGTCTGATCCATAACATTCTGAAATTTACAACAATCACCTACTTCAAATTTTTCAAAGCTTTCTCTTGGGGAAAATCATATTCAAATTAGAATAACAGAATGAACACTACTCTCTCCATATATACCTAATATCCAGCTTCACTTCAGCACTCACCAACTCACAGCCAACTCTCAGTTTTAAAAGAATTTTTATAAAGTTCCTATGATGTTTTTAATTAAAAATATGGCTACTCTGTCTTTCCTAAATCAAATTCGTAGCTTTCACTAATCACTGCATTTGCCTTCATAAAATTCTTTGACATTACAAAACTAGAATGCATTAAAGTTAAATTTTGGAAGAACTAGTTCAACATTGATATTTAGGAAGAATTTTTTTTTTTTTTTTTTTTTTAAAGATTTTATTTATTTGACAGAGAGAAACACAGCGAGAGAGGGAACACAAGCACAGGGAATGGTAGCGGGAGAAGCAGGCTTCCCGCAGAGCGGAGAGCCCGATGCGGGGCTCGATCCCAGAACGCTGGGATCTGACCTGGGCCGAAGGCAGACGCTTAACGCCTGAGCCACCCAGGCACCCCAGGAAGAATTTTAATAGTAAGAAATAGTATTCCAAATTTGTCCTGGATTTCTGAAATAACTAGTTACATGACAATAAATTTATTCTTATTTAGTAGAGAGCTCAATAACAGCTCTTACCTGTGGCTGTTAAAAAATGTGTTTAACAAGCAAAGACAACCAAAACTAATGCAAATACAATTCTAATAAACACTACAGTTTTTTTGCTACCTGTTAACCAAAAACACACCAAGTAATATCACTGCAACTGTGTGGACTATTATTATTAACAGATCCTTATTAATCTGTTTCTCTATCCTTCCCACTGCAACTGCCAAGTCTGATCTCACATGATGCAGGCTCTCCCCATGATACCTCAGACATGCAGTGCTAAATCCAAGACCTCAAAAACACCTCTGACTACCTTGAGCTAGTCATACTGGCTCCCAGCTCCCCTGTAAGCCTGAGACCCATTCTCACATTTCCTTCATGGATCCAAGCACATATACAGGCCACCACAAATATCAAGAAGGTACTGTATAAAGTACTTTGTTTTAGGATTATCCATGCATTTTTGTGTCCCATTAGCACAGATAATTGAGAGTTGACTATACTGCATAGCTACTTCAGAGAGCTGACCATCAATGTAGGAAAAAGTCTGCAAACAGCTACAGTGGAATAATTCAACTAAGTTGAGTGTTTTCAAATGCGTTTCCATTTTTTATTAGTTAGTTAATGTTTCAAATAAGTATTTAATTATTCATGTCCCATAAAACAAATTAGTTACTACTAAATGGTAATTTTCACTTATTCTTTTTTTTGAAGATTTTATTTATTTATTTGACACAGAGAGAGATCACAAGTAGGCAGAGAGGCAGGCAGAGAGGCAGGCAGAGAGAGAGAGGGAAGGAGGCTCCCCGCTGAGCAGACAGCCCGATGTGGGGCTCGATCCCAGGACCCTGAGACCATGACCTGAGCCAAAGGCAGAGGCTTTAACCCACTGAGCCACCCAGGCACCCCTCAGTTATTCATTTTTTAATAACATGATACAAACTATACATAAGAAGTTAATTTAAGAACTGTATAAATCCTATTTTTATGCATAATTACATATTGATAATCTTTAGTAAAATTTCCTTAATTTAAAATTGAATTTTAGGAACGCCTGGGTGGCTCAGTCAGTTAAGCAGCTGCCTTCGGCTCAGGTCATGATCCCAGGGTCCTGGGATTGAGTCCCGAATTGGGCTTCTTTTAGCGGGGAGCCTGCTTCTCTCTCTGCCTCTGCCTGCCACTCTGCCTGCTTGTGCTCACTCTCTCTGACAAATAAGTAAAATCTTTAAAAAAAAAATTAAATTAAATTAAAATAAAATTGAATTTTGGGGGCACCTGGGTGGCTCAGTCGATTAAGTGTCTGCCTTCAGCTTGGGTCATGATCCCAGGGTCCTGAGATTGAGTCCTATGTCTGGCTCCCTGCTCAGCGAGAAGCCTGCTTCTCCCTCTCCCCCTGCTATTCCTCCTACTTGGGTTCTCTCACTCTCTCTCTGTCAAATGAATGGATAAAAATCTAAAAAAAAAATTTTTTTTTCAAGAACAAAGTATTAGAATCATTTATTTAGAAATAAAGTAGGGGCACCTGGGTGGCTCAGTGAGTTAAGTCTCTGCCTTTGGCTCAGGTCATGACCTCAGCATCTGGGATCAAGCCCTGCATTGGGCTCTCTGCTCAGCAGGGAAGCCTGCTTCCCCATCTCTCTCTGCCTGCCTCTCTGCATACTTGTGATCTCTGTCTGTTAAATAAATAAATAGAATCTTTAAAACAATAAAATAAAATGAAATAAATCTTAAAAAATGATCTGCCATTCTTGGGGCACCTGCCTGGCTAAGTGGAGCATGATCTCAGGGTTATAAGTGCGAGCCCCACAATGGGTGTAAGAGATTACTTAAAAATAAAAATCTTAAAAATAATAATAATAATAATAAAATTGCTATCCTTAAAATACCTAAGGTAATCCATGAGCCCCACAATGGGTGTGAGAGATTACGTAAAAATAAAAATCTTAAAAATAATAATAATAAAATTGCCACCTTAAAATACCTAAGGTAATCCACATCAAGAACCTATCCTAATACTTCTGATGGTGTGTTATAAATTAGTACACTACTTAATGCTATATTATCCATCTACTACAAAAAAAAGTCTGCCATTAAATAGTCATAATCAATTCTATCCCATTTGAAATTTAGAGAAGGAGTTATTACTCTGTTGTGCTGAACACAACATAACTATGTATGTTCCTAATACATCTTCAGGATACATAACTGGTACAGTCAATGGAATTCCCATCCTCAGATTCTAATTCAGAATAATTTAGGAAATAATTGTTACATCAGAGTGAGAGAAGGTTGAGGTTAGTGGGGGCACAGAATGAGGCACATAGCAAAGCCAGAATAGAAAGAAAAAAGGCAAAGTTCATTTGTGAGAATCTCAAAAGAAAAAAGAATCCAAAATGGAAGAAAACTCAGAAATCATCTAATCAGTCCTACCATTTTACAGATGAGAAAACTGAAGTTCAGGTCAGTCAAATGTCAGGCAAGTCAGCAGAAGAACCAAAGTAAAACCTAGATCCCTGACCCTCTCCACTCCCAAACCTATGGAGAAAAGAGCTAGAGCACAGGAGGCTGAAAAGTGAAAGGTTCTTACCCAGGAGACAGGAAAAAGATACTGATGAGGAAAGAAATCAAATACCTCAGGAATCTATTATCTCCTAGTCCTCAACCAGCCTACCAAGATAACCCTTACCAAACAACTCTTAATCCCTATTACCAATCCAATAAACACGGAATCTTCTTGTCTTTGACCTGACTGAACCTCCATTTCTTCGCTTCTCTCCAAATCTTCTCTCTGAATTCTCAGAACCTAACATTTTGCTCAAACAGAAGAAAAAAAAAAACTAGTCTTAAGATATTGGAAAAATTTCCTGGCTCCCTCTAAAAACATAGTATTTTGGGGGCACCTGGGTGGCTCAGTGGGTTAAAGCCTCTGCCTTCAGCTCAGGTCATGATCTCAGAGTCCTGGGATGGAGCCCCGCATCGGGCTCTCTGCTCAGCAGGGAGCCTGTTCCCCACCCCCACCCCCGCCTGCCTCTCTGCCTACTTGTGATCTCTCTCTCTCAAATAAATAAAATCTTTAATAAATAAAATTAAAAAAATAAAAACAGTATTTTTAATAATAAAGTGTAAGATAATAAAAAATATAAGTATCAAACATTTGGAAAAAACAGTATTTTAGAATAAGGGCTTGCAAACTACAGCTTACATGCCAAAATCTGCCCTACAGACTGCTTTTATATCACCTACCAGCTAAAAATAGTTTACATTTTTAAATAGTTGTTTAAAAATACACACAGAGAGAATATGAGACTGATAACCACACATCTGGCCCACAAAGCCTGAAATATTGGCTATCTGGTGCTTTACAGAAAAAGCTTGCCAATCCTTGTATTTAGAGTATTTACTGAGTATTTGCTTTGTAAACAGAAAATGTTTTCTCAAACTATAAAATAATTTTTCAGTTTGAAGAGTATAAAATAGTTTTGATGTTCGACTTTTAAAACAAAGGACTCTACCTGCACATTAAACATAATTGAAAAATATTTCAATCCTTAAAGCAAATGATAAAGAATATGTAATTGTTAAAAATGTACTGATTTTTTTTTTTTTTTTAAGATTTTTATTTATTTGACAGAGAGAAACACAGCGTGAGAGGGAACACAGGCAGAGGGAATGGTAGCGAGAGAAGCAGGCTCCCCGCTGCGCAGAGAGCCCCATGCGGGGCTCGATCCCAGGACCCTGGGATCATGACCTGAGCCGAAGGCAGACGCTTAACGACTGAGCCACCCAGGTGTCCCGAAAATTTACTGATTTCTTAGACATAGCCTCCATCATCTCATTTCTCTTATTCAGCCTCTCACTCAACATACTATTTTGTATAGACTTAACAGATATTGGACAGCTGCAGATAACCTCACCCATCCAGAGATTGTTCAACTCCAAATGAAGATGATTCAAAACAAATAAAAATATAATAAATAAATAATTTTTAAAAAGAAGATTCAACATATTTAGGGCTCTGACTCAGGCCCCTGTTATTTCTGACCTTCTAAATCTCTATCCATTCATCTTTCCCATTTTTCACTTATTCCATTAAAATATTTTAAAAGACAGTACTAATTAGTCCTATTAGTTATATGTAGATTTATGTGCTACTCAAAAATAAAATGTTCTCATTAACTAATACACATAATTACAACTTAAGGTAGACTTATTCACCTTCCTCCTCAAAACTGCTACTCTTCTCTACCAAAGTAGTACAGAATTCTAATCAAAAACCAGATGATTAATGGGGAACCTGGCTGGCTCAATCAGTAGAGCATCTGACTCTTGATCTCGGGGTCATGAGTTGGATTGCGCCATACACTGCATATGGAGATTACTTTAAAAAAAATAAATGATTATCTTTCACTGTCGTTTGCTTACTGTCTTCTACCTTCATGATCACTCCTACTTTCTCTTGCAAACTAGTAACTAGCTGTTCATCCTCTTTAGGAACTCTAATATATTAATTTTTCTTCTGCATTTGCATTTTTTTTCTCACTTTCTTTTTTGGGTCCTTTGCTAAGACTTCAAACATGTAGAAATTTTAAGACTTTCAGGTGTAAGCTTCAAAATTCTCTATCAGATTAGCAATTTGTCAACATTCCTCCTAAAGAAAACCAAGTTCATCTATTTCATCATTATTATTTCTTCCAAGGGGTTTTTCCGAATAAAATTTACCTCTCATTCATTAAAATTCACCAATTCAAAACAAACAAACAAAAAACTTCACCAATTCTTTGGAGGTTTTGTTTTTTACTTTGAGACACAGCAATACAAGAAGCAAATTACACAAAGACTACAGAAGTTTATATGGGGGTGGCATCTGGGTGGCTCAATCAATTAAAACTCTAACTACTCTTGATCGCAGCTCAGGTTTTGATCAGTGTCATGAGTTCAAAGCCCTGTACTGGGCTCCACACTGGGCATGGAGCCTACTTTGAAAAAAAAATGTTTAGGGGCATCTGGGTGACTCAGGCTGTTAAGTGTCTGCCTTCAGCCCAGGTCATGATCTCAGGGTCCTGGGATTGAGTCCCACATCAAGCTCTCTGCTCAGCCGGGAGTCTGCTTCTCCCTCTGATCCTCCCTTTGAACCTGCCCCATCTCGTGCTTTCTCTCCCTAACTCTCTCTTTCAAATAAATAAAATCTTAAAAAAAAAAAAAAAAGTGTTTAGGTGCACCTAGGTAGCTGAGTAGGTTAAGCGGCCCCCTTGGCTCAGATCATGATCCAAGGGGCCTGGAATCAAGCCCCACATCAGGCTCTTTGCTCAGCAGGGAGCCTGCTTCTCCCTCTGCCTGCCACTCCCCCTGCTTGTGCGCTCTCTTCCTTTGTCAAATAAATAAAATCTAAAAAAAAAAATTTATACGGAATGTAAAGAAAATGTTACAGTGGCAAATTCATATTTAAGATTAAATTTAGTATTAAATAACAAATCCCTCTAAATTAGTCTGATGAACTTTCAAATAACAGAAATATAATATGAGTCCTCCCATATCTGATTTGATTATCTGGACTATATTTTATTTAATTATACAAGTTAAGTTTCAGACTTTGAAAAATTGTTGGGATTAGTCAATTTCAGAAGAGTCCTGAACTCTTAAACAAAAAGAAAATATTATGTACTTTTTTATAATGCACATTTTAAAACTTGTTATTGCAGAAGAGCTATAATCATTTAGGTATAAAAGAGTGTTGAATACTACATCAAGGTATAAAAGAGTGTTGAATACCACATCACAGGATTCCTGCGTGGTTCAGTCAGTTAAGCATCTGCGTTCACCTCAGGTCATGAACCCAAGTCCTGGGATCGAGTCCCCACATGGGGTTCCTTGCTCAGTAGCGAGCCTGCTTCTCCCTTTGCCTGCCACTCCTCCTGCTTATTCTCTCTCTCTTTCTCTCTCTCTCTCTGACAAATAAATAAATAAATCATCTTTTTAAAAAATGAATACAACATCAAGTTATGCAAATAACAAGAGTGCTGAACTTTGATTAGAAAAGCTCCAAAGATCTCATCAAAGAGTAACAGGCAGATCAAAACCTTTATCTTTTTAGTGTTTTTTAAAATTCATTTTGTGGGGCGCCTGGGTGGCTCAGTCGTTAAGCGTCTGCCTTCGGCCCAGGTCAGATCCCAGGGTCCTGGGATTGAGCCCCGCATCGGGCTCTCTGCGCGGCAGGGAGCCTGCTTCTCCCGCTACCATTCCCTCTGCTTGTGTTCCCTCTCTCGCTGTGTTTCTCGCTGTCAAATAAAAAAAAAAAAAAAAAATTCATTTTGTAATTACAAATTCACTTTTCACTGAAGTATTTAAATGGCTCCAAAATACAAAAATGGATGTGAAAGTAAGGACATATACATGCAACATTATGCAGCCACTGAAAATGTTTATGAAGAGCTTGTAACATCATGGGAAGATGTCTGTTATCGTAATAAAAGAGTAAAATCCAAAATTCTATACATAATATAATCACAGCTACATTTTAAAAACTACTTACAAGAAAAAAGTATTGGAACAAAGTAAAGCAAAGTAGTAAAGGTAAAAAGTTTGAACAGTAGAAAAAGGTGGGGTTTTTTTTCCATTTTATTCTGTTTATTCCATTTTATTCTGTTTCTACATATTATGAGAATGGATTTTAAAATGGATAAAGTATAACATTAATTTTTTTAAGTTTTATATAAGGATAATTTTGTGAGTTCACTTAGATTAATATGTCCATTATTGAGGTATGGTACCATCCTGGTAAACAAAAATCGTACCAAGAGAAAAAAAATTTAAAGAAGTGACAAGGCTAGCACATTAATATTTTTTTAAAAGATAAAGAAACATGAAATTTGGTAAAAGGTGGAAGAAACCAGATAAATTTTACCTCAATGCTGATTATTTTAATGACTACTGACTTTTAATAGAAACCATTAAAATCTCCTTTCCTTGTCAAAATCACAGAGAAGATAATCACTCCACAAAAAGAAAAAACAACCTGATACTGAATTTGTATTTTCCAAATCATATGTATGAGTTAAATCACATAGTAAAGGCTGCCAGCATGATACAGATAGCTTGTGTTTAAAAAGTGTTCGTCATATGCAAAATAGAAAACCAATGTCGTCTCACTTGTGAAATATGATTGATTGAAGATTCCATCCTTCGTAGCTGGGATGCCTGAATATCCAGCATCTGTAGGACATTGTTGGCCAAGGTATTTATCAGATAGGCAACACTTGCTAAGGACTGGGTGGTGTAGGCTTTGGTTTCTTCTAGAGCTCGCTGCTTATCTGCTGACTAAGGGGAAAAAAAATCATTAATTAAAAGATAATCCACTCTATCAATCTACTCTACAAAAATACTCATCAAAACCATTGTCTCTGAATCTACACACCCTAGTTAAAAAGGTTCTGAATGTTAATTATCATTATCATGTAAACCCAACAACTACTGATTAAGTTGACTAACATTTTCATGTTGAATAGGTACTTCTTTACATAGATGCAAATAAAATCCTATAGCCATTATTTTAAAAATGAGATCCACTGGATATTTTGAGCAGTGACAGCAAGTATATAGCTTCTCAAGATTACTGTTTGGAAAGATAGCACTGATTTGAATGTATAAATTCTGACATCCATTTTTCTACTTTTCTGAATTTGTCCTTTCCTTCCACTCTAAGTGTAAAATGTGTCTATAATGTAATATCTCATTAAGGTAATAATAATGATAAAAAAATTATGAGTGATAAGTAAAAATGACAAAGTAAATAAAAATGGGTAATAATCATAGTAAATAATGAGAAATCAAAATTAAAATAATTAAAGGTGTGCCACAGTGGCTCAGTCGGATGGGCATCCTACTCTTGACTTTGGCTTGGATCATGGTCTCAGGGTCATGAGGTCGAGTCCGATATTGGGCTCCACACTCAGTGCACAGTCTGCTTGAGATCCTCTTTCTCTCCCCTACAACCCTCTCCCCCAACTCTAATAAATAAAATAAATCTTTTTTAAAAATAAAATAACCAAAGAAACCTTTCTTTCTCAAGCATTATAATTAATTATATTATCTATAAGATATAAACTGCTAAGTATCAAAACAGCACACAGTAAAAAGTGGTTAATTCATCATTTCCAAGGTCCCAAGGCAAAACAATGGTAAAGATACACATTCTATGCTGCTAAATGCCAGACACCATCTTCTTGTCCTAGTTCTAGATAAAGACTGTGGCTCAGTAGAAAGTATACAAACCTCTGAACCAGAAACTTTTTATCTGCATGTAAGCGCTACTATTTACTACAACCTATCAGTATGGACAAGAATAACAGTTTCTCCATTTCCTCAGTTACAAAGCAGAGGAAATAAACCTCCATATCAACCATCCTAAGTAGCGTGAACACCAAATAAGATAATGAATGTAAAACCACTTTATAAAACTACAAATCATTCTATGTAACAACTGTCATTATCTCTTTGAGTGGTCATTAACTGTTCAAAGTCCACCATGCTCAACTGTTCTCTCTTATATAGTATAGGAGTCAAAATTAACAACCCTAAATATGTCTTTCCAGGGAGAGCAAAGTTCTTTTGAAGAAGCAGCAGTCAACAAAATAATCAAATGATACCCAGTTTAATGTGCAAAGAGTTAAGGATAACTATATTTGCTTTTTTCTTTTCTATTCTTTTCTAATCCTCAGTAATTTCACTCTCTTCAATACTTAACAACAAGAGTTGAAACCAAATTTGGCTGAAGATAAATACTTTTTAGAAAATACTATAATGACTTCTAGATTCTGATGGTGCATTTAAAGAGCTCAGAAGTCACCATTCCATCCTAACAAGTGAAAAGCTCAACACAACAACAAAAAATCAACAACTTTTCTTGAATTCATAGTAAAAGCAGCAAGTCATTAACACTTTTCAGACATTACTCTAAATCAGAGTATTCACTATAGAGAATAATTCAAAATTAAATTAAAACAATTTATTTGATAATATACTTTTTCAAAGGATCAAGAGGACAAATACTTGGGTAGATATAATTATTTTCAATGCACCTTTTTTTATATTGATGGTATCTGAACTTTTCTGAAAAGCAAATATTATCACTTCATGCTCCCTGCCTTCACTCTAGTCTGTGTGTGGAATCATGTAGCTGATTGATCTGCATCAAAGATATGAAAGGCCCTTTTATATTAAATAGGCTTCGTGTGTATCTACTTTTCTTTGGAAGACTGAGGACCCTATAATGCAAAATGTATGAAGAAAACCTAAATAGAGATGCTGTTTATAGCTGATATAACATTGATATAAATCAACAAAGTATGTATTCAGGGCATCATTCTTCTGTTGCAACATAAAGTATGTATTCAGGGCATCACTGAAGTAAGACAAAGGAACACTCTGAATTTTATAAACATATTGCTTGCTGTATCAATCACTCTTTAGGGAAAAAAAGCTGGTAATCCATTAAAATCCTGATGTATCTTCCTAATGGCAATTATGTCATAAGGTCATGAATATACAGAAGTCATGAATATCAGCTGATGAGATTGAAACCAAAAAAAAAAATCTTCAGATATCAAAGTATAGCTAACTCTTTCCTAAAAGGGTATACATTTATTGTACATCCATGTTTACTAAATAATTTGCCTCAGTCTTGAAAACCAAAGAAAGCACAACTCTCAGGTCATTATATGAGAAGAATAAGAATGCTTCTTGAGTGTTTATAATCTGTCTTTTGAACAGGGAGCACATAGTAGATTTTGAAGTGCTTTATCTGGACTATGTGTGAACTTAATATATTTTATTTACTAAAACTATACAGTTTCTAATGTATTAAAAGAAAAAAAATATTCCTGGAACCCTTGAGAGAAGAGGACACAGGTGATATGATCGCCTATATACAAATCCAAAAGAACTGAGGAAAAAAACTCCTGGAGCTAATAAGAGATTATAATAAGATGGCAAGATAAAAGGTTAATATACAAAAGTCAATTGCTTTCCAGCAGTGAGCAAGTGGAATTTGACATTAAAAACACAATGTCATTTATATTAATAATCAAAAATATAAAACATGTAAGTATATATCTAATAAAATATGTGCAAGATGGGGATACCTGGTTGACTCAGTTAGTTGTTTGCCTTTGGCATGGGTCGTAGTTCCACAGTCCTGGGATCCAGCCCCAGGCTGGGCTCCCTGCTTAGCAGGGAGTCTACTCCTGCCTCTCCCTCTCCCTCCCCGGAACCCCCCCCCCGGCCCCCCATGCTCTTGCACGCTCTCTCAATAAGTAAAATCACTAGAAAAAAATTTTTTTTAAATATGTGCAAGATCTATATGAGGAACATGTCAAAGCTCTGATGAACAGAATCACAGAACTAAATAAATGGAAAAACAGTCCATGTATGGGTTGGAACACTCAATATTGTCAAAATGTCTATTCTTCCCAAACTGAAATATAGAGTCAATTCTATCCCAACCAAAATACCAGCAAATTATTTTATGTATATCAACAAACTGATTCTAAAATGTTTAAGGAGAGGCAAAAGTCATAGAATAGGCAATACAATATGGAAGGAAAACAACAAAGTTGGAAGACTAACACTACTCAACTTTAAGATTTACTCTATAGCTGCATCAAGACAGTAATCAAGACAGTGTGGTACTGCTGAAAGAAAAAGTTCCATGGAACAAACTAGAGAGCCAAGAAATAGACCCAAATAAATATAGCCAAATGATCTTTAACATTAAGGAACAAAGGCAATACAATAGAGCAAAGATAGTCTTTTCAACAATTACTGAAATGTTGAAAACATCTAAATACAAAAAAAAAAAAAAAAAGACCCTAGATACAGAGTTTATAGTCTTCACAAAAACTAACTCAAAATGGATTACAGACATAAAAGTAAACTGCAAAATTCTGAAACTCCTAGAACACAACACAGGAGAAACTCCTAGAACATAACACCCATATCTGGGTGACCTGGGGTATAGCAATAACTTTTTAGACATGAAATCAAACCCATGATCCATGAAAGAAATAATTCATAAGCTAGACTTCATTAAAATTAAAAACTTCAACTCTACAAAAGACAATGTCAGGATAAATAAGACAAGCCACAGACTGGAGGAAAATATCTACAGAAAAAAAAGGAAAATATCTACAGAAGACACATCTGATAAAGGACTGTTACCCAAAGTATATAAACAACTCTTGAAAATCAACAATAGGAAAAAAATTCAATTAAAATATGGGCCAAAGACATTCACAAATATCTCATCATAGAAGATATACAGATCGCAAATAAGCACATAAAAAGATGCTGCATACTATCTGCCATCAGGGAATGCAAAATGGTACAGCCATTTTGGAAGACAGGTTAGCGGTTTCCTACAAAACTAAACATACTCCTACCAGATGATCCAGTAATCCAGCTCCTTGGTATTTACCCAAAGGAGATGGAAACTTATGGGTACACAAAAACCTATATATGAATGTTTACAGTAGCTCTATTCATTAACTGCCAAAACTTGGAAACAATCCAAGTCTGTCCTTCAGTAGATTAAATGAATAAAAACTGTAGTACATCATACAATGAAATACTACTCAGTACTAAAAAAGAAATGAGTTATCAAGCCATGAAAAGACATGTCAAGCCATGAAAAGATATAGAGGAACCTTACATGCATATTACTAAATGAAAAAGGATGAATCTGAAAAGGCTACATACTGTATGATTCTAATAATATGACATTCTAGAAAAGGCAAGACAATACAAGATCAGTGGTCGCCAGGGGCTGGTCAGGGGAGGGATGAATAGGTGGAACACAGGGTATTTTTAGAGCAGTGAAAATACTTTGTATGATACCATAATGGATACTTTAGTCAAAATCCACAAAATGTAAAACATCAAAAGTGAACCCTAAAGTAAACTATGGACTTTGAGTAATAATGATGTGTCAGCATAGGTTCAATTGAAACAAATGTACCAATCTGGTGGGAGCAGGGGGGCTATTGAGGGGGCCCCTAAAATTAAAAATCTCTGTACCTTCCTCTCGATTTTGGCGTGGACCTAAAAACTGCTCTAAAAAATAGTTTTAAAAGCAAACATACAAACATACATTCCAGGATTCTATTATTAGCTACTTTCAAGACAGGCGTATCTATGTCAAATTTCACAAATGTTGATACAAACAAAAGATACATAAATTGAAACAAATGCTTAACTATAGAGAATAAATTGATGCTTTACCTCCAGGAGATGGGTTGGGGGATGGGTGAAATAGGTGAAAGGGATTAAGAGTACACTTATGATGAGCACTGAGCAATAACGAGAATTGCTGAATCTCTATATTGTACACCTGAAACTAACATAACACTACCTGTTAACTATACTAGAATTAAAATTTAAAACTTATTTGCTAAGATTTTATTTATCTGAGAGACAGCGAGTGAGCCAATGAGCGAGCAAACAAGCAAGCACAGGAGCAGAGGGAGGGGCAGTGGGAGGGGCAGAAGGGGAGGAGAGAGAGAAGCAGACTCCCCGCTGAGTGTGGAGCTGGACACAGGGCTTGAGTGCAGAACCCTGAGATCATGACCTGAGCTGAAGTTAGATGTTTAACCGACTGAGCCACCCAGGTGCCCCTAAAATTAAAAATAAACTTTTTTTTAAAGATGTAAAGATTATACTGTCATTAAACTTACAATATTTATTTAAAATTAGAATTATGCTTATAAATTATACCATAAACTAAAATTTATTTTTTCAGAATTTAACGGGGGCGCCTGGGTGGCTCAGTGGGTTAAAGCCTCTGCCTTAAGCTCAGGTCATGATCTAAAGGTCCTGGGATCAAGCCCCCCGCATCGGGCTCTCTGCTCAGCAGGGAGCCTGCTTCCCCCTCTCCCTCTGCCTGCCTCTCTGCCTACTTGTGATCTCTCTCTGTGTCAAATAAATAAATAAAATCTTTAAAAAAAAAAATAATTTAACATGGATATCCTATAGTTAAAGATAACAAAATTCCAACTCTTCAATTCTAGCTAACATTTGCCAAAATTTTTCACACTATGCCTAAACAGATTATTCAAACGAAAGCCATAGATTGCAGGATTTTTAATGTATCAGATTGCACCTTTTTAAGAACAACTATGAGTGATATGAGTGATACTAAATCACTCTTTCCCAAATGGAAATTCATGGATAGTCTCTTTAATAATTTTTTTGTATTTTTTTTAACTTTCATAATCTATTTACAAAATTTTAAAATTCACACATTAACATTACATAATATAAATTACCAAATAACTAAGAAACAAAGCAAATTCAGCACTGCTTTGAGGTTCATTTGTGTTAGGCCCAAGTCATCCTACACTAATTATAAAGCAAATTAGTGAGATAAAAGAGGCAAACTTAATACATAAATAATGCATCACTACAAATGATGACCAAATATACATTACACTGTGCTGTGCAAACAAATGAAAGTTTTTTTATAGAGTCTGCAATTGCTTAAAGAACTTGGAGATTCAATTCGAGAAACTACCATAGGGCAAGTCCCTCATACACTCTGTAATACTATGCAAAACAGTAAACCTACCACCATATTCAAATTTCAAGGACAACTGATTTTGGCACAATAACACCCAGGACATTACTGTTTCTGACTTATTTTTATTCATTTAGTAGTTTTGTTCATAAATTTGCTATATATTTATAATTGTTACAAGAACTGTAATCATAAGTGGTTTATATCTAATTTTATGTTTGACGGTTAAATAACATTAGCATAAGAATTAAATGTATTTTTCAAAATAAGTTAACATAGGCAGTCAGATTTCTTTCTTTCCATTTAAAAGGGTTTGTCCTCAGTGTGCTTAGGTTGCTTAGTCAGTAGAGCCTCCAATTCTTGGTTTCCACTGAGGTCATATCTCAGGGTCAAGGACTGGAGCCCTGTGTCACGCTGTACTCTTGTTGCAGAGTCTGCTTGAGATTTTCTCTCCCTCTCCCCTACCACCGAGCTCTCTCTCAAATAAATAAATCTTAAAAAAAGGGGGGCGAGCGGGTCTGGGTCTGTCCATAAATAAATAGATTTGTCCTTTACTCAAGCCTAAGAATTACTATGTCAGTTCTGGGGCACCTGGGTGGCTCCGTCAGTTAAACTCCAACTCTTGATTTCAGCTCAGGTCATGAAGTTCAGATCCTGAGAGGGAGCCCTGCATCAGGCTCCACCTCTGGGCGTGAAGCCTGCTTAGGATTTTCTTCCCCTCTTCCTCTACTCCTCCCCCAGCTTGTGCTCTCTATCTCTAAAATGGGTAAATCTTGAAAGAAAAGAAAAGAAAAGAAAAGGAAAGAAAAGAAAAGAAAAGAAAAGAAAAGAAAAGAAAAGAAAAGAAAAGAAAAGAAAAGAAAAGAAAAGAAAAGAAAAGAAAAGAAAAGAAAAGAAAAGAAAAGAGAAAAGAGAAAAGAAAAGAAAAGAAAAGAAAAGAAAAGAAAAGAAAAGAAAAGAATGAATTACTATGTCAACTCATATGTAAATATGAAAAAAGAATGCAAATATAATCCTATAAACATTAAGATAATAGCTCCAGAACACAAGAAGACTGAGAGAGATAAATACTTTTTTCTTGGTCCCACAGAGTAAGATTACATTCAATGAAGTAGAAATAATTCATTAATCTGTGATATTCATTCTTATACAAAATTCACAGACTAAAAGTTAGCAACTATTTTCATTAATAGAAGAGGCAAAAATCTTGGGGCACCTGGGTGGCTCGTCAGCAGGGCATTCAACTTCTGGTTCCTGCTCAGCTCATGATCTCATGGGGTCATAAGATTGAGCCCAGTGTCGGGCTCTGCACTCAGCAGGGAGTCCTCTTGAAGATTCTCTCCTGCTGCCCCTCCCCCAACTCAGGCTCTCTTGCTTTCACAGGCTTTCTCTCTTTTTCCTTCTCTCAAATAAATAAATAAATATTTAAATAGAAGAGGAAAAATCTGGTTCCCATAAACTGTGCAACAACAAAAAATGACATACAGAAGTAAATGCTGGGTATGAATGCTACAGTGAAGGAGAGCTGTGTGGCCACTGTTAACAAAAGCAAAAAAGTCCAATGCAACATATCTATCATATAAGACACTTTGCTCAGAGCTGAGCAATTTTAAAACATTGTATCTACTCTCAAAGATTTATTATGGGAGAAGATTCACATAAATTACTGAAGTGAATTAAACAAGATGAATAAAAACAAAGAAGTACAGTGAAATAAGGGTGATAGATGGTATGATGAAAATGGCAGGTTGAAAACAATGTCAATTATGTCAAATGCTTAGATAGATTTTTAATCAAGAAAAAAACTGAATTAATATAAATACATAGCTGATTCAGAAAAATAAAGTAATCCCCACAGGTTACCTGTATTATACGTATATTTTTAATCAGGTAAACTATCTGATGCCAGGTCTTAAGTAAGTCTGTAAAAAGAACTCTATTCCCTATTAATTTTCAAATACCAATGTCAGAAAACTTTCACATCATTATTACTTTGCACTAATAACCAAAACTGGCTCATAATGGGGACATAAGTTAATTTTTGCATAGGATAAACACCCTATATACATACAACCCTCTATATGAACAACCATCTATATTTTTTTCTTCTTAATCTGTAAAAAGCTTATTCCGTCTTGGCTTCTAAATCATGAGATTATAATATTAGAATCAGAACTTATTCAGAAACCCATAATTTTTACTTAGTCATTAATTCTACCCCCAACCTATTTCCAAAAAGCATATTTGAGAGTGAAGCCATACTTACCATCTTCTCTATCAGATCCTCCACCACTCGATTTGAATATTAAGAACATTCATTGTCAAATATATAGCTACCTCTCAATCCTTCAATATAGTAATTCTAAAACCACTTCAGCACATGATCAACTAACAATATGCTGATACACCTGTGTCTGACACTATAAACCAATATTCTCTGTCTTCATCAGGCCATAACCTACCCTATAACATACCTCTATTCCAAGGGTTTCACTATTTTGGCCTGAGCTTATATAAATTCCACTACATTTATAACTCTAAATCTATCATAGAAAAATAATCATATAGGAAAAAAGGCACAGACAAGGGTGTTCACTGACACAGTGAATGGCAAAAGAGAAAAAAACACAAGACTAATCTGATTAACAATACATTTATATAGTACATTCATAGAGTGATGAAAATAGTGCTGCCATGTATTACTGAAATGGAAATATACCTATAAAATAATTAAGTGCAAAAGGCTGGTTACATAGCAACTTTAACACAATCATCCTAATTCTGTAGGTTCCTATGTGTAAGTAAATATGATCACAAAAAAAAAAGTCAGAAAAAAATAAGCCTCATAATGTTAACAAAAGTTTTCTCTGAATACTGACAATACAATTTATTTAGGCCTTTTAACAAAGATTTTTAACATGGTCCAATTCTTTTTTTTTACTTCAGGCAAGTATTACTTGCCTTTTCAGGAAAAATAAAGCTATTAGTTTTTTTTAAGTGTAACACATGCATTAATACAAAAAGAATAAGAAATTAAAAGTTCTATTCTAGTCAACGCTAAGATTCCTAAGATTTTTAAGGTATACAAGTTCCAAAACAATTTTTTAAAATATTGCTGAAATGTATTTTACATCTGTATGCTTACTGAAACAGTTATTTTGGGCTCAAAGGTTTTTTCTTGTTACTTCTAAATTAAAAATGAAGTCTTAAAGGATGGAGGCTGCTACACATCTACACTACGGATAAATCAAGCCAAGGATATTAAGGTTTTATAAGAACCTAGTATAACAAGAGCTGATACTCTAAATTGAGATTTTTGTGCTCATTTCAGCAGCATAAGTTTGAGACTCCCCCACCCATAAAGTGTTCAATAAAGACTGGAATAAATGTAGACAGATACTATTTCAGTAAAACTGACATCAAAATTTCTACTTTATCTTTAACCTAGAAGCCTATTAATGGCAAAAGAAGCTAAAATATCTTATTTCATGTAAAAGAAACAGTAAACAGCACTTTAATAGAGGTTGTTTTGCAGTTCCTAAATAGCAAGGTCTGATAAGTAACTACTTGTTGACAGTACAACTTTTGCTATAAATTTAACTAGTGACTATATTATGGTTATAGGTCATGTACTAAAGGCAATATGACACTTCAACCCAGCTATTTAACATTCCTATTTAAATGAGATTGTTACTGAAAAAAGAAGAAAATCACTTTCATAAGAAAAAAATTATCATAGGTTTATAGAAAAACATAATGTATGCTCTGGTAAATACAAATAGTCCCATGAAGACAGATTCTTACACAGAATAGTAACCTTCCTGGTAGGTCCATATTATGTAGTGATTAATCCTTCCAACCTTGCTATCTCTTTACTTCCTCTCATGATAGCAATTACTTTCTACATGGAGATGTTCCCAAAAATTCTGTCTTCAAACTACTTTTCTTGCTGTACTTTCAATCCTTAAAAAGAAACTTCTTTCCTTCTTCAGCTATCAGTTCCAAGCACAGAATTTTAAAATCTATTTACAGCTTACTTTACATCTCTCCCAAACCCATGGTTTTGTTGACATGGCATTTCATCTTGCATATTGTAAAAGCCCAAGGTCGCTAACTCATCACCTTTCTCAAAACCACTTCCTCCTGATTCTGTTCATAACATCATTACTCCATCATCTAAAATACTTTCCAACTCTCTGTATCCTACATCTTATCAGCTGCCAAGATACTTATATTCTAACTGTGCCTTACATTCTTTCAATTCTACTGCCTACATTCTACTCCAGGCCCTCATATGGAGTCTGCTTGTCCCTCTCCCTCTGCTCTTCCCCCTACTCGCTCTCTCCCTCTCACTCTCTCTCTCTCTCTCCCAGGTCAGCTGTGGTATCTTACAATCTGAAGACTGTCCTGAAGATTCATCTTCCTAAATCAGTTCTGAAGCCCCCACAGCCATCTCCTACGTACCTCTATATAAACCCCTCTACTATCACTTATAGCCTCCCTTACCAGGGCCTAGAATTTATCTCCCATTCAACTCTACCAGGACCTTAGATTACAGTTTAATGAGATTTATGTTTCTCAAAACACAGATCATGATTTCTTACCTTTGTGCTTTTGCTTATTTACTTCACCAGTAACTCATCAACGTTGTTACCAACCTACCCCGCTTCAAGGAAACCATACAGATAACACCCTTGAGATCCATTGTCTGTTTCTTTCTCTTCCCAAGTACTAAATCTCTTGCCTAGTCCAGTCCAGTATATTAAACTACCTAGAAAATAATTATTATATAATTTTTTTTGTTCTGACTGTAACTATAACCAGATTAGGTAAAGTATAGATACTTAGTTCTCTGTAAATGTTATCCCATCTAAAGTATTAAACAATTCCTTCCAGAGCTTCCATGATTTAATTCCATCAGTTTGTTTCAATAAACTCTTATTCACTGAACACATATTACATAATATCCTACTATGCAGTAGGATATCAGAATGAATACATGTTCTCTATACTCAAGAATTTTCCAATCCTGGGGCACCCAGGTGGCTCAATCAGTGTTACCCATCTAACTCTTGGTTTCGGCTCAGGTCATGATCTCAGGGTCATGGGACTAAGTCCCATGAAAGGCTCCACACTCAACATGGAATCTACTTGTCCCTCTCCCTCTGCCCTTCCCCCTACTCACTCACTCTCTCACCCTCTCTCTCTCTCTCTCTCCCCCCCCGCCCCCAAATAAATAAAATCTTTTAAAAAAAGTTTTCAGCCCAATACAGAGAAAGGCAAACAGAAAATATCTATGCAAAACATTCAAGAATATGAATGATATCTTGATATCATAGGTCCTATCAATATGGTAGGACCATTGTCTTAGGTGACCATCCAGGTAGAGTATCAAGAATGGAGTTAGTACCTCCAAGCAGGGGTGAGAGAAGTTATTCCAGGCAGAGCAAATACCCTAAACAAGGACAAAGAGGCATGAAAAAGATTCCTTGGTTCAGAAAACATGTAGTTCAGTATTATTAACCTATCATTAGTTCACTACCACTTCTGCATTAAGACTGAAATGTGCTGGAATTTCCTTTTTATCAACCTGCTAGATTAAAATATCACACGTGTGGGGACATCTGGATGGCTCAGTCGAATATCGAGTCTTGAATCCAGCTCAGGTCATGATCTCCAGGTCATGGGATCCAGACCTGTGGCAGGCTCTCACAAGTGCATAGTCTACTTCTCTCCCTCACCCTCTGCCCCTCCCCTCTTCTTGTACTCTCTCTAAAAATAAGTAAATAAAATCTTTAAAACTATATCACATATGTAATTAATCTAGTTAGGTCACAGCAGAGTCACATCATCTGACTGAATAATGGGGCTGAAGAGAGTATTTTTAGAATATCTATTTACTGAGCTTTCAATTCTGCATTCCAACAAATCTCATAACTAAACCAAATTTGAAAGACCCCATCACTAAGTTTCACTTAAATTCCAACAATAACATCTAAAATATATGACATCATTACATACAAATGGAAAGTTTTTGCCAAAGCACCAAGCTGAGCATTAGAAATATACACTTATTATGCCTTCAGAATTACTCAATTTTTAAAAAAATAATTATTCAACTATAAATTTCTATGATATGAAAGAATATATTCATGCTTTGCTTTCAGATTCCTGGATGGAGGAAACAGTCAAAAAAAAAAAAAAAAAGCACAGCATTCAAATTAGAATGAGTCATACATTTCACAGTGAAAAATAGTAAAACATAATTAGATAGACATGGACAATTTACCAAAAAAAGAACACAAGACAGATGTGAATATGAGAATATACTCAACTACACAAATGATGGGGGGAAGAAGAATGACAAAAACAAAGCACCATTTTTATCAAGTAATTAACAAGAAAAAAAGTTTTAAAAAACATACCCACAACTGTTTTAAATTTGCTTTGTCATTATCTTGTTTTGGCAGATGAAGTAAAAGAACTCATAACAAGGATGCCAAATACTCTTAAGAAAGCTAATTACTGAACTTGTCAGTATACACTTATGATAAAATGTACTACATTCTAATGATGTTATATTTTCCTAAATTCTTCAGGTAGCACTAAAAAATAAGCCTCTAGTTAGAAACAACAAAAAAGGGGAACAACCCATATATGCAAAAATAAATTAAGCAAACCTGACTATTATGCAGTCATTAAAAATGCCAATGTTTACATAATATTTATACTTTATTACATTGTTACATATTACTTCATTATATTTTCTTTAATCATGGAAGAAATCTATAAATGATTACAAAGAAAACATATAGTATTATATAAAAACATAATATAGGGCTAGAATGGGGAAAAGGGAAAATTTACATCAGTTAAAATGTTAGGGTAATGGAAGAGTAACTTTTTTCTTTTGAAATATTTTAAAATGTCATATGTACACTAAGCAAACATAGATTTTAAAGGGTGACAAATGACATTAAAAGCACAGACAACAAAAGAAAAAGCAGATAAAATGAACTTCATCAAAATAAAAAACTTTTGTGCAAAGGACCCTATCAAGACACCTCACAGAATGGAAGAAAATATTTGCAAATCATATATTTGATAAGGGATCAATAGCCAGAATATATAAAGAACTCCTACAACTCAACAAAAAAGAAACAAGCAACCTGATGAAAAAAGGAGTAAAAACACTTGATAGAGATTTCTCCAAAAACATACAAATGGCCAAAAAGTATATGAAAACATGCTCAACATCACATCATTAGAAAAATGCAAATCAAAGCCACCTGATACTACTCCATACACATTTAAAATGGTTATTACTTAAAAAAAATTTAACAGAAAATAACGAATGTTGGCAGGGAAGCAAAGAAATTGGAACCCCTGTGCACTGCTGGTAGAAACCTAAAATGGTGCAGAAACAAAAAAATAAAAATAGGGGCGCCTGGGTGTCTCAGTCATTAAGCGTCTGCCTTCGGCCCAGGTCAGATCCCAGGGGCCTGGGATCTAGCCCCGCATCGGGCTCCTTGCTCTGCAGGAAGCCTGCTTCTCCTGCTTCCATTCCCTCTGCTTGTGTTCCCTCTCTCGCTGTGTTTCTCTCTGTCAAATAAATAAAATCTTTAAAAAAATAAATAAATAAAAATAAAAATAAAAAAATAAAAATGGTGAAGAAACTGTTGAAAACAATTTGGCAGTTTCTCAGAGTTAAACACAGAATTATTATATGATCCTGCAATCCCACTTCTAGGTATATATCCAAACGATATGAAGCAAATATTGAAAAAGATACTTGTACACCAATGTCCACAGCAGCATTACTTACAATAGTGAAAAGATAGAATCAACCTAAATGTCCCTCCACAGATGAATGGATAAATAAAATCTGGTGAATACAAACAATGGGATATAATTAAACCTAACAAGAAATGAAATTCTGGTACATGCTACAACACAGATTAATCTTATAAATATAACATTAAGTGAAATAAGACATGAAAGACCAATGTTATGATTCCACTTATATAAAGTACCTGGAATAGGCATATTCATCCATATAAATTATAGTAGAGGTACCAGGGGCTAAGGAGAGTGGGAACTACTGCTTAATGGGTATGGAGTTTCTGTTTAGGATAATGAAAACAGTTCTGAAGATGGAGAATGGTAACGGTTGTACACACTGTGAATGTACTTAATGATACTGACTTGCACACTTAAAAAATGGTTAAAACGGTTAATTGTATGACACATGTATTTATCACAATAAAAACAACTAAACAAACAAAACATCACTAAACCAAAAAAATGATAGAATAATAATCTCTTAAGGGCACAATATATATGTATTTTTAAACATATATCCTTTAAGTTATGATAATGGGATCAACTGAGAATGTACTTTGTGAATTCATGGTATATCATTTGGTTTTATCAATTTTTTAAAACTTTAAAATTGGAACTTTCAGAGTCATTTTCAGACCTCTGGATCAATGCCACCCCAAAGTATAATCCAATATAGTCCTACTCTAAAACCAAACCAAAAATATTCATTTTTTTTAGATTATACTTTAGAATTTTTCTTCTGCAAAATATAGCCATTACTTCTTTTAAATTTTTTCAGTTCGAATTAAAATAAACCTATATCCCCAAAATATAGCCATTACTAAAGTCTTTCGTTAGCTACAAGGAAAGGGTTTTAGTAACAATGAATTCACCAGCATGAACACGCTTCCCATATCAACAAATAGTGATTGATTTCTTCTATTTCTGATAGCAAAAATAGCAAAAACTACTTTTACTTTCTAGTGAAGCTTTACCATTATAGTGTTAGCACTGTAGTTAGCCACAATACATCAAGAAAATACTGAGGTAAACATAAATGGCTTACTACACATGTCATCTACAAGAAAGAACTCAAATCAAAATTGGCAAAAAGGCCTCTGCTATCTCAAAAGCTAGGAATTTCACAATAACATGTAAGATCTTACCTCCATGATTACTATTTACTACTAGTCTCTTTTCTAAGGATATAAGGCTAAATCCTTAAGTCTGTCCCCACTTATACATTACTAGAATCATGTTGAATCTGAGTTGTCTCTAAGAAAGTCAAAAGGAAGTGGAAAGTGCTGTGAAATGTGTAAGCCCGAAGATTCACAGACATGTACCCTGGGGCAAATAATACAGTATATGTTAATAAAAATTAATTTAAAAAAAAAAAGGAAGGGGAAACCTATTTGGGACAAATATCAAGAAATTTAGAAGAAAATGGAAAATATGCAGTATTTAAAAGCATGGAAATGCAGAGCACTCCTGTATCCCCAACACTGCTTAGAAACAGTGTGCAATACAAAGTAGTTGCAAAAAAAACAGTTAAAACAAAATGAAAAAGTGAATGAGGTGTAGAGTATAAAGAGGAGATGATGACTAGGAACTATCCTTCAGAACCCAACCTTCAGAAACAAGATAATGAGAAAGTAAAGAATCTGTAAATGATGAATGGGGTATAACACTGGAGACTGCAATGTCACAGAAACCAAAAGAAACTATTTCAAGAAGGAAGACAAGGTCAATGCTACTGAGAAATCAGGAAAGATGAGGTCAGAAAAGCACCCAGTGAATGGCTGTGGCAATATGGAATCATTTGATGAATTTGAAAAAAAAGGCATTTTTCTTTAATAGTACTGTAGAAACCAGATTAGAATGAATGTTAAGAATAAAGGAAGCAGGGGCGCCTGGGTGGCTCAGTGGGTTAAGCCTCTGCCTTCGGCTCAGGTCATGATCTCAGGGTCCTGGGATCGAGCCCTGCATCGGACTCTCTGCTCGGCAGGGAGCCTGCTTCCCCATCTCTCTCTCTGCCTGCCTCTCTGCCTATTTGTGATCTCTCTCTTTGTCAAATAAATAAATAAAATCTTTTTAAAAAAATAAAAATAAAAAAAAAGAATAAAGGAAGCAGGACCCCTGGGAGGCTCAGTTGGTTAACGTGCTGGGACTGAGCCCCACATCGGGCTCCTTGCTCAGCAGGAAGCCTGCTTCTCCCTCTCCCTGCTGCTCCCCTGCTTGTGCTCATTCTCTCTCTGGCAAATAAGTAAATAAAATTAAAAAAAAAAAAAAGAATAAAGGAAGCACAGATAATAAGTCTTCGAAAAACATCTGTTCATATAGGGAATTAAAGAAAGGGAACTATAGCTAGAAGAAAATACAGGGTTGAAAAAATAGCTTACGATGGGAGATGACAGAGCATATTTCCATGCTGATATAAATGTTCCAATGGGACAGGAGTACTTGGAAAGGCAAGAGAGTTAAAGCAAAATATTTAAGAGCTCAAATGGAGCAACCAGTCTTTGAGAGAAGGAGCACAGTTCTTTTAACAGAAAAGAGAAAAAGAGAAAGTTGCTGCAGGTATAAAGTTTACAGATTTTAAAGTGGAAAGATGAAGGAGATTTAATATAGTGGTTTTAATCTTTGACGTATGAGGCAAGGTAATCAGGAAGACAGGTTGTGAATATAAGAGGAGACAGATGAGGATATAACAGAATTATTGCAGAAAATAATCACAGAAAATTAAATGAGATCATGCATGCCAAAATTTTAGCACAGACCTTGGCACAATGGAGGAGCTCAAAAAAAGACAGCCCCTTTTATGTTATCTGTTCTATAGATGGAGAAAGTCTGCTAAATATAAAGAAAGCAACAGTCAAAAACACAACCATGATCTCCAAAAGTATTATATCACAAAATGTTTTAAATGACAAAATGAAGTTTCAAAGTGGAAATAAACAAAAATCTATACCTAACACAGGGAAAGACATAAATTTAAAAACAAATCTGAGACAGAAAATTTAAAACTTCAACTCTGTAAAAGAGTTACATTGAAAAAATAAGCCATAAAATATTTACAAAACACATATTTGATAAAAGACTGCCATCTGAAATATACAGGGAACTCCTAAAACTCAAGAATGGGTAGGGGCACCTGGCTGGCTCAGTTGATAGAGCATGTGACTCTGGATCTGAGGGTCATGAGTTCAAGCCCCAGCTAGGTGTAGAGCCTACCAAACAAACAAAACCCTCAAGAATAAGTAAGCAATCAAACTTAAAAAAAAAAAAAAAAAGATCACGGGCACCTGGATGGCTCAGGTGGTTGAGTGCCCAACTCTTGGTTTCAAATCAGGTCATGATCTCAGGGTCGTGGGAGTGAGCCCCATGTCAGGCTCTGCACTCAATGCTGCATCTGCTTGAGATGCTGTCTCTCCCTCTGCCCCTCCCTCCTCTTCTGCCCCCCACAAAATAAAATAAATAAGACTTTTTAAAAAACAAAAGATTTGAATAGATACTTCACCAGTGAAGATAAACAGATGGCAAATAAGCATATGAAAAAGTTCAACATACGTCACAAGGGAACTGCAAATTAAAACAATGAGGTATCACTACACACCTATTAGAATGGCTAAAACACCAAACACTAACACCACCAAATGCTGAAGAGGATGTGGAACAAGAATTGTCTTCTAGTGCTGGTGAATGGAAGACAGTTTGGCAGTTTCTTAAAAAACTAAATGTACTTTTGCTATGTGTTGCAGTAACCATGCTCCTTGGTATTTACCCAAATGAGCTGAAAACAGGTTTTGTTTTTTGTTTTTTTTAAAGATTTTTATTTCTTTGACAGAGAGAGATCACAAGTAGGGAGAGAGGCAGGAGGAAGCAGGCTCCCTGCTGAGCAGAGAAGCCAATACCAGGCTCGATCCCAGGACCCTGAGATCATGACCTGAGCCAAAGCAGAGCTTTAACCAACACTGAGCCACCCAGATGCCCCTGAAAACAGGGTTTTTATACAAAAACCTGCACAAGGATGTTTTGGCAATTATAATCAATTGGAAGCAACAAAAATGTCCTTCAATAGGTGAATGCATAAAACTGTGGTACACTGTACAATGGAATACTATTCAGCAATACAAAGAAATGAGCTATTAAACCACAAAAAGACATGGAGGAACCCTAAATATACATTGCTCAGTGAAAGAAACCAATCTGAAAAGGCTACATGCTATATACATGTTACATGCTATATGACATTCTAGAAAAAGTAAAACCATGGAGACAGTAAAAAGATCAGTGATAGCTAGGGGTTTGTAGGGAAGGAAGGAGGGTTGAATAGGTAGAGCACAGGGGAATTTTAGGGCAGTAAAACTATTCTTTATGATATTGTGATTTGTCAAAACCCACAGAATATGTAATACCAAGCATGAACCCTAATGGACTTTAGTTAACAACAATTACAGACATTGGCTCATCAGCTGTAACAAATGTACCACACTAAAGCCAGATGTTAATAATAGGGGCAACTGGGGAGAGGTGGGGTGGGGTTAGGGGTATATGAGAACAATCTACACTTTCATTTTTCAGTAAACCTAAAACTGGTCTAAAAAAGTCTACTTAAAAAAAAAACAAACCTACAACCAATAAAGACATGAAATCATTTAGAAAAACACAAAGGTAGAGCAAGGAATAGATCAGAAAATTCATGAAAAAAATTAAAATAAGTAAAAATAAGAAAAAAATGTTTAATCTCACTAGCACAGCACAGCTTCATGCTTAAAGCCTGGAATCAAACATATTTGGCCTCCACCATTTACTAGCTATGTTACCATAAAGGTTTTTTGGTTTTTGTTTAAGATTTTATTTATGTATTTGACAGAGAGAGAGAGAGAGAGATCACAAGTAGGCAGAGAGGCAGGCAGAGAGAGGGGGAAGCAGGCTCCCTACTGAGCAGAGAGTCCAATGCAGGGCTCGATCCCAGGACCTTGAGATCATGACCCGAGCTGAAGGCAGAGGCTTTAACCCACTGAGCCACCCAGGTGCCTCTACCATAAGCAAGGTTTTAAACTTCCCCAAGCATCTGTCTCTCAAAGTGTTGTCTACTGACTTAGCATCAACAGCATCATATGGAACCCACTTATTCGAAATGCAGAACCCTGGACCAAATCCTAGAATTACTAACTTAGAATCTGCTTCAACAAGATGCCTACATGATTCATAGGCACATCAAAGTTCGAGAAGTCTACTCTAAGTCTCCATTTTCTCACTTCTATAATGAAGATGAGATTAGTACTTATCTCAGAAGACTTAAAATTAAGGTGAAACACAAAAATACTTAGCAACCACCAAAAACTTAGTAATGTTTGTTATTACTGAATCAGCAACTGAAGCAAAGTAAATTAAAAGATATACATTTTTTGCAACCTTAAACTAGCAAAAAGGGGTGCCTGGGTGGCTCAGTGGGTTAAGCATCTGCCTTCAACTCAGGTCATGATCCCAGACTCCTGGGATCATCACATGCTCCCTACTCAGTGAGGAGTCTGCTTTCTCCCAACCCCCCGCCCCTCCTCCTGCTTGTGCACACACGCGCGCGCTCTCCCTCTCTCTCTCCCTGTCTCAAATAAATAAATATTTAAAATAATAAAAAATAAACTAGCAAATTTCAAAAACAACAATCAAGCCTGGTGAGGGTAAAGTAAGACAGATAATCATCCACAGAACTGGTTAAAATGTATTTGAGGTATAATCTTTCCAGAAAGCAATTTAGCAGTATGTACCAAATATCTTTAAAATGTTCATATTCTTTGATCGACTTTTGGAAAATTATGATAAAGAGAAATGTGGACAAAAACTGTATTCACAGATGTTCTCTGCACAGTTATCTACAATAGCAGGTGCTGTTCCTCCTCCCCACTTCACAATACTGCTTCCAGTTCATTTCTCCAAAATTAGAAGCAGCAAGGTAGGAGGAGGCGGCAAGATGAGCAATGAAAGGAAAAGTGCAAAGATTTACATGACTATTTTGTAGCGATCAGATGCTCTATGCTAAAACCAAATTCCGCCCCTCTTTCCTATGAAGCCCATTATGGGTTCCTCCGAGATCCTCAGCACGGGCGATTCATTCTCTGGCTAACATCCCATACTTCGACTTAGCTTAGAAGGCACAAATCACATAGCCTCTTTCTGTTAGTGCTAACTCCCCCCAGGAGTCAGTTTTCTTGAGCAGGATTCTTATACCTCTTTTCCAGTTACCTTCTGCTCTACTTATTTTGTCCACGGGGGAAAAAAATCAGCATTTTTGCCCCTCCAAAATTCTGAAAGTACTAGGTCCTCCCGTTACAGCCTCCTTACTTGCTCTACTTCAGGCTGGATCTAACCTTCAGACTTTTCTCAGGGAAGTCAGGCAACAATTTCATGCCCACTCCCATGCTATGCCCAATTCAACTAGGGTCAGATCTACCCAGAATTCTCTGCCTGTACTTCAAAGCTCAAACACTTCTACAAATCAGCAAGCCTCAAGCTGGGGATGAAATCTGTCCTTTAACAGGCAACCCCAATTGCTATGACTGATTTTCATAAAACTCTCTTACTTGAAAATGAGGGAGAAGCACAGCACTTCTATACCCTCTTAAAAAAATCTTCATTCGGGGTTGCCTAGAACCTAGTTCGTTGAGCATCTGACTCTTGATTTCAGTTCAGGTCATAACTTCAGGGTCATGGGATGAAGCCCCACACTGGGCTCCACACTCAGTGTGGAGTCGGCTTAAGATTCTCTCTCCTTCCCTCCATCTCCCTCTGCTTCTCCCCCTACTCATATGTGAGCTCTCTCTCTAAAAAATAAAATCTTTTAAGAAAAAAACTTCATTCATTTACATACATATATGTAAGTGAATGGTTTATATATCTATATATACATATATTCACAGATATACAGAGAACAAAGGGTTTAAAAAGTAGTTTCATCTTTCAACAAGTCTTATAGGAGTAACCCTTTATTAAAATAGGAAGGTAATTATTGGATATGTCCTCACCTCTGGAGCCTGAACTATAAGAAAACAGGAAAAGTCTAATTTAATATCCTGTTACACAAATAACTGGAAACCATCTAAACATCAAACAACAGAGAAAAGGTTAAACAAAGTTAGCACACCAATATCCTTAAAAAATGTGTATTAAAAGCTGCTTATAATCCTTATGATATAAAGAATGCAAAACTATTTTAAATATATTAAAACCCTAATTTACACACCCCCGATAACATAAAATTGAATATAATGCAACTATTTCCAGAGCTTTTAATAACATGGGCTTATAACTACATGAAATTTATATTTTTAAACTTCATGTTACTGTTTAACTTTATCAACTTTTAAACTTCAGGTCATCATGATACAGATTTTCTGTATTTCAAATATGTAAAAGAGTATGTATAAAATGTTACAAATGCATAGGTATATAAAATTATGTATTGATAGATATTAGAAGGAAAATACTAATTATATAATATCAGTAATTACTAAAAGGAAGTGTTCAGTTTTATTGGTATTGAAACTGCAGATAATTTTTATTCTTTTTTTTAAGATTTTATTTATTTATTTGAGAGAGAGAGAGACAGAGAGGGCACGAGCAAGGGGAGCTGCAGGCAGAGAGAGAGGAGAAGCAGGATCCCCACTGGGCAAGGAGCCCAACATAGTGCTCAATCCCAGGACCCTGGGATCATGACCTGAGCTGAAGGTAGATGCTTAATGACTGAGCCACCCAGGTGCCCCTTATTTATTCTTTATATTTTTCCAACTTCTGTTACATATTCTTCTTACAATTAAAAATATTTTTTCAATAACCACTTCCCATGCTTCTGTGAAAAGAAGACCAATAATAGCACATTCTGGACACCATGTTATCTGTATTTTCACATTATTTTAGTACAAAAGTCTATGTCAGGGGCACCTGGGTGGCTCAGATTCTTGGGCATCTGCCTTTTGCTCAGGTCATGGTCCCGGGGTCCTGGGATTGAGCCCCACATCGGGCTCCCCAAACAGGGGGGCTGCTTGGCCTCTCCCTCTGCTGCTCTCCTGCTTGTGTTCTCCCACTCTGTCAAATAAATAAATAAAATCTTAAAAAACAAAACAAAACTCCTTAAAAAAAAGTCTATGTCACAACTAGGGAACTGGACTAGTTGGGCTACTGCCATCATAATCAACATCGCAGGAACTGTGTCATTCAAGGTCCAGCATACAAACTAGAAATGTATTAATATGTTGATTAGCTATAGTTCTTTTCTTTCTCAACTGATCTGACACAGCAGAACCCATTAAAAACATTTGCTCTAACAAACAAAAAATTATTTTCAGCTATATCTCCACAGGATTCATGAAGAACCACAAAGGAAACAATTCGTCACTGGCCTCCTCAATAATAAAATAGAATCAATCAAAATTTCTATACACACTAATTTAGCACAAACACAACTTTGTAAAAGGGTACTACATTGCTCAATAAATAATGCCAGTTATAAGGCACAGGACACAATTTAATATGAGTGAAGGGATGGGGAATGCCTTACGTTAATAGCTTATTTAAATTCCTGCATTTGTGTGCAGCAACCATTTTTTTAAGATATTTTTTTAAGATTTTATTTACTTGCCAGAGAGAGAAAGAGAAAGCGAGCACAAGCAGAGGAAGTGGCAGGCAGAGGGAGAAGCAGGTTCCCCTAGGAGCAGGGGAACTCAAAGGACCCTGAGATCATGACGTGGCCTGAAGGCAGATGTTTAACCGACTGAGCCACCCAGAGATCCTGAGATTTATTTACTTTAGAGAAAGGGAGAGAGAGAAAGAGTGCAATGCAAGTAGGGGGAGGGGCAGAGGGAGATAATCTTCAGGCCGACTCCTGGCTGAGCAGGGAGCATAACGGGTGCTCAATCTCATGACCCATGAAATCATGACCTGAGCCGAACCCAAGAGTAAGACATTCAACCGACTGAGCCACCAGGAGCCCCCAGCAGCCATTTTTTAAGTAGCAATAAAGGACTATCCAGTTGAAATTAGGTTCATTCCTCATCTGTTTTTAATGTCATGCAACCTAACAGGTTCTGCCTTCCTGTTTGCTTTAGGGTTTCATTATGGTGGGTATTTTATTTTATTT
>CM053605.1:26463485-26540880 GCA_028646535.1 Procyon lotor
GTGGGGAGGGGAGGGGAGGGGAGGGGAGGGGAGGGGAGAAAGAGAGAGAGAAAGAAAGAAAGCAAGCGAAAGGAAAATGGACAGAATGGGAGACAGTATTTGCAAATCATGTGCCTCCTAAGGGACTTGTATTGTATCCTAAATATTTGAAAAACTCTTGCAATTAAAAAACTTTTTAAAAGATAAATTATCCAATTTTTAACATGCAATAGGTTTGAACAAACATTTCTCCAAAAAAGATATACCAATGATCAATAGGCACATGAAAAGAAGTTCAATATCATTAGTTGTTAAGGAAATGAACACCAAAGCTACAAAAAGACCACTTCATGCCAATTAAGATGGCTATCCTCAAAAACACAGTAACAGGTGTGAGGATGTGGACAAACTGGAGCCCAGGATACAACTACCCTGGAAACAATCTGACAGTTCCACAAATAATTAAACATATACAGACCCTGAATTTTATATGTTGAACGAGTAATGTCACAGTATGTGAATTATATCTCTATAAAGCTATTTTTTTAAAGATTTTATTTATTTATCTGACAGAGAGATACAGTGAGAGAGGGAACACAAACAAGCAGGGGGAGTGGATGAGGGATAGCAGGCTCCCCACTAAGCAGGGAGCCCAACAGGGGGCTCGATCCCAGGGTCTTGAGATCATGACAGGCAGATGCTTAACGAGTGAGCCACCCAGGCGCCCCTCTATAAAGCTATTTAAAAAGACAAAATGATGTACTGACATAGTACAACATGGTGACCCTTAAAAACATGTTAAATGGAAGAACCTAGAACACAAAAGATCACATGTTGTAGGGTTCCATTTTCATGAAATGACTAGAATAAGCAAACCCACAGAGACAGAAAAATTAGAGGTTGCCAGGGGACAGAGGGAGGGGGGATGGAAAAGTAACTAACAAAGGATTTCTTTTTAGAGTGACAAAAATGTTCTAGATCAGATAGTGGTGATGGCTGCACAATCTTTTGGGAATACTAAACCCCACCAAACTGTAGTTAAGTGGGTGAGTCTTATGGAATGTAAAATAGATTACAATTCAAAAACGTTAGATAGCCACAGATGACCAGTGACTACTATACTGGACAGCAGAGCCACAGAAGCTACCTAAATTCAGAGCAGGACATCTAAGAGCAAGAAAGGAACTTCTGTTTTAAACCATGGGAAGTATGGGCTGGGAGGAGGGGGGAAACAAACTTATAACAAAGAAGGGTTAAACATATGGACTGTAATTGTTTAAAACGTTTCTTTTTTTTAAGATTTTATTTATTTGACAGAGAGAGATACAGTGAGAGAGGGAACACAAGCAGGGGGAGTGGAAGAGGGAGAAGCAGGCTTCCCGCTGAGCAGGGAGCCTGATGTGGGGCTCGAACCCAGGATCCTGGGATCATGACCCAAACCAAAGGCAGACATTTAACGACTGAGCCACCCAGAAGCTCCTATTTAAAATTTTTTTTTAAAAGATTTATTTGAGAGAGTGAGAGTGTGTGTAAGCAGAGGGAGGGGCAGAGGGTGAGAGACACTGAGAATCTCAAGCAGGCTACCTGCTGAGTGCAAAGCCTGAAACAAGGCTCAACTCACACCCTGAGATCATGACCCAAGATAAAATCAGTCAGATGTTAAACTGAGCCACCAAGGCACCACTTGCTTGAAACTTCTGAATATAAACTCAGATGAAAGTCCAAAAACTGTGGTCCAAGGATAAATGACTTTAAAAGAATATTTAGGGGCTTGGGGTGGCACAGTTAGTTTAGTTAAGCATCTGCCTTCAACTTAAGTCAGGATCTCAGGGTCCTGGAATAAGCCGGGCTTGGGGCTTCCAGCTCTACAGGGAGTCTGCTTCTTCCTATCCCTCTGCTCCTTCCTGCTGCTGCTGCTCATGCATGAATGTGCTCTCTTTCTCTCAAATAAATGCTTAAAAATCTTTTTAAAAAATGTTCAAATTAGTGTTTGATACCTGGATGATGAAGGTAGCACGGTAATTCTTTAGTCCTTTAAGTCAGTATCATTAAAAGCTCAGGAGACTTGTTGATAAGTGAAAGTTTCTTAAAAATCAAATTTGTTTAAGAAATACAGTTTTGTTATTACCAGTAGGACCAGTTGGTCAGGCAAAATAGCCTTAAATATGAAACACAAGATTCATAAACAAGTTTTAAAATTAGATAATGTAAAAGTCCCAAAACGCTTTGTACAAGATTAGAATGTTATCTTCAAATTCAATTTTTAATAAACATGTAAAGATTATCTGAAAAAAAAATGTTCAAATTATATGAACATAAGCTTCAAGATCTATTAAAAAAAAAAAAGGAAAGAGAAAATGAACTACGACAACATTTCCAAGACCATGCTATAGTATTTATGCATAGCTGTTGGGCTTGCAAAAATAGTTTTAAGGACTAATATATTTTGTGAAATACTACATTTAGGTAAGTTAAACAGGTTTCTTTACTACAAGACATCTCAGAAAATTTAAAATTATACTATGCCTTGTTGGTTCGAAAGGAGGCACATTTTAGTATCCAGTTTACAACACAAATATTTTTACATATTATGCAATGCTAGTTTGGGAACTACTAGACTATATAACCACAATGATTCTGTCAATTCCAAAGCTGTATGATTCTTAAGAACTTCTGACTTCATTTTTCGTTTTTTATTTAATTTGCTTTGTCGTAAAGGTAAATTAGTAATTTGTAAAAAAAAAAAAAAAAGTATTTTTTAAAAGATTTTATTTATTTATTTGACAGAGAGAGATCACAAGTAGGCAAAGGGGCAGGCCGAGAGAGAGGGGGAAGCAGGCTCCCTGCTGAGCAGAGAGCCATCCCAGACCCTGAAATCATGACCTGAGCCAAAAAGGCAGAGGCTTTAACGCCCTGAGCCACCCAGGCATCCCGAAAATAATTACTTCTATATAAAGTGATATATTTCTCTAAGTTCTTAACATTCTAGTTCTAAGACTATAGAGAAATAAAGCATCTCAACTAGAACATTCAAAAAAGATCATATTATTTCCCGATTTTGATGGTTATTTTGTGATTAAATAAAAAAATATTCTCGTTTCTAGGAAAAACACACTCAAGTGTTTAGCAGTGACAGGGCATCGGGTCAGCAAGTTATTTCCAAATGGTCCAGAAAACAAAAAGTTCTTTAACTTTTTTTAAAAAAAGATTTATTTATTTTACAGAAAGAGAGAAAGAGCATACACATGGCAGGAGGGACAGAGGAAGAGAGAGAATCTCAACAGTCTCCCTCCCTACCTGCCACAGAGTTTAATGTGAGGCTTGATCTCACGACCCACAGATCACAACCTGAGCTGAAATCAAGAGTGGGACGCTCAAACAACTGAGCCATCCAGGTGCCCTATTTTTAACTTTTAACTATTTTTAACCTGGGTGGCTTAGTCAGCTAAGCTTCTGCCTTCAGCTCAGGTCATGATCTCAGGGTCCTGGGACTGAATCCTATGTAGGAGCCTGTTGAGGAGCCTCTCCTCCCCACTCATGCTCTCTGTCGCTTTTTCTCTCTCTCAAATAAACAAAATCTTTAAAAAAAAATAAAAGTAAAAGAAATTCCCTACTTCAACGATATTTAATAATATTAAATTATTGTTGAGCTAAAAAAAATTGAGAAGTTTCCAGTAACTTAAAGTTTCACCATCATCAAATTCTGGCTCATAAATCTACTAACATACAACTTTTAATTATCCTGTCAACACACAGCTCATAATTAAACATGTAAAAAAAAAATTTTCCATAGTCACTTCAGCCTATAAAAGACATGTATCTAAATTATGCATATTTTTTACCACTACTTCTTAAGCTAATTATCCCCTGCATGCTTTGGACCAATTAAAATAATGACTGAGTTTTAAAGAACTTTTCATGTTTAATGTGGAGACTATTACTCACCAGGAATGAGTAAACATGAAAGTACTAGACTGAACCTTAATGACATTATTTTTACTTAGGATGGAGTTACTAGCCTTTCCTCTTTCAAATCATTTCTCCTTCACGTTAATATATAATCACCCAGTTAATACCAAATTCTAAGTGTCTAAAAAGCACCCAAGTTGCAGAATTTTTTTTTTTTTAAGATTTTATTTATTTGACAGAGAGAGAGTATGCAAGTAGACAGAGAGGCGGGGGGGGGGGGGGGGGGGGGAAGCAGGCTCCCTGTTGAGCAGAGAGCCCCATGTGGGGCACAATCCCAGGATCCTGGGATCACGACCTGAGCCTAAGGCAGAGGCTTCAACCCACTGAGCCACCCAGGCACCCCCTGGTTGCAGAATTCTGCAAACATTACAAAACATTAACTCTTGTATGTGAATGTTCCTGTCATAAGGAATTAAGGCCTTAATTCAGGCCTTAAACGGCCACACCAAAAATTCATTACCAACATATAATAACTGAAATCAACTACAACACCCAGTTTCAAACTAAAGAGTGTTAATAGTTAGATGTTATAAAATTTTTTCAGAATAAACCTAAAGTATTTCAAAAGTACAATTCCAATCCTTATCTTATTTCTACTCCTAGCTCTAACACAGGGACTACTGTCTTAACGACTGTTCTCTTGCTGACCAAAAAGGCTAAACATGGTGGAAGTCTATATATTTCTGCTGGACTGAACTATCTTCCAACTTCCCACTGTACTTTTCCCTGGGAAGTAATTTCATCACACCATTTAGGAATGCTATGGTTATATACTGGGTCCTATTTCCATTATGAGATTACAAGACTAGACATATCCCGAGAACAAGAATCACTGTTTATTAATAATTTTCTTTTTAATTCCCTATGCCACCAGAATCTCACAAGAAAGAATATTAATTGAGAACCAGTGCACCTTTCATCTATAGACAAAACTTGAATAAAATAAGAGGATATCATCCTTCCCATTTACAGATAAAAAAGAAGAAAAAAAAGAATTACTAAATGTAGGACTTGTAGAACTGAAGTTTAGATCTCATGATATTCATACTACAAAAAGTTTTCCACTCAAATTCACCTCCATGGTTTGGCCACAAAACATACCCATCACTTTCTTACCGTTTACATGACGACTCATTACTCTCTGAGGGGCATGCAAGGCCTCTAAACAAACTACCAACAATAAAAGTACCTAATGCACACCTTGTGGCAATCACTATCCTTAATTACAATTTAAACAGCAAAACTCCATTTCATACTCAAGAGAAAAAAAAATACTACCTAAGTAAAGGAATACTAAGCAAAATTAAAACAAACTTAAGTTTAGTAAATAATAAATGGCCAAATAAATTTAAATTTACTCTACCATATGAGGTGGGTAGCAAAACTAAGGAAGGGCTCCAGGTATAGGGTAAACAGGATCAATTTTAAAAGCTAATACTGCGGGGTGCCTGGGTGGCTCAGGCTGCCTTCAGCTGGAGTCGTGATCCCAGGGTCCTGGGATAGAGCCTAGCATCAGGCTCCCTGCTTGGCAGGAAGCCTGCTTCTCCCTTCCCACTCACTTTGCTTGTACTCCCCCTCTCACTGTGACTCTCTCTGTCAAGTAAATAAATAAAGTCTTAAAAAAAAAAAAGCTAATACTGTAAGATCAGAAGATGAAAATGTGAAAGAAGGACACTTCACAATAGATGTCCCCCTTCCTGCCAGTGGTTTACTATCTTACAACTTGCTCTTCCCTGAGTAAGGTAGCTCATTGTTTCCTCCTTTACAGGTCAATGTCACTTCCATCAAAGGCAAAAATGTTAAATGAAAAAGATAACAGAAAGATGGGATAAGAAAAAAGAGCACAAGTTTATATCCCCTTAAGCAAAAAGTGAGGGTGAAAAAAATACATATAGCTTAACCAAAGAAAATAAAAGGGAGAGAAATCAAAGACCGTAGGAACTACGAAATGAAGAAATGTGCTGTATTTATGACCATACAGCTCCAGTAATGGATAAACCCAAAATACAGCAGATTACTATTTCTCCACTCCTCAGGTTCCTTCTTATAGTTGATGTATTCATTCAGCCAACAACATGGTATACTCCTCACAATGGTGACAGACATGCTTACTAGTTCCTTATGTCCACAAGTAAAATTATTTCCCTCAAAGATACAACAAAGTATTCTTTTTTGTTAGCACAAATTTGAAAAAGATGTCAAACACAAAAATAGCATTTGACAGACTTCTCTGGTTTGTGCATGTCTGCAACACTAAATTTCTCAAAGATATAAGTAGTTGGGAAAGAACTATTCTGTGGAAAAGTCCACAGAGAGTTAACATTACAAGCAATTTTGTATAATAAGCATCTCATCTTATAAAAAAAGAAAATACATAGTACCTAACTGGCTTAGTTGGTACAGCATGTGATTCTTGACCTTGGGGTCATGAGTTTGAGCCTCAGGTTGGGTATAAAGAGTAAAAATGAAAATAAAACAAAAATTTTAAAAATAAACAATGCTTAAAAAAATATTTATTTACAAAAAATTACATGGTTCTTTAGATCTTCATTACAATAAGTTGTTACTACTTGCAAGCAATTGTTGGCCCAGCTGGAATTTTTTTGAATTATCATTAAAGATTAACTACCCTTTCTCTGACCAACAGTATCAATGTCAGTCTTCCACTTCCAATTGCAAGATGGTAACATTACTCTACTAGATAAGATTCTTTCTAAACAAAGATTAAACACAAAGCTTTATCATTAACATAAGAAATGTGGAAAATAACAAATCAACAGTAATATGTGGCATTTCAAGTCACAGGAAAAGAGATATACATTTAAATTATTTTTTAGAGGGGAGGAGGGGCAGGTGGAGAGGAAGAGAGAGTATCTTAAGCCGACTCCACACCCAGCATGGAGCCTGATGCAGGGCTTGATCTCACAACCCTGAGATCATGACAGAGCAGAAATCAAGAGTCAGACACAACTGATTGAGCCACCCAGGTGCCCCCAAATACATCTAAATTCTTAATTGGCTTTATTTATACTTGGATTAACAAAAATCTGAAAATACTAAACTCAAATCTAACAAAATGAGGCCATTTGAGAATCTGTGTATTTTCACATTTCTGAAATAATTTATCACTACAATTACAAACACTGAAACTATTATTTACAGATTGGTTTCCCTTTTCATATTAATGCCTTTCCACCTACAAAAAAAAAGTTATCCATAATGAGGAAAAATACTAAAGCATAGACAATCATAAATGTAAATACAAGTTAAAGACAGAAGGGACACCTGGTGGCTCAGTTAATTAAGCATTTGACTTTGGCTCAGGTCACTATTTTAGGGTCCTCAGATCCAGTCCCAAGTCAGGCTCCCTGCTCAGCGGGGAGTTTGTTTCTCTCCATCTGCCACTCTCTCCAACCCCCCTCCCCACTTGTGCGCTAATAGATAAAATCTTAAAAATAAGAATTTTATGCTAGAAGGCCCAACAGGCTAGGTGAGTCATCAAAGGCCTTTCAACCATGATTCTCCACTTCTGCCTTATAAACAGAAAAAAAAAATTGATACTACACTCTAATTCAAAAGCAAGAGAGATATTAGATATTCAATAACCAGTAGCACATAAATAATTCATAAGAATGGAATGTACAGCATGGTAACCATAGTTAATAATACTATATTATACACTTAAAAATTGCTAAGATAGATCTTAAAACTTCTCATCACAAGAAAAAAAAATTCTGTAAGTACGTATGATGATGAATATTAACTAGACTTACTGTGGTAATAATTTTCCCATATATACAAATATCAAGCCATTATGTTGTACACCCAAAACTAATATATCTTATGCTAGTTATACCTCAATAACAAAAATAATAAGCAGTAGCACAGAACAAACTTAAATACATCAGTTTCTTTCCACACCCAAAGACTACTGACAAATGTCTTAATACTAATCTACCAAGTATCACAATGTTTCCAAGGGCAAAGCACAATGACAATTCACTTAGTTAGCATTATGCAATATCTTGTGGACCAACGGGTATATCGCTCAGATTCAGCTATAAGAAATAATGCCACATTTTTCACAGAAATAGAAAAAGCAATCCTAAAATTCATGTGAAATCATGACAGACCCCAAATAGTCAAAGCAAACCTAAGAAGGAAGAACCAAAGCTGAAGGCATCACACTTTCTGACTTTAAACTACATTACAAAGTTACAGTAATCAAAACACTATGATACTGATATAAAAACAGATACACCAATGGAACAAAAATCTACAATCAACCAATATTTTGACAAATAAGCCAAGAATACTTAAGGGCTAAAGGATACTCTCTTTAATAAATAGTGCTGGGAAAACTGGATAATCACATATTGAAAAATGAAGTTGGACCCCCATCTTATACCACTCACAAAAATTAACTCAACATGGATTAAAGACTTAAATGTAAGACCTGAAACCATAAAACTCCTAGAAGAAAACACAGGGAAAAAGCTCCTTGATGTAGATCGTCACAACTTTTTGGATGTGACACTAAAAGCAAAGCAACAATAAAAAGGAACAATTTTGACTACATCAAAATAAAAGCTTCTGCAGACAGAAAAAAAAATCAACAAAATGAAAAGGCAACTGACAGAATGAGAGAAAATATCTACAAATCATACATTCAATAAGGGGTTAATATTCAAAGTACAGACGTAACTCATACAAATCAAGAGCAAAACAACATACAACTGGACAAAAAATGTGCAGAGAAATTGAATATACATTTGTCCAAAGAAGACACACGGATGGCCAAAGAGCACAAGAAACAGTGCTCAAAACATCACTAATCATCAGCGAAATGCAAATCGAAATCACAGTGACACATATCACCTCACACCTGCTATAATGGCTACTATCAAAAAGAAAAAACATTAACAAGTATTGGCAAAGATGTGGAGAAAGGGAACCCTTGTACACTGTTGTTGGGAATGTAAATAAATACATCTACTATGGAAATGAGGATAGAGGTTCCTCAAAAAGCTAAAAATAAAATTACCAAACGATCAAGCATTCCCACTTCTGTATATATAACCAAAGAAAGTGAAATCACTATCTCAGAGATATCTGCACTCACGTGTTTACTGAAACATTATTCACAATAGCCAAGATAAGGAAACAACCTAAATGTTAATACACAAATGAATAAAGAAAATGTCATACACACACACACACACACACAGAGGAATATTTGGCCATAAGAAAGAAGGAATTTCCACCATTTACAACAACATATGTGGACCTGGGGGGCATTATGCTTATTGAAATAAGCATATGCAATATGCTTATTGAAATAAGTTAGAGAAAGATAAATACTCTATGATCTCGCTTAATGTGGAATCTAGAATAGCCAAACTTAGGAAATACTAAATGGTCCTACCAGCCAAAATGGAAAAGCTCCCAATTCACCGGTTACACTACACAGAGGGTTTTGCCTTCTGAGTAGTGGGGAAAAATTAACCCAGTCTAAAAAACTCCACTGTTCACACCAAACAAATCATGAAAGGCACAAAAGGATCAAATAGTTTCCAAGTAACTTAACTGCATTCAAGAATAAAGCTTAAGAACATTTATAGGAACATAAACAAAGATCAAGCACCCAATAAATGAAAATCAAAGGTTGCCAAACGTAAAAAATGAGGAGAATATATTGATATATTGATGAGGAGAAAAATCAATTAAAGCCAATCTAGAATGGACACAAATGCTAAAATTAACAACAAAGATATTAAAATAATCACTATAGCCAAATTCTATGCATTTAAAAAGTTAAGCAAAGACCTGACCAATATAAAATGAACCAAACTGAACTCCCAAAAATGAAAACTATAATGTCCGAGATAAAGAATACATCCAGGGGTGCCTGGGTGGCTCAATGGGTTAAGGCTCTGCCTTCAGCTCAGATCATGATCTCAGGGTCCTGGGATCAATACCTGCATAGGGTTCTCTGCTTGGCGGGGAGCCTGCTTCCCCTGCTCTCTCTGTCTGCCTCTCTGCCTACTTGTGATCTCTCTGTCAAATAAATAAAATCTTAAAAAAAAAAATACATCCAATAATGACATCCAATAATGACACAAGACACTACAAAAACACAAAAAGATTAATGAACCTGAAGACATAAGAACAGAATTTCTCCAAAATGAAAAAGAAAAGTGCAAAGAAAAAAAACCTAAGGAAAAGAGAATCAGTGAGCTGTGGAACAACCTCAAATAGCATAATATATATGTTATCAAGGTTCCCAGAAAAAGGAGTAGACAGAAAAAAAAATATCTGACAGAATAAATGCATGAAAAAGTTTAAAATCTGATGGAAGGTCTACATTCACAGGTCAAAGAAGTACAATGAATGTTGACCACAAGAAGCAGAAAGAAAACTACACCAAGGCAAATCAAAATCAAATTGCTAAAAAAATGAGAGCAAGCAAATCTTCCAAGCAGCAAGAGAAAATTATATATAACCATACAAATGAACAAACTATGACATTTCAAACAATGTAAACCAGAAAACACTGGGGTACCATCTTTACAGTACTGACCACACAGCTCAGTTGGTTAAGTGTCCATCTCTTGGTTCCGGCTCAGGTCGTGATCTCAGGGTCATGGGATTGAGCCTTGCATCAAGATCCACGCTCAGCACAGAATCTGCTTCAGATTCTCTCCCTCTCGCTCCCTCCCTTTCCCTCTGCCACTCCCCCCACTCAAGCACCCTCTCTATAAAATAAATAAAAGCTTTAGAACATTGTCTACCCAGAATCCTGTATCCAACAAAATTACCTTTCAAAAATAAAGGCAAAGGAAAGATATTTTCAAACATACAAAAGTAAAAAAAAAAAAAAAAAATCATCATCATCACCAACAGACTTGCACAAGAATTGTTAAAGGAAGTCCTATAGGATAGACAGAGATGGAAAATAACACCAGATAACAAATATGGATCTACACAAAAGAATGACAAGTACTAGAAATTGTAATTACATTGGTAAACATATGATTTTTTAAAGTTAAAAATGTTTAAAGATAACTATTTAAACAAAAATTAAGAAAAATGTATTACAAGGTTTGTAACAAATGTGAACATAAAATGTATGATGACAACAGTATAAAAGATGGAAGGGAGAAACAGAAGTATAATACTGTAAGATTTTCAAGCTATGCAAAAAGTGCTAGAACATGACCTGAAGGAAGATTTAGGTAAGTACTACAAATCCTAAAATAACCATTAAAATTGGAAAGCAAAGAGTTATATCTAATAAGCCAACAAAGGAGATACACTAGAATTACGAGAATTACTCTAACCAAACAAAGGTATGAAAAGGGAAACAAAAAAGGATGAGACAGACAAAATAAACAGGTGATACAATTAAACCTAAACATATCTATAATCACACAAAAAGTAAATAATCTAAACATGCCAACTAAAAGACATTGTCAGAGTAAATACAACAGCACAACCCAACTATACCCTCCTTTAAAAAAAATACACTTTAGGGTTCCTGGGTGTCTCAGGTCATGGACTCAGGGTCCTGGATAGAACCCCATGTTGGGCTCCCTGCTCCATAGGGAGTCTTCTCCCTCTCCCTCTGCTCTCCCTCTGGCTCATGCTCACTCTCACTAGCGCACGCACTCTCTCTCAAATTAAATCTTTTTTAAAAAATGCACTTTAAAGATACAGATAACATAAAAACAAAAGAATGAGAAAAGATATACTATACCAATACTACCCAAAAGAACATGGGAGTAGCTACATAAGTACAAAGTAGATTGCAGAGGAAAAAAAAAATACGACCACAGATTTTTTAAAAATTTCTGATAAAAATGCCAATTAATAAAGGGAAAAATGTAGGGGCGCCTGGGTGGCTCAGTGGGTTAAAGCCTCTGCCTTCGGCTCAGGTCGTGATCTCAGGGTCCTGCGATCGAGTCCTGCATCGGGCTCCTTGCTCGGCGGGGAGCATGATTCTCTCTCTCTGCCCTGCTTGCTACTCTGTCTGCTTGTTCTCTCTCTCTCTCTCTCTCTGACAAATAAATAAATGGAATCTTTAAAAAAAAGGGGGGGGGAAAGAAGTGTAAATATTTATACACATAACAGAGCTTCAAAATACATGAAGCAAAACTTGATAGACTTGCAATAGATAAATCCGCACGTATATATAGTCAAAGATCACAATAATCCTCTCTCAAATTGACAAAATACACAGAAAGTAAACATAATAGAATTGAATACCACCATTAACCATTAACCATTTTGACCTAATTAGCATTTAGAGAACACTCTAATGCACACAAAACATAACCAAACTAAACCCCATTTTATAGGCCAGTAGAAAGTCTCAGAACAATTTAAAAGAATTCAAGTCAAGCAAAGTGTTTTTTGACCACAGAAGAATTATATTAGAAATCATTATCATTATTAGAGAGGCGCCTGGATGGCTCAGTCAGTTAAGTGTCTGCCTTCATCTCAGGTCATGATCTCAGGGTCCTGGGATTGAACCCCACATTGAGCTTACTGCTCAGCAGGGAGCCTGCTTCTCCCTCTCCTCCCCACTTGTGTTAGTTCTCTCTCTCCCTCTCTTTCTCTCTCTCATTCTCTCTCAAGTAAATAAAATCTGAAAGAAAGAAAGAAAGAAAGAAAGAAAGAAAGAAAGAAAGAAAGAAAGAAAGAAAGAAAGAAAGAAAGAAAGGAGAAAGAAAGAAAGAAAGAGAAAAGGAAAGAAAAGGAAAAGAAAAAAATTATCGGAAGGTTCTATGGAAAATCCTCAACTCTTTGGAAATTAAATTACACTTCCAAATAACTTATTGCTCAACAAAAGCTATTAAAAGAGAAAATGAGAGTGGTGGAGGGAAATGTTTTGGGGGGCAGATTTAAGATTTGTGGGATGCCACTACTTAAGAGGAAAATGTATAGCCCTAAATGTCTATATCAGAAAAGAAGAAAACCAATGACATCATCTTATACTTTAAGAAAGAGGAAAATACAGTACAAAGTAACCCCCAACCAGAGAAAAGGAGAGGGAAGGAAATAACACCTGAGAGCATAGTCAATAAAAAGAAATGAAAGTTACTAAAGAAAATCATGATACCAAAAGTTCTCTGAGATGAATACAAATGACAAACTTTTAGCCAGAACTAATCAGGGCAAAAAAAGAGAGAGAATGCATAAATAATCTGTATTAAGAACTCAAAAGGTGGGGCGCCTGGGTGGCTCAATCGTTAAGCGTCTGCCTTCCGCTCGGGTCATGATCCCAGGGTCCTGGGATCGAGCCCCGCATCGGGCTCCCTGCTCGGCAGGAGGCCTGCTTCTCCCACTACCATTCCCTCTGCTTGTGTTCCCTCTCTCACTGTGTTTCTCTCTGTCAAATAAATAAAATCTTTAAAAAAAAAAAAAAAAAAGAACTCAAAAGGTGACAATTCAACACCCAAAAAATAATAATCCAATTTAAAAATGGACAGAGAACATGAATAGACATCTCTCCAAAGAAGACATGCAGATGGCCAACAGACACAGGCAAGGATGCTTAATGGAGTTCCTGGCTGGCTCAGTCAATCTGGATTCCCACCTTATATAAAATATACAAAAATTAACTCAAAATGGATCAAAGACCTAAATAAAACACACCAGAATATTATATATAATGGAATATTATTCAACCATAAAATAGATTAAAATACTGATATATGCTACACAACATGGATGAACTCTGAAAGTACTATGCTAAGCGAAAGAAATCAGATACAATAAGCCACATATTATCTGTAGCTAAAACTATAAAACTCTGATAAGCAAACATAGGTATAAATTTTCACGACCCAGCCTTAAGCAATGTTTCTTAAATATGACATCAAAAGCAAAAAATAAGAATAATAATTTGTGGGGCACCTGGGTGGCTCAGTGGGTTAAAGCCTCTGCCTATGGCTCAGGTCATGATCTCAGTGTCCTGGGATCGAGCCCCACATCGGGCTCTCTGCTCAGCTGGGAGCCTGCTTCCTTCCCTCTCTCCGCCTGCCTCTCTACCTACTTGTGATCTCTCTCTGTCAAATAAATAAATAAAATCTTAAAAAAATAATAATAATAATAATTTGTACTTCACAAAATTAAAAGCTTCTGTGCATCAAAGGACATTATCAAGAAAGTACAATGACAACTGTCAAACTAGAAACAAATATTTACAAATCGTATATCTAGTAAGGATATGCTATCCAAAATATATAAAGAACTCTCACAACTCAACCAAAAGGTAAACAACATAATTAAAAAGTGAACAAAGAAAAAACAAAGAAAAGAACTTGAGTAGACATCTGTCCCAAAATGGTCAATAAGCACATGGAAAGATGCTTAACATTATTAGTGATTAGAGAAATACAGATCAAAACCACAATGACATACCACTTCACACCAACTTCAATGGCTACAACCTTAAGCAGAAAATAATAAATATTGTCAAAGATGTAGAGAAACTGGAACATTCATACACTACTGGTAGAAATGTAAATAGTGCAACCCAGGAGTTCCACTCCTACGTATACCCTGGAGGATTTAAAATATAATGGTTAGACAAAAGCTTATACACAAATGTTCACAGCAACATTATTCATAATAACCAAAAGGTGGAAACAACCCAAATATCCATCAACTAATGAATGGATAAATAAAATATGGTATATTCATATAATGAAATATTTGGCCAAAGAAAGGAATGAAGTACAGGCATACCTCATTCTACTGTGCTTCCCAGATGCTGTTTTTTTACAAGCTAACATTTGTAACAACCCTGCTTCTAACATCTATAGGTGACATTTTTCCAACAGCATCTGTTCACATCATGTCTCTCTCCATTTTGGTAATTTTCACAACTTCATACCTTTTCATTATTATATTTGTTATGGTAATCTGTGACCAATGATTATGACCCCCCGGAAAACTCAGATGATGGTTAGCATTTTTGAGTAATGAAATAATTTTTTTAAAGATTTTATTTATTTGACAGAGAAAGATCACAAGTAGGCAGAGAGGCAGGCAGAGAGAGAGGAGGCAGGCTCCCCACTGAGCAGAGAGCCCGATGCAGGGCTCGATCACAGAACCTTGAGATCATGACCTGAGCCGAAGGCAGAGGCTTTAACCCACTGAGCCACTCAGGCGCCCCTAAAGATTTTATTTATTCTTCAGAGAGAGAGACCAAAGACAGACAAAGAGAGCACAAGCAGGGGGAGCTGAAGGCAGAGGGAGAAGCAGGCTCTCAGCTAAGGAAGGAGCCTGATGCAGAACTCAATCCCAAGACCCTGGGATCATGACCTGAGCTGAAGACAGACGCTTAACCAACTGAGCCACCCAGATGTCCCAGCAATGAAGTGCTTTTTTAAAAGTGATCTCTAAGCCTGACTGATCAAGAGTCACACATTCTACCAACTGAGCCAGGCACGCACTCTAGCGATAAAGTTGTTTGGTTTTTTTTTTTTTTTAATTTTATTTTTTTGACAGAAAGAGATCACAAGTAGGCAGAGAGGCAGGCAGAGGGAGGGGGGGAAGCAGGCTCCCTGCTGAGCAGAGCGCCCGAGGCGGGGCTCAATCCCAGGACCCTGAGATCATGACCTGAGCTGAAGGCAGAGGCTTTAACCCACTGAGTTAACCCCAATAAAGTATTTTTAAACAAAAAGTATATGCAATGTCTTTTAGATATAATGCTACTATACATTTAAAAGACTATACTATAGTGTAAAAAGAACTTTTACATATACTGGGCAACCAAAATATTCATTTGATTTGCTTTATTGCAGTATTTGCTTTATTGCAGTGCTCTGGAACCAAACTCCAGTATCTCTGGGGCATGCCTGTACTGAAATATGTTACAACATGGATGAATGCGGAAAATATCATTATGCTAAGTGAAATAAGTCACACAGAAAAGGCCACATACTACGTTTCTATTTATATGAAATGTCCAGAATAGGCAAATCAACAGAGACAGAAAGTAGATCTGCAGTTGCTAAGGAGTGCAGGGACATGGAGTGACTATTTAATGGGTACAACTTGTCTCTAGGATAATGAAAATGTTCTGAAATTAGACTTGGTAATGGTTGCACAACTCTATAAAAACATTAAAAACCACTGAACTTTATGCTTTAAAATGGTTAAAATGGTGAGTTCTATGTTATGTCAATGTTGTTTAAAATAAAACCAAAAAAATCAATTAAACAGGGTTTTTAACAAATTGATGACAACTGTTCCATTTAGAAAGACAGAGGCAGGATTAAAGTAGCAGCCAAAATGACCTGATCTAATCTACACATCTTGTGTCAAAACAGTCTTATGTATAACATTAAATAACATTAAACCAATCTGAATTAATCAGACTTTAATCTTTTTTAAAAAGTCATGTTAATAATATAAGAGATCCAGTCATTATTCATTTCAAAAGAAGAAAAAATTGAGATACAATGCCCTGTCATTACATGTACATGCACACCACAAACCAAACTGCAGACATTAAATTTGTTAAATGGAGGTTTTGTTATTTGCACATAAATAAAATTCATAATCATATATATTACATTATAAGCAAATGTGCAAATGATTAAAAAAACAAAAATATGAATTTAACATCAATAAATTTTAATTTCTTCTCTCAAAAACAGTACTATATATTAAGCTAAGTTATTCAAATTCTTTTTCTGAACCTGGTCTGCTCTTTTACAATAAACAGTTTTAAGGGAGAAGAGAAGGGATCATTATTCAAATGTGGTCTCCCAGCAGAAGATTTGTACTACATAATGAAAAAGGCTGGCATCCCTTGTTGATTCCCCTATTCAATCTTGTTTTGTAGGTTCTGGAAGTTCCTAACAATGCATCTCCTTGCCTCTATTCAAAGTCTTCAATAGATAAATAGATAGAGCCAAATAACAGTCAGCAAAAACAACAAAAGAAAAGCAGTGCCATGTTATATTTAGTCCAAACCCCACTAATTCAGAATTTACTGAGCAGAGGCTCTTCATAGCAATCAAAATGGTAACAGAATTAGACTGTTAGCTCCACGAGTTACCAATGATTTCCCAGCATGAACAGATACTCAGTATTTCTTGAATGAAGAAGAAAAATATATAAATAAATAAAAATTTTAAACGGTATGAGTCATGATTTCAATCATTTTACTCAACAAAGCACAAGGGACAGGCAAAAAAAAATGAACACAATTTTTATCTTTACAGAATTGTAGTTTAATGGAGTCACAACTAAGTTTGAGTTTACTTAACTGATTTTTTTTTAAAGATTTTATTTATTTATTTGACAGAGAGAGAAATCTCAAGTAGGCAGAGAGGCAGGCAGAGAGAGAGGGGAAGCAGGCTCCCTGCTGAGCAGAGAGCCTGAAGTGGGGCTCAATCCCAGGACCCTGAGATCCTAAGCAAAAGGCAGAGACTTTAACCCACTGAGCCACCCAGGCATCCCTACTTAACTGATTTTTTAAAACAGGAATATCTTGGGGCACCTGGATGGCACAGTCAGTTGAGCATCCAACTCTTGGTTTTGGTTCAGGTCGTGATCTCAGGGTCTTGGGATCGAGCTCTGTGTTGGGGTTCATACTCAGAGCAAAGTCCGCTTGGATTTCTCCCCTTACCCCACACCTCCCATTTTCTCTCTTTAATATAAATCTTTTTAAAAATAAATAAAATTGGAATATCTCCCTTGCTCACTACCTAACAAGTGAGAGAGCCACTCAAACATTTGATGATTATAACACTATAGAATAAGCCATGCACTAAGTGAAAGCAAATCAACTACAATACCACTTAAATTCTGTTGGTCAAATTTATATTAGATATCCTAGACAAATGAAAAGTATTCACCATCTTCATTTACCTGTATATATAAAAACAAACTCTTCCGTTTTGGAAAACTAATCTATTTCACTACTCTTATGGGTATTTTCTACTGCTTAAATGAAAAAAGCCTAATTTATTCTTTTAGCAAATATTTACTGAATGCCTATTTTGTCCCAGGCATTGTTCCAGATACTGATAATGAAAAAGACTCCCTTTGGGGTGCCTAGGTGGTTCAGTCAGTTAAGCATCTGACTCTTGATTTCGGTTCAGGTCATGATCTCATGAGACCCACATCAAGCTCCACACTGGGGTGGAAGCTGCTTAAGATTCTCTCTCTCCCTCTCCATCCCCTTCCTCTATCAGGTGGGTGGGGGGATGGAGGATGCGGGAGACCCCCCTCTTCCTTCATGGAACTCACCAGCCAGGGGAGACAGAGGCAAATAAATAAATAAGATACATTGTATGTTAAATGCTAAGTAAAACAGAGAAAAATAAAGCCTAGGGAAAAAAGTACAAGCAAAAAGGAGAGTAAGCAAAGTATGTTTTAACTTTATATAGACCAGGAAGGGTCATCAAGGGAGGTGACATTTGGACCAGATGGTTCCACAGGTGAATCTCACCAAACATCCAAAGAAGAATTAATACCAGGGCACCTGGCTGGCTCAGTCAGTGGAGCATGCAATTCTTGATCTTGGGGTTTGTTTTCTGTTTTTTAAAGATTTTATTTATTTATTTGACAGACAGAAAGAGATCACAAGTAGGCAGAGAGGCAGGCTGAGGGAGAGGGGGAAGCAGGCTCCTCGCTGAGCAGAGAGCCCGATGCAGGGTTCAATTCCAGTACCCTGAGATCATGACCTGAGCCGAAGGCAGAGGCCCAACGCACTGAGCCACCCAGGCGCCCCGATCATGGTGGTTTTTAGTTTGAGCCCCACTTGGGGCGTGCTGCCTACTTAAAAGAAAAATTTTTTTAATTAAATAAGACTTATTATTTACTCTTCTCAAACTAGTCAAAACAAAAAAAAACAAAACAGAAAATCAATGAAAGCTTCCAAATTCATTCTACAAAACCAGCATTACCCTGATACCAAAACCAGATAAAGACATTACCAAAAAAAGACAATTATGTCAGTATCTCTGATCAACACAAATGCAAAAATCCTCAACAAAATATTAGCAAATCAAATCCAACAATCCGTTTAGAAAATCATTCACCACAATCAAGTGGGATTAATTCCTGCAATGCAAGGGTGGTTCAATATTTGCAAATAAATCACTGAAATACATCACTTAAAAAGAGAAAGGATAAAAACTATACGATAATTACAATAGACACAGAAAAAAAGCAGTTGACAAAGTACAACATCCAATCATGATTGAAAACCCTCAACAAAGGGGTGCGTGGGTGGCTCAGTGGGTTAAAGCCTCTGCCTATGGCTCAGGTCATGATCTCAGGGTTCTGGAATGGAGCCCCACATCGGGCTCTCTGCTCGGCAGGGAGCCTACTTCCCCCTCTCTCTCTGCCTGCCTCTCTGCCTACCTGTGATCTGTCCTATCAAATAAATAAATAAATCTTTAAAAAAAAAAACCCTCAACGAAGTCGGTTTTGAAGGAATATATCTCAAATTAATAAAGTCCTTAAGTGAAAATTCACAGCTAAAATCATCCTCAACTGTGAAACACTGACAGCTTTTCAGGAACAAGATAAGGATGTCCATTCTCACCACTTTTATTCAACATAGTATTGGAAGTCTTAGCCTCAGGAACCAGACAATAAAAAGAAATAAAAGGCATTCGAATTGGTAAAGAAGTAGTAAAGCTTTCACCATTTGTAGATGATTTCACTATTTGTATCATGTCATCTGATACTATATGTAAAAAACCCTAAACACTCCAAAAAACTATAGAATAAATGAATTCAGTCAAGTGGCACGATATATCCATATACAGAAATCTTTAGCATAACTATATACCAATAAAGAAGCAGAAAGCGAAATTAAGAAAACAACCCCATATATGATTACACCAAAAATAATACAATACCTACAAATAAACTTAACCAAGGAGGTGAAAGATCTGTACTTGAAAACTATAAAACACTGATAAAAAAAAATTGAAGATGACACAAATGAAATATTGTTAAAATGTACATACTACCCAAAGCAATCTACAGATTTAATGCAATCCCTATTAAAATACCATTTTTCACAGAACTAGAGCAAACAATCCTAAATTTTATATGGAACCACAAGAGATCCTAAATAGCCAAAGCAACCTTGAAAAAGAAAAACAAAACTGGATGTATCACAATCTCAGATTTCAAGATAGATCACAAAGCTGTAGTAAACAGTATGGATTGGCACAAATCAGACACACAGATCAACAGAAGAGAAAACCCAGAGATGCCTGTGTGGCTTGGTCATTTGGGCTTCCGACTCTTGACTTTGGCTCAGGTCATGATCTCAGGGTCATGCAATGCAGCCCATAGCAGGCTCCACCCTCAGCAGGGAATCTGTTTGAGATTCTGTCTCCCTCCACCCTCACCCTCCCCTCATCCCCCCCCACACATGTGCTCTCTTGCCCTAAAATAAATAAAGCTTTAAAAAATGTTTAGAAAGAACAGAAAACCCCGAAATAAACCCACAATCGTATGATCGATATTTGACAAAGGAAGAAAGAATATGCAACGGGGAAAAAAACACTGTCTTCAACAAATGGTGTTGGGGAAACTGGACGGCCAAGTGGAAATAAAACTGGATCACTTTCTTACACCATACACAAAAATAAGCTCAAAATGGGTTAAGACCTAAATGTGGAACCTGAAATCATAAAAATCCTAGAAAATAGCAGTAATTACTCTGACATTGGCCATAGCAACATTTTTCTAGATAGGTCTCCTAAGATATGGGAAGCAAAAGCAAAAAAAAAAACAAAAACAAAACTACTAGGACTACATCAAAATAAAAAGTTTTTGCATAGCAAAGAAAACAATCAACTAAATTAGAAGCCTACTGAATGGGAAAAGATATTTGCAAATGATATATCCAATAACAGATTAATATCCAAAATATATAAAGAACTTTTACAAACACACACCAAAAAGAAAACCAAAAACCCCTTCAAAAAATGGGCAGTTGATGTGAACAGACATTTCTCCAAAGATGACATAGAGATGGCCAACAGACACATGAAGAGATGCTCAACATCACTAATCATCAGGGAAATGCAAATCAAAACCACACTGAAATATCACCTCGCACCTGTCAGAACAGCTAAAATCAGTAACACAAAAAAACAAGTGCTGGCAAGGATGTTGAGAAAAGGGAACCCTTGTACACTGTAGGTAGGACTGTAAACTTGTCTAGCCACTATGGAAAACAGTACGGAGATCCTTCAAAAAACTAAAAATAGAATTACCATACAATCCAGTAATTCCACTACTGGGTATTTAACCGAAGAATATGAAAACAGTAATGAAGAAAGATATATGCACCCGTATATTTATTGCAGCATTATTTACAACTATGAAATTATAGAAGCAACACAAATGTCCATTGACAGAGATGTGGTATGGAGAGCCTGGCTGGCTCAGTCAGCCACTGAGTAGAGCATGTGACTTGAGCTCACGGTCATGAGTTTTGAGTCCCATATTGGAGCTCCCACACACAAAAAATATGTTTTATATTTTTTTATATACAAAGATGTTTTATATTTTATATATATATGTAAGTATATATATATATTTACATATGTGTGTATATATCTATATATATATATAAATCTATGCGTGTACATTTGTGTGTGTACACACATACACACAAAACAGAATTTTACTCAGCCATAAAAAAAAGAATGAAATCTTGCTATTTGCAACATGGATGGCTCTAAGTGGCATAACACTAAGTGAAATAAGTCAGAGAAAGACAAATGTCATATGATTTCACTTATATGTGAAGTTCATCTTTTTTTTTTTTAAAGATTTTATTTATTTATTTGACAGAGAGATCACAAGTAGGCAGAGAGGCAGGCGGGGGGGGCGGGGGGGGGGAAGCAGGCTCCCCGCTGAGCAGGGAGCCCGATGTGGGGCTCGATCCCAGGACCCTGAGATCATGACCTGAGCCGAAGGCAGAGGCTTTAACCCCACTGAGCTACCAAGGTGCTCCTGAAGTTCACCTCTTAAACCTAAATTTAAGAAACAAAACAAATGAAGAAAGAAAAAAAAAAGAGACAAAGAGACTCAAATATAGAAAACACTGATGATTACCAGAGGGGAGGGAGGTAGGGAGATGGGTGAAATAAGTGAAGAGAATTAAAAATATACTTATTGTGATAAGCACTAAGTAACATATAGAATTGTTGAAACAGTACTATACACCTGAAACTAATATAACACTGTATGTTACTTACACTGGGATTAAAAATTTTTAGTTTTTCTTTTTAAAGTAAAAAAAATAGAAGTTGTCGTTTGGTCAAAAGCATGTTTTTCAAATTCCTCATATCAGTGAGATCTTATGATAACTGTCTTTCTCTGATTGACTTATTTCGCTTAGCATAATACCCTCTAGCTCCATTCACATCATTGCAAAGGGCAAGGTTTCATTTTTTCCTGATGGCAGCACTGTATTCCACTGTATATGTATACCACATCTTCTTTATCCATTCATCTGTTGATGGACATCTAGGCTCTCTCCATAGTTTGGCTATTGAGGACACTGCTGCTATAAACACTCAGGTGTACGTGCCCCTTCGGATCACTACATTTGTATCTTTAGGGTAAATACCCAGTAGAGCAATTGTTGGGTTGTAGGTTAGCTCTATTTTCAACTTTTTGAGGAACCTCCCTACTGTTTTCTAGAGTGGCTGCACTAGCTTGTATTCCCACCAACAGCACAGGAGGGTTCCCCTTTCTCTGCATCCTGGCCAACACCTGTCATTTCCTGACTGGTTAATTTTAGCCATTCTGACTGGTGTGAGGTGGTATCTCCCTGGGGTTTTGATTTGTATTTCCCTGATGCTGAGTGATGTTGAGCACTTTTTCATGTGTCTGTTGGCCATTTGGATGTCTTCTTTGCAGAAATGTCTGGTCATGTCTTCTGCTCATATCTTGATTGGATTGGATTATTTATTCTTTGAGTGTTGAGTCTGATAAGTTCTTTAGAGATTCTGGATACTAGCCCTTTATCTGATATGTAATTTGCAAACATCTTCTCCTATTCTATCAGTTGTCTTTTGGTTTTATTGACTGTTTCCTTTACTGTGCAAAATTTTTGTATCTTGATGAAGTCCCAATAGTTCATTTTTGCCCTTGCTTTCCTTGCCTTTGGCGATGTTTCTAGGAAGAAGTTGCTGTGGCTGAGGTCAATGAGGTTGCTGCCTGTGTTCTCCTCAAGGATTTTGATGGATTCCTGTCTCACATTGAGGTCTTTCACCCATTTTGAGTCTATTTGTGTGTGTGGTATAAGGAAATGGCCTAGTTTCATTCTTTTGCATGGGCTGTCCAATTTTCCCAACACCATTTGTTGAAGAGACTATCTTTTTTCCATTGGACATTCTTTCCTGCTTTGTTGAAGATTAGCTGGCCATAGAGTTAAGGGTCCATTTCTGGGCTTTCTATTCTGTCCCACTGATCTAAGTGTCTGTTTTTGTGCCAGTACCATACTCTCTTGATGATTACAGTTTTGTAATAGAGCTTGAAGTCTGGAATTGTGATGCCGCCAGTTCTGGTTTCCTTTTTTCAACATTCCTCTGGCTATTCATGGTCTTTTCTGGTTCCCTACAAATTTTAGGATTATTTGTTCCATTTCTTTGAAAAAAGCTGATGGTATTTTGATAGGGATTGCATTAAATGTGTTGGTTGCTCTAGGTAGCATAGACATTTTCACAATATTTGTTCTTCCAATCCATGAGCATGGAATGTTTTTCCATTTCTTTATGTCTTCCTCACAATTTCTTTCATGAGTATTCTATAGTTTTCTGAGTACAGATTCTTTGTCTTTTTGGTTAGATTTATTCCTAGGTATCTTATGGTTATGGGTGCAATCATAAATGGGATTGACTCCTTAATTTCTTTCTTCTGTCTTGTTGTTGGTATATAGAAATGTAACTGATTTCTGTGCAATGATTTTATATCCTGACCCTTTACTGAATTCCTGTATGAACTGTAGCAGTTTCGGAGTGGAGTTTTTTGTGTTTTCCACATATCATATCATCTCATGATGATGATGATGATGATAAATTGGGCACAGCATGTGGTAAATACTACAGGGTACATATACTGGCTATCATTGTGATTCCGATATCATTAGAAGCATGCCAGAAGAGACTAGTGAAAGTAATTCATGCAAAATTTTTCTTTCCTAAAAGTGGACAGAACTTGTTTTTATAAATTGGGAGTGGGGTGGGGACTGAGTGGCTCAGTCAGTTAACCAACCTACTCTTGATTCTGGCTCAGGTCACTATCATGGATCTTGAGATCAAGCCCTACAAAGGGCTCTGTGTTGATTGTGGAGCCTCCTTGAGATTCTCTCTCTCTATCTCTCGGCCGCTCCCTCCTATTTGAGTGTGCACAATTGTGCTCACTCTCTTTCTCTCTAAAAAAAAAAAGTCTTAAGGCTGAAGTATGCCTGTTATGTTCAAGAAAAAGAGGCAAAGTGGCTAGAATAGGGTAAACAAAAGATAGAAGAGGAATTAAATTAGGATAGGATTCAAGATGAGAAAGCTATATCATTCCTGGTTTGTAGACAATGTTAAGGACTCTAATTCCTATACTGAGAAGGGAAGTCTCTGAGTGTTTTGAACAGAACATGATCTGATTAAGATTTTTAAAAGACAGGGCACCTGGGTGGTTTAGTGGTTGGGCATCTGCCTTCAGCTCGGGTCATGATCTCAGGGTTCTGGGATCGAGCCCCACATCAGGCTCCCTGCCTATGGAAGTCTGCTTCTCCCTCTCCCACTCCCCCTGCTTGTGTTCCTGCTCTATCTCTCTGTCTGTCAAATAAATAAATGAAATCTTAAAAAAAAAAAAAAGGGTCACTCTAGCTATTGCTATAATCTGAGGAATAATGGTGGCTTGGACCAGGTTGGTAGCAGGGGAGATGGCAGAAGTCTGATCCAAACATGTGAAGACAGTCATCTGTTATCCAATGCAAAAGAGAAGGGTCAAGGACAGTACCAAGGTTTTGGGCTCAGGTATCAAGGGGGTTAGAACTGCCATTTACTGATAAAGGAAAGAAAAGCTATGTTCAGTCAGATATCCTGACTGAATAGTGCCCCACCCCCCAGCCCACCAAGATCAACACATCCTAATCCTCTGGAACCTGTGAATACGTTATCTGACATGAGATAGAAAGATTATCAAGAGTGGTTCCAAGATGAGTCTTTATAAAGAAAGGCAGAGGATCAGAGTCAGAGAAGGCAATGTGACAACAGAAGGAGGGGTAGAGAAAGGGGATGTGATGATGGAAGCAGAGACAGAAAGATGTGAAAACAAGCTGAGGTTGGAGTGATGCCACTTTTGGCTCAGAATCTGAAAGAGGGTCATGAGCTAAGGAATGTGGGCAGCCTTTAGAATCTGGAAAAGGCAAGGAAACGGAATTCTCCCCTAGAGCCTCCAGAAAGAATGCAATTCTGTGGCCCATTGCAGACTTCTGACCCAGAATTATAAAATGGTAAATTTGTGTTGTTTTAAACGGCTGAATTTGTGGTAATTTGTTATAACAGCAATAGAAAATTAATATAAGTACAATACTTCGGATATTTACAAATTAAAAACTATATGTAGTATCAGATTTTCTATATTATAACAAAATCTCCTTCAAAATTTGGAATACAATGGGACTATAAGGTTGTATACTCAAAAAATATTGTCAAGTTAAATAAATGCCTTAGCATTTTAAATAAATGTCCTCATACATGTAAGTTCAGAACTGGAGTTATCATAGTCATAAACTAAATGATAATATTTGGTCACATATGATCTGAAGACTCCTCTCTGAACCTCTAAACTTTGCCAAATCTGTCACTCTGATATAACTTCTAGAAGGCCTAACTCATCTAAATCCCTCCAACTTGGCAAAATGCTGGAGAAGCTGCAAGTTAAAATGGTTATGCCTTAAGTCAGTATAAAACCATAAAATGGATATAAAAGGTTGATTTGTATATTTATCAAAAGAGGGTATAAGGTATAAAAAGTTAAGAAATATCACTCTAAAGCAATTCAGTTTTGGGATAAAGTCCTTGAACCCAGGGAATCCCTAGTTAGTATATCACCATATCTAGAAAATTAAAATACAACTATTTGTGGGTCTATGAATGTGAACTACAACCTTACAGACTACATTTTAGCTGCAAAAAGCTGTAAAATTCTGTTTAACTAGAAAAATACTGCCATCATACAGTTGCAGTTAAACAGGACACATGAGGGGGGCCTGGGTGGCTCAGTGGGTTAAAACCTCTGCCTTCGGCTCAGGTCATGATCTCAGGGTCCTGGAATGGAGCCCCACATTGGGCTCTCCGCTCAGTAGGGAACCTGCTTTCCCCTCTCTCTCTGCCTGCCTCACTGCCTACTTGTGATCTCTCTCTCTGTGTCAAATAAATAAAATCTTTAAAAAAAAAAAAAGTTTAAAAAAATAAAAATAAACAGGACATGTGAAACTAGGATGCAAAAAATCCTAGCACCCCCCCAGCATCTTTGAATCTCAAACACAATCAGATCTCATCCTATCAAAATCCTTGAAATTAAAAAAGTGACCAAAGATTTACCACAAAGGAGCAAGGTAAAAAGATGACAAAATAAAATATTTAAGTCTTCAATATCATTAATAATGATTATAGTAAAAGCAAACACTCACACAGCATATTTCATTGATTGCATGATGAACATTTTTTCCTATTTTAACATAACAAATCAAAATGCACTGTGTCAGGTAAGTGGCAGTATTTTAGTGTTTTAGAGACAGTGTTCATTAATTTAGTGGCACATAAAATAATGGTATATCTTAAAATTGATAGTCTTAGCTTTGATTAAACATATATTGTTTTAGCTATATTAACTCATTGAATCTTCAAAACTACCCTATAAAGTAGCTGCTGTAACTCTACCATCTTACAGATAAGAAAACTGAGACAAAGGGGTTAAATAACTTCCAAGTCATACAGCCATTAAAATTAAAATTACTGGGGCGCTTGAGTGGCTCAGTGGGTTAAGTGTCCCCTCTAGCTTAAATCATGCTCCCAGGGTCCTGGGATAAAGCCCCAAATGCTGGGCAGGAGCCTGCTTCTCCCTCTCCTTCTGCCCCTCCCCTAGCTTGTGCTTTCTTTCTCTCTGTCAAATAATCAAAAAAATCTTAAAATAAATTAAATTAAAATAATCTTTAACATATGAGAGTATTTAATTACAAAATTACTATTTAACCCATATCATATTCTCAATTTTTTCTTAACTATTTTAGTGATCTCAACATGAAAAGGTTTTTAAATAAAGTTATAAGGTTTTATAAATGTCCTTTTTCACACACGAATACAGCATATAGCAGAGTGCATAAATAGTAGTCAATATAGAATGTACACCCATTTAACCAAGTTTGCTTATTGTAGCAAACTTCTAGATCTTAATATAAATCCATTTCTTGTAAAAGAAAGATGTTCTGTAACTCAAAATGCCTATTACTTCACTAATCAAGCTTTCTGTAATTTTTTTTTTTTAAAGATTTCATTTATTTATTTGACAGCGAGGCAAGAGATCACAAGTAGGCAGAGAGGCAGGCAGAGAGAGAGGAGGAAGCAGGCTCCCCAATGAGCAGAGAGCCCGACGAGGGGCTCGATCCCAGGACTCCGAGACCATGACCTGAGCTGAAGGCAGAGGCTTTAACCCACTGAGCCACCCAGGCACCCCTGTAATTATTTTTTTGAATATATTTCACAATCAAATGATTCACCTTATCAACAGACTAAAAGTAAAATGAACATCATAATAGATGTGGAAAAGGCACATGACAAAATATAACATCTATTCATGGTTTTTTAAAAAAATCTTTTCAGGGCGCTTGGGTGGCTCGGTTGGTTAAGCAACTGCCTTCGGCTCAGGTCATGATCCCGGAGTCCCGGACTCGCTGGAGTCCCGGAATCGAGTCCCGCATCGGGCTCCCAACTCCACCAGGAGTCTGCTTCTCCCTCTGACCTTCTCCCCTCTAATGCTCCCTCTCACTCTCTCTCTCCCTCAAATAAATAAAATCTTAAAAAAAAAAAATCTTTTCAGCCAACTAAAAATAAAAGAGAACTTCCTTGATCTGACATATAGGCATCCACCTACAGCTAATTTCATAGTAATAGTGAAAGATTAGCTGTTTTCCCTGTAAGTCTGAGAATAAGTGAAGAACACAGAATCTCACCATTCCTATTCAACATTATATTGTAAGTCCTAGCCAGTGACATAAGGCAAAAAAGAGAAATAAAAGGAAAAAAGATTAAGAATAGTTAAAACTGCCTTTATTTGTTGGTGACATGACTGCCTACATTAAAAAAAAAAAAAAAAAATCTTCAACAAAAGCTACTATGCTTAATATATAAATTTAGCAAGGTCATAGGATAAAAGATCCATATACAAAAGCCAATTCTATTTCTGTACATTAGTAATGAATGGAAACTGAAAAACTTAGAAACAGTACTATTTACTACAGCACCAAAAATCATCAAAGAACTAAGAATAAATGTAACACTATCTGTGCAAAATTTTTATTCTAAGGCCTATGATGACAAGAAAAATCAAAGATGACCTAAATAAACAGAAATACCAATTCCATAGATTGGAAGACCCAATATTGTCAAAATGTCAATTTGTCCCAAAATGATCTACAGATTCAGTGCAATTCCTTTCAAAATCTTAGTAGGGTTGCAGAAATTAAAAAGCTTATTCTAAAACATATTATTTAAAAAGCAAGGCCCTAGAAGAGCCAAAACAATTCTGACAAAGAACAAAGTAGAAGAGTCACACTACTTGACTCGAAGACTGAGTATAAAGCTATATAGCCTGATATGAACAAAGAATACATACACAGATCAAAGGAACAAAACAGAATCCAAAACTGACCCACATATAAGTAGTCAACGGATCTTTGGCTAAAGGGCCAAAATTTTTTTAGATACAGCTCTGTCCTCTAGAAGCTTTATATGTGGAGAAGGAACACAAAGTAAATGAAAAATTCAAAGCAGGTGTTCTCCCACATGCTACTTCATGAAGCTAATCTATCCGGAAGTCCCATAAAAATTCTGTGAAATGTGTAAGCCTGAAGATTCACAGACATGTACCCTGGGGCAAATAATACATTATATGTTAATAAAAATTAATAAAAAAAAATTCAACCATAAGCTGTCAAAGTCCACAAATAGTCTAATTTTCAAGATATTTCCATTCATCCACTGAGATTACATTTAGATAAACTGCCATTTCATGCTATTTAAATTCTTTCCATTTTAAAAGGAAAGTAACACCAAAAGGATCCCATGCTCAAAAATATCTCCACAGTATATTCTACACATAAGTAAATCAATTTGGTTATTAACTATTCTCTGGGAAAACAAAGATGACCCTGAATAAAGCAAGCCTATCACATGTTCAAACACTAATTATACCACAGTAAGAAGATGAAGTAAAGGAGAGTGTATGAAATGTCTGAGTAAAGGGTCATTTCATACCAACAAGCTCTTCAAGACAGGGCAAAATTAAATGCAATCTCAGTCCTTGGATCAATAAAGGGAATTAAAAGGCCAATTAAGTACATTGGAGAGGAAGAGGAAGAAAGTGCACAGATGGCAAAATTTTAAAAAGTTATTTAAAAAATTAAATTTAGGGGTGCCTAGGTGGCTTAGCCAGTTAAGCATCTGCCTTCAGGTCAGGTCATGAGCTCAGGGTCCCGGGATTCAGCCCTGGTGCATCCCCGCTCAGCAATGAGTCTGCTTCTTCCTCTCTGTGATCTTTCCCTCTCCCTCTGTGCTCTCTTTCAAGTAAATAAATAAAATCTTTAAAAATAAATAAATAAATAAATATTAAAAATTTAATTTAAAAAATTTAATTATAAGAGTAAGGGTCTCAGAATATAATGTAGTGTGTGTTTGCAATTTTATCAAAGGTCTTGATAATGACCGGGTTATTACTAATAATCCAATTACCAAATATCTGCTAGAAAGTCAAGACGAGTTTCTCTGAGGATGATAAACCTTAGTCAAATCCTGATGAATTAAGTCACCTCAATCTAGGGAAGTTCAGTCTCCCAGTCTGATATCTACATATGTGGTTTGCTACTCTCTGTGGAGGTAAAAGAAAAAAGTCATAGAGAAGGATGTAAATATTGGTCTTCAAGTATCTACTCTCAAATGACTTTCTCATTCTTCACATCAGGTACCTTTATGATTCCTCTAATTGTGGAGCACCTTGGTGGCTCGGTGGGTTAAAGCCTCTGCCTTCGGCTCAGGTCATGATCTCAGGGTCCAGGGATTGAGCCCATATGGGGTTCTGCTCAGCAGGGAGCCTGCTTCCCCCTATCTCTCTGCCTGCCTCCTGCCTACTTGTGATCTCTGTCAAACAAATAAATAAAATCTTTAAAAAAAAAAAAAAAAAGATTCCTCTATTTGTGAGAACAAAAGAACTCAAACACATATGGAGCGCCCTGGTGGCTCAGTTGTTAGGCATCTGCCTTTGGTTTGGGTCATGATCCAAGGGTCCTGGGATTGAGCCCCACATCAGGCTCCCTGCTCAGCAGGAGGCACTCTTCTCCCTCTCTCATTCCCCCTGCTTGTGTTCCCTCTCACAGTCTCTCTCTCTGTTGAATAAATTATTTTAAAAAATTTTATTTAAAAAATAAAACAAAAATAATAGTAATAAAGTTTCTTTTTAAAGCAAGGTACACAAAGGTAATAAACATGAACCCATTTTTGATATATAATTATGTATAGCAAAAAGATTTAAAAGTATAAATGCCAGATGTATATTCAAAATAACTGGGCAATTTTAAGTTTCTTCCTCAGTAATTTTTCCTAATAATTTTTCAACAGTGAACATGTATTCAAATAGTTTTTATTAAATAAGAATTTTAAATCTTGGGGCACCTGGGTAGCTCAATGGGTTGAACCTCTCTGCCTTCAGCTCAGGTCATAATCTCAGGGTCCTGGGATAGAGCCCCGCATCGCATCGCGCTCTCTGCTCAGCAGGGAGCCTGCTTCCCCCCTCTCTCTGCCTGCCTCTCTGCCTACTTATGATCTCTCTCTCTCTCTGTCAAATAAATAAATAAAATCTTTAAAAAAAATTGTAAATCTTTACATTGTTTTAGTAATGGCTTTTTTATGATTCTAAGTCATGATTCTATTAGCTCCCTATAATAAACTTTTCACACAATTTTTAATGAATTCTGGGAGTATCCTTGTTGATAAAGACGAAAAAGGGAATCCACTAATGACATCTCTCCTCTCATTCAAAAGCAAAATACATATATATATATTTCTGATAAAATTTAAGGTACAGTTTTGGAAAATTTTTTTATAAAGTATTTTTAAATTATTTTTTAAGTAAGCTCTATGCCCAAATGGGGCTTTAACCCATGACTTTGAGATCAAGAGCTGCATGTTTTACAGACTGGGGCAGCCAGGCTCCCCTTAAGAAACATTTTTAATTTCTGTTTTTCTAAGCAAATCCATTTTACTGGATGATTTTGCTCTTACTCCAAATGATGGACAATGGGATTTTACTATTTATCTAATGTGAATTATCACTCACAAAAAGCAATAACTATTTTATCTAACAAAAGGGAAAGAGGTAGGGGCACCTGAGTGGCTGAGTCAGTCAAGTGTCTGACTCTCATTTTCAGCTAAGGTCATAAATCAGAATCTTAGGATGAAGCCCCAAGTGGGGCTCTCCAATCAGTAAGGAGTCTGCATAGTTCCCTCTCCCTCTCTCCCTGCCTCCCACTGCTCACGTATGCGTGCATGTATGGTCTCTCTCTCAAATAAATCTTTTTAAAAAAGGAAATATGTAGCTAGGAATAACTTAGTTTTAGGATGCCTGGGTGGCTCAGTTGGTTAAACATCTGCCTTTGGCTCAGGTCCCGCATTAGACTCCTTGCTCAGCAGGGAGCCTGCTTCTTCCTCTGCCTGTTCTACCTGCTGCTCCCTTTGCTTGTGTTATCTCTCTCTCTCTCTCTGACAAATAAATAAAATCTTTAAAAAAAAAAAAAGAATAAGTCAGTTTTTCAGATTTACTCTAGGAAAGTACCAACTATAAATTTATTTCATCTACGAAAACATTAAAGCAACTCATATTATTATAAAATTCTTCTATTTGTAAAAATGTAGATTCCAAGTCAATCAAAATACTGTTTAAAATTTCTGGATACTTCTTAGATCAGGTATCAATGTTTATATTAATAAATGAAAAAAAGGGGGCACCTGGGAGGCTCAGTGGGTTAAAGCCTCTGCCTTTGGCTCAGGTCATGATCTCAGGGTCCTGGGATGGAGCCCCGCATTGGGCTCTCGCTCAGCAGGGAGCCTGCTTCCCCCTCTCTCTGCCTGCCTCTCTGCCTACTTGTGATCTGTCTCTTTCTGTCAAATAAATAAATTTTTAAAGGAAATGAAAAAAGAAACACAGGTCTTACACATACCTTAAAAAATCCTTAACAATTACTAAGCCCTTTTTTACAGAGAAGAAATAAAATCAGGTAAACAGCAGCAAATGTTAGTTACAACTTTTTATCATCACAATCTAGAAAAAATATTTTTACTATCACTTTTTCTAGAGGTTGAAATAATAAAAGAAAATCATCTAAATTTTTACTAAGGATGATTTTTAAATTTTTAACATTAGCTGCATTAGTAACCTGGAGAACTACTACTTACAACACTGCTGTACCTGTAGATTTTGTGTGTGTGTGTGTGTGTGTGTGTGTGTGTGTGTGTGTTAACACAGGCAATACCTAGTCATTCTTAATGATGATAATATATATGAAGGATGTTTTTATTAGCAACAATTTAAACACAGTATAGTTGTTTCCAGAAAAACAGCACAATCATTTTTCCTCCCTTTGCTCCATATCAACACTAAATACAATCCATATTTAGAACATTCTTATTTAATGTAATTATTCAGATATTCCTATGCTTAAAACCAGCTATTTAAGAACACTGAACAAAGAACCTTACCCTTTGTTATGTATAATCAACAGATTTATCTTTTTCTACTTTACTAGCAAAAATTACATTTCCACAAAATAAAGTAAGTATTAGGTTAGTTAACTTAAGCTAGTGGATGGGGCGCCTGAGTGGCTCAGTGGGTTAAAGCCTCTGACTTCGGCTCAGGTCATGATCTCGGGGTCCTGGGATCGGGGCCCCCACATCGCGCTCTCTGCTCAGCAGAAAGCCTGCTTCTCTCTCCCTCTCTCTCTTTCTCTGCCTGCCTCTCTGCCTACTTGTATTCTTTCTATGTCAAATAAATAAATGAAATCATAAAAAAAAAAAAAAAAACTTGAGCTAGTGGTTAGGGCATGTTGCTATAACAAGGCTAAACTATGTTATCATATATACAACCAATTAACTTTGCAGGGTAAGAGGAAGCATCAAAACCCCTGCTGGTCTGGTCACAAAGAGAGCCAGTTGGGTCAAATGTACAACTGGGTCAGCACAAATACACAATCAGCATGTTCTATTTATCAACTTTACTACAAACAAATCATGCAAAGAGCTGTCATCTGGGAAGAGAAAAACACCAATAATACACCCACTGGATCATGAAACAGATGATAATCTAGGAGGTAAAATCTAAAGTATACAAGCTATTTTAGACGCTAAATTGAAAAATATTTTTAAATACATTTCTCTTAGTATCTATACTATGAATTTAAAATGCCACCACACTAAATTTTTAATCCTATTGCTAAAACATAATGGTGGCAGTAATATTCTTCTCCTCTCAATGAGAAGAAATGTGTAAAATATTTAAAAAGAGGACAGTCCCTAATCCCTTTAACCTCTCAGCTTTATTAATCCATATACTTTACCTTTATGTATCAATTGTAATCTAAGAAAAACTATGCCTTCAAAATACAATAAAAATTATTTTCCAAAGAGACAAATCTGTTTCTTATTTTTTACTACTGGTAATAACTACTACCAAACCACTTTTCCACTCCCAATGTCTCTTCAGACCTATAATCCCATAATATGTTACAGAAGGCAATGGAATGACTACTTCAGTCCTTTAGATTTGCCTCTCCTACAGACTGTGAATTCCCTGGGAATAGCAGAGCTTCCTCCAGTTATTCTGTCCCTTACAGAGTATAAATGACACACTACATTATTCATTTGTTCACAGATGAACCTCTCCTATTAACTACACTATGAAATTCTGTAGACACTAGGTGTGTATCATCAACCCTTTACACTATGCTAGGCTGTAGAAGACTTTTGAATAATATTCAGTTGAAAACTGAGCAACTAATCATTTGACTCTTTCCTATTCCACTTAGTATTAGCAAAGCACCCTCCAAATATGGACCACTGTATGTATTTTGTATGAATCTCTGACCTAGGACACATTTTTTTCTGTTCCTACTAGCCATACTTTCAACTGCCCCTTTGGAGGGAAAAGCCTTGGATTATGTCTGGTTCCTTCCCTAATACAAACAGTCCCTACAAGATAATAGAGAATTCAGTATGTATCCAATCAAGTAAAATCTCACAATAACATCCTTGATTATGCGATCCTTACAAAATTTATGAACCTATAAATTCTAACACCTTTTATTTTTAGTTCATACTAAGAGTGGAGAATGCTTCCCAACATAGCTGATAATAAGAAGGATGCCTGGAGAGATGGAAGTGGGAGAAAGAAAAAAAAAAAAGGAAAAAGACCATAGTGAAAGAACAATTTAACATACTTCTTCCATTTCCACCCTTATCCCAAGAGAATCTAAATGGGAAGGGGGAGAAAAATGGAGGTAGAACCCGTGATTCAGAATAAGCCATAGAGAAAACAAAAGATGCTGAATTTGCAAACTGTGTTTTAACCTATCCTTTCAAATAATTTTTAAAGAAGGATTTTTTTTAATCCACAGCGTCTTTTGCTTCGTCCAGGCGTAGCTGGATCCCATCTCACCCAATATATCCCACCTCCATATATATACACATAGCGTTACCACTGTAAGTCTCCTTGCCAAACCAACCATCTCCGGAAAAATTAAGCCATGAGGATCATTTCCTAATCCTTGCTGAAAAATACTCACAATTCTTTTTCCCACAGGAAAATTAACTATTCTAACGGGAATGGGGGGGGGTGCTCATCATCATGCAGTTTCTCATTCTCCATAGAGAGGAAAATGGCAATAACTTCCAACAAGAGACAACTGCTCCTCTACTGTATCCCCAGTTAGAAACTAAAAAATAAGCAAAATTACCAGTCTCTTGAGACATTTATATGAATATAAAACTAAGGCACTTTACTTTGCAGCAACACAATCCCTTAAAAATCCTCCAGAGCTTGGGGGAGGGGGGGTGATCCATCAATCCCCCCACACCCCTGCCATATGGGGGAGCAGGATTCTGTCAAATAGAAAAAGCCACTCTCCGCCTCCTCCGCCATCCCGAACACTGACGGGTACCGAGTGCGGGGGCGGCCGAGGGGAGAAGAAGCGAAAAGGCGGGGACACCACACACACACACACACACACACACACCCGCACCGAGGACTGATTCACGGTTTTTTGTTTGTTTTTTAATGTTTAAAAGGTACAATTTCCTCCAGCCGCAGGTTTCTCACCAATTCCCCAGCCCCAGCTCCCACCCTAGTCTCCCAATCCCTAGCCCTCGGGGGCTTAGCTGGGCTGGGTCCCCGCCGCGGCCTCGGCCCCGCGCTCCCTACGCCCCCAAGCGCGCGCGGCCCCCGGCCCGGGGATCCTCCACGCGGCGTCCACCAGCCAGAGGCCCAATGCGCCCAGGCCGGGACATGTTTCGCACCTGGATGTAGTTGTTCTCGCAGTAATCTGCCACCCGCTCCAGATTCGTGTAACTGTCGAAGAGGGCCCGGCGGCCCCCCGGGATTTCCTCCTCCAGCAGCATCTGCAGCTCCGCCATCTTCACATCCTCCTCCTCCTCATACAGACCGCAGAGGTAGCGGCAGCAGCAGCGCCTGGGAAACCCAAGACTGGGAGAGGAGGAGCAGCGGCGACGGCGGCGGCGGCAACTCGGGAGGAGCGAGAAACACCCCCCGCGCGCCACAGGGGAGGGGGCAGCAGAACGGGGGCGGGGCGCGAGCCGACGGACTCCGAGGACGGTCACCGCGGCGACGGACGGCGGGCGCGCGCACGCGCGCTCCCCTCCCTCCGCCCCCGGGCGCCCGAAAAAGATTCCCACCCTCGGCCGCGCCGCCTGCCCCTCCCCCACTCTCGGCCGTTTCCTAGCGACGGTGGGAGTGGGGGCCGGGAAGCGCGCGGGAGTCGTGCGCGCAGTTAACCCTTCGGCCCCCGCAAGTTGCGTGACTCGGGAAGTGTCCCCGGCCGCCTTTGTTGGTGCGAGTGAACGCGCTACCCGGCTCTGCTGTCTTCCCGCCGGCGCCCTGTGCGACTCCCCTACGCGTTGTTCTCAACCTGAGGCCGAGCCCGGTGGTCACTGGACTGTAGAATAGGAGTCCACAAAACTTCCGTGCAGCTTTAAGTGCCTCCTTGCTTTCCATTTTTTTTCTTTGACCTCATCCATTTTCTTTGGTACAGATAAGTAAATTCCAGTTTCCTAATCCCAAATGTCCTGCATCCAGGCTTTTTTGCACTTCTTTGCCCCTAAAGCGGTTGCCCTCCTCCTCATTCCCCGCCAGGTTAGTCTCCATTCGCTCAATTCCCCCTCCGCTGGACCTCAGCTTTTTGTGCTTGCTCTCTCTGTGATTTGCTTCCTCACTGACATCGTTTTCTGTCATTTCTCTGGTTCTGTCAACTTCCTCGGCTTTTTTTCTTCGTAGATCCAGTATTTAAAGTTTCGAAAAACGGTTTTGCTGATGCTAATTTCCTTCCTCACAGGCTTGTTACATGGATAAATAAAAGTTTATGTGCAAGTGCTTTGAAAAACGTTGAAATGCTACAAAAATTCAAGGTATACCATTTTGATCTTGCAGTTACTCTGTTCTTGTTCCCAGATATTGTATCTGTTTTCCTAAATCTTGACTACTCCACACAATGTAATCTTAAACTAAAATTTCAGACAACTGCAGAGTTTTCCGTGACCTTAATTTATGCCGTGCAAAAAGTCAGGGTTGACTACATTTGTGGCTCAGAATAGGATCCATTATTTCAACTCTTGTTCTTACTTTTGTGATGTCTTGGCCCTCCTACAGTGATTCCCTGCGCCACCTTTTTCTTCCCGAAATAATGAGAAAACTATATTACACTTTTTCAAAAAACCATTTGCTATGCTTTTACAAATTTCTGGAGCAATCTCTGGTGGTGTTATATTGGATGTATGATAAACACATTAGCAAATTATTTGGAATTTTCAATGTGGAACCCAAATTATATTGAAAATGTTGGTCCAGCCCATGTAGTTTTTTTATCTTAACCACTTCAAAATCTTCTGTTTTAGTGGTTCTCAAACTTAAGTCTAAGGAGCTTGTTAAAAATGAAAGCTGTACGGTCACACTAGAGATTAATTAGAGGGCAACAGTGACAGAATGGGTTAGTTACTTAAAGGATATATCAACTTGCTTCAGGGAATAAGATAGGTATGAATAATCAAGGGACTAAAACAAATTAGATGAAACTTTAGTTTCAGACTACAGTGAATCAAAAGGCTACTGTTGAACTATAACAAGCCCACCAAGTGAGTTAAGTGGTAAACAGACTCTACCCCATTACACTTATTTCCATCTAGTTATTCTTTCAAATACTGTTTAGCAATTAGCCCAATAAGCAGATCTCCCTGAGGCATGATGGTCATTCTAGGAATCACAGCCTGAAGATTCTGGTGCTTTCTTAAATTGACTTGTGACAACCTCTTTGGATCTTTGCTTCTCTATCTGAAAAACACAAAGGGTTTAATTCAGGTCACTTGTTCTTAAATTTCAGTGTGGATTGGAATCACCTGGAGGGCTTATTAAAACACAAAATTGCTAGGTCCCACCCCCAGAGTTTCTGATCCAGTTGATCTTTCCCAATTTATAGTTCTAACAAGTTTCCACATAATGCCGATGAAACCGCCCTTCTGGCTCTGAAGGTCTATGATTATAATTTCTGGCAGCTGAGAATCACCACTAAGCAATGCACTTTTAACACAGGGGAGGTAGAATGAGGCATCACCTCACACTTGTTAGAATGGTGAAAATCAACAACATAAGAAACAACAGGTGTTGGTGAAGTTATGCAGAATGGCCATGCAAACTGGTGCAGCCACCCTAGAAAACGTGGAAGTTTCTCAAAAAGTTAAAAATAGAACTACCCTACGATCCAGCAATCACACTCCTGCGTATTTACCCAAAGAATACAAAAATACTGATTTGAACGGATACATGCCCCCTGATGTTTATAGAGTATTATTTACAATGGCCAAGGTATGGAAGCAGCTCAAGTGTCTATCAATTGATGAGTGGATAAAGATGTAATATATATGATATATATACATGATGGGATATTATTCAGCCATAAAAAAGAATGAAATCTTGCCATTTGCAAAGACAGAGATAGAACTAGAGAGTATAAGGCTAAGTGAAATAAGTCAGAGAAAGACAAGTACCATATGATTTCACTCATGTGTGGAATTTAAGAAACAAAACAAACAAGCAAAGGGGGAAAAAAAAGACAAACTGAGAAACAGACTCTTTAAATTATAGAGAACAAACTGATGGTTACCAGAGGGGAAGTGGGCCAGGGGGATGGGTGAAATAGGTGATGGGGATTAAGGAGGGCACTTGCAATGAGCACCCAGTATTGTATGGAAGTGTTGAGTCACTATATTATACACTTGAAACTAATATAACACTGTGTTAACTGGAATTAAAATAAACACTTAAAAAACAAAACAAAACAAAAAAAACACTCAGCAGAATTTAAGGATCCAAGGATTTAGATATACATCTGCTGCCACAAAGATAATTTAAGCAAAAAAGAAAACAACCACAAGTTCTATAAAAGTACATGTACCGTGTGTGTATATATTATCTGAGTGGTGGGGTTGAAGGGTTTTTTTGGTTTTGATTATCTTTTTCCTAAAATGAACATGGATTCTTTTTTTAAAAAATTTTTATTTATTCATTTGACAGAGAGAGAAAGAGAGAGATCACAAGTAGGCGGAGAGGCAGGCAGAGAGGGGGTGGGGAGGAAGCAGGCTCCCCACCGAGCAGAGAGCCAGATGCGGGGCTCTTATGACCCTGAGATCGTGACCTGAGCCTAAGGCAGAGGCTTTAACCCACTGAGCCACCTAGGAGCCCCTTTCTTTTCTTTTCTTTTCTTTTTTTTTCTCTTCTTTTCTTTGCTTTTCTTTAAGATTTATTTATTGGAGGGGTGCCTGGGTTAAAGCCTCTGCCTTCGGCTCAGGTTGTGATCTCAGGGTCCTGGGATTGAGCCCTGCATCGAGCTCTCTGCTTGGCAGGGAGCCTGCTTCCCCCTCTCTCTCTGCCTGCCTCTCTGCCTACTTGTGATCTCTCTCTCTCTCTGTCAAATGAATAAATAAAATCTTTAAAAAAAGAAAATTATTTATTGGAGCACCTATGTGGTGCAGTTGGTTAGGCATCCAGCTCTTAGTTTTAGCTCAGGTCATGATCTCTGGGTTGTGGGATTGAGCCACATGTTGGGCTCTGGACTCAGAGCAGTCTGCTTAAGTTTCTTTCTCCCTCTACCCCTCCTCCACAAATAAATAAATAAATCTCTTTAAATTTGAGAGAAAGGGTGTGCATGTGAGCAAGGGGGTGGGGACAGAAGGAGAAAGAGAGAATCTTAAGCAGACTACCAGCTGAGTGCAGAGCGCTATGTGGGGTTTGATCCCAGGACCCCAAGATCATGACCTGAGCCAAAACCAAAAGTTGGATGCTCAACCCACTGAGTCACCTGGGTGCCCCGAACATGGATGATTTTTCTAAGAGTCCAGTGAAACTATCATCTCCCAAAATCAAAGCAAATATTTCTCATTAATACTGCCCAAGGTAACATTTTTAAGCAATTTTATCATCAGCTTAATTTAAAGTAAGCTAAAGATTTCCTAGATTTTTTTTTTACATATTAACCCACTCGTGCCAAGTACAGTTGATTCTTTTAAAAAACCAAATTGCAATTCTTTATAACCCATAAGTTATACCATGGCTTTAACCCAAATTTTAATCCTCATAACCATCTCTTGAAATAAATAATCTTTTTTTTTTTAAAGATTTATTTATTTATTTGGCACAGAGAGAGGGAGAGATCACAAGTAAGCAGAGAGGCAGGCAGAGAGAGAGGGGGAAGAAGGCTCCCTGCGGGGCAGAGAGCCCGATGTGGGGCTCGATCCCAGGACCCCGAGATCATGACCCGAGCCGAAGGCAGAGGCTTTAACCCACGGAGCCACCCAGGCGCCCCTGAAATAAATAATCTTGTTTCACTTCATCTATAGATGTGATAAGCAAGATTTGGGGGTTCATCATAGCCTTATGTTGAACAAGTAAAGGCAAAGAAGAGAGCCTCTTGGTTTGACCTTCTACAGCTCACTTAGTTGTTCAGACCCCTTGAGGAATGTGTTCCAGGACACCCAGTGAATGCCTGAAACCTTGGCTTGTACTGAGCCCTACATTTACTGTTTCCTCTTATACATACATAACTAGGATAAAGTTTACTTTACAAATTAGGCACTGTAAGAGATTAACAAGAATACGTAACAACAGAAAAATTATACTGTAATAAAAGTTATATGAATGTGGTCTCGCTTCAAATATTTTATTTTACTGTACTCATCCTTATGATGATGTGAGATGACCCCTAGGTTAAGTGTGTGAGTGAGGTACGCATTGTTTTGCTTTTAAAAGATTTTATTAAAAAAAAAGATTTTAGGGGCGCCTGGGTGGCTCAGTGGGTTAAAGCCTCTGCCTTCAGCTCAGGTCATGATCTCGGGGTTCTGGGATAGAGCCCTGCATCGGGCTTTCTGCTCAGCAGGGAGCCTGCTTCCCTCTCTCTCTGCCTGCCTTTCTGCCTACTTGTGATCTCTGTGTGTCAAATAATTAAAAATCTTTAAATAAATAAATAAAATTTTAAAAAAGATTTTTTTATTTGAGAGTGAGAAACAGAGACAGAGCATAAGCACGGGGATGAGGCAGAGGGAGAAGGAGAAGCAGACCTCCCGCTGAGCAGAGAGCCTGATTCGGGGCTCCATTCCAGGACCCTGAGATCATAGACCTGAGACAAACGCAGGCACCCTCTACTAACTGTATCCTTAAGTGAAAAAATTAAGGAAAAGTTCATAATACAATGCCTGACTGTTGGCTCTAAAGAAATAAATGGTGCTTAACAGAATTGTTTACATTGCACGTCTTACAACATCTATAAGACATACCCATTTAGGGACACCTGGGTGGCTCAGTCCATTATGCACCTGCCTTTGGCTCGGGTCATGATCCCAGGATCCTGGGATCAAGCCCAGAGTCAGGCTCCCTACTCATTGGGAAGCCTGCTTCTCCCTCTCCCTCTGCCTGCCACTCCTCCTGCTCATGCTCTCTCTGTCAAATAAACAAATAAAATCTTAAAAAAAAAAAAAAGACATATCCATTCACTCTGGACTTTCAAATCAGATTCTTTCTGCACACCATTGACATGCTAATTAACCATAATCATTGTTTTCACTATTAACTCTTTGTCCCCCAACTTTTCTCTCTTTTAAATGGCATCACCTATCAGCTTTAGTATCCTTAACATTATTAAGTGTTAGTCAGTATTTACTGCAACTGCATTTTCTCATACATTTTAAAATCTATTAAAGAGTAGCATCTACAGCACCTAAAGAATAAAACCAGCTGTTTCATATCTGCACAAAAGTATTTCCTTTAATGTTATCCCTTTTCCTCATTTTATATTAAATGCTTAGAAACTATTAAATATGAATGTCTTGGGGCGCCTGGATGGCTCAGTGGGTTAGAGCCTCTGCCTTCAGCTCAGGTCATGATCTCAGGGTCCTGGGACCAAGCCCTGCATTTGGCTCTCTGCTCGGCGGGGAGCCTGCTTCCCCCTCTCCCTCTGCTTGCCTCTCTGCCTACTTGTGATTTCTCTCTGTCAAATAAATAAATAAAATCTTAAAAAAATATATGAATGTCTTCCTTCTTCATGAGGATACTTCGTGTAGTTTTAACTTTTTTACCTTGAAAATTTCAAAACTAGTTTTCTGGCTGCTATTTTATCAGACAATACCAAGTTGAATATAATGTGTCAAGGCATACATATATGTGTATATGTATATGTGTATATAGTATATATTTCAATGAAGGAATATATATATTTCAATGAAGGAATATATATATTTCAATGAAATTTAAAAGAATTCCTTTTTGTCCAATTCTGTTTCCTGTTAGAGATATTACACAACACTTAGAAATACAAGCAGAGGGTTTTTTTTAAGTTTTTATTGAAATTCATCAGTTAACATACAGTGTAAAATTTCAGGTGTACAATATAGTGATTCACACTTTCATACCTTACCCAGTGCTCAGCGCATCAAGTGCACTCCTTAATCCCCATCACCTATTTCACCCATCCCCTCACCCACCTCCCTTCTAGTAACCACCAATTTGTTCTCTAGAGTTAAGAGTCTGTTTCTTGGTTTGCCTCTTTTTTTTGTCCCTTTGCTCATGTTTTGTGTCTTAAATTCCACATATGAGTGAAACCATATGGTACTCGTCTTTCTCAGACTGACTTATTTCACTTAGCTTAATACTCTGGCTGAGTAATATTCCATATATATTGAATCAGTAATATTCCATTATACATTCCATACACACACACACACACACACACACACACACCACCTTCTTTATTCATTCATCAATTGATGGAGATTTGAGCTGTTTCCCTAACTTGGCTATTGCAGTAATGCTGCTATAAATATCAGGGTACATGTATCCCCTTAAACTAGTGTTTTTGTATTCTTTGGGTAAATACCCAGTAGTGCAATTGCTGAATCATTTTAACTTTTAGCTTTCATTTTTAACTTTTTGAGGAAACTCCATACCGTTTTCCAGAGTGGTTGCACCAGTTTTGCATTCCCACCAATAGTGCAAGAGGTTTCCTTTTTCTTCACAATCTTACCAACACCTGTTGTTTCTTATATTGTTGATACTAGCCATTCTGACAAGTGTGAGGTGATATCTCTTTGTAGTTTTGTTTTGTATTTCCCTGATAAGGGATGGTAAGCATCTTTTCATGTGTCTGTTGGCCATCTGTATGTCTTTTTTGGAAAAATGCCTATTCATGTCTTCTACCCATTTTTTAATTGGATTATTCATTTGGGGGTGTTGTTGACTTATTATTTTCTAAAAGATTTTATTTATTTGAGAGAAAGAGAGAATAAGAGAGAGAGAGCATAGCAGGGGTGAAGGGTGGAGGGAGGACAAGCAGACTCACCACTGAGCAGAGAGCCCAATTTGGGGCTTGATCCCAGGACCTGAGATCATGACATGAGCCAAAGGCAGACATGTAACTAACCGAGCCATCCAAGGGTCCCTATTGATTTATTTTTTTTAGAGAGAGAGAGAGAGAGTGCACGTGTGAGCGGATGGGGAGGGAAGGTGTGGAATGGGCAGAGGGAGAGGAAAAAGAGAATCTTAAGCAGGCTCTATGCCCAGTGCAGAGCCCAATGTGGGGCTCAATCCCACAACTGTAAGATCAAGACTTGAGTCAAAATCAAGAGCCACACTCTTAACCAACTGTGCTACTCAGGTGCCCCTTAGGTGTTTTATAAGTTCTTTACATATTTTGGATACTCACCCTTTATTATTATTTTTTTAATTATTATTATTTTTGGGGGGGATACTAACCCTTTAACAGATAAGTCATTTGCAAATATCTTCTCCCATTCCAAAGGTTGCCTTTTCATTTTGTTTCCTGCACAGGGAAGATGCTTTTTATTTTTATGTAGTCCCAATAGTTTATTTTTGCTTTTGTTTCCCTTTCCTCAGGAAACATATCTGGAAAGAAGTTATTATGGCCGATGTTAAAGAAGTTACTACCTGTGTGTGTTCCCTGCTAGTATTTTTATGGTTTCAGGTTTCACTTTTAGGTCTCTAATCCATTTGAATTTATTTTTGTGTAAGGTGTAGGAAAGTGGTCTAGTTTTCTCAGCACCATTTGCTTAAGAGACATTCTTTTTCTCATTGGATATTCTTCCCTGATTTGTTGAAAATTAATTGTGGGTCCATTTTTGTGTTTTGTATTCTGTTCCATTGATCTGTGTCTATGTTTGTACAAGTACCATACTCTTTTTGATTACTACAGCTTTGTAATATATCATGAAGTCCAGAATTGTGATGCCTCCAGGTTTGTTTTTATTTTCAAAGTTTGAAAATAGCTTTGGTAGGGCACCTGGGTGGCTCAGTCGGTTAAGCATCTGCCTTCAGCTCAAGTCATGATCCCAGGGTCCCAGGATAGAGCCCCACATTGTCTCTCTGCCCCTCCCTCCTACTCTGCTCTCTCTCACTCTCGCTCTCTCTCTCTCAAATAAATAAAATCTTAAAGAAAGAAAGAAAGAAAATAGCTTTGGCTATTCAGAGTGTTTTGCAGTTCCATATAAATTTTAGGATTATTTGCTCTAGCTCTATGAAAAATGCTACTGGTATTTACCTAGGGAGTGTATTAAATGTGTAGATTGGCTAGGGTAGTATAGACATTTTAATAATGTTTGTTCTTCTGGTCCATAAGCATGGAATGTCTGTTTCTTTGTGTCATCTTCAATTTCTTTTATCAGTGTTTTATACTTTTCAGAGTACAGGTCTTTCATCTCTTTGGTTAGGTTTATTCCTAGGTATCTTATTGATTTGGGTGCAATTGTAAATGGGACTGTTTTCTTAATTTCTCTTTCTTTTGTTTCATTATTGGTGCATAGAAATGCAAAAGATTTCTGTATGTTGATTTTGCTTCCTGCAACTTGACTGAATTCATTTATCAGTTCCAGTAGTTTTTTGGTGGCGACTTGAGGGTTTTCTACATGTAGTATCATGCCATCTGCAAATAGTCAAAAGTTTTATTTCTTCCTTGCTGATTTGGATGCCTTTTATTTCTTTTGGTTTTCTGATTGCTGTGGAATTGAATAAAAGTGGTGAGAGTGAACATCCCTGTCTTTCTGACTGTACAGGAAAAACTCTCCATTTTCCCCACTGAAGATGATATTAGCTGTGGATTTTTCATGTATGAACTTTATTATGTTGAGGTATGTTCCCTAAACCTACTTTGTTGAGGGATTTTATCATGAATGGATGTTGTACTTTGTCAAATGCTTTTTCTGCAACCAGAGTTTTTTATTCAAGTAATGACATAGTTAATTGATTTCCCATTCTCACCCCTCAACAAGAAAAATAATTATTGGTGATTAATATGTTCATAGTATTTATACACATTTTGGGTTTTATCATATTTAAGACTATCAGGAAATTTTAAGACCAAGTGCATATAATTTGGACATATGAAACAAATGTTCTGTATGTGATCAAAAGAGAAATGGCTAGAATCTAAACTTTACACTTTTTTCTTTTTTTGGAAGTAGGCTCCATACCCAACATGGAGCTTGAACTCATTACCCAGAGATGGAAAGTCATATGTTCCACTGACTTACAGTCAGAGGAGTCCATAGGCTTTACATTTTTAGGGAAGCTTTATCATCTGAAACTTTGTGATAGTGATGATAACTTTAGTCTCAATTTTAGGGATATTTATTTAATGGTTAAAAATGCTCCAAAGCATTTTTTTTTTCAAGAAAAGCTTACTGTGCCATAGCACATTCTGTGTTTTATAGTTGTATGAATATACATTTTATGAAATAAGTTTAAAGTTATTGAAAAACACATCCTCCAAAATTAGTTTAAAAAAAAAACTCATCTTCAGAAAGTCAGTAGCTACAGAGCCCACAATCTCATACATTTTTTTCATTTTTATTGAAAGTCATATTTTTTGTCTTTTTAGTATGGAAATTTAAACATATGGAATGGAGAACAGTATGATAAATACATAAATACCCATCAATTAGAATAACAATACCTTCTATTTTACCTTATCTTCTCATAGTATTCTTTACTAAAGAATTTTAAGCATATAAATGTGACATTTAACCCCTAAATACTTAAGTATCTATCTGTAAAAGCATTTTGCTACATAACCACAATATTTTTTTTTTCATAACCACAATATTGTTAGCACATGGAACTAAGTCAGCATACTCTCGTACTATCCAATACCCAATGAAAAACATTTTTCAAGGAGAAATTTCTCTAATAAAGAGAGGAAATATTATCTATCCAGAATACAACTTGGAGAGACTTCATTTAGAATTATTATTATTTTTTTAGATTTTATTTATTTGACAGACAGAGAGATCACAAGTAGGAAGAGAGGCAGGCAGAGAGAGGGGGAAGCAGGCTCCCCGCTGAGCAGAGAGCCCGATGCGGGGCTCGATCCCAAGACCCTGAGATCATGACCTTAGCTGAAGGCAGAGGTTTTAACCCACTGAGCCACCCAGGTGCCCCGAGAGACTTCATTTAAATACCTAGTAATCTATAATAGTTTTCTTTGAAAGACAACAAAATAGTTCCCTTCCTTATGAAAGATAAAAAGAGAAAAAAAATTTTAAGTTTTTATTTTAATTACTTGGTGTTCATTACAAGTGCACTCTGTAATCACCTTCACCTATTTCACCTATCCCCCCCCACTTCTCCTCTGATAACCATCAGTTTGTTCGCTATAGTTAAGGAGAAAAAAATGTTTTCCATTAAACTGTGAAAGTGCGCAATATAAACCTGAAATTGTTCATGGTAATATATCTCTGTGTACAGGGGTTTTTTTTTGTTTGTTTGTTTGTTTTTAAGATTTTATTTATTTATTTGACAGAGAGAGAGAGATCACAAGTAGGCAGAGAGGGAGGCAGAGAGAGAGGGGGAAGCAGGCTCCCCGCTGAGCAGGGAGCCCGATGCAGGGCTGGATCCCAGGACCCTGAGATCATGACCTTAGCTGAAGGCAGAGGTTTTAATCCACTGACCTACCCAGGCTCCCCTGTGTATAGGTTTATCAGTGGTATAGACAATTTATCTTGAAAGGTATATGTTTTTGAAGAATAAAAATTCTTTAGTTCTTTAGTTCCTCCTAAAATTGGCTTTAGGTATCTTTTTCCCATGAAAAACACTGAATTTCAGAGCTAAAACATAAAACAGATAATAGTTTCCTCACAGCAGACAAAAACAGATTTCTAAAATTAGCTAATTTTGTTCACACTTTTATTTAAAATTATGTTAAAGATTTTATAAAACTTCAAGCCTCAAAATATACTGGGTTTTTATTACTGAAAACTATACAGTGCTGACATTTATTTAATAACATAAATTGCTAACAGTCTGAAATGTACCAGTTGATTATCCCTTAAAATCATTAGAACCTGTATGCTGAATATTAGCTGACCTACAGCATGCAATGCATGATTTCCAACAGTCGCTAACTTTAATTTATTATAGTCTGTTTCTTGTCGGTTTCAGTAATATTGCAAACAAAGAGGTTATACTTTGACAAAACTGCCAACTAAATACCACGGTGCATGGTAGTAAGTGCTACAGATCAATACAAGGTTGATAAAAATAAGGATGTTCTTGACCACTGATTGCTATGTTCATGAAATGGAATGTAGAAGAGGTTAATGGCAAAAAAATGATTCATGATTTTGTCAAAGTAATTTTATGTAGCCTCTTGGAAAGAAAGGAGAACAGAATAATTTTGATATTTTAAAATGGCAAGGAACACTGAATTTAACTACACTTAAAAATACTTCAGTAGAATTTCTTCCTTCCTCCTCCACAGGAATTAACAATATATTTCTCACAGATTTCTGTTAGCTACTTCCATTATCTAAATGTCTACCCCTATGAATAAGTGAATGACTCAGATCACTGAAATATTTCATAGGGTTTTATGATGATATTTCACAGAAAATTTCCATTTTACCTTTCATCTGAAAAATCTTTGGCAGTTATGATTAAAATACAGGAAAAGTAAAAGTTCTGTCAGTGAAATGAGGGTTCAAGATCAGATTTTTACTGTACTAGAACACTTTTGCAACTTCAATATACATGTGTACTATGAAATCGCTTGTTTTAGGTTTGACATCTCTGTATTTCTTATTGTGTATATAATACACATCTGGCATCTGGCAGATGTTAAGGCATCTGGCAGAAGTTTAAACCACTTAATGATAAATAATAAATAAAACATTTATGAGTATTTGCAAGGAAAACTGGCATACAGCCAGGAAGTATGGTACTCAGGACCACTGAGTCACAGCTCTATGCCATGTAAGGTCAGCTATGTCCAGGGCTGGCCTCATGGGCTGCAACCAGTGTAGTCCCACAAAGCCCTCTGTTCAGAAGGGCCCTGTGCTTGGAGAACTGTAGTGAAGTGGAGTCAATGGGACCGTGTAGCATGCACTGGGGGCTTGGAGACTACTTTCTTGCCTCCCCTGACAGGTTCTCAGTGACCAACTCCCTGCTCCCTGGTGCCCCATCTCCCTACCCCTGCCAAGGAGCACTGCTGCCTTTTGCCCAGGACAACAATTGCATTAGCTGGGGAGCTGGTGAGAGAGGCCCACTTTCTGCCATGGTCATCCTCCAGTGGGGGGCCTGGGTGCACCCTCCATGGGGAGGTCTGGGCTCCCACAAGTGGTTTGCTGGAGCATCTTGAGGAGGGCAAGGAAGCAGGAGCCCCCGCCTTGCACTGGCCACACCACAGCACCTTCACTGACTGGTCAGGGCTCTCTGGCCTACCCCTGATCCTGATAAGTAATGACTCCTAGAGTGGAGATTTCAATCCCTGAGGGAATTCCTTGGGAGTTATTCACCCACCACAGTTTGAAAAGAGCAGGCCCATGGGAGGGGAGATTGACTTTGCCCCCAGCCAAGGCTCCATATTTTCATTCTGCACTGGGCCCCACAAATTATGTAGTCAGCCCTAGGTTATGCCTCTTACAATCAAGATAAACAAAAAAATCTTTATAAACATCACAGCATGGGGATGGCTGGGTGGGTCAGTGTGTTAAGCAGCTGACTCTTGATTTTGGCTCAGGTCATGATCTCAGGGTTCTGAGATCAAGCCCAGGGTTGGGCTCTGCGCTCAGTGGAGTTTGCTTGAGATTCTCTCCATCTACCTCTGCCCCTGCTCCCACACGCACATTCTCTCTCTCTCAAATAAATAAATCTTTTTAAAAAACCTACCATAGAATGGACCATGGGACATCTCTTTTCAAGTGTTGTCTGTTGTCAGAGGACTATTATCCTATTTCTCTCAGTTATCAACACATAGTACACTAAAATATCCAGTTCTTTTTGCTTAGGGGCCTTTTCTTTTTTAAAAAAAAATTCTTCCTTTAGAGAATAAGTGAAACAAAAACCTGACATATTTTTGTTTATTATTAAAAAAAAAAAAAGCATAAGCCTGAGCATAATTCCCACACAATAACCTCTCCCAGTTTAAATTTCCCTCTTCTATATGGGGATTGGATCAGAAAATTTCTATGGATTCTCTTAAATGTAACATAGTAATATAAAGCCTATTAAAGACTAAGGGGAATCAAAGCATCAAAGCTAACAAATTAATAAATCATACTTCTGAGCTCCATTTAGTTAATTAACTGTCTTCAGGGATTCTTAAATTACTATAAACATTAATTTTTTAAAACTGCATCACAGAGGAGCTACAATATAAAATACAAACAGCTCTTCTTAGCAAGCATCTCAAAATTTCAGGCATCCATGTTAAGATTAATAAGAGTTTTTTGTTTTGTTTTATTTTGTTTAATTTAAAGGTTTTCATTTATTTATTTGAAAGAGAGAGAGACAGTGAGAGAGGGAACATAAGCAGGGGCAGTGGGAGAGGGAAAAGCAGGCTTCCCACTGAGCAGGGAGCCCAACGCAGGGCTAGATCCCAGGACCCTGGGATCATGACCTGAGCCAAAGGCAGACGCTTAACGACTGAGCCACCTAGGCACCCCAACATTAAGAGTTCTTAAGTAAAAGTCATACTTACTGTTATGAAAAGGTGCTGGTTGCTACCCGCTTATTCTACTGCTTAATAAATTCACATTTTCAAAATTAAGGGTGAGAATTCCTTCCTCCTAAACTTTGGTTCTCCTACTATTGTTTTTGGTTTTTTTTAAAGATAGATAGATAGATAGATAGATAGATAGATAGATAGATAGATAGATAGATTTATTTATAAATAAAGAGGCTTCTTGTGGTTCTGAGTTGACCTACGATAACGACTATGGTTTAGATTTAGATGATCTCAGGGAGACTACATCAGTTTTGGGGTTAACCAAGAGATTTGGTCCAGAATTTCCCAAACTTCCTAGGGCCCTCCTGTAACTCTTCAAAATGAGAAAAAACAGAAACTCGTAATGGACTCATGGTTCTACTTGATTTCAAAAGTTCACCTTGGGTTTGAAACCAGATCAATATCTGATCATGGAGAGAACAAGATGACATTTATCTTGGTGGGATGGCCGTGCTACAGAACTGCCCTATTGCTTGATTTGCATTTTCTAAAATTACAGAATTCCCACAGGGCACCATGCAGACAGAAACACACCACAGTGCCCAGTATAGGGTTTAATCTCGTGATTAAACCCTATACTGGGAAAGACGAAAACCTCAAAGAGACAGACATAAAATTTATACACACATTAAGAAAGGTTGTCATGGCAACTTTGCTTGAAGATATATATTTTTAAATCTAAGTAAATTTAACATTCAAAACACATTTGCATCTCCCTCAGAGGTTCTGTATCAAGAATATTTTTTTTAAAATTTTCCCAATTTCTTCTGAAGCTACACCTCCTTGAAAGCTTAACAAAATCCTATGAATATAATAGCAGCATACTTAAGCACATATTTTCAGAAGGATATGAGAAAAATCCAAAGTAAAAGACCAATAATCCTACACTTCCAGAAGCCCTAGGCTTCTCCCTCTAAAATTTAAAATTGTGAGCAGGCTATGCCCTATAATTTCTACAAGGCCCTCTTAAGCTCTAAAGATCAAATTTCTATTAGCTGATGACCTTGCAACACAAGCAACAAATCATGAAAGTTGAAGACAACTAATGCGGCCATATAATTAAACAACAATTGTACAAATGACTACAATAAATATCGCTCCTTAACCTAGTCAAACCAATTCTTAGTATTGTTTCATCTCACTCTGAAAGTTCTACAGTATTGCTATTTGGCATCAGTATTGACAGTTTTCCTCGATAAAACCCCTAGATTCTTCTCTTGCTCATACACTAAAAATAGCAAAACTAATGGTTTGCCCCCTAATTGTTCCTTGTGCTTTTTCCCTCACTACAGCCTATAATGGAAGCCTTTCATGTTGTCGTGTAATCATTTATAAGTTCTTTCCTATTTCCCTTTCAGCCACTAGCCTAAAGGATTCTTGAGCTATTTCCAAGCTCAGGACCTAGAAAGGTAAGTGCTAGAAGGTTAGGCTTTGGAATGTAAGACTTTAGGGTTCTCTCTCCTCAGGTAGAGTGCAGAAGAGAGAGAACACAGTTATAATGCTATGTTTGTTTTGTTCATTGCTATATTCCCAATATCTCACAAAAGACCTATCATGCTCAATAAAAAACTGTTGCTGGACTAAGTTAAGTCCCATTTCTTTGGACAGGAATGTAAGTCAGGATGGGTATGAGGGAGAGTCAGTAGAGCTATGGGGAGCTGTGTGGTCTCACAGGGAAAAGAGAGAGAGAAAGGAGTGAGAGAATATGGAATTCAGGTGGTTTGGTTCTAAGACTACAGCTGTCCCTAGTCTAGAGAACCTCTGGACCATGCATAGTTTAAGGAACTAGCTAAGACACATGTTATTTGAGACTTTTTTTTCGATATTTAAAAATTTAAAGATTTTGTTTATTTTACACACAGAGAGAGAGAACAAGCAGGGGGATCAACAGAGGGAGAGGGAGAAGCAGACTCCACAATGAGTGGGAAGCCCACTGCGGGGCGTGATCCCAGGAACCTGGGATCATGACCTGAGCCAGCTTAACTGACTGAGCCACCCAGGCGCCCCATTCTTTGAGACTCCTATTTGTCTCTAGGCCGCATTGGATAAAATGGGTTCTGTTCTATAGAAGACTCATTCCATGAAACAGTGAGTTTACAGGATAAATTGGGGTGTAACTGAAAAAAGGGGAACTTATATCAAATACATTAGGATCAATCAGAGTTCTTATATCAAGTTAAAATAGGTTTCTTTACAGTTGAATGTCTCAGCACTTCCGATATATTAATATTATCAATATCGGAGAAAGAATATAGCATCGAGAATCTGAGACTGAACAAGATCAAGTAACCTTTTCCTCAGAGTATCTCACAGGATAGTGTTCCATGAAACACACTTTGGGAAATAATGCTCCAGCTAAATTAATTTTAAAAACTGTGTTCCTTAAACATTCCTGGTTTAAAGATAATCTGGTGACAGATATGCAGGAAGAAAGGACTACTTGCTTACCAACTATTTTGGTTGATATTTGTACAACTACAGCCTATTCTAAATCTAGGTTCACACCTGATACAAGCACCACTGAAAGTTGTCCACAAAACATCTTAAATACTTCTAGTAATGGAATACTTAGCATATCACAAAGTACTATTAGCATTAGAGGTAGTTTGGCTACCAGAAAAACTTTTTCAACTGTTAAATAATCACCTTTACTTTATTCGACATGCACAGAAAACCTCAATGTAAGATTTCATTCATTTATTTAAAAATATTTATTGATTGCCTTTTTGGAAACAGGCACTTTACAACATTATAACATAGTTACAATGGTATTTGGTCAAGTACACAGTTTTATTTCCTACTCTCCTGTGCTAAAAATTATAACAGGAATTTGCAAGTCTTTTAGATATAAATATATTTTTTTAATTCCCAAACAGGATATTATTTGCTCATGCCATCTTATCACTTGCTCTAACAAGATCCATTCCCAGTCTCTAGATTAAATGAGAGCGGAACTGGAAGAGGGGGGGTCATTTTGTGCCCTTTGGTTTATCGCCTGGGTGTTTTACAAAATGGCTCCTGATTCCAATTTTACAATTATCCACTCACTCGGTGTCATCGAGATAAATGTAGTGTTTGATTTATAGATTTTTAAGTCTATTCCTCATCCCACCCCCCAAAAATATATTCCCCAAAGCCCTTATAAAAGTAACAAAGGAAAATGTTTAAAATTCAGTAAGTGAAAAGCAAACCGTATTGTTATGATTGCAATGTGTCAAAATATATGTATGTGGAAATAGGAAAAGATTTAATCAGTTATACAGATATGGCTGAGTTGGTAGTATTAGATTTAAGATTTCTTTTAGTACTGCTCTTACAATACTCTTTTTAGTCATTTTCTTTAGTTATTATGAGCACATCATTTGAAACTTGCTTGATTCCCTCTTAAATAACAAAATGCACCAATAAACCCCACTGAAGATACTAAGATAATTCGAAATTTAGATTTTTTACTTTCTATTTCTTAGCAAGTATATTCCTGTATTCACTTATAGTATTTCTTCCAGCAGAAATGAAAAACTATTTTAGCTTGTCACTGAACCTACTGTCACACTCTAAAAGACTAAATGAGATAGGCATATAAAGTATTTGGTTTCTAATAAACGCTCCTTCCACTCCCTTTCTACTCTTGAGCTTAATTCTTGCTGCAAATTCAGTCTCATTCCTTTTTATCAGTGGAGGTCACTCCCAGGGCCTCAAAGCAACATTGTACGAAGACTTTCTGGCTGTGCTGATTTCCTCTGACTTCTGTACTAACAGTAACTGCTTTGTTGTCCCACCCCCCCACCCCCCGCCGACACCCCTTCTACCTTAATCATTGGTCTTAGTAACTTAGGAAACAGGCATAGGGCTGGCTAAGAAGAGAAATAAGGTCACTCGTATCAATTTGTTGATATTATATAAACCTGCCCTTGAAAATAGTGTCCATTTCTCTCACAAGCTATCCTCTCACAGCTACTAAACTTACTCCCTGATGTTTACTGGTCATGTCCTCAGTTTTACAGACTCTGTAGAATTGTGTTTAAGCAGTTTTCAATCTGTCAACATAACCAGATGTGAAAAAAGTACGCTTTATAGGTTAACTGCACTTTTCATGGATCTGGAGGGAAAAAAATGAAGATGGCTTCAAGGGAAGAATCTTAATCTGTTTGCCCCAGGGTCCAAAAACAACAACAGAAATTCTTAAGATTTCCTCTTAAAAGTTGAAATGCCATCTCAATCTGAACTTAATTATATTTTTCTTAGGATGGAAGAGCAATTTCATTTCTTAAATGCTCATGGCAACACTATAGACTATTCTATGGCTTTAGCAACTCAGATGTACAAACATATAAATTACTGTTTCAATAAATAGAGGAGGAGGTAAAGCCATTTTTAAAGTTGAAAAGAACAGAGGTGCCCAGTTGGCCCAGTCAGTTGGCGCGCCTGCTGCGCCCTCCCTCCGGGACGGTGGCTCCCCGAGCTCCCGCTTCCCTGTCCCCGCTTCGGCCCGTGCTCCGCGCAGCGGCTCGGTCGGCGGGATTTGGGACGCGCGGGCGGGGAGCTCCGCTGCGCCCTGCCGGGGAGGGAGCGGAAGGGAAATGGAGTAGGGGAGGGATGAGCGGAGCGGGGACGCAGGCTGGATCGTGGCTCAGGTCACGATCCCCAGGGTCCTGGGATCAAGTCCAACATGAGGATCCCTGCTCAGTCGGAAGCCCGCTTCTTTCTCTGCCTGTCACTCCCCCTGCTTGTGCTCTCTCTCTCTGACAAATAAATAAAATCTTAAAGTTGAAAAGAATAACAATACACAATGGGAAAGAGTATATTCTGAAAATATTAATGTTTCAGTTGTAGAAAACACTAGTAGTTCATAAGATATTTCATGAAGAGAACATTGTATATGTCTGTAAAAATTACAAGTGGATATAAAAGAGAGTAGAAGCATCTACCCCAGAAGTTTACAACTGACTAACTCCAAGTAGTGAGACTACAGGTGACTGAATTCCTATTTCTGTGTTTCTGTATTTCCAAGATTTTTCTATGGCAAACTTATATAATTTTCATGACAAAAAAATCAACATTTTGTTTTTAAAATCTAAACTATTTTAAGATAAAGAAGACAAATTTTTACATAGGGTCTATAAATAAGATAGAATCTACTTATATAAAAAAAAAATGGAACTGCACATTTATGGGCCAGATAAAACAGCATGTGAGTTTTTCATTTTTCCCAAACACGCACAGAATCAATTCTTCCTTGAATTTTATTAGCACAAAGTGTGGAAGAGCCCTTTCTATAAAAAATGTGTTTTGTTTGTTTGTTTGTTTTTAAAGGAGGGGTAGTAGGGAGAGAGAAAATCTTAAGCAGGCTCCATACCCATTATGGAGCCTGACTCCAGGGACCCTGAGGTCACAAGTTTAACTGAAATCAAGAGTCAAATGCTTAACCGCCTTAGCCACCCAGGTGCCCTGTGCTGGTGTTTTTAACAGAAAACTTCTCAACAGTCAAAAAGAATGCAGATCAAAATCAGTTAAGAAATAGTTTTTAAAAACCCCCAAACCTACAAAACTTTAGAGTCTTGCTCAGATCCATGCTACAAGCCATTAGTGACACTGAGGCTACTTCAATTTCAGTCACTTGATAAATACAAAGAGCCAAGTAAGAGCAACAGTGCATGGACTGACGGTATTTTTAATTTTAAAAAATCCTCTAGAATTTATGTGTAAAGTTTTAAGTCGGTCATGTAACCATGGATAAAATGTGCTTATTTAGCTGATTCTCTTATTTTCCTTGACTCAAATCATTATTAGGAATTATACATTGTCTCATATGTTGGCAATATGCTAATTCCCTCACTCTCTGGCTCAGATGCCCTGTTTTTGCCTTGATCATTGCTGATCAGGTCTCACTTGCTTTAAAATTCTACTTACCTCATCTAATTTTACTGACACTTGGTTTACACACCAAGTGCCTACTCTAACTTTCCGCTGCCAGTTTCCAAATCAGTTAAGGTACTTGGAGAACAAAGGAAGATGCTCTATACACACAAAACCATACAAAATGATAGGAGGGAATTTAACAGTGTGCCTTCTTGGAAACAACATGATGCTGGGAACTAAGAATACATTTCACTTACAGTTTTAGAATTTAAATTATTCCATAAATTAAATATTTTTGTCAGAAATAAAAGCTGCATATAATTACTTAAATTCTATCTTAACCGGTCCTAACTAGTTCTAAAATGTTAGCTATCTGACCATAAACACAGCATTAAATAACTCAATAACTAGGGTACAATCTTGAAACTGAAATTATAAGAGGAATTCAGCAGTGTCAAAAATAAACCCACTTGCAAACAGTTATCACTTTTCTTCCTTTTCTCTCTATCTGCACTTGGCATATTTCCTCCAGTTGTTGTCTTAAAAAAAAAATTTCTTCAAGAACAATGTAACCAAAAAAAGTGGACTACAGTGCTATCAATATAAAAGTATTAAATATAAAACTTATCAGTACTCAGTGTAAATTTCCAATGATACTTAAAAATATTTAAATAGCTCCAATATTTCTTTGCTTACTAGCAAGGCTGACCCTTTTTTCTAAAAGTTGAATAGCTATTTCCTCCTCTAAAAGTTGTTTATTCAAGTCTTTTGACGATTTATCCATTATGTTTTCTTACGAATTTACATAAGCTATTTATATATCATATGGATATTATCCCTATCTTATGTTTTGCAGTGTTTTTTTTTTAATTTGGCTTTGGTTTTTGGTTAGTGCTTTCCTGTTTCTTAATCATTATTTCATTATGTGACATAACATGACACGATAATAACAAATCAAGAATTCAGTTTTTCCCACAAATGAGAATTGGTGAGGTAATATAGTGCTAATTATAGTGCAATATATTGTAGCCCAAATATAGTGCTATATTGGTGAAATAATGTAAAAAATTTCCAGCAAAACAGAAAGGAAGACAAGTCCCAGAAGGAGCACTTCAAAACACATTCAGTCATTTCCAAATGACTCAGAAGCATTCAAAATGATGAGCCTTGTATAGGTAATAAAATGAACAGTATTATCCTGGAGGCATAAAAGTTAGCAAATACAAGGAAGGTTATTCAACCTAATAACAATGATTAAACATAAAGTAATTTATACTTAGAAAATAAAAATATTAATCCAAGAAATAAAATTATGGGAAGTCCTTGCTTTCCCCCTTTATAGGGATTTTAAAGTATGAAAAGAAGTTAGGATTATGTTTCCCTTTTAAGAATATTCAGAAAACACGATTCCCCAAAGTGCACAAAATAATGTCTCTTTTCAAGAATATTACAGATCAAACTAAGAAAAATAAAATAAAGATAATGTCATAGAAAGTGATAAAACAAAACCAAAAAACAAGAAAAAGAAAGTGACAAAACAAAAATTAAAACTGAGAGCTTCCCATTAAAATTATCATTATATTGAGGCAATAAAGTATAAATGTATATCATGCATTAAGAAAATCTGATATGCAAAAGTCCAAATTTATAAAGTACTAGTAGGTATTCATATTCCGTAGTATTACTTGATTTATAAAAGGATTCAATACAGATTTTTTAAACCATCATTTTCAAGAAAAGTTAAATGTATAAAATTTTAATATCTCTTTGAGACAGTGATCCAAGCTTCTTCCTTGGATGATGTTACCAGTTCATACTTAGATTCAATAAGTTGACCCTCCACAGAAAGTAGGTGCAGCCTCCTCACCAATACACTCAAAAGTACTGTGGTCACCATATATGCAAACCTAATCAAGAAGAAAGTCGACTGGTTACTAAGGATTAACAATTATGCTTTAATTATAGATTGCTCATTCTCATCAGCAGTCATAATCAAAACTCTGAGTATGAAGTCTGGCATCTTTCCTTCAACTTTCTTTTCTCTCTCACTCACCTCAATTCTGGGCATTCCTGTGTGCCTGAGAATCCAAGCAAGGAGAAAGTTTTCATCACTGATTCATCATCAAACCGGTCTGGATCAAACCTAAAAAAAAAGGTTTGGGGCAAATCACGAGAGAGCACCATTGGCATTTTACATGTTTGTACTAGAAAAACATAGGTATTTAATAAAGTCTGAAAAGTACTGAAAATAAAAACTGCTGTCACAACTATATTTAAAATTCTCCTATCAGGGGTAGCTCGGTTGGTTCAAGTGTCTGACTCTTGATTTTGGCTCAGATTGCGATTTCAAGGTCACGGAATTGAGCCCTGCCTCAGGCTCTGTGCTCAGCAGTAGTCTGCTTGAGATTCTCTCCTTTCCTTTCCTCTGTCCCTCCTCCCCTGCACACATACACACTCTCTCTCTCAAATAAGTAAAACTCTTTAATAAGTTTTACCTATTATGTTCTCAAACTATTAAACATATATAGTTTCTTTCTGTTTAATTTATTACCTTTTTAAAAAGATGTTATTTATTTATTTATTTATTTTTAATTATTTATTTTTTTGACAGAGACAGAGAGAGACAGCAAGAGAGAGAACACAAGCAGGGGGAGTGGGAGAGGGAAAACAGGCTTCCTGCAGAGCAGAGCAGGGAGCCCGAAGCAGGGCTCAATCCTAGGACACCAGGATCATGACCTGAGTTGAAGCCAGATGCTTAACGACTGAGCCACTCAGGAGTCCCTAATTTATTACTTATAAACTATAGATACAGAATACATTTCTCTGGAACCAGCAAAAAACTGAAACTGTAACATGGGTGTGCATCATATTTTGAGATATAAGGATAAATCATACAAAAACACATAATGAATATTTAAATTTAAGATGTTCAAAACAGGGGCACTTGGTGACTTAGTCTTTAAGCATCTGGTTTCAGCTCAGGTCATGATCCCGGGGTTCTGGGATCGAGCCCCACATTGGGCTCCCTGCTCAGCGGGAAGCCTGCTTCTCCCTCTCCCAGTCCCCCTGCTTGTGTTCCCTCTCTCGCTGTGTCTCTCTCTGTCAAATAAATAAAAACGTTTAAAAAAAAAAAAAGAAATAGTGTTCAAAACATCTATCACACGAGACCTATTTCATCAATATGCAAAGCGTTTTATATTGCCTCTTCAATTAAAATGTATTTCCTAAAACTGGATACACCAGACTTAAAATTATATTCATTGAGTATATTACATCCAGACTTATTAGTAAGTGATGGAAATGAAGAGGCTAAGAAGGGTTTTTTTATTGTACAGAATTTCATTCTGTAAAAAGTCACTGGTGAAATGGGATATATAAAAACAACCAAAAACGTACCCACTATGGGACATAAAAATTTCCTCTCAAAAACAAATGTTAGGGACACCTGGGTGGTTCAGTCAGTTAAGCATCTCCCTTCAGCTCAGGTCATGATCCCAGGGTCCCAGGACTGAGTCCCACATCAGGCTCCTTGCTCAGAAGGGAGCCTGCTTCTCCCTCTGCCTGCTGTTCTCCCCCCACCTCTCTTTCTGACAAATAAATAAATTCTTAAAAAAACAATACAGACAAATATTAAAAGACTTAAACCATGCTATGAGGAAAAAAAAGAATTCTTTATTTTCTTTTTAAAAAGTGTAAATTACCTTCCACTACTAGAATATACTAGACTCACATTATAGTCCACATAAAAATTATATCAAATAATTTTCCTTTTAAGTTTTTTTATTTATTTAAGTAATCTCTGGGGCACCTGTCTGGCTCAGCTGGTGGAGCATATGACTCTTGATCTCAAGGTCATAAGTTCAAGCTCCACGTTCCAAGTAGAGCATACTTCAAGTAAATAAGATTTTTTAAAAATTAAGTAATCTTGGGACTCCTGGGTGGCTGAGTTGGTTGAGCATCCAACTCTTGGTTTTGGCTCAGGTCATGATCTCATGGTTCCTGAGATCAGGCCCTGTATCAGGCTCCACACTCAGCAAGGAATCTGCTTGGGAGTCTTTTTCTCCCTCTGCCATTCCCTATGCTCTCTCTCTCTCTCTCTCTCTAAAATAAATAAATAAAGATTTAAAAAAAATTAAGTAATCTCTATACCCAAAGTGGGGCTTAAACTCACAACCCTGAGATAAAGAGTTGCATGCTCTTCCAACTGGGCCAGCCAGGTGCCCCAATCAGTTTTTCCTTTTATCAACTGTCTTGAAAATTGAGACCCTAAATTTTACCCAAAGATATCTATGTATTTTTAGATTTAAAAAGGATCAATTGGGGCATGTGGGTGATGCAGTCGGTTAAGCATCTGCCTTCAGCTCAGATCATAATCCCAGGGTGCTGGGATAGAGCCCTGCATCGGGCTCTTTGCTCAGGGGGTTGCCTGCTTCTCCCTCCTCATCCACCTACTGCTCTCCCTGCTTGTGCTCTCTCTCTTTCAAATACATAAATAAAATCTTAAAAAAAAAAAGAACCAAACTTAATTTTTCCAATTATTTTATAAAACACCCCACAACTGGGGTTCCTGGGTGGCTCAGTCGGTTAAGTGTCTGACTCCTGGTTTCAACTCAGGTCATGATCTCCCCGTCATGGGATCGAGCCCCATGCTGGGCTCTGTGCTGAGTGCAGGGTCTGCTTCAGATTCTTTCACCGTCCCCCTCAGCCCCTCCCCCACCTCAACTAATAAATAAGATCTTTTTTTAAAAAAGATTTTATTTATTTGAGAGAGAGAAAGTGCATGCACGAGTTGGGGGAGGAGCAGAGGGAGAAGCAGACTCTCCACAGAACAGGGAGCCCCACACCGGGCTGGATCCCAGGACCGACCTAAGCCGAAGGCAGATGCTTAACTGCTTGAGCCACCCAGGCGCCCCTAAATGAGATTTTTCAAACAACAACAACAATAACAAAAACCCCATGTAAAACCTCACAAATTTAAGGATTAAGAATAAAATGAAAACCAAACTAAAAATAGTTTAATTCTAAATACTGAGGGATCTTGTTTTTTCAGCTTTACTGAAGTATATTTAACAAATAAAACTGTAATATATTTAAAGTATACAATATGATGGTTTGATATATGTACACATGGTGAAAGGACCCACTCTCAAGTTAATTAGCACATCCACCACATGGTAGAGTTACTATTTTGTGTCTATATGATGAGAACACTTAATTTCTACTCTCTTAGCAAATCTCAATTATATAATACACTGTTAGCACACACGGTCACCATGTCATACGTTAGATCCACAGACCTTACTCATCATGTAACCGAAAGTTTGTACCCTTTTACTAGCAGCTCCCTACTGCCCCTACCCCATCCCCAGTGCCTGGCAAGCACCATTCTACTCTGTTTCTATGTGTTTTGACTTTCTTTTTCTTCTCCCAGATTACACATATAAATGTTACAATGCAGTTCTCTGTCTGGCTCTTTTCACTTAGCATAATCCTCTCCAAGTTTACCCGTGCACAAATAGCAGGATTTCCTGCTTTTTTATGGTTTAATAGGGAGAGAGAGAGAGAGAAAGAGAGAGAGAGAGAGAGAAATAACATAAGTATGTGTATATAGATATACACACACACATACAGTGGAATATTCACTTCTTTATCCATTTAACATGTGTTGGGACTTCTATTATCAAAAAAGATGAGATCACAAATGCTGGCAAGGATGCGGATAAAAGGAAACTCCTGTACACTGCTGGTGTGAATGTAAACTGGTATAGCCACAAGAGGAAATAGGGTGGAGATTCCTCAAGAAATTAAAAACAAAACTACCGTATGACCCAACAATGCCACTTCTGCATATTTATTCAAAGGAAACAGTGTCATTATTTTGAAGAGATGTCCGTACTCATGTTTATTGCAGTATTATTGGGCCACAAGAAAGAAGGAAATCCTGATATCTGTGCAACATGGATGAACCTGAGCTGAAATCAAGAGTCCACCACTTAATCAACTGAGCCACCCAGGTACCTTGGTTTACCCTTCTATTTATGTGTATCACCTTCAGTTTCTTTCATCAGTATCTTATAGTTTTCAGAGTACAAGTCCTTCATTTGGTTAAATTTATTCCTAAGTTTTGGGGGTTTCCTGTGTAATTTTAAATGGGATTGTTTTCTTATTCTCTTTCTGCTAGTTTGTTATTAGTATATAGAAATGCTACAGATTTCTGCATATTAATTTTGTATCCTGAAACTTTACTGAATTCATTTATTAGTTCTAATAGTTCTTTGATGGAGTGTGTAGGGTTTTCTACATATAGTGTCACGTCATGTGCAAATAGTGACAATTTTGCTTCTTCCTTACCAATTTGGATGTCTTTTATTTATTTTTCTTGTCTGATTGCTGTGGCTAGGACTTCCATTACTATGTTGAATAAACGTGATGAACTGAACATCTCTGTCTTGTTCTGGATCTTAGAGGAAAAGCTTTCAGCTCTTCACCACTGAAGATGTTGGCTGTGGGTTTGTCATATATGGCCTTTATTATGTTGAGTTATGTTCTTTGGCTATTCGAGGTTTTTTATCATTTCATACAAATCTTAGGATTACTTGTTCTAGTTCTGTGTAAAATACTATTGGTATTTTGATTGCACTTTGTTAATGTGGAAGGAGTCAAATCCTTTCTTGAGAAAGACTGGATGATAGGCATTTGCCTGTTCCCTTTGGATTGAACCTTGGGGGCTAGCTGCAGTAAATACTGGCATGCCTATTAACAAGTACTTTTGTTTGCTATTGTCCTTTGGTTCTTGTGTATATATAACTCTGACGCCCTGGCTATCAGAGTTAGGTAGTTTGGGGCATGTCCCTCAGACAGCAGCTATAAAATTGGGGCACTAGATGCATACAAGATGACTTGGTTTTATTGTTGGAGTGAACTGGGTGGGGGTCGTGCCCACTGGCTCCCCCAGGCTTCAAGGAGGATCATGGCTATTACATGGAGATGTATGCTAACTAGAAGCTAGACCCTCAGGCAGCAGCTTCTAAAATATGCAGTTAACCTCCTTCCAGAAAAAGTTTTTGCCTGCTCCCTCTCTGCTGAACCCCGGGAGAAAAGCCACAGGAAATGTTTGTGTTCCTACCATGCACCATTAAGAACGCCTTCTTTGAAAAAAAAAAAGAACTCCTTCTTTGTTTTTTACAGGACTCACGAACACAAGCCCTGGTGGCTTTCAGAGTTAAGTGTTTTGGAAACCCATACCTCAGGTGGGAGTCTTCAATTTGGGGTAGTAACTGTGCAGTCCAAACCCTTCGATTCTCAGGGAGAGGCTGGCAGTTGGGGATTCCCTTCCAATTATAAGGCACTGTGCTGGGTGTGGGTTTATGGTAAGAGTGTGTCTCAGCCTTTCCTACACATTTCAGTATACACAGGTATTTTCTCATTTCCCCAATGTGTAGAAGTCATTCAGCTAGTTTCTGGATTTCTCTCAGAGGGAACTGCTCCATGCATAGCAACACCGAATGTGCCCATGAGAGAAGGGAAATTCAGAAGCTTGCTGTATCACTACCTTGGTTCCAGTCCATATGGAGGTTTTTGATACTTGTCTTCATTCTTTTCAGCTGAGAATTTTGTATTAGTCTGTTTTTTTAAGTTGATAATATTTCATAACTTAGACTAATATTTACATTATTATATACTTAAATCATAGAACTTGACCCAGGTTTTCTTGCTCTGAAACACTGCCAATATGGTAATAGTAGTAACGTATTTCTATCACTTCATTTTTTTTTTTTAAGATTTATTTATCTCAGAGAGAGAGAGAAAGAGTGAGTTTGAGCATGAGGAGGGGTAGAAGGAGAGGGAGAGAATCTCAAGCAGACAACCCACTGAGTATGAAGCCTGAAGCAGGGCTCGAGCTCATGACCCTGAGATCATAACTTGAACCAAAATCAAGAGTCGGCTCGACTCAGCCATCCAGGCACCTCTCTATAATTTCTTTATATAAATAAATCACATCCAGACATTTCTTCTATAGGAAGAATACATTAATGTCAATTACTCACTCAAAAAGAAAACTTCTAAAAACCATAATGATATACCATATCTAAATATCTAAATATCTAAAATAGTAGTCAGATAGTAAGTAGTCAGTGCTACTGAGGCTGCAGAGAAGATGAATCTCGCAAACACTGCTGGTGAGAATCTCTCAAAAATAGCCTGGCAGGGGCGCCTGGGTGGCTCAGTCATTAAGCGTCTGCCTTCGGCCCGGGTCATGATCCCAGGGTCCTGGGATCGAGCCCCGAATCGGGCTCCTTGCTTGGCGGGAAGCCTGCTTCTCCCGCTTCCATTCCCTCTGCTTGTGTTCCCTCTCTCGCTGTGTTTCTCTCTGTCCAACAAATAAAATCTTTAAAAAAAGAAAAAAACAGCCTGGCAGTTTCTCGCAAAACTAAACATGCACTAACCATATAACCCAGCAATTGCATTGTTGGGCATTTATCCCAAAGAAATGAAATCCTAGGTTCACACAAAAGCCCTTACATGACTGGTCTTAGCAGCTTCATTACCAAAACAATCCAAATGTTCTCCAGTGGGTGAAAGGTTGAAAAACTCTGGTATATCCATATAACAGAATACTATGCAGCCAAAAAAACGTTATGAAACATACTATGTTGACCTCAAGAGCATTAAGTTTAGTGAAAAAAGTTAATCCCTTCATCCTTGTCTATGTGACAATTACATTAAACAGTAATCAATTGTCTACAAGGTTTATCTATCTCAGTCTTTGTACATTTTTGTTAGTGTGAATTGTCTCTCAAGGGATAGGTGCCTAATTTCAGAAAGCTTTTCATTAGTATACAACATTATTACTAACATTTCCTAAATCTGATTATATTTGATACCTGAAAATGATTTCCACATTTTAGCAGATATACTTTTTAATATTTTCAATTTGTAACCTAGATTCTCTGTTTTGAGGGAAGAAATAGTGTGAAAAGTTCCAGCAAATTTCTTATATTTTTCATATTACATTTCATATTTATCAAAAACTTGGCATTTTCCAATTTTTAAAACAATTTTGAAATTGGAAATATTAGTTTTTCTAAATTATAAGCATAATTTTTCCCCCGATGTATATCTTCAATTTTGTTATAAGTCATTTAGAATATAAAATATACTTTTTAGTCATAGCAAATTTGGGGGGATTGCTGTTTCATTTGTTAATAGATTTCTTTTAATATCATTATAATATTAAAAACTGAAACGATGAGAACACTTAATAAACCCATCATTATATACCAGAAATAGGTATGAGTACTTCAACCATGCCACCAACCCTGTTCCACTGCACTTCACACAGCTGTATTTTTTTTTTTAAGATTTTATTTTTAGGTAAACTCAACACCCAAAGTAGAGCTCAAACCTACAACCCTAAGATCAAGAGCTGGGTTCTTCAATGACTAAGCCAGCCAGGAGCCCCCACACACCTGTCTTAACCCCAATCAACTCAATCTATAACCTTCTACCAGGGCAATAAATCTTAACCTATTTCTTTAAGGTGGATTTTACTTGATGCCTATCTAGAAGGCAAACAGTAGCAGCTTTGCTCTTCACTTCTTCCTTCCCCTGCCATTCTCGCATATAACACATATAGAGACAACATCTACTTTCTGAATTTAACTAAAGAGATTAATAATGAGACCAACAACAGGAAAACAAAGAAGCTATATAAGAACACCACTTACCAACAAAAGAATTCTAAAAATCCATTGAAATTAAAGGATAGCTGTAGACATTAAATAGATCTTAAGATAAAAGTGATGATAGGAAAGACAAAGAGTAGCAGACAACAGATTCATGAAAGGAGTAGCGAGCAGAAGATACCGAAGAGAAGGCAGTGGCTTGCTTATGTTATATCATTGTCACATATTACATTTTCTCCTAAAAACTTAGAAAAGGAATGCAAAACACACAAACACATAAAAATCAATAGTCACAAAGATAAAGAGAGATATTTCATACTTGTGTGGGGATGGCCAAGTACTGGGATCCTGCAGTACCACGCCAAGAGCATAAAGAACAAGGGTCTGCAAAAAAAATTACTCTAGTTAGTCAAGGCCTGACAGAGACAAAAGGACTGCCAGGGAGCCAACTCATCCTAAATGCTCTTTTAAAAAGATAATGAGTACAAAATAAAAACGGAAAATGATCAAAGAACACAGGCCATTATTTTGATGATTTTACAGTGGAGAAGGCCTCCCTTAGCATGTCAAAATCTGGCAGTCATTAAGGAATAATAAACTTAACTATGAAAATTTAAAACCTGCATTTAGTAAAAACAAAACACACCAAAATCACCAGTGAAAGATAAATAATAGGAAAAATATATTTTCCATATAATTAACAGTTAGCATGTACAATATACAAAAAAACATATCAGTTCACTAGAAAGAAATGAGTTACAAGCAACATAATTCACAAAAAAGAAATACAAACTGATAAACATGTATGAAAAGCTGCTCAATCTCTCCAATGATCAGGGAAAAGCAAATTAAAATAATGAGATAGTATTTCATATAAGAAATACATTAAAAATTCGTAAATCCAGAAGTAGTGAGGATATGGAGAGAAATAGCATTCTCATACATTGTTGCTAAAAATATAAATTGCCTCTTAGAGGGCAATTTAAATTTAACATAAATTAACACTTTGACCCCAAAACTGTATTTCTAAGGCTCTACTCAATACCCATACAAGTATATAATTTGTAATAACAAAAAAACTGATGTAATCTAAATTTCCACCAATGGGGACTGCTTAAATAAACTATAATACACTTGTGCAATGGAATACTATACATCCATTAAAAATGAGTTGGATCTGTATCAAGTACCAGTTGTATTAATAACCACAATACACCTAAAGAAGCAAATTAATGAATGATATATGAAAAGCAGCTTTTCACATATAAATTCAGTTTTTAAAATACATGTATGTGTATATACACATACAGAGTAATATATATACATAGACAAAGACCTACAAAAATAAACACTGAAGTATTAACAATAGTACATGTGAGGAAGGGAGCCTTTAATTTATATTGTTTATACCCTAAAACAGCATATATTATTGTCAATTAAAGTAACTACGTCTGTGATTTAATAATAGGTATCATTTATTAAACATTTTAGATAATACAATTCAAAAACACACACTAAAAGAGTTGAAAAGAATAACTGAATGAGATAAGTATACCAAATGTTTCCTACCTCTCTAGGAATAATAAATTTGTCAATCTTTCCTTCAATATCTTGAAGCCGGGCAGAAACTGGGGTCAGTTTGGCAGTCCGAACAGTTTCACAAAGTACTTGCCGACAATATCTGTTTAAAAAAGTTTTTTACAGTTCTTAACTCTGGGAAAGGCAGTTTGAAATGTATGTACATTTTTTAACAACTTTAATAATCTTCCTAACTGGAAATGGGCACATAATAATTCTAATTTGCTTGAAAATTAAGTTACATATTAGAGGTATATAAAGTCCAGGTAGGCTAAATTTAAACAAATAAAAACAACTTCAAAAGTACCAGAAGAAAACTCAAAACATTATTTGTATAATTTTTAAGTAGCAAAGTCCTTTATTTTTAATAAAGGATTTAAAAAATTTTAATAAAGAACTTACCCACTCAAAAATTATAAAAATACTGACCAATGACAGAAACCATAAAGGAAAATATACATAATCCAACTATGGAAATTTTTTTTTATATATTTGCAATCATAAGTACAACTGAAAAACAACTAGGAAAAATATTTAAGTATATGTATTTGTAATGTATAAAAAGTCTTTAAAAATCCATAATTAAAATCATCAAATACCCCAAATAAATATGGACAGAGAATATTAAAAAAATTCACATAAAATAAAAATACAAAGGGCCTAGAAACATGCGAAGTGATACCCAACCTCCTTAACAATGGAAAGATTGTCAATTATAGCAAATATTTTTACTTGCCAGATTAGCAAAAATGAAAAAAAATGACAATAGACAATACTAATAAAAAAATGGGAAAAAGACATTAATATTCAGTTGTTGGAAGTGTAAATTGGTACAACCTTTCTGAAGGGTAACTTGGCAACAGGTCTAAAAATATTAGGTGTAGGGTGCCTGGGTGGCTCACTCGGTTAAGCGTCTGCCTTTGGCTCAAGTCGTGATCCCAGGGTCCTGAGATTCAGTCCCACATCAGGCTCCCTTCTTCCTCTCCCTGTGCCCTTCTCCCTGCTTGCACGCATGCGTGCTCTCTCTCTCTCTCTGACAAATAAATAAATAAAATCTTAAAAAAAAAAAAAAAAGCTAAAATGTATTGAAATCTTACCACAAGCGAGCTCTATTAAATAGTTTCTTTTCTTTTTTTTTTAAAGATTTTATTTATTTATTTGACAGAGAAAGTGAGAGCACAAGCAGCCAGAGCAGCAGAGAGAGAGGGAGAAGCAGGCTCCCCACTGAGCAGGGAGCCCAATGCAGAGCTCGATCCCAGGACCCAGGCTCAATCCTGAGCCACCCAGGTGCCCCACGATTAAATAGTTTCTATGTAGTATCTCATTTAATCTTATAAGAACCTTAGGGATGCTATTATTATTCTAATTTTTTAAAAAAATATTTTATTTATTTATTTGACAGAGAGAGAGAGATTACAAGTAGGCAGAGAGACAAGGAGAGAGAAAGGGGAAGCAGGCTCCCCACTGAGCAGAGAGCCTGATATGGGGCTTGATCCCGGGGCCCTGAGATTATGACCTGAGCCGAAGGCAGAGGCTTTAACACACTGAGCCACCCAGGCATCCCATTATTATTTTTATTTTATAGATTTTTAGAAATAAGGCAATTGTTTAAGATCATATAGCAGGGAAGTGATGTCAACAGCATTCAAACCCAGGTCTGCCTTACTCCATAGCCCTTAATCATAAATACTAAACTACTATGTATATCCTTAAATAACAATCCCACTTCTAGGAATTTATTAATAGCAACAACTGGAAATATAAAAAAAATGCAAGCATAGGAATGTTGATTGTTTAAAAACATTTAAAAATAAAATCAGGGGCACCTGGGTGGCTCAGTTGGTTAAGCCACTGCCTTCAGCTCAGGTCATGATCCCAGAGTCCCGGGAATGAGTCCCACATTGGGCCTCCGGCTCCCCGGGGAGCCTATTTCTCCTTCTGACCTTCTCCCTTCTCATGCTCTCTCTCTCATTCTCTCTCTCAAATAAATAAATAAAATTAAAAAATCAAATCAAATAAAAACAGGAAATATCCTTCCTTTCCTCTTTGAACAACTATTTATTGGGTACCTACTATATTAGAAGCACCATGTTAGATACTGAACTATAAGAGTGAGTAAGACAGAAACCCACAAAGGGATTCGAGGTCTAGTTAGCAGGGAAAGCAAGAGAGGTTAAAAACACAGTAACTGTTACGATAAAGGCAGTTCAGGATTTTGAAGAACATTTGGTAGGAGCACATAACTAAAGAAAGGACTTTGCAGAGAAATAAGCACTTGAAGCTGAGACCTGCAGAAAAAAACTGGAGTTAGCTAAAAGAGAAAGGAAGAGAGAATCTAGACAAAGAGTAGTCTACAAAAGCCAGGAGATGAGAAAGAATACTATAGCTTTGAAGAAACAAAAGAATTTCAGTATAGCTAAATCCAAGGTAGGAAGAGGCACCAATAATAAGAGATAAAGTGGGAGAGGAATATAAGGCCCAGCTCTTAAAATGCCTCCTAAGCCATGTTGGTGAGCTTAAATTTTATCTTAAGGGTAAAGATTTTAAATTGGGGACTCATCTGCCCAGATGTTGACTCTGCAGGTATAGAAAGATCACTAGTACACTGATTCTCAACATCAGAATTAGAACACATCGGAATCATCTAAGAAGCTTTTGAAAACTTCTGATGCCCAGAATGTTGATTTGGAATTGGTCCTAGGTTATCTGTACGGTTAAAGCACCAAAGTGTTTACTGTGTGCAGTCATAGGCTCCAGTAGCAATTTGGAGACTGGATTAGAGGGGGGCAAGATCCAAGGCTGTTGAAATATTCCAGGAAAGTTGATAGTGATCTGAATAGTGAGGACAATGAAAAGAACTAAAATTAAACTTTCAGGGATACATGGGTGGCTCAGTCGGTTAAGTGTCTGCCATCACTTGCCTCCGGTCATGATCCCAGGGTCCTGGGATTAAGTCCCATTACGGGCTCCCTGCTTTTCCCTCTGCCTGCTGCTCCCCCTGCTTGTGCTCTCTCTCTCTCTTTCTCTGACAAATAAACAAACACACAGGGGCACCTGGGTGGCTCAGTGGGTTAAAGCCTTTGCCTTGGGCTCAGGTCATGATCTCGGGGTCCTGGGATCGAGCCCCGCATTGGGCGCTCTGCTCAGCAGAGAGCCTGCTTCCCCCTCTCTCTCTGCCTGCCTTTCTGCCTACTTGTAATCTCTCTCCTCTCTGTCAAATAAATAAATAAAATCTTTAAGAAAACAAACAAAAAACTTCCAACTAAAAGTTGTTTGCAAAGTCCAATCAAAAGAACTTAATCTCTGACTGGGTGTGGTAGAGTTATATATATAAGAATACTGCCCACAAAATAGAAGAAGAGTTATAAAATTTAATATAAATTTAAATTAATTTAAAAATTAATATAAAATTTAAAAAATCAAATCAAATAAAAAAAGGAAATATCCTTCCTTTCCTCTTTGAACAACTATTTATTGGGTACCTACTATATTAGAAGCACCATGTTAGATACTGAACTACAAGAGTGAGTAAGACAGAAACCCACAAAGGGATTCGAGGTCTAGTTAGCAGGGAAAGCAAGAGAGGTAGGGACAGCAAGGATAACAACTTAAAAAGCACAGTAACTGTTATGATAAAGGCAGTTCAGGATTTTGAAGAACATTTGGTAGGAGCACATAACTAAAGAAAGGACTTCGCAGAGAAATAAGCAGTTGAAGCTGAGACCTGCAGAAAAAACTGGAGTTAAATATAAATATAAATATATTTATATTTTTATATATATAAATATATAAATATATTTTAATTAAATATATATTTATTAAATATATTTATATTTGTAAAATATAAATAAATTTTAAAATATATTAAAACATCTTTTAATTTTTTATTTTGAATATATTTTTTATATATTTATAAATATATATATTTATATAAATATAAATATAGATATAAATATATTTATATATATTTTGAATATAATTTTTTATTTTGAATATATATGTATATATGCATACAAAAAATCTGGAAAAAGAGTAAAGATAGTTAACAACTGTTATCTCTTAAGGATACAGCTACAAAAAACCTTCACCTTAGGGGTGCCTGGGTGGCTCAGTCGTTAAGCGTCTGCCTTCGGCTCAGATCATGATCCCAGAGTCCTGGGATCGAGCCCCACATCGGGCTCCCTGCTCGGCAGGAAGCCTGCTTCTCCTGCTACCATTCCCTCTGCTTGTGTTCCCTCTCTCCCTGTGTTTCTCTCTGTCAAATAAATAAAATCTTTAAAACAAAACAAAACAAAAAAACCCTTCACCTTCTACTTCATACAATTCTGTATTATAAAAACTTCAAAGGACAAGAATTACTTTTTTTTTTTAAAGATTTTTATTTATTTATTTGACAGAGAGAGAGGGCTCACAAGTAGGCAGAGAGGCAGGCAGAGAGAGAAGGGGAAACAGGCTCCCTGCTAAGCAGAGAGCCCGATGTGGGGCTCGATCCCAGGACCCTGAGATCATGACCTGAGCGAAGGCAGAGGCTTACACCACTGAGCCTCCCAGGCACCCCAAGAATTACTTTTAAAATGAAAAATAGTTATATTCAAGGTAATAAAAAAACCCTCCAAATTTTGAAGAATTTATAACAGAAGTCTCCTTATCTTTTTTTCTATAGTTAAAAGAGGCTCCAAGGTAGGGTTGGTTGCCTGCTATCCAGACTCAGACTTCCAACACCCTAAGCAGTCACAGTTGGCTGGCTCAGTCAGTTAAGCATTTGGCTCAAGTCATGATCCCAGGGTCCTGGGATCAATTCCTGCTTCAGGCTCCCTGCTCAGTGGGGAGTCTACTTCTCTCTCTCCCTCTGCTGCTCTCTCTCTGTCAAACAAATCAGTAAAAGCTTTAGAAAATATAAAGAGAAAAAAACTTTTATTTAAGGTATTATCTACATATAAAAATTCGTCTCTTTTACCTGTACAATGTGATGAACTTTAGTAATTGTGTTACCACAATTACCATCAAGATATAGAACAGTTCCCCCTAAAAACTTTTCTCATTCTCCCTCCTATTGATCCGCTCCCCATTCCTGGTCCCAGACAACCACTGATCCCCTAACCATCACAATAGTTTGCCTCTTTTCAAATTTCACCTTAAGGAAATTATATTGTATGCAGTCTTTGTATTTGACTTCTTTCACTTAACATAATGACATTTAACCAAACTGTTGTATATTTTGATATTATATTACTTTTTACCATTTGGTAATATTCCAAGGTACAGATATAACACAATTTGTTTATTTATTCACCAGCTGATAAACATCTGGACTGTTTCCAGCTTTTTGCTATAATGAATAATATTGCTATGAACATTTGCATAAAGGTCTCTGTGTATATATTTTTTCACATCTCGGATAAATGCCTTCGAGAATTTCTGGGTTGTATGGTAAGTGTATGTTTAGCTGCCACATTGTTTTCCAACAGCTCTGTATCATTTTGCATTTCCATCAGCAAGATATGAATGTTCCACTCACTTAAAGATCACTGATACTATTTTACATGATCTAATGTAAAGGTTTCCCAAAACCACATTATGATTTTATTTATTTGACAGAGAGAGAGAGCACAAGCAGGGGGAGAGGTGGAGAGAGAGGGAGAAGCAGGTTCCCCACTAAGCAGAGAGCCTGATGAGGGGCTCAATCCCAGGTCCCTGGGATCATGACCTGAACTAAAGACAGACTCTTAACCAACTGAGCCACCCAAGTGCCCCCAAAACCACCTTATGATTTTAAAGAGGAAATTAAATTATCTAATAAAATCTGTATGCAAACATTTTAAGTCTTATAAAAATATATACCTTTCCAAGATATTATCATTAGCTTTAAATAAGACAGTTAAACCAATTCAAATTTACCTGCTAATGATCTCCTCTTCTTTTTATTATATTCTTACCTGAGCTGCTCAATTTTCTCTGAAGTAATAGGATCCTTCCCAAAAACTTGGTCTATCTCCTCATAAAGTTTTTTCTGAACCTCTTCAGAGGTGGTTAAAAAACAGATTGCCCAGGTGCACACTAAATAAAAAATTCATATTAATAACAATGAAAATAGCTAATTAATAGTTTGGGTGCAGAATAAGATGGAACATACTATTTTTTTTCTTGTATTTTCCTTTTTTTCTGATATGGAAGACATAGAAATGCTAACAAAAAATACCATGACTGTTCACAGGATTTGTATTTCGTTGAACAGAACATGACTACTCCTAAGGAGATCTGTAATTGCTTTCTTAAAACTGGCAAGGAATTAAAGCCAAAAATGCATTTTTACCTTCAGTAAAATAGTAATGATAATGAATAAACCTCATTATTTGGAGGAGTGTTAAATGTTGGGAACTGTAATGGATTCTCTGATTCACCCAATCTTGTGTAATAAAATACTGATTAATTAATTCCTTCAGGAGACCTAATGAAATTGATTCATACAAATCAAAGTAGCAAGAGATTTACCTATAAATCAATGTTCAAATTTTTACTTGTAATGGAAATACACTGGTTCAGGAATTGGTATTGGTTACTGCTTAGAACAATGGTTCCCTAAAATCACCCAGGAATTGGTTGATGGCACAACCCCACATTCACAGATTCTGATTCAAAAGGTTTAGGGTGGAGTCCAGGCATCTGTACTTCCAACAAATACCACCATTGTTGTGATTAACACTAAGATTGGAAGATCACTAAGCTTATAGGCTTACTTTTGCTTAAAATGGCTTATTATATTCACTGAGGAAATGGAAAGGTAAGAAAATCATATGAAGAACATAAAACAGATAAAATAAAAGTTTTATTTCCTTTAGAAATCCACTGGGCTGCCTCCTCCTCTCTGCCTGCTCTCTGCCTACTTGTGATCTCTCTCTCTGTCAAATAAATAAATAAAATCTTAAAAAAAAAAAAAAAAAAAGAAATCCCCTGGGATTATAACTATTCAAAGAATGGAATTATCCAGATACCATCCATGTACCTCTTACCCTTGATTTTGCTTGAGATGACTCTATACTACTTTTTCTGTGTCAACCACTTTTAAAAACGTGTTTAAGTGATTTCTACTTCTACTTATTAATTATCTCCTTCTTGAGCTAAGGGCCAACTTAAATTTATCTCAAAGTTACTTTTTCTTTTTCTTTTTTTTTTTTTCTTTTTTTTTTTTTTAAAGATTTTATTCATTTGACAGCGAGAAACACAGCGAGAGAGGGAACACAAGCAGAGGGAATGGTAGCGGGAGAAGCAGGCCCCCTGCCGCGCAGAGAGCCCGATGCGGGGCTCGATCCCAGGACGCTGGGATCTGACCTGGGCCGAAGGCAGACGCTTAACGACTGAGCCACCCAGGCGCCCCTCTTTTTCTTTTTCAAAGTTACTTTTTCTTTAAAGCTTTCCTAATTCACATATCCAGTTCTTATGCCTGGAAAGGACATAATTCACTTTCTGTACTAAATGTTATCATCAATAAAATTAATAGCTGCTGGGTAATCAACTCTTTTATAATTTACTCATATTCAGATTTATAAAAAGGCACATGAGTACTGCCTTTCCTGAACTTTTTCCTACATACACTTCTTTATTAGAGCTTTCGAATGAACTACAGAATTTCTGCTTCACATGTGATATGAAAACTTGTGCAGTGTACAATACATATGTGTTTATAATTTTACAACATACAGTAATATACAATATTGAAAGATTTAGTATAAGGATATGTACACAGTAGGCACTCTTATACCCTGCTTCACCATATTATGACTTAAAATTAATATAACTATATGGTTTAATAATCTCAAACACTGGTTCTTTTGTAGAACTCTAAAGCTCCAGAGGCTAAGCAGGGGTTTTCACCCTCGCGGGGACAGCGTGGTTTCAGGACCCATGGGGTCACAGAAAGACCGGGGGTGTCTGAGGGTGGCAGAGCTCCCAGGTATCAGAACAGGGAAGCCAACGGCAGAGACGGAGCCTGGCAATTGGCTATCAGCTCAGGATTACCTTAGACCGTGATCTGAGGAAAAGTCAGGCCACTGCTCTTTGAGCAGGGACACCACAAGGGGCAGCTCCGGAGAGACCCCCTACTTCCTCCTCCAGGAGGAGCAGTGCAGGAGTGTGCTGCAGGAATCAGCTAGGCTTGGAGACTCCACAAGGCACCGCGCACCAGAGATAGAAATGCTCGGTCACATGCTGGGTAAGCATGGAGTCGGCCAGAGACCAGGGAGACAGGAGGGATTGAATGCTTTTCTCGGAGGGTGCACTGAAGAGTGGGGCCCTGAGCTCTCAGATCCTACGGGCTGGAGACTGGGAGGCCGCCATTTTCATTCCCATCCTCCAAAGCTGTACGGAAAGCATTCAGGGAACAAAGGCTCCAGAGAACGAACCCGAGCAGATTGCTTAGCCCGGCACCTGGCAAGGGCGATGCAATTTCGCCTTGGGTAAACATTCGAGAATCACTGCAAAGGGCCCCTCCCCCAGAAGATCAGCAAGAATATCCAGCCAAGACCAAGTTTATCTATCAATGAAAACTGTAGAACTCCAGAGTTAGGAAAAAGCAACACACAGAAATCATGGCTTTTTTCCCCATGATCCTATCGTATTTCAGAGTTAAATTTCGTAAATTTTATTTTATTTTCATATTTTATTTTATTTTTCCTCTTTCCTATTATAATGTTTTTTAACTAGTATCTTATCAATGTCTTTTCAAAAATCTTTTCTAATTTTCACTGTTACATTCATATTTTATCCTCTCATTGTATTTTAACCTTATTTTTTGTATACATATAGGGTTTTTTTTCTTTAAAATTTTGGAAGACAATTTCTTATAATAGATCAAAACATGCTCTAAATTTAGCACATGGCTTGGTTCTAGTCTCCAGCCTGATCACATTTTTTCCCTTTTATTCTTTTTCCTCTGTTTTCAACCAACCTCTTATCAATCCTTTTTTTAGAATCTTTTTTAATTTTCATCTTTACACTCGTATTCCATCCCTTCATAATGTTTACCTTTATTTTTATATATTTATAAGCTTTTCTTTCTTTAAAATTTTGGGAGGTAGTTTCTTCTAACAGACCAAAAACACCCGAAATCAGGTGTGAGGCTCTGTTCTAATCACAAGTCTAATACACATATATTTTTTTTTCTTTTTCTCTTTTTTATGTTATTTTAATTTTCTTTTTTCTCTTTTATCTTCCCCCCCTTAACTTCAACCCTGGGTTTCGGCTCTCTTCTGATTTTTCTGGGGTCATTGCTACCCTTTCAGTATGTGGCTCTCTCATTCATCTACTCTTATCATGATACAATGACAAGGCGGAAAAACACCTCAAAAAAAAGAACAAGAGGTGTACTGACAGCTTGGGACCTAATCAATAAGGACATTAGTAATGTTTCAGAACTAGAGTTCAAAACGACACTTATCAAGGTGCTAGCTAGGTTCAAAAAAGCATGGAAGATATTAAAGAATCCCTTTCTGGAGAAATAAATGAACTAAAATCTAACCAAGTTGAAATTAAAAAAGCTATTAACGAGGTACAATTAAAAATGGAGGCTCTCACTAGTAGAATAAATGAGGCAAAAGAGAGTATTAGTGATATAGAAGACCAAATGGCGGAGAATAAAAAGCTGAGAAAAAGAGACAAATAACAACTGGACCATGAGTGGAGAATTCAAGAGATAAGTGCTACCATAAGACACAACAATATTAGAATAATTGGGATCCCAGAAGAAGAAGAAAGAGAGACAGGGGCGGAAGGTGCATTGGAGCAAGTTATTGTAGAGAATTTCCATAATTTGGCGAAGGGAACAAGCATCAAAATCCAGGAGGCACAGAGAACCCTCCTCAAAATCAATAAAAATAGGTCTACACCCCGTCATCTAATAGTAAAACTTACAAGCCTCAGTGACAAAGAGAAAATCCTGAAAGCAGCTCAGGACAAGAAGTCTGTAACATACAAAGGCAAAAAAGTTAGATTGACAGCAGACCTATCCACAGAGACCTGGCAGGCCAGAAAGGACTGGCATGATACATTCAGAGCACTAAATGAGAAAAATATGCAGCCAAGAATACTATATCCAGCTAGGCTGTCACTGAAAATAGATGGAGAGATAAAAGCTTCCAGGACAAACAAAAACTGAAAGAATTTGCAAACACCAAACCAGCCCTACAGGAAATATTGAAAGGAGTCCTCTAAGCAAAGAGAG
>CM053605.1:26541380-26606271 GCA_028646535.1 Procyon lotor
TTTTCTGCTCCTAGAATTGCTGTTCTTATTCTCTTCTCTCTGCTGTTGTGTTTGCCGGCTTTTAGAGTGGTTTTCAGCCTCTTTCTGGATCCCAGTGCTCTCCGTGCCTCCTACACCTCCGCCATCTTGTCTTGGTCCCCAACTTGAAGATTTTTTAAATGTGAAAAATTAAACCATTAAAAGTACTGTGAAAAATGTATAGTAAATGTTTACATTAGGAATACCCTTAAAGCAAGAAAGGAGTTTCTTTTTTTTTTAAGATTTTATTTGTTTATTTGACAGAGAGAATGAGTGAGCATGAGCATGGGGGAGGGGAAGAAGGAGAGAGAGAAGCTGACTCCCCACTGAGCAGGGAGTCGACATGGGGCTCACTCAGACCCATGACCTGTTCAAACAGAACATGACTCAGATCATGACCTCTGCAAACACTTAACTGACTGAGCCACCCAGGAGCCCCAGGAAATGAGTTTCTTTCTTTTTTTTTTTTTCCTTTAAAAAAAAAAAAGTTAAGGAAAGGAGTTTCTAAGCATGACACAGAACAGAGGGCAAAAATTCATGACGAGAAAGCTGAATTTATTTAGCAACTCCATCCCGATGACAAAAAGCTGAAAAGATTGAAAAAATCAACTCTTCTTGGACCCTAAGACAGGAGAGGACCCAAGGCTTAAAGAAACTAGGGAAAACAGGAAGACAGGAAAGGGCCCAAGATTAAAGAGACAGGTCAAATCAGGGAGTTACCTCTTACGGAAGCAGAGACCCACAAGCAGAAACCACCTCAGGAACCAGTCCTGGGGGAGGAAAACCTGAACTGTAATTAACAAACAGCTGGAGGTTCAGTATGCACAACTCTTGAGAATTAAAAACTCCAGGGAGACCTAATCACAGGCCCAATCTCCCCCTGCCAAAATATTGTGAGATTTACCTCCAGGAGCTCAACCAGGTTCCCACAGTAAATAATGAAGAAACTCCCTCTTGGGCTTCTAGCAGGGAAGCTTGGAAAAAATTTCCTTGAAAAAGGAACTAATCTGAAATAAAGCAGAGCACTCTGTTCTTCTTAACAAGGCCTGCCCTCACAGCCTAACCTGCTGGGGTTTTGTCAGAGCCTAACTGTCTGGGAGAAGAGAGTTTATGATTCAGAGGCACAGGCCCACTGAAAGACTGACACCCACTCACAGGACTGTGGGATGCCTCCCCTTTCCCCACAGCTCACCATCACATTACTACAGGCCTACTTGCACCAGTTTCTTTCACCCAGTATATCATGTCCAGTTGTCAATAAAAAATTCCAAGAGATACCAAAAGGTAAAAAACACAATTTGAAGAAACAGAGCAAGCATCAGAACAAGATATGGTGGGGACACTGGTATTATAAAATGAAGAATTAATTAACTAACTAATTAATTTAAAGCATGCAAGTGGGGGTGGAGGTGGGTGGAGGGGCAGAGGAAGAAAAAGAACCTCAAGCAGGCTCCACGGCCAGCATGAAGCCTAACTTGGGGCTTGCTCTCACAACCCAAGACCACAACCTGAGCCAAAACCAAGAGTCGGATGCCCAAACAACTAAGCCACCCAGGTGCTCCCCAGGAATTTAAAACAACTCTGTTTAGCTGTGCCTGGGTGGCTCAGTGGGTTGAAGCCTCTGCCTCAGGTCATGATCTCAGGGTCCTGGGATCGAGCCCCACATCAGGCTCTCTGCTCAGCAGGGAGACCGCTTCCCCCTCTCTCTCTGTCTGCCTCTCTGCCTACTTGTGATCTTTCTCTCTCTATCAAACAATAAAATCTTTAAAAAAAAACAAAACAACTCTGTTTAATACGCTGCTAAGGGTTCTAAAGGATACTTAGGTAAAGGAAAAAGAACACAGCATGCCAGAACAGATAGGCAATGTAAGCAGAGAGATGGAAATCTTAACCACCAAAGAGAAATGCTAGAGATAAAAAACACCATAGCAGAAATGAAGAATGCCTTTCATAAGCTTATTAGTACACTGGTCACAGCTTAGGAAAGAATCTCTGAGTCACAGGATGTATCAACAGGACTCTCAAAAACCGTTGTTTTACAAAACTAAACCTACCCTTACTAGCAATCACACCTCTTGGTATTTACCCAAAGGAGTTGGAAACTTATGTCCACACAAAAACCTGCACACAGATGTTCACTGAAGGTTTGTTCTTAACTGCCCAAACTGGGAAGCAACCAAGATGTCCTTTAGTAGATGAATGGATGAACTATGGTACATCTAGACAATGCAGTACTATTCAGTGCTAAAAGAAATGAGCTATCAAGCCAAGAAAAGACATGGATGAAGCTTAAATGTAAGTGAAAAATAAGCCAATCCCAGAAGTTTACATACTGAATGACCCCAACTATATGACATTCTAGAAAAGGCAAAACTATGGATAAAATAAAAAGGTCAGGGCTTGCCAGAAAGAGAAGGCAGGAGATGAATAGACAGAGGATGTTTAGGGCAGTGAAAATCCTTTTTATGATATTGTAATGATAGATATATGTCATCACACATTTGTCTAAATCCATTGAATGTATAATACCGACCGTGAACCCTTGGGGTAATTATGATATGTCAATATACATTTATTTGGAAAAAAAAATGTACAATTTTGGTAGGTCATGTCAATAATGGTGAAGGCTACACATCTATGGAAGCAATAGGTATACAGGAAACCTCTGTATCTCCCTCTCAACTTTTTTTCTTTTTTTGAGAGGAAAAGGGAGAGAGAGAATCCTAAGCAGGCTCCACACCCAGCATGGAGTCCAATGTGCGGCTCAATCTCACAACCCTGAGATCATGACCTGAACTGAAATCAAGAGTTGGATGCTTAACCAACTGAGCCACCCAGGCGCCCCTTTCCTCTCAATTATATTGTAAACCCAAAACTGCTTAAAAAAAAGTAAAGCCTTAAAAAAAAAAAAAAGCCCTATGAATGAAAACTGAGATAAAAATAAAGACTCTTGGGGCATCTGGCTGGCTTAGTCAGTAGAGAATGCAACTCTTGATCTTGAGGTCATGAGTTGAAGCCCCACACTGGGGATACAGTCTACTTTAAAAAATAAAGATAAAATTAAAGAAAAAATAAAGAGCTCTTTTTGATTAGTAAAAAACACATCAGTAGAAATATGGGTAAAGGACATAAGAAAGTATCCCACAAAAGAAACACAAGTGTTCAATAAAAATTTTAAAAATGATGTTTAACCTCATAAGCAATAAAAAAATAAAAATCATAACCATGAAATACCATTTTTGACTTATTACATAGGCAAATATTTATTTATTTGTTTGTTTGTTTGTTTATTTGGTAAAGATTTTTTTTATTTGACAGAGAGAGAGAAACAGCAAGAGAGGGAACACAAGCAGGGGGAGTGGGAGAGGGGAGAAGCAGGCTTCCCACTGAACAAGAAGCCCAATACAAGACTCAATCCCAGGACCCCGGGACCATGACCTGAGCCAAAGGCAGACACTTAATGACTGAGCCCTTCAGGAGCCCCTATATAGGCAAATATTTAAAGGACCAATAACTCTAAATGTCAGGGAAAGAGCCTACTAATGTCGGTGGGAAAATAATTGGGACAATATTTTTGGAGGGCATTTCAGAAACACGGTATGCAACCAAATGTGAGGAATACATTTTTGAGTTGACACCTGTGAAATCAGTACACATCCTACAAGTGACGGCATCTCTCAACTGTTATGAACCAAGAAGCAGCATGAATTGATTATTATTCCTGGTGGCAAGACAGGACAATAGCAACACTGGGGTGCTTCAGATATTAAAACATCACTTGAAGAAGGAATTTAAGTCATGTTTATGGTCTGAAAACTTTCCTTTGACAACTTCTAGTATTGTTAAGAGAATACTAGAATCCAAAAATACATAATTTTAATCTACTCAAACCCAAATTGAGGGGCGCCTGGGTGGCTCAGTCATTAAGCCTCTGCTCTGGCCTAGGTCATGATCCCGGAGTCCTGGGATCAAGCCCCGCCTTGGGCTCCTTGCTCAGGGGAGAGCCTGCTTCCCTCTCTCCCACTCCCCCTACTTGTGCTCTCTCTTTCTCACTGTCATGGTCTCTGTCAAATAAATAAAATCTTAAAAACAAAAACAAAAACAAACTGAGAGACACTGCACAAAATAACTGGCCTGTACTTAAAAATATATATATATCAAGGTCAAAAAACAAAGAAAAACAGAGGAACTGTTCCACATTAAAGAGGTCTGACCACTGAAAATAAAAAAAAATTTGAATATGGGCTGTGAATAACAGTATTATATGAATTTTCAATTTCCCAAGTTTGAAAACTGTGTTGTCACTATATAAGAGAATACCGTTGTTTTTAGGAAATATAGACCAGAGTATTTAGGTGGAAAAAGGCAAAATGTCCACTTTTCTCTCAAATGGTTCAGGTAAGGATGGGAGCAATGAAAAGACCGATAAACAAAGAGGTAGATAATGAATGACAAAAGCAAATGGAGCAAAATGTAAACAACTGATGAACCTGGGTTAAAAGATACACGGGAGTTCCTTATACTAGTTGCAACTTTTCTCTAAGTTTGAAATTATTTCTAATTGGAAGTTCTAAAGAAAGAATGAAAAATGAAGAGAAAGAAAATACCAGCATAAAAACATACAGAATAGGACAACCTAGACAGTGGATGTCTTTTTTAAAAAAATGCTATCTTGTCAACATAAAAAAAACCAGACAGTAATAACTGAGTCAGAAATCAATTCTTCATTAAAATATGAAGACATTTTAGGAAATCCTTAACCAATTTATTTGCCTGCATATACAGACTAGTTTACTTTAGGAAGTGAAATTTAGAGTGATTTTTATCCAACTTTATTTTTATACTCCTGAATATGTTGATAAGAAATATATATTTTTTAATCATTAGACATATGTAATTAAATAATTTGATTTTATTTTTTAAAAAGGATTTAATTAATTAGTTAATTAATTTGAGAGAGAGAAAAAGACCAGAAGCAGGGGCAAGGGCAGAGGCAGAGGGACAAGTAGACTCCCCACTGTGCAGGGAGCCCAAAGCAGGGCTCAGTCCTCGGACCCTGAGATCATGACCTGAGTCAAAGGCAGATATTTAACTGACTGAGCCACCCAGGTGCCCTAATTAAACCATTCTAATGGGAAAAAAGTATATTATACAATAACAAGGTGGTAAGCCACAGTTTCTAGTGATTATTGTTCTAAACACATTATCCTGATTATTTAACCAAAATGTTTCTATAAATTTGAATAAAATAAGGGTAACTTCTCAGAGACGCAAAATGCAGCAAAATGACCTAAGTATGATTTGAACCAAATAAATTAATTTAATATTGGGATTAAGTAAATTAATATTGAGACTAGTAAAAATAGAGAATAATAAAATAAATTCCACATGTGAATCTAGAAAAAAAGTAAATCAATTTTAGACTGAATTAGCCTTTCTTCAAATCATATTCATTTCATTAACATATTAATGTTCCACTGGCTTTAATTTCTTTCTATATGAGACATAGTCTAGTTCTATTAAAGTTTTTCTCTTTATTCTAGAACTTAGTGTTATTTTATAACATATTTGTTAAGTAGTAAAAGGAAATTTCTTTGGCCATCTGCTTTTTAAATTTCAAAAACTGCTTAAAAAAGTAATTCTTACATTTTTTAGAAATACAATTATCTTTGCTTGCATTGTTATTTTAGCCCCAAACGAGGAAATTCTACACTACCGGATCTTAAACCTTCTTCTTGAGAGGCAACGTCTACATTATTAAACTATCCAATTTGATTAAAGAAGAATTCCAAATTTGTCCCAACACTTACTGTGCCATGATTCTTCTGGAAGTGAATGACTTCCTGGTCATCTTCAAATGTACGACCCAATACCATCTGGGTCACAGACTTCATAGCAAAACCAAGCATGTGCTGGCAGAGGGGTACATGCTGGGCCTCTGGGTAGGAGAGCCATTTATCTAACAATTCTTCTGAAAGCTGAAAGAGAACAGAAAAGCACAATGATTTATTATTTCCTCTTGTTAAATCTTAGAAAAACTCAGCAGGGAGATTAATTTCACAGTTCAACTCTAATCAAAGTAAACCTTCAGGTGTTTACTTGATCCGTCAGGCTAACCCTGGTTGTTCAGGTTCTGTCAAAGGGTCGATCTGCAAAACAAAACAGAACCAGCACAATAAAAACAGAAAATATAAATTAAAAGTTCAAGAGCTGGAAAAACCTTAAACCCAAAAGAAAAAGAAATTAAGAGACTAAAATCTTAGTCTCTAATTAAAAATAATGAAGGTTCCAAAATTAAAAAATAATAAAAAATAAAGGCTCATCACAGTGCCTGCGATATGGTAAGTAAGCAATAAACATATGAATATGTAAAACCTTACACATGCTTCAGTGACAGAAACTTCTCAGTCTCTTTGTCATTCCTTCATTCAACAAATATTTTTAAATCCCTTATGGAATGAAAACAGTGAGGAGTAATGAGATCAAAAGCTTTGGAGTCAGAAAAAACCCTTGGTTTTCCTTCTAGCTATGTCACTCAGAAGCAACATAACTTTCAGCAATTTGCTTGACTCTTCCAAGGTTCAAGTGTCTCAACAGGAAAAAGCAGATGACATCTACTTCGTGTGGCTGCTATGATAGGGATAATTACACCCCATGCAACACAATGGAGGAAAGGTTTTGTGAGGTAATATACTTAAACTTAAGATCCTTTCTCAAATAAAAACCATGGAAGTTTTGTCACAGTATAAAGGATTAGAGTTAAGTGTTGTGAGAAAGAGAATAAATGTTCTAAATGAAAAGAATCTTACCACATAAGTTTATACCAACTTAAAGTGATGTATCTGGAATATAATACCTTTTCTTTGAGAAAGGGAAGCTTTAACGATTACATAGTATCAAGGTTAATGAGTTGAGGAATGCCTGGGTGGCTCAGTTGGTTAAGCAGCTATCTTCAGCTCAGGTCATGATCACCTTCACTCTCTGCCTCTGCCTGCCTCTCTGCCTGCTTGTGTTCTCTCTCTCTCTCTCTAATAAATAAATAAAATATTTTTTTAAAAAAAGATTAATGAGTTGAACCAGTTAATATATATACATTTTTTAAAGAATTTATTTATTCATTTGACACAAAGAGAGAGAAGGCACAAGCAGGGGGAGCAGCAGGCAGAGGGAGAAGCAGGCTCCTCGCTGAGCAACGAGCCCAGTGAGGGGCTCCACCCCAGGATCCTGGAATCATGATCTGAGCGGAAGGCAGTAGCGTAACCGACTGAGCCAAGCAAGCACCCCTAAACCAGTTAATATACTTTAAAAGAACTCTTTGAGATGGGTGAACTATGAAGAAGACAGGAAGATAATGATCAAAACAGAATTTACTTACATAATTTAAAAATTACTTTCATATTATGAACAAAATAATCCAGATACTTTAAAAACTTAGAATTCCATAGTTACAGGGCGCCTGGGTGGTTCAGTCATTAAGCATCTGCCTTAGGCTCAGGTCATGATCCCAGGGTCCTGGGATCAAGCCCCACATCGGGCTCCCTGCTCTGCAGGAAACCTGTTCTCCCTCTCTCATTCCCCTGCTTGTGTTGTCTCTCTCTCTCTCAAATAATTAATTAAAATCTAAAAAAAAAAAAAAAAAAAAAAGAAAGAAATTTTTAAGAATTTTATAGTTTCTACTGAAGTTCACATAACTTCATACTAAAAGGTGAAAAAGGATTTTGGAAACAAACCATTAAAGTGAGGCTATTTCTCAGCAAAATGAGAACAGCCAATTTAAGTTTAACTATTGTCACAGAAGTTCCAAATGTGGAAGGTAAATATTGAGGGTAAAAGCATTCTTATAGAAAAAATAAAACATCTTAATGGATATAAAATAAATCCATAAGATTTCCTTTGTCTAAACATTAAAGTTCTTTTGCTTCAGAAAACATTATTTTCCTTAATAAGCATGGGATTTTACTCAAAACTCTAGGAAAAGTATGTAACTTGCAACCATCTCAGATTCCAGCATAAAACTGGGAAATCCAACTGAGTGTTAAGTGTTCACCTACTCAGATACTGAAGTACCAGACCTTACCTTCTTCATCACTCAGTCTACTCCTGAATATCTAATCCTTTTTAAGCAAGTTGTCAGGCCAAACACCGTGTGTCAAAGCTATACCTTCATTATTTATGATCTTAGTATTGAGCCATTTGTTTGAATTTATTCCAAGTATCACATGTCAATGATCAGACTTTATCTTGATCCTTATATTTAAAGGAGACTTTACTTTGGTATAAAGTGTGCATTCCATTGATTTATTCACTTAATTTTCAAAATGCTTACATTGTCGTCTCACTATTAAGTACATGTCTTTTTCCACTGATTTGAAATGCCACTCATTATAAAGATTCCCATATGTCCTTGGGATTTTTTCCTGAACATTATTTTGTAGACTACACATATGCCACTATCACAACTTTGAAAATTCATTATTATGTTTATGTTTTTTATTACTATTCTCTTTTTCTTCTGAAATTCTATTTAAATTCTAGTTAATATGTAGTGTAATATTGGTTTCAGGATTAGAATTTAGTGATGTATCACTTACATATAATACCTAGTGCTTATCACAAGTACCCTCCTTAATACCAATCACCTTATTTAGCCCATTCCCTACCCACCTCCCTCCATCAACCCTCAGTTTGCTCTTTATTGTTAAGAGTCTCTTAGGATGCCTGGGTGTCTCTGTTGGTTAAGCCTCTGTCTTGATTTTGGCTCTGGTCACAACCTCAGGGTTGTGAAATCCATCTAAGCTAGGATCCATGCTCAGTGGGGTCTCTGCTTCTCTCCCTCTCCTTCTCCTGTTGCCCCTCTCCCCTGGCTCATGTTCTCTCTCAAATAAATAAATGGACCTTAAAAAAAGGTCTCTTATGGTTTGCTTCTTCCCCTTCACTTTCCCCCCTTTCCACATGTTCATTGGTTTTGTTTCCTAAATTCCACATGTGAGTGAAATCACATGGTGTTTGTCTTTCTCTGACTTATTTTGCTTAGAATACATTCTACCTCCAACTATGTTGCTGCAAATGGCAAGATTTTGGGTTTCTGATGGTTGAGTAATATTCCTCTGTGTGTGTGTGTGTGTGTGTGTGTGTGTGTGTGTGTGTGTGTGTGTATACACACTGCATATATGCATTGAATGTGTAGATTGCCCAGGTTCTTGGCAGAAAATTTTTCATAATATTCTCTTATGATTATTTGTATTTCTGTGGTGTTGGCTGTGGTTGTAATCTCTCCTCTTGCCTTCATGATTTTTTTATTTAGGTCCTTTCTCTTTTCTTTTTGATAATTCTGGCTAGGGAGTTATTAATTTTATTAACTCTTTCAAAAAACCAACACTTAGTTTTCATCTGTTCTACTGGTTTTTTTATTTCTGTATCATTGATTTTTGCTCTCATCTTTATTATTTCCATTCTTCTGCTGGCTTTAAGCTTTATTTACTGTTCCCTTTCTAGCTCCTTAAGGTTAGGCTTTCTCTTTTCTTAATTCTTGAGTTAGTTCTGTATTGAAATATACTTCCCTCTGAGGACTGCCTTCACAGTATCCCAAAGGTTTCAGACTGTCCTGTTTTCATTTTCATTTGCTTCCATGTATTTTTCTATTTCTTCTTTAATTTCTAATTAACCCATTCATTCTTTAGTAGGACGTTCTTTAATCTCTATATATTTGTGGTTTCTAAATTTTTTCTTGCGGTTGACTTCAAGTTTCATAGCATTGTGGTCTGAAAATATGCATGGTATGATCTCAATCTCTCTGTACTTCTTCAGGGCTGATTTGTGACCTAGTATGTGATCTATTCTGGAGAATGTTCCCTGTGTATTCGAAAAGAATGCATACTCCACTACTTTAGGATGAAATGTTCTGAATATATATTAAGTTCACTTATATATATATAAGTTCACTTATATATGAACTGAATATTAAGTTCATCTGGTCCTAGGTATCATTCAAAGGCATTTTTTCCTTATTGATTTTCTATTTAGATGATCTGTCCATTGCTGTAAGTGGGGTGTTAAAGTCCCCTTCTATTATTGTATTATTATCAATGAGTCTTTCTTTTTCTTTCTTTCTTTCTTTCTTTCTTTCTTTCTTTCTTTCTTTCTTTCTTTCTTTCTTTCTTTTCTTTTCTTTTCTTTTCTTTTCTTTTCTTTTCTTTCTTTCTTTCTTTTAAGATTTTATTTACTTATTTGACAGAGAGAGAGAGAACACAATCAGGGGGAGCAGCAGGCAGAGGAAGAGGAAGAAACAGGCTCCTTACTCAGTAAGGAGCCTGATGTGGGGTTTGATCCCAGGACCCTGGGATCGTGACCTGAGCTGAAGGCAGATGCTTAACTGACTGAGCCATCCAGGTACCCCATCAATGAGTTTCTTTATGTTTGTAATTAATTTATATTTTTGGGTGCTCCCAAGTTGGGGACAAAAATATTTACAATTGTTAGATCTTCCTCATGTATAGGCCCCTTAATTATGACAGAATTTTTCATCCTTCTTCATCTCTTGTTACAGTCTTTGGTCTAAAATCTACTTTGTCTGTATGAATATGATTACTTTGGCTTTCTTTCAGCATCCATTAGCATGATGGATGGTTCTCTATCTCCTCACTTTCAATCTACAGATGTCTTAGGTCTAAAATGAGTCTTATAGGCAGCATAGAGATGGGTCTTTTTTTAATCAATTCCAATACCCTATGTCTTTTGATTGGAGCATTATTCTTTTTACCTTCAGAGTGATTACTGAAAGATGAATTTAGTCCCACTGTGTTACCTGTAAAATTGGTGTTTGTGGTGATGTTCTCTGTTACTTTCTAGTCTTTGTTGCTTTTGGTCTTTTTTTTCCCCTCACTCAAAGAGTCCCCTTTAATATTTCTTGCAGAACTGGTTTAGTGGTCACAATCTCATTTAGCTTTTGTTTCTCTGGGAAACTTGTTCTCCCTCCTCCTCTTCTGAATGACAGCTTTGCTGGATAAAGTAGTCCTGGCTGCGTATTTTTCCCATCCAGCATGTTAAATATATCATGCCACTTTCATCTGGCCTGCCAAGTTTCTGTGGAGAAGGGCGCCTGGGTGGCTTGGTGGGTTGAGCCTCTGCTTTCAGCTTGGGTCATGATCTCGGGGTCCTGGGATCGAGCCCCACATCGAATTCTCTACTCAGCAGGGAGCCTGCTTCCCCCTTTCTCTGCCTGCCTCTCTGCCTATTTGTGATCCCTCTCTCTCTGTCAAAGAAATAAATAAAATCTTTAAAAAAAAAAAAAAAAGTTTCTGTGGAGAGATCTGCTGAGATCTCATTTGTCTTCCCTTGGAGGTTAAGCACTTTTTTTCCCTTGATGCTTTCAGGATTCTTTCCTTAATCTGTGTATTTTATGAATTTAACTATGATATGTCTTGGTGATGGCTGGCTTTTGTTGAATTTAGTGGGAGTTCTCTATACTTCTTGGATTTCAATGTCTGTTTTGTTCCCCAGATTAGGAAAGTTTTCAGCTATAATTTGCTCAAATAAACCTTCTGCTTCTTTTTCTTTCTCCTGGGACTCCCATGATACAAATGTTACTATACTTTAAGGAGTTCCTAAGTTCCCTGAGTCTACAGTCGTGATCCAATACCTTTCTTATCTTCTTTATTCAGCTTTGTTTTTTTTCCATAATTTTATCTTCTATATCACTGATTCATTCCTCTGTTTCATTCATACTTGTTGTCATTGCATTCAGTCAGCTTTGTATCTCAGTTATAGCATTTTTTATTTCAGCCTGACTGGTTTTTAGTTCTTTTATCTCTGCAGTAAAGGATTCTCTAGTGTATTCTATGCTTTTCTCAAGCCCAGCTAATATCTTTATGATTATCATTTTAAATTGTTTCAGATATCTTACTTGTATTTGTTTTGATAAATACCTAGCCATGAATTCTTCCTGTTCTTTCATTTGAGGTCAATTCCTTTGTCTTATCATTTTGTCAAGGTCCCTGTTTTTTTTATGTGTGTGATAGTTAGGAAAGCCTATTGTATTCCTGCTCCTGAGAGTAATGGCTATATTAAGAAGAGGTCCAAGGGGCACCTGGGTGGCTCAATAGGTTAAGCATCCAACTCTTGATTTTGGCTCAGGTCATGATCTAAGGGTCATGAGGCTGAGCCTTGTGTTGGGCTCTGCACTCAGCAGGGAGTCTGCTTGAGATTCTCCCTCTCCTTCTGTCCCTCCCTCCTCTTTCTCGAAAATAAATAAATCTTTTGAAAAAGAAAAGGTTAAAAAAAACGCTAGATCCTATTTCCTCAAGAACTAAAGCTTTGTGGCACTCTATGATCAGTAGATTTGGTACAAGCAAGGGGTTTGTGATGGTCTTCTGGGAGTGGGGCCTGCTGTGCTTGCTTCTCAGGCTGACTTGCCCTAGTGGAGATGCTAGGGATGCCCCCCTGCGGGGGGCAGGGCTTGGTGTAGTAACTCTGGCCTCCACTAGGTGGCGCTGTTTTGCTCCCTGAAGTTGGTCAGTTCTGATGGCAGGACAGAAAATGGCGTTGCCAGCATCTTTCATCCTCATGTTGTAGTATGTTGGCAGTTAACGAAAACACAGTGCCCACTGAGAAGTATCTATTTAACAGAAACGGCGCCTCGGTAAAACAGTGGAGTCTGTGATGTTTTAACTCAAGGTTATTTCTAGCTCTCTTCTCTCCCCAGCTCAGTAGTAGCATAGTGGCCAAAAGCCAACAGCAATGCAGATACCACAGAGACCTGACATCTTTGGAGTGTTATTAAAAGTGTAATCACCACTAGTCACCAAAATGGTTACTGAAAATAGAGTAGGGAATCCCAAAACTCTCTCCTCCCCAAAAGCAAGTAATGAACTGGCTAAAACTGTCAGAATCAGCTTCCAAAAAAAACCTCTATAATGCAGTAAAAAAACTTACAACAGCTAGGGGAGAGCTTAGTGAAGAAAGAAAGTGTGACTTTGTGGTAAGTAAGCACTGTGGCATCTTAAACAACTTGCCTACCAGCGCCAAACCCCAGATAGGCAGCAGCTGTGAGAATAGCAGTCCATATTCCTGGTGCAGAGTATTAGGAAGAAATGGAGACATTATTCTCCAAGAACTGTAGTTATGAGTCTCAACCTGCCTAGCAGCTCCCATCAAGTACTGGTGCAAAGACCTCCCTTTGTTTTGCACAACCCAACATTCCTGGAGTGTTCCCAAGGACACGTTCTTGGGTAGCTTCTGCCAAAAACATTTAAAGGCACAGGTATTGGCCACAGCAGCTGGGGCAAGAAACAACACTTGGAACAAGCAATAAGCAGACCAAGGAGCCTGGAAAGGAAGATGTTAGGACAAGGGATAAATGTGGGAATCTTCTGAAAGTTTCTGTATATGCCAGGGAATTAAGAAAGCCATACACATGCCAGTAGGACACATGCTTGGAGAAGGCCTGAGAAGACTAAACTTTCACAGGTCTTCTGGCTCCATACAAGTAGGAAGTAAAAGCTAAGGTGGATTTATAAAAGGCCCAGGTAAGTGTTAAAGGAAGGCCCAAAGGCAAAGCCAATCTACAAGCACTAGAAGAGTATTTTTTCTTTTTACGTTTCTTTTGTCAAGTGTTTAGGGTTAAATCTGTCAAAACACTAGCTGACCATTAAGCTAACAGAACAGACACTTCAGTGGCCACACATGAGAAGAATACAGACCTTACAAAAAACAGTTCAGGAAAGACACGAAATAAGCAAGCAGCGATATCCCACAACAAACAGCAAGAAGAAACTCTGAGGATGATAAAGAATCTGATTTCAAGAGTTGCCATCCACAGCTATGCCCTCTCCAACAGTCTGAATCTCAGTCCTGGGACATGGGATCTCTATCGGGCCCTCTCACCCCTGGAATCAATGACTGCTCCTTCTACCTGCTATTCCTATATTCTTTAGAGTTCTCTTCTCTTCTGATTAGCCAATCTCTCACTACTCCAATCCCCTGTTATACTTAATAATTCTTTACATTCAACTTTCCCTATTTAATTAATTGTGTGCTTTCTCTCTCCTGATTGGACCCACTATGATAAAGACTTGCAGAAACACTAACCAAGTTTTTCTTGGGGAAGGTACTCCAGAGCCTAAAGACATTAAAAATGTAACAGAATGTTTGGCAATAAAACAAGAAAAGAAAGAAAAGGTATTAGAATTGGAAAAGAAATAAAACTGTCCATTAATCTCAGACATTAGGATAAACCATTAAAGTTAATAAAGAAATCTAGCAAGGTTAATGACTAACAGATCAATATGCAAAAATCAATTATATACATCAGCAAAAAACAAAAAATGAAACTTAAAAACATTACCATTTATGATAGCATCAAAATCCCACTAAATATCTAGGAGTAAATTTAATAAAGATGTACAAGACCTAGACACAGAAAAGAAAAAAAAATTTCAAGAAAAACTAAAGACCAAAATAAGTGCAAGGGTACTCTTTCACATTCATGGATTGGAAGTTTCCATTACACATGAAAATAACTTTACATAAATCAAGTGATGTACACAATCTTCTAGTTAATGATAAAGGTAACACTACAGTACAATAGAAGGATGATTCTCTGAACAAGTCTTAGAACAAGTCTCAGAACAAAACCTCAATGACTATCTTCATGGCATTAGGATAAGTAAAGTTATCTCACATAGCACACAAAATGCAGTAACCATAAAGGCAAAAAAACAGTAAGTTGAACTACACTAAAATTAGTATCCGTTCATCAAAACACGAGTTTGAGAGCAACCAAGCCACAGAGAAAGATAATTAATATATTCAATGAAGTTCTTAAATTTGGAAATTTTAAAAACCTCTTAAAAATAAAAAAATACAGAAAATCCCAAAGAAAAATGGGCAAAAACTTGAAATAACACTACAACAAAGTGAATATACAACAAATGAAAAGAATATTCATTTTTATTAGCCATTGGGAAAATACAAATTAAAATCACAGTGAGAAACCTCTACACATCTACCAATACCAAGGAACAGTGAAGATGCAGAAAAAGTAGAACTCTTACACATTGCTGTTAGATTGTAAATGGTAAAACCACTCTGAAAAACTATTTAGAAGCATCTTCCTTTTTTTTTTAAGATTTATTTATTTATTTTAGAGATAGCGTGAGTGTATGCATGCGTGGGGGTGGGGTGGCAGAGGGAAGCAGACTCCCTGCTGAGTGTGCAGCCTAACATGGGGCTCAAACCCACAACCCATGGAATCACAACCCCAGCTGAAACCAACAAGAGTCAGGGGCTCAACCAACTAAGCCACTCAGGCACCCCAGAAGCATCTTCTAATCTATGAATTCACTTAATCCTTAATACTATGAGACAAGTAACTATTCTTTTCATTTTGCAAATGAGGAAATGTGCCACAGAGAAAAAAAAAAGATGCCCAAGGTTACACAACAAAAATCACAGAATTCCTGTTCCAACCCGGGCAGTCTGATGAAGAGCCCACACTGTCAACCACTATGCCTCTATGTAAGTAAAAAAGGTAAGAAAATATATCCTTAGAGTAACCAACTATGTTCTTGTTAGGTAAGAGGGAAACTAAAACCACAAGATTGTTGAAATTCAAAAATAGAAGGTGTGGGCACCTGGGAGGGTCAGTGGGTTAAGTGTTGGAATCTTGATTTTGGCTCAGATCACGATCTCAGGATCGTGAGATTGAGCCCAGCATCGGGCTCACTGGGGAGTCTGCTTAAGTTTCGGTCTTTCCCTGTCCCTCCCTCCAAGGCACTCTCTCTCTCTCTCAAATAAATAAATCTTTAAAAATAAAAAAACAAAAATAGAAGGGAACCTGGGTAGCTCAGTTGGTTAAGCGTCTGACTTCAGCTTAGTCATGACCTCGGGGTTCTGGGATTGAGCGCTGCATCAGGCTTCATGCTCAGTGAGGAGTCTGGTTATCCCACTCCCTCTCCCCCTTCTCCTGTTCATGCTCTTTCTCTCTCAATAAATAAAAATTTTTTTAAAGAAACAGAAGGTGTTCTGAGATTGAGGGTCAGGATGTGGACCAAGAGTAGATTCAGGAGTAAGAGATACAAAGTGATAAAAAGTTTGCCGACAGAAACTCAGAGTTTGAGACTGGTTCCAATATTTAATGAAAGGAATGCTTTTATATAGTAATACTATAATATTTAGATAAAGACCCATTACTTGATAACCACTAGACATAAACCTTCTTGAGGGCAGCTCTTTATACTGGGAACCTTAGCACCTAGGAGTGTCTGGCAAATCTTAGGTGCTCAATAAATACTTAGTGAATATAACCAACTCTCTTTTTCAAAATGAGTGTCCTGCCTCTACTATAAAGAATAAGTTATGTTTCTGACAGAGTAAGAACTCTCTCAAAAGTTATTAGATACTTCTTTAAATATTCAATTCTGTCTTACTAGCAATGTATGTCATGACCATATATATAAAGTCATTGAACATCAGCTCTTTCACTTTATAAAATTTGGCTTTTTACAAAGAACAGTTTTTGATTTTTTCAAAAAGAAAAAAAGAAGCTGATAAAAAATACTGAACAATGCAGCAATACCAGTAGGAAACATAATTCTCCCCAAATCAATTCCTACATATTAGCAGCTTCCAGAAGAATCAGGGAAACCAAATACATAGTCCTAAAAAGTCCATGAATAAAAGGCTTTGTTCTTAGAGAAAATTCAATAAACTGAGTTTTGGTTTTAATTATTCAATGGATTATTAAGCGTTGTTCCTAATGAAAATTCAAATATTCAGACTATCACTGACAAGTGAGTAGTTGTTATTTTTAAATTATACAGTAATACAGGTCAATAAAAAAGAAAATCAAATAATATAAATAAAAATATATAAATTAATTTAATACACTCTAAATCAACCCAGATAGAGATAACTACTAACCAAGCACAGATGGTGATAACTACTTAACAACATTTTTGTATATAGCTTTTCATCAGTTTTTCTATAAGTCCATATATCCATCTATACGTGTGCATACATGTGTGCATATAGATATATTTTGGAAAATGTAATGATACCATACAAACTGTTTTGTATGCTGTTTTTTCACTTGGCATTATGTTACGGGCTACAACTGTATCCCCCAAAACGATCTTAGTCTTAACCCGCAGTACCTGTGAATGTGACCCTTTTGGGCAATGGGGTCTTTACAGATGATCAAGTTAAGATGAGCCCATTGGGGTGGGCCTTAGTCCAATATGACTATGTCCTTATAAAAAGGGGACACACGCACAGACACACAGACCTCCTTCTAAACATGAAAGCAGAGAATGGAGTGATATACCTACAAGCCAAGGAACACCAAAGATTGTCAGCAAGCCACAAGAAACCAAGGAAGAGGCACGGAACAGATTCTCCCTCACAGCCCTCAGAAGGAACCAACACTGCTGACGCCTTGATCTTGGATTTCTAGCCTCCAGAACTGTGAGACAATAAATTTCTGTTCAGGATCCTGAACAAGTTCAGGATATTTTGTTATGCCAGCCCTAGCAAACTAATAAACCATCTTAAAATCATCCCCCTACATTAATAAATAAAAATATCTGCCATCTTTTCAATGTCTTTATTCCAATGCACTGTATGGATTCACTCTCATTTAAATAATCTGCTATTGGACATTTAAGTATTTTCCAATTTCTGCTAAAAAACAATGCTTCAGTAGTCATCTTTGTACATACATATATTTCCAACTGGCTTCCCTTAGAAAAGAAACGGCTGAGTTAAGTAGTCATTTTTTAAGCTTTTGATATATATTGCCATGCCGCCCTGCAGAAAGCACTTATCGATTTGGTCTTATCAGCAATATCAAAGTGCCCATTTCCCACACCTCTGATAGCACCAGGTATTGTCACTTTAAAGAACCTCTGTCAGCCTAACAGGTAAAAAGTATCTCAACACTGCTTTAATTGGCTTGTTCTGTTAATTACTGGTAAGGATTAGACAAGCTTCAAATATTTAAAGGCCGTTTACATGTTTTCTTGAACGAACTGCATGTTCACTTCTTTAGCCATTTTTCTTTTGGAGCTTTGTATTTCTTAATAGTGTGTAAAAGCTTCTGTACATAGCTGGTTTTTAAATGAAATCCAGAGTGTATCTTTCCTCAGTTTTGAGTGATAGGTAGTCAAACAGTTTTCTGGTGAGCCTTCTTATATGAAACATTACACAATAAAGAAAAAAAAGCTATAGAAGGTATTTCTGAACACCAAATTTGGGACCCAACCGGTTTCCTCTAGCCTATTAAGACATGTGTTAATTACCAGAGATCTGAACTGTGACTATCTTCCCACAGTATCAGATCACTGCTGATTATATAAGACTATAGAACTAACAGATTAAGTGCCGGTAAAGTCTTTTTTTCTTTTTCCCATTTTTCTTTTATATTTTTTGGGCATAAAAATTTTGTTACCAGTACTGTCACTTGCATTGCATAACCACGCAGTGATTTGCCTGGGGCTTCATCTACCTGTTTTCACAGTCCTCTATAAAAACAATACAAGTATTATAAAAGTCTCAGGCAGGATTTTTCTCTAGGCACATATACCTAGTACATCTGCTAGAGGATTACGTGAATCTCTTTTAGTTTGTGAATTTTGACCAGTTTACAATAGGTGAAAATTCTAACTACCTGCTGATGAGCTTCATTTGAGAGTTCAGTGTTCCATACTGACTTATTATTGGTAGTAATGTCTAACTCTGTGATAAATCCTTTCATTCCTAATAGACTGCTTTATTTTAGACAATCACTTCCAATTTTTTCATGTGTGGCAGATGTGCACTTACATGAAAGACAGAACTACCCAGTGGCTGAATGAGAGGAACATGTCTCTTAGACTATTCCTTCACCAACTATATTTATCTGATACATAAGCTGTAAAGACTATCTATGATATACAAAGTGTAAAGAACCGAAAAATGTATGCTATTAATCTTATCATGTGTCATAAGGATACAATATAATTTAGACACCTTCAGAATGTTCATATTAAGATACCAAGCCAATTTCAACTAACATAAAATTAATTATGTTACAGAAAAATAAGGCTTGAGATAAAAGTGCACCTGGAGGCGGACTTACAATTCAACAGATAAGATTTTAGGGTATATATCAGTTGTTCAGAAAGAATACAAACTTTCTTTTTGAAAAAAATCTTTAGGTAATTATCGTGAACTTATTAGAATTTCCAAGAAGCAAATGATTTTCAATTCCACCTTACACTAGCGTATTATTGTGACCACAAGCTTAAAAAAGATTGAAAAAAGAAAGGAAAAAAAACTAGTCAAGCAAAACCTCATCCGAGGGTAGCAGAACCAAGCTAGAGAAACAATGTGCCAGACTGGAATGATACCCTGGTTACATATCTATTTACTAGTTATATGACCCTAGACTAGTTAATTTAACCACCTTTAAAAATGGGCAAATAAAAATACCTACTTATAAGTTGTGAGGCTTACATGAGTTCATACAATCTATTAAACCAACAAACTCAATAATTTTCACTATTAACTATTACTAAGCCGTCCATTAAGAGGATTCTGGACAGCAGCCCTAAATCCTAAAATCCAAAAATACTTGTTAGATTAGAATTTTCCCCAGAAGTAGGAGGAGAACATAGGGTTTTAGCATAGAGAAGAGAAAAGTTACACTCACAGAATTGAAGTGGAGGTTTACACACAACCTTGGAGCAAAGATGACCAGGACAGGAAGGAGCCAGAAGTCAGAGGATGAGGTTTGAGAGGATTAGAGAAGAATCAGAACACAGAACTCAGATCTGAACAAAAAAAACCAAAAAAAGCAAAAAGTTTATTATGTCAACATGAAGTGTACAACTTATTTTGGGGTGGTGACTCTGGTAACAGCACTAGTCTCTCAAAGAAGACCCTCGGTAGGGTGGGGCACCTGGGTGGCTTAGTGGGTTAAGCCTCAGTAGGTTAAGCCTAAGACCTTCGGCTTAGGTCATGATCTCAGGGTCCTGAGATCCAGCCCCACATCGGGCTCTCTCAGCAGGGAGCCTGCTTCCTCTTCCTACTTGTGATCTCTCTCTCTGTGTCAAATAAATAAAATCTTTAAAAAAAAAAAAAAAAGACTCTTGGTAGGGAGGAGGGGGGTTGCTCTGAGAGTAGCACTATTCAATCACATTCTTCCTGATTAAACATTTAGCTGGCACTTCTGACTAATGCCTAAGCTAAGTAACTGGCTTGTTCTGTGGAGTTGACAATATAAACCTAAAACACATTTCTCACATTTAGACCCAATCTATGAACCAAAACTTAAAAATATGTTGGCACAAAACGTGAAAATTGGTAAATAATTTTCTATCTTGAGTTGCCTTTAATTAGGCAGGAGGAGAAAAATCTGGAATATAGAGCAACAACACAAAAGAGTGAGAACTTGGGAAATGGAGCCTATGACAAAAGATTGAAAAGTTAGAAATACTTAGTTTGAAGCAGAGAAGAAAGAATAATTAAGGCTTTTAACAGTAAATATTACTAAAAAGAAAAAGGTATCCCTATCAATGAAAGCAAGACAGAGAGAAGTGGGCAAAACTCCTTGGAGATAGTAAATACAATTAAATACAAAAAGATGTTGTTTACTGACGAATATTAGACGTTTAAACAGAACAGAAAGGAAGATTCTGACCGGTGAGTGCCTAGAGAAAGGCAAAGTAACTACTTCCAGGGAGGACAATGAGGGATGACAGAAGTCATGATAACCCAAGGAGGCGGCCGAGAGGACTAGAGACCATGATGTGAACACAGCCAATATAGAAATACAGAACCTTGAGACACCAAACAGGAATGATAATAATGAAAGGGTAGGCATTTGGTATACAAGTCTCCTGACAGCCCTGTACAAATAAGAACTGGAAGGAAAGAGACTAATCGATATCCAGCCACAGTGAAAGGCCTGGTTTTAAGGAGGAAAACTGTCCAGAAAGGAGCCAATGTATTAATTAATGCTTCCAGTAAACTCAGCAAGCCAGTCTCAAATCTTGAATAGGAAGTATGAGTTTCAAATAAAACTCTGATAAGGAAAAAATGGCATTAAGCATTTATCAAATGCTATTTTAAAAAGTGGCTAAGAGTCAATAATACATCCTCTTAACAACGATCAGGTATTCTATAACTCAAGAAAGTTACACCACTAGGCCATTTAAAAAGCATGTCCTCATTGATATGATGTCTGGAATTTGCTTTAAAATAATCCGGAAAGAAGATAAGGGAGATAAGTAGGGGCAGAGATAAAGTAAGATTGAGTCTAATTTGATAACTGTTAAAATTTGATGATAAGGACATGGATGGTCATTATACTATTCTATAGTTGTTCCTTTAAATTTTCCGTGATTTTAAAAATTATTTACTTTAGGTAATGTAAGAATAAGTGGGGGTAATAAGTGGGGTGTGTTTATGCTCTTGGGAGTGAATGTGGATTTAATCTCTACAGAACAGGAAAGACTTCTATGTAACCCTCCAAATGAGAAAGATATAGACCCAGCAACTATAAAAACCCCGCATGAGGGGCACCTGGCTGTCGGTAGAGCATGTGACTCGATCTTAGGGTCATGAGTTCAAGCCCTATGCTGGGCATAGAGCTTACTAAAAAAAAAAAAAAACGCAAAAACAACTCACACATGACAGAGGGAATGCATTATGCAAGTAGGAATCATTAAAAAAGGAAGTATTTCAGAGAAGCAGGAAAAGCAAGGAGAAATGTTAGGAGAACAGAAGAATTGGGGGAGGAGGATGATCAGCAAACAAATGGCAAGAAAAATCTACTTCTCAAGGAGGGTGTGGGGAAGGAGAGGTATTTCTTGAGTAGTTACTGTGTCCTAACTACTGTTGTTAGGTATTTTACATCATTGTCTCACATAATCCCCACAGCAAATCTGTAATGTAGATGTTATTAAGACAAGGAAATGAGAGCCCACAAAGGCTAAGTAACACACAATCATGCAGATACTAAAGGGAAGAAGCAAGATTCAAAGCTTCTTGCCCAAGCTTCATCCTCGCACTATAAAATAATGCTATTTCCAATGAGCTTCATTAAACACAGAACAAAATAAATAACTTCCTGTGAAGCACATACATTAGAAAAAAGTAGATGGAAAACACAGTCGAAGAAGGGAAAGAGCTAAGAAAATCAATTTTTGTCATGTAAGTATATTCAGATTGTCGCTGTAATTTAGAGCAGGTGCATAGAGAAGCGTACATAACTAAACTGGGGACTAGAGGAGGAGTCAGCCAGGCTAGATGAGAAAAATGTTTCTTGAAAAAAAAGAGCTAGACTCATTTTTACTGAGGGTCTATTCTATACCAAGAGCCAAATATACAGACAAAATTAAAATAGACCCTCCATTCATGGAGCATACAATTTAGGACACAGACATTCAAAGAATTATACAAAATGAAATTAACAAATTGAAAAGTGTTGTGAAGGGTAAGTACAGACTGTTATGACAGCAACTTAGAGGAGACCTACCTAGGGACAGTGGAATGATCAGAGACAGCTTCCCTGGGGAAGCAACATTCAAACTAAGAGCTGAAAGATGAACATGCACTTACTAAGTGTGTGGGTGGTTAGAACTGACAGTCCAAGCAATGGGAACAGCATATACTGAGGCCTTGAGATGGGAGAGAACAGGTATAAAACTAAAAGAAAACCAGTGTGGCTAGAGTATAAGCATAAATGAGAATGGGAAAGGAGACTGGAAAAGTAGGCAAGTTAAATCATAAATGGTCTTTAAAACTGCATTAAACAGGGGCACCTGAGTGGCTCAGATGGTTGAGCGTCTGCCTTCAGCTCAGGTCATGATCCCAGGGTCCTGGGATCCAGCCCCGCGTGGGGCTCCCCACTCTACGGGAAGCCTGCTTCTCCCTCTCCCCCTGCTTGTGTTCCCTCTCTCTCACTCTCTCTCTCTGTCAAATAAATAAAATCTTTAAAAAAAAAAATTTTGAGGGGCGCCTGGGTGGCTCAGTGGGTTAAAAGCCTCTGCCTTCAGCTCAGGTCATGATCTCAGGGTCCTAGGATCGAGCCTCACATTCCTCCTCTCTCTCTGCCTGCCTCTCTGCCTACTTGTGATCTTCCTCTCTCTGTGAAATAAATAAATAAAATCTTTAAAAAAAAATTTTGTGTACAGAAAAGACTAAAATGATAGGAAGGGGGGCGCCTGGGTGGCTCAGTGGGTTAAAGCCTCTGCCTTCGGCTGAGGTCATGATCTCAGGGTCCTGGGGGTCGAGCCCCGCATTGGGCTCTCCGCTCAGTGGGGAGTCTGCTTTCTCTCTCTGCCTGCCTCTCTATCTACTTGTGATCTCTTTCTCTGTCAAACAAATAAATAAATCTTTAAAATGATAGGAAGGATTTTAAAATGTTAAACATGGTTATAGCTGAGTAAGACAGCATTAAAATTGTTCATTTTTTCCTTAGGACTTTCCTAAATTTTTTCATATTTTGTGAAATGACTATCAGAAAAAAGTAAGCATAATTTTAGTTATTTTTGGAAAAATTTTAATGACATGAGAAAATGTTTATGATAATTTTTTAAAAGATTTATTTATTTTTAGAGAAAGAGAGAACGAGAGCATGAGCAGGGGGAGAGGCAGAGGGAGAAGGTGGGGGAGAATCCTCAAGCAGACTCCCTACTAAGCATGAAGCCCAATGCAGGGCTCGATCCCAGGACCCTGAGATCAAAACCTGAGCAGAAATCAAGAGTCAGCTGCTCAACCAAATGAGCCACTCAGGTGCCCCCATGATATGTTTTAAAGTAAAAAAGTATATAAAATTGTACATACAGTATTATCTCTTTCATACATACATCTATAGTGAAATTATGGATGATTTCTTTAAAGCTAGATTTTCCATGTTTCCTATAGCAACCATATATTAATTTTATAGTTCCATTATTTTTAAGGGGCACAAATGGATGGGTTAGTTTTGAACAGAAGAAAGGATTCTTAAAGATTTAAAATGAGAGGTAAGAACAAAAGACTGAGATGGATAGAGTTTGTTGGTGGGGAAATAGGATATTGGCGGAGTTTACAGGTAAGGGACTCTACGGTCTCAGCAAAGCAGGAGGCAAGGCCACCTATAACAAACAAAGAGGTTGGTCAGGAGTGGCAACACTACAGTAAGGGTGAAGGTCTGGAACAGTCCTATCGGTACACAGAGAATTGTCAGGTAGCATACAGGGCTCAGCTGAGGATCTTTTGGGTCAAAAGGAAAACAGTAAGGATTAGTATTGTTCTCAAACTCTGTATATGATTTGTGAAACTTCTTAAAAATGTCAGGTTCCTCTCCCAGTATGGCTGAGTTTTTCTATGCAAACACCCAGTAATCCTATCATTCCAAGTTACACAGGGAGTATAGATATTAAATTTTTCTTGTTGTTTGTTTTGTTTCAGAATTCAGGAGAATAAAAATCAGCTTGGAGAGACAAGTAAGAGGGGTACCTGGGTGGCTCAGTCAGTTGAGCATGTGACTCCTGATTTAGGCTCAGGTCATGATCTCAAGCCCGGCAGTGGGACCCACGCTCAGCAGAGAGTCTGCTTGAGATTGTCTCTCTCTGCCTCTTCCCCTTACCATGCATGCGCATTCTCTCTCTCTCTCTCTCACTCAAATAAATAAATAAATTTAAAAAAAAAAAAGAAAGAAAGAAAGAAAGAGAAAGAAAGAAAGGAAAAAGAAAGACAAGTAAGAAAAAAAGTACCAAAGACAAGACACACTAATAGTCAAAAATATACTATTATCTGTATTATAGAATTCTGGGCCAAACTTCTTATCACCTTACCTTTAGCAGGAGAGCAAAATTACTCTGCAGAGAATCAGTCACACCACTTTCATATAATTTTTTCCTTGTGTGGTTTTCACTCACATTTGCACCACCAGAGTGATACCTTAATAATGACTTAAGCATGGTTTCAAAAGGGTCCGCTGAAACAGACAAATTAAACATTTGTGAGTCAAAGTAAGTCACTCAGAAAACAAAACAACAACAATAAAAACTCTAGCAGAAAAACAAACAGATCAGAGAGGCTGGGGCTGCAGCTGAGAGCATGTCAACTTTTTCCCAACTCCTCTCATTATCTTTCCTATATAAGAACAGTTCAAAAGGCAATAAAAATTGGCAAGAATACAATATCCTGACAAGCAATTCCACTATAAATCATTAATACTTAACGTAAGTTTTCTTGACTACATGATATCAATATATGACATGACAACAATATCTTTGACTTTATAAAAAAGCTCATTCTACTGACTTTAAAGCAAAACTGTTGTGTGTAATGGTGAAGTATTATGGTTAAAATTATTTAGCTAAGTTCAGAAATTTCTTTTCTCTTCTTTATTAATTTTTTAAGTGCTTCTTTAATGACTATATTGTTTTCATACAAAAAATATGCTGTCATTATAAACAATTAAAACAACAATAAAATAAAAAGAATATAAAATTCATCTAAATTTCACTACAGAGATACTGCTGAACATTTTCAAGATTTTTTTTTATAGCTGTTAACATTACTTAACAGAGAGAGACAGACAAAACTTATGTCAGATTTTGCAAAGAATACAATCCCTTCTTTCAAAGTACTTTACCCAGTTCATTAGTGTGATCATTTAAATAATGTGTACATGCTTCCCCTACTCCCCAAATTACACTATAAACTCCACAGAAGCAGAGACTATGCCTGGTTTTACTCATCTTTGCATTTCCTGACAGAGCCATCCTTCCATGTTGTGGAAAATTTAGTGATTAAGAGCACAAACTCAGGCCAGACTGCCTGCCTTCAAGTCCTAGCTCCATCACTAATTACCTGGGCAACATTGGGCCAATGACTTACCCTCTTTGTATCTCAGTTTTCACTAATATCTATTTCATAAGGTTGTTCTAAGAATTACATTAGTTAATATGTATAAATGGCTTATAACCAGTGTTGGCATGTAGTAGGCTATAACAGATATTGGTAAACAAAATAAAATAAATTTGCATCATCATATTAAAGCCTGAATATGTTCCTTTATTCAGCCACTGAAAAACATTTAGGGGCACCTGGGTGGCTCAGTAGGTTAAAGCCTCTGCCTTGGGCTCAGGTCATGATCTCAGGGTACTCGGATCGAGCCCTTCATCGGGCTCTCTGCTCAGCAGGGAGCCTGCTTCCCCCTCTGTCTCTGCCTGCCTCTCTGCCTACTTGTGATCTCTCTGTCAAATAAATAAATGAAATCTTAAAAAAAAAAAAAGAAAGAAAGAAAGAAAGAAAGAAAGAAAGAAAGAAAGAAAGAAAGAAAGAAAAAGAAATCAACTACTACACAGCATGTGTAGTAATATGTGGCCGTTTTCCCACCTCTCTCTTTCTCATCCTTTTACAAGGTGTTCTTTATTGTACTGAAATTTCTCATTTTTATGTAGACAGCTTTATCTTGTGCTTGATGGCCCTGGATCTCATGTTATGGTAAGAAAAGGTTTATCAACACCCACTCCCAATTTAATACTTAACCATGTTTTCTCCTAATACTTCTATGACTTCAAATTTTAATCACCTGGAATGTATTTGGCTATCAAGAGTAAGGCAGGGATACAGACAGGGATACAGATTTATTTTTTCTAAATAGCTAACCTGTTTTCCCAAACCATGTATTAACTTTCCCCTTTATCATATAATCCTCTACTTACCATGTATACATGGTTTGTCTACTGGACTATCTAGTTTATTCCATCAATCTGTCTAGTCTTATAAGATTCTTTAAATTAATGTAGATTTATAGCACATTGATCTGCCTGATGGTATAAGTAGTCCCCTCATTAATATTCTTTTTTAGATGTTTCTTGACTGCTCAAGTACCTTTACCATTACAGAAGCACCCTGGAATTATTTTTTCCAAAAAAAAATCCTGTTGGAATTTACATGGGGATTCTATTGTACATACCTATAAATTGAAGGAAAAAAATAATTATTTTACAATACTATGCCTTAAATGAGATGATAATTATAGAAGACCTTAGCATAATGCCTGGCACATAATATAAAGCATTCAATAAATGTTTTATCTATTCTTACCCACGAAGAATGTATGGCTCTTCATTTATAGATGTCTATTCTTAAAAGATAAGGATCAGCTAATTAGAAAAATAATTAAACTTACATGTCTTATTGGGGTTGATATGCTGCTTCAGTACGTCAACGGTGCCCAAACTAACCACAAGGCGCCTGCCAAACCAGAAGGAGACCACAGGCCCATATCTCTCGTGCAAATTAACCAAGAACTCATGCAAACTTCCACTATTCACAATATCTGGGAGATTACCATCTCTGAGAAAAGAGTAACATTTAACAAAATAACTTAGAAAAATAAGAAATTTAACTTAGAAGAACCAGAAAAACAATGGTTGACTCTGAATTAACTGTGTCAATAGAAGAGAGCAGAGGGGCGCCTGGGCGGCTTCAGTGGGTTAAAGCCTCTGCCTTCGGCTCAGGTCATGATCTCAGGATCCTGAGATTGAGCCCCACATCGGGCTCTCTGCTCATCGGGGGGCCTGCTTCCCCTTCTCTCTCTGCCTGCCTCTCTGCCTACTTGTTACCTCTCTCTCTCTGTCAAATAAATAAAATCTTAAAAAAAAAAAAAATAGACGAGAGCAGAGGAGCATGAAATGCAAATTATTGCAAAATCCCAAACTTAATTAAATTTGACTTCTTATTTTCTGTAGTTATATTTAGATATGGATTTGTCTGATATTTTGAGAATTTGTAACACTTGAAGCCAAGTAAGAAAGGTACACAAAGGGGCATCTGGGTGGCTCAGTCATTAAGCATCTGCCTTCCACTCAGGTCATGATCCCAGGTTCCTGGGATCGAGCCCCACATCGGGCTCCCCCTGATCTGCAGGGAGCCTGTTTCTCCCTTTCCCACTCCTCCTGCTTGTGTTCCCTCTCTCAAATAAATAAAATCTGTAAAAAAAAAAAAAAAAAAAAAGATACACAAGGAACATCTGACTTAGACAATGGAAAATAATCCAATTTTTGCAACATCTCATTCTGAGAAAGAAATGAACATTATCATAGGTTAATTTAAATCATCAAATCAGCTAAGGCATTCTCTTCTTTCTATCTTATCTTTCTATTTTTAATACTCTCTGGCTAGAGAAAGTGAAAACAATCTTTTTTAAGATTTGTGTGTTTTAACCATTCATTTATAAATAATCTCTACACCAAGTGTGGGACTCGAACTCATGACCCCAATCAAGAATTGGATGCTCTACTGAGTGAACCAGCCAGAAACCCCAAAAGCAATTAAAGTTTTTGATTTATAAAGCCCTCTTTTCTTTTTTAACAAAGTTCAGGTTGTATGCCCAGAGATAAATTTAGAGCACACAAAGGAATTAAATAACTTGTGTAATCTAAAAACAGGTTTTAGTTTTGATACCAAAAATTAAGAGAACTCTACTGATTTCCCAAAAAAGTAACTACTCACTTTTCTTCAGTTGGAGTAATCCCCGGAATTCCTGCAGCTTGTCTAGAAGCCTTAAGGAGAAATTTAAAAATAGTTTAGTATAATGATTTAGTATATAATACATAATTTAGTATATGATATATAACTGTATATCCCATAGGTCAGATGTTTTGCCAAGACATCTGTAGGACCTTAAGTGATGGCTTTCCAATTTGGTTGAATCTCAAGAATTCTTTCTATATTAAAATACAAAAACTGGGTTCATTGTATTTAAAAGAATAATATTAATACCCTTCTTTTGTCAATTAAATTAACACGGTTGGAAAATTTAATATCCATTCTTATCAACAAATACATAATTAAGCACCTTTTTTAATTGTTTTTCTGAGTCTATATATGGTCCCATCTGTCTTAGTTTAAAAAAAAAAAAGTCATGCTTATAACAGACTCTTTTCTAAAATAGTTCTTGGGGTGCCTGGGTGGCTCAGCGGGTTAAAGTCTCTGCCTTTGGCTCAGGTCATGATCTCAGGGTCCTGGGATCAGGCCCCGCATCGGGCTCTCTGCTCAGTGGGGAGCCTGCTTCCCCCTCTCTCTCTGCCTGCCCCTTTGGCTACTTGTGTTTTCTGTCAAATAAATAAATAAAATCTTTTAAAAAATAAAATGAAATAAATAAAATTTTAATTCCAGTATAGTTAACATACAGTGTTATATTAGTTTCAGGTGTCAACGTAGTGATTCAACATACATTTTTTTTAAGATTTATTTATTTTGAGAGAGAGGGCACCCGTACACATGCACGCAGAGGAAGAGAAGAGGGGGAGGGAGAGGAAGGGAGAGGGAGAATCTCAAGCAGACTCCACACTGATCATGAAGCCTGATTTGGGGCTCAGTTTTGCAACCCTGAAATCATGACCTGAGCCAAAACCAAGAGTCAGACACTTAACCAACTGCTACACCCAGGTGCCCCAGATTCAACATACTTGAACACTTAAAAGCTAAACTATGTACCATCATGTAGCTGCAACTGCTTAATCATTTTCCTACTATACTGCTGTTAAACATCTATTTCTTTTATTTTGTTTTTTCATTAACATCAGTAGTACTATAAAAATCTTTGTACGACTTTACTTTATTCCTCCTTTGGGGTATGTTATGCCAAAAGAGAAGTACTAGGTTGAATGGTACTAACTGAAGAGTTTTACTGTTTCTACTAAGAACTACAAGAAAGCTACCTAGGTAACAGTATGTGTAACTTCTATTTAACTGATAACAATTAAATCTACACTGTATTCTGTCCCATGGTCTCATCAATGACAGAAACTTGTCAAGTTTAATATTATAAGTAGTAGGGAAAAGGATAGAACTCCATAATTAGAAAATAATCAGTAGTAGAAAAAAAAATCCTACTTTTTTTTCCTCCAGGCTAAAATTATTAATGACAAAACAAGCTTCTTGATTTCTTTTCAAACATGACAGATTGATGGCATTCATCACCTATCTCTTCCTTCTGAAATTCCACTAAATGAAAGTGAAAAAATAAAAAAGAAGAAAACAAGGATAAAGAGAATGGGAGAGGAACAATTCAACACATTTTCTGAAAGTGTTAAGATGTTAGAGAAGTGATTAACTGACATAGTGGAGAGGCTTCCTCTGGGGTTCTGCAGAGGAGAAAGGAGAATTCCTACAAAAAGCAACTAGATTTGTGTTCAGTAACCAAAAGACAGGATAAGACACAAGGCAGACATAGACTAACAATTCTTGAAAAGTTGGTATACAGATCCCTTAGACACCTTAGGTGTCTTTCTCCATCCCTGTGATTACCATCCTTCTAGAAGGAGACTTTGAGATTTCAGACTCAGGAGAAACAGGGTCGGGGGGGTGGTAGCCCCTATAATTCTCAGGGAAAATTATTTCCAACCTAGAATTTTACACCAAGCCAAACTAGTATTGAAGTATAAAGCTTGAACAGAAAGATTTTCAAACTAGCTAGGTCTTATAAGATGTATTTTCCATTCACACGTCTTTAGGAAGCTTCTGGAAAGTGATGAGCTGCAGCATATATAGGAAGTGAAATAAGAAAGGAATGTGGGTCATATAGGAAATAGGGTATACATCACAGGTGAAAAGAATACCCATAATGATAGTAAAAGGACAAGCACTAAACTGAAAAGAGATTGTAACCAGTACCAACTGGGAAAGGATGATGGAAAGCTCCAGAATGGATATCTTCATGGGAAAGAAAATGCAACTGATGTCTTTGAATATACAACTTCACAAAGTAGTATTATGACAGAAATGTTGAAATATTTGGGAAAAAAACTACTGATTGGCAAGTGTGAATAAACTCTAACAAGGTAGAAATACAAAGTACAATCGCTCCCCGACTAGCCTAATATTGGCTTCTACAACTCCAGTAAACCAAAAGAGAGAGCCTTAGAAGTCTGTATATACTCTGGATAAAATGGCACCTGTATCAACCTCTACACTTCATCAGCAAAAATGAAGCATGAACCCCAGAATTCCAGGTAAAATGCTCTCCCACCCTTTACTACATCCACATCTCCCAAATGGCTAAAATGATGAGAGGGATCCCAAAATTGGCATGCACCCAGACAAGACTGTGTAAAACTTCAATCTCCCCAATTCATAGCCTCACCACTACCATCTGCCTTGAGACTATCCAGAATGTTATGACGACCTTTCTCCTTATTTATATTAGACACCACACGAAGGCCAAGACTACCATCCCTAGGTCCTCCCTCATCCCGCAGACTCCTGTCCCTATAGATCATCCCATAGAGATGGATCCCCTGATCCATCTCTCCCCTACTCAAGCCTCTACCCTACCTCAGAAACACTCCCATGGTCATACATTAGATTTTTTTTGGAGGGGGGAACATCCAAAATTTATTCAACAAGACAGATGACATCAGCAGGTACAACTGCAGGGGTTTCTCCATAGAGCATACATTCACAAGGGCATTATTTGCTTAACAGTGAGAAAGCCTCTGGTGTGTTCTCTGTAACAATATCCACTTCACAGTGCAAACAGGTACTAGCATCGTGGTCACTCACAGTTCCAGGAGGAAAGGCACAACATGGCAAGAAAAATTTTTTTTAGATCTTAAAGTCAGGTGCAGTAACACAGACAAAGTTTTGATAATAGTCTTGATCTACTTTCCACAGAGGAGGGAGACTTCTCCACTCAGAAGTTAAGGTCCTGGGGTGCCTGGGTGGCTCAGCCGTTAAGCGGCTGCCTCTGGCTCAGGTCATGATCCCAGAGTCCTGGGATCAAGCCCCACATCAGGTTCCCCGCTCAGCGGGAAGCCTGCTTCTCCTTCTCCCACTCTCTTCCTGCTTGTGTCCCCTCTCTCGCTGTGTCTGTCAAATAAATAAATAAAATCTTTAAAAAAACATTAAGGTCCTTCTTTTTCCTTCCTTGTTAAACCATTAGAGCATGTTCCATCACTACATATATAAAAAGGGGGAAGTTTAAAAATAAAATCATGAAAATATCTTAAATATCCAGTTACTCCCACCACACATCAACTTAGGTTTAAGACAGGGCGTCAGAAGACTTCAGCAGCCAGAAATAGGAAAACAGACACTATGGGTACAAAAATTAAAAATGAGGTAGATAAATTAAAGCTTTCACACTCATGGCTTGCCTGTTCCGACTCTGTAGCCTGCATGCAGTTCTCAAGAACAATCTTCATAATGATTTGACATGAGCTGCACCAAGGACATTTTTGTACAAATTAGTATGTGAACCTGTTGAGAAATACACCCTTCCATGAGTTTCTTCAAGAATGAAAACCTAGTTCTTCAATTGAGTAGGGACTGGTGAACCAAATTAAGTCACCTGAAGGGCTCAGGTGCCGACCCCTCCCAGTGGCTCGGGAAGAAGGCATCTGGAAAGCAGACGAAGTACACTGGCACTCCTGGTGCTCCAACTGAACTGCATTTAAATAAGCAACACACACTGACTCCCTAAGGACTAAACTCAGTTCAGGATTGAGGGCATCCTACTTAAGGTTCCAAGGTTGAAGGAATTTTGTAAATCTACAATCTTAGTTTTTTAATTTTTTTTTCTACAATCTTAGTTTAAAAAAAAAGTACATTCAGGGAAAAAAAGAAGAAGAAAGGATGGGTGCAGGGTTGATATGACCAAAAACGTCAATATCTCTAGAGTTTTAACATCAAGCATCCAAATCTCCAAGCACCTCCTATCTTTCCTTCTCACTATTTTTAGTATCCTCACTCCAAAAACTATTTTTACCCCAAAAGTACTTTTTAAAAAAATATTTTATTTATTTATATGACAGAAAGAGAGAGAGAGAGAGAGATCACAAGTAGGCAGAGAGGCAGGCAGAGAGAGGGGGAAGCAGGCTCCCCGCTGAGCAAAGCCCGATGCGGGGCTCGATCCCAGGACCCTGAGATCATGACCTAAGCCAAAGGCAGAGGCTTTAACCCACTGAGCCACCCAGGCGCCCCCCCCAAAGTACTTTTAAATCACCCACTCATATATTCATTTTCCACTTTACCCAGCTCAGATTCCATGGCCTATCATTACAAACATTACTTTGCCCTGTATCTGGGTATCATAGCAAAACAACAATTCTAATTAAATCCAACATTTGATCAACTGCCCCCGAATTCATACAGCTGAAAAAAAAAAAAAAAAGTCTTATTTTAATTTCATAAACCTCAAGTGAGCTGACTACTAGTCACACACTTCCCCAGTCCATCACTCCCGAATCTTCTAGAGGGTTATTTTGCTCCTTCTCTCTCTTTAAATCCCCTATCCTTGCCAATAATTGGTAATTTTGCTTCTATTCCATTGAAAAAAAAAAATGGAAAAACTCGAGGTAACTTTCACACCAAACTATCATCTGCCTACAAGTATGCCCATATATTCCACCCTCCCTATTACTGTGGATGAACTGTCTAGGCTCCAAATGAAATGTACCCCTCATCTCTCCTCAGCCACCACTACCTCTGTTACCACTCTGCTACCCCCCCCATCTTGGTCCAAGCCAGCACCGTAACTCACCAAAATTATAACAGCCGAACTACTGTGCCCATTTCTACCCTTGCCCCAGGCTTCTAAGTCTATTCTTAACACGGCAGTCAAAATTATTCTTTTACAATTTAACTAGTGAAACTAAATTTTAATGCCCTTACATTTAAAATGTCACTCTTCGGTTAAAATCCTCCAGTGGCTCATCTCAGAAAAACCTAGTCCATAAACTGGCCTACAACAAAAACCTGCCCTTCCTTCCCATCATTCTGATTTTAACTGACTAGTCTCTTCCTCACTCCACTCCAGCCACACTAGTCTTCTTGTTTTCCTGGAAAATGCTAGTTCGGATCCCCCTGAAGATGTGCATTTGTTATTGTCTGGAATGCTTTCTCAGATACCTGAATGCCTTGTTCCCTCATCCCTTTCAGGTCTCCGCTCAAAGTTCTCCTTATCTCTTGACCATCCTACTTTTTCTTTTAACTCCAGTATAATCAACATACAGTGTAATATTAGTTTCAGGTGTACCATATAGTGATTCAACACCTCTATATAATACTCAGTGCTCATAGCGACAAGTGTACTCCTTAATCCCCATTACCTATCTCACCCATCTCCCCGCCACCACCGACCTCCCCTTCTGGTATCCATCAGTTCTCCATAGTTAAAAGTCTCTTTCTTGGTTTGTCCTTTTTTCCCCTTTGTTCATGTATTTTGTTTCCTAAATGCCACATATGAGTGAAACCATATGGTATTTGTCTTTCTCTGACTCATTTCACTTAGCATGATACTCTCTAGCTCCACCCATGTCATCGCAAATGGCAAGCGGTCTTCTTTTTTATGGCTGAATAATATTCCATTGTGTGTATATATACATATCTTCTTTATCTATTCATCTATTGATGGACACTTGTGCTGCTTCCATAGATTGACTATTATAAATAATGCTGCCATAGAATAGAGGTGCATGTACTCCTCTTAACTAGTGTCTTTGTATTCGAGGGTAAATACCCAGTACTGCAATTACTGGATCATAGGGTAGTTCTACACAAGAAAGAAGTGTTGGCAAGGACGCAGAGAAAAAGGAACCTTCTGCTGGTGAGAATGAAAGCTAGTGTGGCCGCTCTGGAAAACAGTACGGAGTTTCCTTAAAAAAAACTGACCATCCTACTTTAAAGTAACAACCTTACCTGTTACCAACTTTATTTTGCTCCATAATATTTAACACTAAAATACTATCTGTGTTTCTTTTTATATTACCTATCTCATCAAAATATACATTCCATGAGTCAGGAATTTCCTGCCTGGCTGTTCACTGCTGTATTCCCAGGACATGGAACCCTATTTGGCACACATACTTGGTTGAAATAAACAGTGTTGCTTTCTATTAACTAATCAAAGGACAGTCTCATTTATAGATTATCAAAAATTCAAGATCTGGAGCCATTAAACGTTTAGTTTCTCAGGAAAAAAAAAAGATATAGTATGTTCTGGATTGTGCAGTTGCAGTATTTCAATCTGACCCATTTACCAACTCTGAAAGGAACATGTAAGAAGGTGTTCGGTCATTATCAGTGATGTTTTGGTGTGTTTAGCTACTTTACAACTTTTTCCACAAAAACACCCCCTTGTTTTGTAGAGATGACTGCTCACCTACTAGCTCCTTTCTTTCTCAGAATCAACTCTCTGAGGCTGACAAAGGCAAGCCTAGAAAGAGGCTAGAACGAGATACAGAGCTGAAGCCCAGCTGCTACGTCAAGCTCACGCACTAACCCACGGCAATGCTCATTCCACGGCTCCACTGGCTTTTGAGGCCCTGCAAAGAGCAAGACCGGTCTGGGCCTTAAAAACTTTGGATTTCAGTCATAACAGACCGAAAGATGGATGGCCAAGCGGCAGCTGCAAAAAATGCTTGGGAGAATCCTCGGGAAAGGACAAAGGAGTGGAGCATCCTCAAGTTTCCTCCCAGACACACTGGAAAATGTAATTTGGGTCTGGCAAGGTTATTGCCAAAAACCCACCCAAAAGTACTTCTAGCGCAGGCTGTAACAGAGGCGTGGCAATTCCGGGAGCAAGGAGGCAGGACCCGGAGGAACGGCCCTAAGAACCCAAGCGGCCACGCGCTCTGGACCTCGCAGCGCCTGAGGGGTAGTCGAGCAGCCCACGCCGCTCGCCTGTCACCGCTGCCAGCGCGCCCGCGCGCGCCCACGAAGCGTCCCTCGCTCCGGAGCTGCCCCAGAGCGGAGCGGGAGCGGGAGCGCGAACCCTCCCCTCGGGCCCGCCCCCTGCGGCCCACTGTGTGCAGAGCGACGTGGATGCGGGAAACACAGAGGCTGGGGCGGCGGCCAGAGCCCCCGAGGCCGAGACGGCGGTTACCGGGTAGAGGTAGAGCACTGCTGCCACCAACGCCAGCAGGAAGGTAACGGCGAAGATCGCGAAGTCCAACATGGTTCTTCCGCCCGCCCGGGAGCCACGTCTCGGATCCCGCGCTCGGGCAGCAGCGCCTCAGCCTGGCCCGCTCGGCCGAAAGGGCGTGGGGGCGGAGACACCCTTGAGACCTGCGAGCCAATGGGTTGCTGGGGGCGGGGCCGGGGCCAGGCGGGGCTGACGGGGAGAGCAATGGAGCGCCGAGGGCGGGCGACGAGGCTGGGGCTGCACCCTAGGGCGGAGGTGAAGGCCTGGACACGCCCAGGACTTGGGGTCGGAACAGCCGGGGAAAGCGGAGTCCGGTCTTCTAACACAAGTTAGCAGTTACCATCGCTCCGCCCCGACCAACACTTGGCCCAGTGGATTTAAGATGAAAACCCATAAACTAGAGATTCTCACACTGTGGCCCCCCAGAACAACAGCACCCACAGCAGCACCGGGGAACTTGCTAGAAGTGGTGATTTCTCTACCCTATCCCAGACCTACAGAATCGGACTCCGGGAGCGAGAGGGCTCTGTGTTTTCTTGAAAAAAGCTGTTGACCTCAGTGAGAACCACCGACCCAAGCTAACCTGGACCGGGAAGTGTCAGAGTCAAGCACTGTTAGATGCTTCTTGTTTCGCAAAAGAATTTATTTGACGTGGTAATAATGTGATTCCTACACACTTTCGCAAGAGTGAAGTCAGAGAACTGTTCAGTGATGGGTAACTCACGCTAGAGTTGCGGTAAATTGAAATTTCTAAACTTCCATCTCCTCCATGTAAATCAGTGGAAATAATACCACACAGAGTTGCCCGCAGGAATAAATCGGGTATTTTATGAGAAGTACTTAGCACAGCTTCTGGCAAAATGCTCGTTAGTGTTTAGCACTAGTTGTTCTGAGCATAAAAATACCCCAAGATCCCTCTTCTATTTCACATGATTCAAGTTTTAATTATGGATAATGTAAGGCAAGGCCCGTTACTTGCTGGTGCTCCATTTTGTGAACGCGTCCTAAAAGTACAGATTTTATAGTTTTAATGGCATAAAGTTTCTCTCTCTCTCCCTCTTTCCCACTTTCTCTTTCATACACACACACACACACACACACACACACACACACACAGAGGCAGCGATTCGGTAAGAGAAATCATTCGAGATTGCATTTTATGATAAATGACTTACTGCTGAAGCATGAAACTTATCTCGCTGAAAATGCCAACTCTTCAGGCGTCTATAGCAAATGTAACAAAATGTTGCTATGTGATACTTCATTTGGCAGAAATTGTACTTTTAACTCTCGTTCTCTGTATCGATGTGTTCCGAACATTCATTTTTAAATATCTTCGTTGGAATTTTAAAGACATTTCCCATGGAAATAATATTCCAAATAGGTTTGAAAACAGTAAACATCAGATTTTTAAAAGCCTAATATAGTTAAGTAACAGTAACCCTGGATACTAATATTCAAGGATATCTGGACTCCCTTTATATTCTAAATTAACCTTTATATTGCCACAGACCCTCTGAACTCTGAGGGTCTGTGAAAAGAGACAAAGATTACAGAGGTTGAGCAGGACACACAATATTTTAGAGATTGAGTCTCTAAAACTATGCAACTATCTTCTCTTGTGTTCAAACTTTTGCCCGGATACTACCTAAAAATATTTTGTAAAACCAGGTATATACTTTCACACATTTTGGTGTTGATATCTAAAATTTTTATCTTAACTGTAAAGGATTAAATTTCTGGTGTATTATAAATATTCACATTTGGAAATTATAACATCTCTCTTTTAAATGCATAAAAAGGAAAATTAATACTATAGTGATGTGATGACTATCATCAAGTTTTTTCTAAATACACAAGTTCTTTGTGAAAAACTAGAAATTTTCCATGATTCCTTTTTTTTTCATTCCCCACCCATGGTTCCGTTTTCTGAACTTATTTCCATTTCACTTATCCTACAGAGTTTTATCCTAAAGTATGTTTATTCTTTAAAGTCATTTTTTCCATCACCTACCATAGTTCTCAACATGTACACATTTTGAATTTTAAAGTACATTTCAATTCTGTGACTCTAAATCTTGTTTTAAAACTTATGAAATATTTTTAAAGATATAAACTTTTAAATACAATATTTTAAAATTTAAATTTTTAAAACTTTTTTTTTAAGATTTCATTTATTTATTTGACAGAGAGAGAACAATAGCAGGGAGGGAGAGGAAGGAGCAGACTCCCTGCTGAGCAGAGATTTTTTTTTTTTCCCCCGTGGGCGAGACCTGAGCTGAAGGCCACTCTTAACTGACAGCCCCCTAAAACTCTTAAATATTTCTTCAGGATCAAGTTGTCATTACAATTTTGTTGCACAATTGATTAAAAAAAATAACAGAATTTGATAAAGTAGTAAACATAAGTAAAATTCTATTGGAAATGCATCTCTCCAGATGAATGGGCACTTTTTCAATTATTTCATGTATTTATGAGTGCATACTGTTTGTTGCTAGTATTAGCCATGATTCAATATCAAGTCTATTCCTGTTTTTTGTTTTAATACATGTAAACCCTAAAAAACCTTTTTCACAAAAATAATAAGATGGGACACTGTTATAGCAACATTATTTAATTTTTGCAGTGCTTTTGACAGACCAAACATCATATAAAAATATGATTAACAGGCATATATATATAGATCTATATCTATATATGTGACTATATTTATTTTATATTTAATGGTCTGTTACCTCACCTTCATATCTCAATTAGGTCCTCTTTCCATTTTACTGAAAAGAAAGAATTAGAAACATTTTTTTGCTGATTGTTCTCCATTCTCCATCCTCCCCACATATCCTCAGATCATTCTCTGTATTCTTTGCCCTGTATTGTGACTACTGGAGCTAATTCCTACAGACTACACCACATGGGTTCCCTTATAAACTTGCCTCCAGTTGTGTTCCACCAATAGGAAGCATTAGTATGCTGACACTGAGAAGAAAGCAGGTTTAGAAGCTTCTTTTTTGCTCCTCACTCAGCTCTGAGCCATGTTATCCTGCAGGCACCATATCCCTGCCTGTCTATAGATTCTGAGGTAGTCCCCTCCTGTGATCCTCCAGCCCTCTCTGAGCAACAGTGCTATTATTTTCTCTCCTTGACCTTCCAGATCTAGGATTGATAATGGCTTCCCCTGGTGCTAGTCTCTGGATATTCCAGCATCCCTTGTTGGTCTCTTAACCTTGCTCACACCTCTGTATATAGTTCCTTCATTAAAATCTTTTGAACCATCTGAGTTAAATACTGTTTTCAAAACAAGAATGGCCCCTTGAAACAAGATGGAATTCTGAGCCAGGTTAAACACATATTTGACAACCTCATAAATGACAGACACTCGCCCTTGATAGTCTGTGGAATGCAATCCAACAAGATTATTCAGATCGTCACTGATGGTGGCATGGGATGGAATAGAGGACAAAACTTAGGGTGGTCACATAACTCTTGATGACAATAGTAGGGATTACAAAAGATTGTGAAGTGGCTATTTCTAACTGCATTATAGATCTTATGAAAGGGGAAAAATAAGCTTAAGGCTGTGAATTCTCAAAATAAGGTAGAGATGAAGAACCAGAAACCTTCTATGGTGGTCTGAAAAGGATTTCTTATCTTGTGCAGCTGCAGGACTGATACGGCTGAATATCAGTCCCCAGAATCTAATTGTGTAGGTTGTAGAGTTTCAATTCCTAGTTAAAAGCACAACCTTGCCAAGTCTCTTATTCTAAAGTTGGAGTGCTATTAGAAAAGGAGTAGGATTCTGAGATCAGGACATGTGGTCAGTGCAAGACACAGCCCAAACCTTTGGGTTCCTTTGAACCTTGCTATCTGTCCCCTTATCGAGGGAGCTACTTTTTCGCACATAAAAGTCTTTCAGAAATGTCTCTTGGGGGGCGCCTGGGTGGCTCAGTCATTAAGCGTCTGCCTTCGGCTCAGGTCATGATCCCAGCGTCCTGGGATTGAGCCCCGCATCGGGCTCCCTGCTCGGCAGGAAGCCTGCTTCTCCCGCTACCATTCCCTCTGCTTGTGTTCCCTCTCTCGCTGTGTTTCTCTCTGTCAAATAAATAAAATCTTTAAAAAAAAAAAAAAAGAAATTTCTCTTGGGTCAGTTATATCACAAGGGACTGCCTATTATCCTGAAAAAGAACTCTCATATCTCCTTGTTATCTCCAGGCCCATAAAGAAAGTTAAACTCCTCATGACCCAGAAAGAGAATTGCCTGTTCAGTTCCTAGAGGAAATAACCAAACAGTAGCATTTCAAGAAAAAGAGGCTGCTGATGGAGCACCCCCAGCAGAATGGAGGAATTTATTACCAACATTTTTACAGTTGCCAGCACATTGTGATAATAAAAAGCAGAAGACATTTAGTTGGTTTATTATTGCTTTAAAATTCTCTACACACAGCGCTTGCTTTGGCAGCATGTATACTAAAATTGGAATGATACAGAGAAAATTAATGTGGCCCTTGGGCAAGGATGACACTCAAATTTGTGAAGTGTTCCATATTTTAAAAAATAATAGAATAAAATAAAATAATTTACACAAAGTGTACCCCCTTTTGTCTGAACCTGGGGCAGAACACTGACTTATACATCAAACAAATAGTAAGATCTTGTTGCATCATTGCATCAGAGAGAAACTAGGAAGCATGTACTGGGGTGGATTCTAGGCATGTCTGTTTAAAAAGAATAAAACAGTGGCGTCTGACTGGCTCAGTCAAAAAAGCATGCAACTCTTTTTTTTTTTTTTTTAAAGATTTTGTTTATTTGTTTGACAGAGAGATCACAGGTAGGCAAAGAGGCAGGCAGAGAGAGGGGGAAGCGGGCTCCCTGCTGAGCAGAGAGCCCGATGAGGGGCTCGATCCCAGGACCCTGAGATCATGACCTGAGTTGAAGGCAGAGGCTTAACCCCCTGAGCCACCCAGGCACCCCTGCAACTCTTGATATCAGGGTCGTGACTTCAAGCCCCATGTTGGATGTAGAGATTACTTAAGTAAAAACTTAAATATATATGTTACATATATAATATATATTGAATTACATTTTAAATTTAAATATAAATTTTAAATAATAAGTTAATATATTGGAATATATATATGAAGAAAATAGTAAGGGCCAAGTATATGTATATGGTTTAATTCATTCAGGATTTCAGATTTTAGTGTTAGCTTGAGAACCCCCTGATATTGGATCTGAATATGCTTGTTTGGTTAACTGAAGCCTGGATTCAATGGTGGCCAGGACATTCTGGTTGAGATGCCAGATATATCCTGGCATTCTATTTTACAGGGATCAATGAACTAAGGATTTTGGGGCCCCATCTATTTTTGTAAATGAGTTTTATGGGAAGGCATTTATGCTCATTTATTTATGTATTGTCCGTGGCTGTTTCATGCTACAATGGCAAAATTAAGTCATTGTGACAGAGACCTTATGGCTCTCAAAGCCTAAAATATTATCTTTAATATTTTACAGGAAAAGGCTTGTGGGCTCCTGCTATAGAGGAATGAAGTCTACAGGTTTGGGGAGATGGGAATATTGGTATGGATTTTGTTGATGTGTCAAAATACAACTCACAAAGGAAGTTAATAAACTGTTACATAAATGATAATCTATCTTTCTGCCCTAAAAATATAACTTCATAATGACAAAATTAAAACGTGTAAAGTTATGGTTTTTATGATTGAAGGTCAATAAACTAACAAAGATAGCTGAACTTAACTATTGCGCATGTCCGGGTGTTCCATAATGGTCTAATGTGTTTGGGCAAAAAATAAAATAGTCATATAATTCATTTATTCCATCAAGTTAATTTTCTTCCCTTCATTTCAGCAATATCCCTATTTTTATAATCAAGATCATCACATCTTTTGTGCTCTGTTGGCACTAATGCCAAATTAGCCTGCCTTGGGTCATGGTATTTCTTTTTTTTTTTTTTAAGATTTTATTTTTTATTTTTTTTATTTATTTGACAGCGAGAAACACAGCGAGAGAGGGAACACAAGCAGAGGGAATGGTAGCGGGAGAAGCAGGCTTCCTGCCAAGCAAGGAGCCCGATGCGGGGCTCGAACCCAGGACCCTGGGATCATGCCCCGAGCCGAAGGCAGACACTTAACGACTGAGCCACCCGGGTGCCCCGGGTCATAGTATTTCTTGGATATATTTTTTTAAAATAATCTTTTCAGGTTTATTGGCATAATTCATATAAAGGATAGTTTAATTTATTTATTTGTTTGTTTGTTTGTTTATAGGATTTCATTTATTTGTTTGACAGAGAGAGAGGGAGCCAGAAAGCATAAGCTGGGGTAATGGGGTTGGAATCCAGGCCCCTGGGATCATGACATGAGCATAAGGCAGACACCCAACCAACTGAACCACCCAGGTGCCCCTAATTCTTTTAAATTGGAGAAATTTTGCTCTGTTGATACAATAGAAACTGGAATTATCAATAAAATTTTATTTTATCTTTAAAAATATTTTATTTATTCAGGGGTGCCTGGGTGGCTCAGTTGGTTAAACGGCTGCTTTGGGTCAGGTCATGATCCCAGAGTCCTGAGATTGAGTACCACATCGGGCTCTGTGCTCAGTAGAGAGCCTGCTTCTCCCTCTCACTCTGCCTACTTGTGCTCTCTCTCTCTCTATCTCTCTGTCAAATAAATAAAATCTTTAATATTTTTTATTTATTCATTTGAGAGAGAGAGAGAGGCAAAGAGAGCACAAGCAAGGGGAGAGGAATAGGGAGAGGGAGAAGCAGACTCCCCACTGAACTGGGAACCCAACATGGGGCTCAATCCCAGGACTTGGAGATCATGACCTGAGCTGAAGGCAGACGCTCAACCAACTGAGCCACCCAGGTGCCCCATCAATACAATTTAAAAAGCAATATTTAGATTCAGAAATGAACCATGAATTTTACCTACTGTATTTGACTGTAATGGAATTATTGCAAATGGTAACATTTTTATTGCAGGAAATATTATAAAATAATTTAAATTCATCATAACAGTTGTATCACTTAAATTATGATTTTTCACCACTTCGCAAAGCAATAGCTTTATCTGTGCAGTAATATAAAGAATCGGTACCACATTTTGCTCCTATTATGTCTAGATCTCCATTAAAATGTAAGAATAGTTTAATATAGAAAATTGATCCTAAGCTGCCTGTTGTAACCTTTGTGGTCACACAACAATTCTTGAGTGCTTCTAGTTCATTAATTGGAACCCAAAGGGAAGAAGAAAATGTTTGCTCAGCACTGCTGGGAAATGATATTTCATTATGCAAGAATCTATTGTGTTTATGCTACTGAGAACAAAGACTTGACAAATTAATTTATCAATTTTATCTACCTGCTGAAATCCTCTTTCCACTCATATATTCTTCTCCAACTTTAGCAGGAGCACAGCCTACAAACTTTATAGCACTTTTATTTGTGATCATGTGATAGCAGTCACATTTTATTTCAAAGATAAAAGACATGAGATGTGAAGTATTTCCCAAAAGCCTGAGCAGTATTCATATGTGAATACATGTTGAAAGTTTAATTTCACTATACAAATACTGACCACTAAATCTTGATAGAACACCAAATCCAGATTTACCCATATGTTCTTTAATATTAATTTTTTAATGGATTCATGATATGTGGGCATTTTTCAAGTATGGGACCCATTATATATATAATATTCCATTATATATGTAACACATCTTTACTCATCAGTTGATGGATACTTGGGCTGTTTCCATAAGTCAGCTGTTGTAGATGCTGCTGCTATAAACATTGGGGGTACATGTAGCTCTTTAAATTGGTATTTTTGTATTCTTTGCTAAATACCTATAGTGTGATTACTGGATTATAGGTAGTTCGATTTTTAACTTTTTGAGGTATCTCCATTCTGTTTTCCAGAATGGTTGCACTAGTTTGCATTCCTATGCTTGGTAGTTAGTGTTAAAGAATGACGGAATTATTCTGAACAGCCCGAGCCTCTGGTAATCATATACTTCTCAGGCTATAATTTCTCTGTCCATTTGCAGTCACAATTGAGCAAAGGGTCCATGTTATGCTCAAGTAGATCACCTGGATTCTACACATATTAATTCCTGTCCCCAATTGGAATACCAGCTGTACCTTTTCCTAATTATCTGGATCAATTATTCCTCACAAGATAGTGACTCCTTGCCTGCTAGTCCTTGAACAAAAGGAAACCATAGTTTATTATATTTTATTTTTTTTAATTTTTAAAAAAGATTTTACTTATTTGACAGAAAGAGAGAGAGAGAGAGAGAGATTACAAGTAGGCAGAGAGGCAGGCAGAGAAAGGGAAGCAAGCTCTCTGCTCAGCAGAGAGCCCGATACAGGGCTCGATCCCAGGACCCTGAGATCATGACCTGAGCCGAAGGCAGAAGCTTAACCCACTGAGCCGCCCAGGTGCCCCAAGAAGCCAGAGTTTAAAAAAAAAAAAAAAAAAGGAAACCAAACTGTCCAGGAAAAGTTACATCTTAAAACTCAAGGGGACTCTTGATGTGTTTTCTGATAGAAATGTGCCCCTTTGGGGGGACTAGGACCCCAAAGAATCTAGATTTGTGTGGCTGGAAAGCACAAAGTCTCCCCCATGGGTCATTAGAGTAAGAGTCAGAGGGGTGCCTGGGTGGCTCACTCGTTAAGCATCTGCCTTTGCTCAGGTCATGATCCCGGGGTCCTGGGATCAAGCCCTGCATTGGGCTCCCTGCTCAGCGGAGAGCCTGCTTCTCCCTCCCCGTCTCCCCGCTTGTGTTCCCACTCTCACTGTCTCTCTCTGTGTCAAATAAATACATTAAAATCTTAAAAAAAAAAAAAGTCAGAGGGCTTACTTATCCTACTCCTTCATTCCCAGACGAATGTTTTATTCTGTTTGGAGCCATAACACCATATAAAAGTCCTTGCTTCAATGAGAATAAACTAACTTGCCAGCAAGTGGCCCATTGAGCTTTTTGAGGAATTATATTGAGTGCTAAGCATTGTTTTTTGTTGCTGATAAGTTGGACGATCAGTGGTGGCAATAGCTAGATCATCCTTGGTAAATGGAGAGTTCATGCTGTTGAACCCATGTATAGCCTCCATTTCTGTCATTGTGGCGACTTCTCTCATGTACCCATTGTGCCAACCCTGGAGTGGCCTATGCAGGGGCTGCCTGCCATTAACTGGAATGGTTGTTTTATCCACTTGATTGTTTAATGCTTCTTTCATGGTGGGCGTGCTCTTAGTGTTAATATGTGACTCAAAGATTTTGACACTTCTTTTCCACTCCCAGGTGTCCATCTACATACCTCTAATGCAGACTCTTGTCCTCAATCTTTTTTTTTTTTTAAAGATTCTATTCATTTATTTGACACAGAGAGAGAGATCACAAGTAGGCAGAGAGGCAGGCAGAGAGAGAGGGGGAAGCAGGCTTCCCGCTGAGCAGAGAGCCAGATGCGGGGCTTGATCCCAGGACTCTGGGATCATGACCTGAGCCGAAGGCAGAGGCCCCAACCCACTGAGCCACCCAGGCGCCCCTCTTATTTTCAATCTTAAAATATTTCCCCATTCATGCCTCTGACCAGCTGGCCAGGCCTTTCATCATTGCCCATGATTCCATACATATTCTAACCTAGGGCCTCCTCTCTTTCCACACTAAGTGAATGACAAGGTGCACCACTGAAGTTCTGCCCATTGAGATGGTTTTCTCCTTGCCATTCCTTTCAGGACCACCCATAAGTAAGGCCTCAATTCACCTGCTACCCATTTTTGGCTTTACCCAAATACTGAGCCATCTCATCGGTAAATCAGGCTTAGGCTTTTTATTCCTCCTGCATCTGGCCATACAGGATCACCTATAAAATAAAATGTGTCAGCCGAGGAAGGGTCATTGGTCATTGGTGGATACTTTGGGGATCAAGGCTACTTGCTCATGCAACTTGCCTCTGCCCTGTAGTCCTTAAGACTTTTAGGTCTGACAAGACCTAAAATCAATGATGGGTGGTACTGGTAAACTAAGTCTTTACAAGAAAGGTGTTAGCTCCCATTTTGTTCTGGAGACATCTTTTCAATAATGTTTGTACAGCAACAACATTAGAAGGTAAAGATAGTCTTCCCTTGGAATAGAAGGCAGGTTTGCTTACTTATCAGTATAAGTCTCCTTCCAGGGCAAAGGTCAGACAGCTTTTCTTGCAGCTCATTATAAAAGATTCAACTTTCCTAAACTCAAGATTCTTCAGCTGTGACACAAGATTGTGAAATGTATTCTTATGATTTCATCTAGTTTATAGTTGTAGGTTTGACATTTAGGTCTATCATTCACTTCAAGTTAATTTGTAAGGTAAAGGTGAGAGATAAGTTTATTCCATATGGATAACTAGTTCCAGCACCATTTGTTGAAAAGACTTTTCTTTTCCCCACTGAATTACTTTGATACATTTGTAGACAACTAATTCATCATTATTATGTTGAATTATGACCCCATGGGGTCATAATGCTTCTATAGTATTCCATTCATCTACATGTCTTTTTTTTTTAAGATTTATTTATTTTAGAGAGAGAGCGAGCAGGGGGAGGGGCGGGAGAGGGAGAATCCTCGAGCAGACTCTCTACTGAGTGTGGAGCCTGACACAGCACTCAATCTCAAGACCTTGAAATCATGACCTGAGCCAAGAAAGAGCTGGCCACTCAACTGACTGAGCCACCCAAGTGCCCCTCTACCTGTCTATATTTATGCTGATTCTACAATGTCTAGATTACCATTGTGCTATAGTAAGTCTTGAAGTCAGAGAGTATAAGTGTTCCAATTTTGTTCTTTTTCAAATTGTTTTTGCTATTCTGGGTCCTTTGCATTTCCCCATAAAATTTACAATAGGTTTTTCAGTTTCTTCAAATCTCCAGTGATTTAAAGTTTCTTCAATTTTTTCCAGCCATATTTTATAGTTTCAGCGTATATCTCCTACAAATATTTTATTGCATTGACTCCTAAGTATGTCATACTTTCTATAGTTATTTTTTGAATTTTAATTCATTACTAGTATATGGGAATACAACCCAGTTTTGAATGTTGTCCCTGCCCTATATCCTGTGACTTTGCTAGGCTCACTCATTCTAGTAGTTTGTGTAAACATATTGGGATTTTTATACATATACATCATGTTAACTTCAAAGGAGGATACTTTTACTGTCTTTCCCAAAATGTATGGTTTTTGGTTTCTTTTTTCCTGCCTTGTTGCAGTAGCTAGCACTTCCAGTAAAATGTTGAACACGTGTAGTGACAATGGGTATTCTTGCCACATTTCTGATCATAAGGAGAAATAATGCAGTCTTTTACCATTAAATATTATTTTTTTTCATAATTACACTATATTAAGAAATTCCTTTCTGTTTTTTGTCTGCTGAGAATTTTTGAACAGGTGACTTTAAATCTTACTGCAATCTTAAATTCATGAGAGGAACCACACTTGAGGAGGTTGTTATCTTTTTAACACATTGCTAGAATTGATCTTCTAATATTCTCTTAAGGATTTTTGTCTTTGTTCATGATAGATAATGAATGGTAGGTTTTAACATTTTTGTTGTATGTGGCTGAGAGTTGAGGGTAGGGTTACATGTATTTCAATATTTTTATTTCACTGTTTTGTGCAGGATCCTAAATCCTAAATTTAACTCACTCTTTTTTTTTCTTCACCAATCTCCAAAGCCACCACATTTTCATACTCAAGAAGCAGTAACATCTGAGATTGCTACATCAACTTTCACACATAAGTCCAGTTTTTTGAATATGTATTCTGATCCACTCAAAATCTTTTTCAATATTTTTTTTTTAAAGATTTTATTTATTTGACAGAGAGAAACACGGCGAGAGAGGGAACACAAGCAGAGGGAATGGTAGCGGGAGAAGCAGGCTTCCTGCAGAGCAGAGAGCCTGATGCGGGGCTCGATCCCAGGACCCTGGGATCTGACCTGGGCCGAAGGCAGACGCTCAACGACTGAGCCACCCAGGCGCCCCTTTTTCAATATTTTTGACCTTCAGATGAACTTTCTCTTTCTGAGAGTCTTATTTTTAGTCAATCTTAGGTCCTCTCTAATCACCTACTCTCTCTCAATTTTTCTGGACTCTTTGTTCTCCACAAAGGACTACTGTAGAAACTTAAGAGAGAGCTCTGCTGAAATTTGTTTTTAAATTTCTATTTTTAAGGAACTTGAGTTTGTAGTGTTGTCTTCTAGACTTCTTGAAGTCATGGGCTTTTTGAGGTTTTGTTCTTGTTTAACAGTATGGTTTTTTGGAGGGCATGTGTAGAGATTCGGATTTTGGATATCTATCACTATCTTAGGCACCCTGTAATCCAGATTCATCCATTTGGGTCTGGTTTACTATTAATCTGGTAATTTTCCACTTTCCAAAATTTTTAAGAGTTTATTTTTAAGCAATCTACACCCAGTGCAGGGCTGGAACTTACAACCTTGAAATCAAGAGTTGCATGCTCCACCAACTGAGCTGGCCAGGTGACTCCATTTTCCAAAATTTATTGCTTTTCTATTTTCTTTTTGCTCTTGTTGACTTATGCCTTTACTATTGTTCTGATAGAATTTTAATATGGTGCAAAACTAAATACAGTTACTTATAGTCAATCTATCATTCCTAAAGTGTGTAATCTTTTCAAAGATCTGTGCAAATAGAACTATGGCAACTGTTAAATGGTAAGAGCTCCTTGTAGTTGATCACTATTTTACTTACTTAAGATTCCAAAAGCCTAGAAGTAAAATAGCTCATACCACTTCTTTTTTTAAAGATTTATTTATTTGAGTGTGTGTGTGAGAGAAAGAGAGAAGGGGAAAGGGGCAGAGGGAGAGAACACTCAAGCAGACTCCCCACTGAGCATGGAGTCTGATGCAGGGCTTGATCTCACCACCCATGAGATCATGACCTGAGCCAAAACCAAGAGTTGGATGCATAACTGACTGAGCCAACCAGGCATCCCAAATAGCTCATATCTTTTAAAATATTCAAAATTAAATTCTGCCTTTTGGATACTGATAGAACCCAGATTTTCCTTTAACAAACACCTTTTCATGCTGGTTAACTTGCTGGCTTACTAGCTAAAACCAAGATGTCTCATAAATGATACACATTCCCATTTCAAATCTCCATGTAATTTTACTGTGTAAGATTTGTGAACACTAATTACAAAGTGAAACTAGTTATATCATTTTGTAAGGAATTAATTTGGTTCAGGTAGCAAAAGAGAAAAGAATGTAAACTGGTATGTACTATTGACTTTTTGTGTTCTTTACTGTGTCAGGCTGAATAATGGCACCCATATATGTCCACATCCTAATCTCTGCAATTTGCGAATGTTATCTTACAGGGTAAATTAAAGCCACCTTTGCAGATTAAGTGATTATGCTAAGAATCTTGAAATGGGGAAGACCAATTTGGATTATCCATGTGGGCTCAATATAATCACAATAGGCCTAATAAGAGGGGTGTGGGAAGGGTCAGAAGCAGAGAAGGTGGCAATGGGATGATGGAAGCAGAGATTAAGGTGATATGCTTTCAAGATGGAGAAAGTGGCCATAAACCACAGAACACAGATGACCATGAGAAGCTGGAAAAGGAAAAAGATTTTCCCCACAGAACCTCCAGAAAATAGCCCTGCTGACACTCTGATCTTAGCTCAGTGAAAGTGATTTTGAATTTCTGACCTCCAGAACTTTAAGAGGGAATTTATGTCATTTTATTATTATTTTTTTTTTTTAAAAAGTGACTTTTTTTTTTTTTTTTAAGATTTTATTTATTTATTTGCAGGGAGAGAGAGAGAGAGCACAAGCAGGCAGAGAGAGAAGCAGGCTCCCTGCTGAGCAAGGAGTCCGATGTGGGACTCGATCCCAGGACCCTGTGATCATGACCTGAGCTGAAGGCAGCTGCTTAACCAACTGAGCCACCCAGGTGTCCCGGAATTTATGTCATTTTAAACCACTAAATTTGTGCTAATTTGTTACAGCAATAGGAATATAGTATAATCATCTTTTAAATGAAATGACATAAAAGAGGTAAGTTACCTAATGTTGTGATCAATAATATCCATCAGTTAAATATTATTTTATAGTAAAAGTAATTAGATTCAGGGTACCAGTTATTCACTTCAAGGAAACTTACTTTGCCTCTCTTATTTAAGATTACTCCTTGCCAAACATAGAGATTTTTCTTTTGTGAAAGATAATCTAAGCAATGAGCTCCTTGAGTAAGATTTGTCTCTATATTTTCCATAGCATAATATGCATCATATATTCCCTTAATAATTTATTATTAACCTTTTAGTACATTTTTGTTAAGAACCCCATACTTGTTACCCAACATTTAAACATATGTAGCAATAATCTGTACCCTTATAACTAATATGTCAATTGGCCTTTTATTTAAGTGAAACTAAAATTGTTTTACAATGGAATATTTCCTTTTTCTTTTTCTTTTTTTTTCCCTTTAAAGATTTCATTTATTTATTTGACAGAGGGAGATCACAAGTAGGCAGAGAGGGAGGCAGAGAGAGGGGGAAGCAGGCTCCCCGCCGAGCAGAGAGCCCCATGTGGGGCTCGATCCGAGGACCCTGAGATCATGACCTGAGAGCAGAAGGCAGAGGCTTTAACCCACTGAGCCCCCTAGGTGCCCACAATGGTATATTTTCTTTTTAAAAAATTTTTTTGGTTTATGATCTTAAGAATCACAACTTACCTAACAACCATCCTACTACATCTCATCATTCTTCAGATGACTGCCTGTGTCTGCTCTGATTAATGATATGCCAGGCTTACAATTTACACTCACAGGGCAATCAATGAGCCCTCATTTCCTGGTTCTGATTTTTTAAGTTTATTTTTTCAGTAATATCTACACTAAAGTGGGGCACAATGTCTCATGCTCTTCCAACTGAGCCAGCCAGGTGCCCCAATAGTATATTTTTAACCCCTGATCCTTTAATATTATTTCATTTGATACCTAAACCATCATTAACATTCTATTTTATACATGAAGTAATTGAAACCAGATAGGTTTAAGTGTCTTATTCTAAGTCACAGGGCTGGTTTATAGTAGAAATGTAACTTGAAGCCAGATCTTTAGTTCTAGGTACATGCCCTTTCCAATATATCGCATTCTGTCTATTGGAGATGTACGATAGTATCTCAGAATCTTGGCCAATATTGTTGATCATAGACAAAAATTTCCTGTTTCGATATACTTAAAAATAGTGACCCTAGTATACCCGTACATTAGGATCTATTGATGGTATGTAAGACAACTGTGAGAAATTAAAGAATGAAGTTTGTCTTTTTTTTTTTTTTTTTAAGATTTCATTCATTTATTTGAGAGAGAGAGCACAAATAGGGGGAGCAGCGGGCAGAGGGAGAGGGAGAACCAGGCTCCCCACTGAGCAGGGGTCCCTATGTGAGGCTTGATCCCAGGATCCTGGGATCGTGACCTGAGCCGAAGGCAGATGCTTAACTGACTGAGTCACCCAAGCGCCCCACAAATGAAGGCTGTCTTAAGAAAAAAACCACTAGAAATTAAGATACTGCTTGCTCTGGTGTTACGGATGTATTTCACAAAAGCAAGGCAGTCTTAATTAAGCCTTTTACTGATCTTGCTTTGACTGTCCTGTGACTACAAGATCTCACTGGATGAAATTAATGCAGAAAATTTCCAATTCTAGCACTATCTTCAATAAAAGTGTAGTATCATATATCGATGGCATCAGGCTAGAAAAAGGTTAATGTTCATTTCTGCAGTGTTGTTACTCTGGATCTAGATAAAAGTACTTAGAAAGAACCTGGCACAGAGCTTGGATTCTGTTTTATTATGGATTAGGATTTATTAACAAACAGGAGGATTAGGTCAATATTTAGACTATCAAAAGTTGATGAATAAAATATTTTAATTATGTGAAAGGAAAAAAAAGTTAAGAAAAAAAGAGCCCAGCTTAATGTATTATTTGATGAACTACAAATGGACATTTCTGGCTTATGACCATTTCCTAAGGGGGGAAATGTAACATGTTTCTGAGGTGGCTTTAAAACCAAAGGCATAATATCAGTTGTTATATGTAACAAAAACTGGTCAATTAACCTAACATTTATCTTGTACACACAGGACTGCAGAAGAAATTCTCATATGAAAGCAGTTATCAATTTGCTGCTTAACAAAGACTATATTAATCTATTGCTCATTCAGATAATTTAGCCAAGGCTAAATTCTAATCAGACTATGAAGTGAGAATTACAAATCAACTGAAGAAAGTAACATCATTTATTTATTTGATTTAATCCCATTTTCATATACAAAGCTAATGTATTATGTACAAAATAAATGTACATTCTTAAAAACTGTTAGAATACAAATTTCCAAAGGACTAAAAAAAAAGTGCAAAATTCTCAATTATCTTCAATCATGCTATACAGAAACAAATCAAATATTAGCTCATATACACACAATGAAAAATTTCAAACACTCAACGTAACAAAACAAAACAAAACATACATCTTATATATTTAATCTTAAAAAGATGAGGAAGGAAGAATGTATTGCACCAAATTAACAGTAACTTCAGTATAATGAGATTAATCAAAATTATTTACACATCTTTATTAAATCTAAAATTTTCTCAACTTTAAGACCATTTTTTTGGCATACAAATATTGAGTCACAGTTTGCACAGTCAATAATTAGATATAAATAAGGCTTAATAGTCTCTTTTTCATGGTCAATTCCAGTAGAATAAATGAGAAGGAACGTTTAATGGTAACTACACAACTTTTCGAATTCCTTAAATATTTAAGTAGCAGCACAATTTGCAAGTATTTTTTTTTTAAAACAAGTAATTCTGAATTTTCAGCTATCTTCCTCTGACTATGTGCTTCACATGCATTCAAGTCACTATCACCCTCTGTAACACTGAAATGTTCCTATTTAATCTGGGTCCCAGAAAAACTGACATAAGAGACAAATCATATGTATTTGATATTTTTCTTAGTGGATTCATTTGTATAGCAGTGTACCTGATAGAAAATGTCTAACTAAATCTCTGATTATTTTTTGCTAAATTTTTTGCTCCAAGTATATAAAAGCTAACAATGGGGGAAGGAAAGCCATACTCCTTAGGAGTTTCTGAAGAAAACAGACCAGCCACACAGTTTTCTAACAATTCTTCTTATGTAAAGTAAAGCTAATTATAAAACAAACAGTATCCACAAATATTTTTGGTGATAGTATTTTTGAATCACAAAGAGCAGTAAAATGCTAGAAGAGGGGAAAAAAAAGTCTAAAAAGATCTTTGACAGCAAGATCTATTGTAATATGTCATAATTTTAGAAGAAGGTAGAAACTATAATAGTTTTAAAAGCAATCAAAATCCCAAAGGAAAAAATAAAATTATTTTCTTTAATTCCTATATAAGAAATTAAGAGGTTGAATTTTTTCGGTTAGGTCTAACAACTGATATATCCTTACCAGAACCACTTCTAAAGTGTTTATGATTAATATAATTTTAATGTTCTGAAGAGCAAAATAATGCCAATCACAAATAAGTTTTTTCCTTCAAAATGCAAAACAGGCATTTGTTGAATTTATAGGTGGAGTCCACTAAATCTTAAAACACACTGCTTGGATAGTGTAGGAAATGTTTCTAAGGAAAGGAACATCAAAAATAGCATTTTAACATTAACTAGTTAGTACCCTGGTTACCAGAGAACCTCTGGTTTTAATACCTATTATTTTGAAATATATTATTACCAAAATAAAATTTTAAAAGGTCCAATTGGAATAAGACTTTTTAAAAAGTTTATATTTTAATAAAAAAAATATAATTTTTTCAACACTATTTAAATCCTAACTTTCTATTCTTAAATTACAGTGCTACATTGTAATGTTACAAGTAGCTAATCATTTTGTACATTCAAAAATAGTTATAGATTTTAAATGAGACAGCTATCATAAGTGGAAAAACACATACAAACACACCCAAAACTCCACTAACAGTCAACTTTGAAAAATGAATGGGCAGTTCAATGACAGAACTGTGCTGTTGTTATTGTTATTACGGTAATATTTGCAAAATAACTTTCCAAGGAAACATTAAAAATCTATACCACAGAAAACAAATGTTATGTTAGTGACTTTCTATTTGCTCTTTTCCCTTGAATTTTCAGTTTATAAGATTATAGGCATTAAGACAATCTTATTTATAAGACACAGTTTTATCTCTGTCCTTTTATTTTTCACTATAGCCATTAGCTTCATAGGTCCAAATCCTGTAATATGTTTAGAAATCACCCACATGTGACAAATGTCAGTGAGATAATCTAAGATATGTCTGATGAATTATATACGCTGGCTAAAAATATGTGATAATATAGCCACTTTTAGATAGGTTCCTTATATTGAAGAAAATCACATAACTCTTATATCTAGGATGGCTTTATATATATATATGTATTTTTTAGAATGGCTTTTTATTTTTAACGTAGAAAATTGCATCATTTCCAATATAGGCCTAAATATCTTAAACGTTAATGCTTTATTTTCTGTAATACTAGGACTTTTTTAATGATAAAAATTGAAGATTATTTCCATACTGAGAAGTCATCAGAAGTACTTAGGGAATGTATCCAATGCTTTTTAGAGAGAAAAATTCTATTGATTAGTAGCTTCAAGGTTATGAGAGACCTAATTCTATTTTTAAACCTAGCATTTTGTAACTCATGCTTTTTATTAATACTTTTAAGTGTTACCTAATTCAAATACACAAACTATTCACTGACGGTCACTAGGGACTAATAAAAGCAAACAGACACTTTTTTGGAAGCAAATGTTAGTTATAATATTCAAATGTGAAAGGTCTGAAGAAAATTATAATAGTTGAAAAGGAAATTTGGCTGGTTCAGTAGCAGGCAAAACAAAGATAAGAAAGCCATTCTGAGCAAATTTTAGAAAAATGTCTTCAAGGATAATGATTAAACTATTTTCATTTAGGCCTGTGAATATGCAATCTGATTTATAAAAATAAATGGATATAATTTTTTCTTTTTTTTTAAGATTTTATTCATTTATTTGATATATAGAGAGAGACAGCACGAGAGGGAACACAGCTGGGAGAGTGGGAGAGGGAGAACAGGCTTCCTGTAGGGCAGGGAGCCTGATGCAGGGCTGGATCCCAGGCAGATGCTTAACGACTGAGCCACCCAGGCGCCCCTGACTATAACGTCTATAGTGTAAAATATTTTAAGACTTAAGATTCCTGAGACATATTTTTTTATACTAAGTAAAGAGATTCAGAAAGTCCCGAGTAGTGCCTAGACTCCTATATAGTTATAGAACTTCATAGACAAATCTGACCTGCAATCTCAATTAAGAAACCCTGGCTTAGAAAATTCTAGATTCAAATTAAAGAAGTTGTGGCCAGCATTTTAATAATATTGAAATGATGACTGATAACACTATATTGTTGTTGCAATAACGTCATGAGAAAAAGCACCACCAAGACTCTGATACAGGAAAATTCTTCAGAACAATGTTCTGGATAGGGTCAAATTTAAAGTAAAGCAAATGTTGGGTATACATGATAAAGGAATTAGGCAAAAAGAATATTGAGAATGGATATTTGTTGGGAGTGATAAAAATATTTAAGATTGGCCACTTACTGGGAAAGAACAGAGTCAGCTGATGAAAGGAACAGTAACTAGGACAAGCAAGGAGTCTGGGTGATAGAGGAAAACAACAGATTAGATTTAGAAAAGAAAAAGAATATATATTCATTATATCAGTTAAACATTTTATCCCACAGACAGGTTTAGGAACTTATTTATGGAAGACAATTGTACTGAAGAGACCAACCTTCACTCATTCACACATACATCCCATGATAGTACATGTTATATATATTATTTGATATTTATATTTAATGTAGTTTATGCACTTGCATCCTTTCATTGGAAGGGTGATAAAGACAATGCTACTCATTTTATAAATGTAAATATATAAAAGGGGCTAACCTCTTTAAATTTAACTAAAAGATTCCCATTAGTGATTTCTTTAGTAACAACAATAAAAATATACTTAAAGGCAAAGGCCATGTGTCTATCATCATTAAATAAAAATCTGGTATTCAAGTTAAAATATTCTTTTAAAAAATTATTTATTTATTTAATTGACAGAGAGAGATAGAGAGAGAGGGAACACAAGCAGGGGGAGTGGGAGAGGGAGAAGCAGGACCCCGGCCGAGCAGGGAGTCTGATGAGGGGGGCTGAGCCACCCAGGTGCCCCTCGGGTTAAAATTTTCTCTGCCCACTCTTATTCAAGTAAAATATAAAAAATCTTAGGTTAAGATTCAACTTTCAAATCTAAATTCCAATTAATTATGAGGGTACACTTACTCCTTCAAATGCATAAAATTGATTTTCAAAACCAATTCTTTAAGGATAATTGTTATGTGCCTTATACAGAGAAAAAAAAGAAGCCTCACTGACATTCCTTGCTAACAGCACGAATATCTGACATTTTCTTTCCTACAAAAAGAATGTGACCTAAAAAAATCGCTGTGACCTAATGGAAACTAAGAGATAGAAACTTATTAATAGCTGACACGAGCTTCACAGGCTTAAAAGATTTTAAGCCAACTGGACAAACTTTAATTTCATCATATACTTTTCTAATTTCCATGCCCTGATCTATTTTTTCTTCTCTCCTCCAATTTTGTCTAAGCATAACAGAATACTGATTGGAGAGTGAAAAATTGATTCTTTATTCTCTAAATGAACACAGTTATTGTACATTTTAATATTTGAGACCTTACTTTCTAAGAGCAAGATCATCATCCTAGTATAAATCTCTCCCCATCACCAGGGTGCTGAGATATTTTATTTCCATCATCGCCAGTGTCAAGAAACAAGAACAGATGAAAATTTCTTTAGATAACAAACTTCAAAGCAGCGAAGTTGAGATATTATATTGATCAACTGAAATCACCTGTTATTCTATTCTAATCATACCGTTGTTCATTTCTCCCATTAAATAGAAATATCTATGGATAATATCCAAATACACCAGAATCCCCCAAAGTATATCTTTCCAGTGATTTTAGCTAGTCATTTTTAATTCAGTGGGCTATACTGTTTAAAAGAGGTTTATATTTTTCATCTAATGGTTCTACTATATTTGCTTATTTTAATAGTTAAACTCAAGTTCCATTCCTCTAAACTAGTATTAGTATTCTCAGACTTTTCTGAAAATCTTACATTTTTGGTTTTTACTTTTTGGAAAAACTAATATAAGGAAGAATTCCACAGTTCTGAGCATCTACTGTTAGTCTAGGGAGGATATTTATTTTACTGTGAATGAAGGGTCTTCTTTTTGTGCAATAAAATGAATACTGCTTGTTTGGTTCTCCCATCTACAGAGTAGCAAAGTAAAACATCATAAATTTAGGAATTTTGCTCTGAAGTTAAACTTCTTTGTAATTTCTGTAAGCATCCATCCAAATAATTCCCAAACCAATATTAAGTAACCTTAAAAATAAAGAAGGCATCCTTATATCAAAAATCTCTGGATAAGTAAGCAAAAGAAAAATTTTAAAAATTTTGATTCAGAAAAACTAAAAAAAAAGCAACATTTAAAATATCAAAAGTCAATCATGTTGTTCTGATGGCTTGAAACCTCCTAAAAATGTAATATAAAAAAACAGAAATAGAATGAAATAAATAGAAGCAACAAATCTCAATAAATAATTATCTCTGTTGACTTGTTTTGAGACATTTTCATCACAAATTTCTTAAGTCCTTAAAAAGGAAATCTTCACATTTACATATGCTCCATTTTACACTTGTTGCACCAGTTTATTTCAGTGTTATTTACCTAAAATATAACTGTTTTTTTCTTTTACTGAGCAAAGCAGGGGATTTTAAATAATTGGAATGAAAATTCTTCTACAAATTATTAGTCCTGACTCAAACAGATTGCATCTATTCAAAAAGCTTCCCTAAACCGAATCTTGTACTTATCTTAATTTTTTACTCACTCATAGGAGTATAAAGAAAATGGTATTAAATCCTGTGGACAACTGAAGAGAAGAATGACAGAGAGAAAGTTTCTTAAAGATGCCATTGAGAAGACAATTAGATGTAAGGAAATCTATGATTTGTGGGGAAAAAAAGAGTATTATTATTTTACAAGGAACTATTATTGTGAGAAGTCTTTTTTTTCTTCTAATCACAGACCCCTTTATGAAAGCCACACACTCACTCCTGAAAAAAATGCACTTAACACACAGAATTTCCACACAATTTCAGGGGATTCATAAATTCCCCCAAACCCATGGAATCTCAGATTAAGGACACTTGTAGTTGAAAAAGCTCTCTGACCTAACTCAAAAGGTGACCTTATAAAAGCACTAGGTTTAACAATCTCTTTGAATTCCAAAATAATGGACAATGGGGAGGGTATGTGCTATTAAGTGCTGAATTCCAAAATAAATCTATCAGCTTTTTACTTTAAAATATTGAACGTTAAGCATATGTAATACTTAACTATGTATAATAAAATTATAATCTTAAAAGTTATACATAACATAAAATAGAAATTTTTTTAAAAAATTACTGTATCTAAATGTCAAGTTTAAGTGATACAAATCTTTTCATTTATCAATCACACGGAAGTTGTAGGAAAAAATGTTAATGTATTTGGGTATCATTGCTAACACTTCTAATTATGGGGAAAGACACAGTATTTGCTTAGTAAGGAGTAAGTCAAGAAATTTTGAACTTTGCAGATATAAATTGTGCTGCAAATGCTACTTAAAGGGTCCACCTGTCAAAATCATAATCAGCCTTTTTCCTTAATTATACTACTAATGACATATATCTGCAAAATATATCTTTTGTTTCTCTTATTCCTACTTAACCTTTGTTATTTAAGCATAATAACATATTTCAGTAAGTTCTCATTAGTAATATGCTAAGTGGTAGTGGAATGACCCAATGTACCGGTTTCAACCGTCTTATATTCAACTTATCATGAAAACCTGGAATTTACACTGAGTTTTTTCAAAATCCAAGTGTGCAACAGATGCTTTTAAAATATTACTCCAATCAGGAGTTCCATAAATAAACTGATATATTTTTAAATATGGTGACCAGTAAATAGGAAAATGATTAAAGAATACATTAAAAGCCATGTCTCTCAACTGTCCCATCATCTGCACTCTTTTTAGAAATACTTTACATTTTGCTGTTTAGAATAATAATGGAATTATATCCAAACTCCTTCATTTTTGGAAGTTTTTTTTTCCCCAATGGATCTAATGATCTTTGGAATGAACCATAAATCTAATTCAATTGTATTTTCTCAAATCCACCTTGGTGTATCCCTAAGTAATTTTCAGTGATAAAAGCCCAGATATATTTCAGAGAGTTGAGAGATATGGTTAAAGTGACAAAGCAATAAATCAAGTTTCATTTATCCATGACAGAAGTTGGAAATAGTAATCACGAATCTTGAGTATTATATTCAGTTTCTCCAGCTGAAATCTGGCTGAGTCGCTTGCTAGATCCCCACAATTTTCGAGAAAGCTGACCTGAACGCATCTGTTTAAAGTAATCCAGAGAAACGAAGAATAGATGTTATTAAGAAAAAAGAAAGAAAAAAAAAAGTAAGTGAAATTGATACACAAGACATTGATTTTGTAGAATGCAGAATATAAGTTTTGTTAGCAGGATAATTAACATTTTAGTGATTTGCAATTAATAATAATTAAAGAAAAGCTTCTCTACATTGGTTGTCTTTCAACTGAGAAAGGTCTAATGCCAATGTGTTAATTTTAAAAGTAAATGTCCCAGGTTGTCCAATTAACCAGTCTCTTTCTTTATAAATTAACAAAACCAGGTGTTATATGCAAATAATGAATTGTTGAACACTACATCAAACTCTAATGATATGCTGGCCAAATTAACATAATAAAAATATTTTTTTAAAATTAACAAAAATATTTTTCACTTCACTAAAATAATCTTCTGAAGTTATACTTTTTTTATTTTTATTTTTTAAGATTTTATTTATTTATTTGAGAGAAAGAGTGAGAGCGAGCATGAGAGGGGAGAAACAGACTCTCCGTGGAGCTGGGAGTCTGATGCAGGACTCGATCCTGGAACTCTGGGATCATGACCTGAGCCAAAGGCAGTTGTCCAACTAACTGAGCCACTCAGACGCCCCTGAAATTATACTTTAATAAGACACATAAGTTTGAGTATTTTCTTCTCTTGTATTTAAAGTAATATTAATGCTTATCAAAGGATAAGAAGAAAGTAAAATAATGTTTGGATGAAAAGAAAATAATTTTAGGATATTTTGATATAATTTCAAATTATATATAATTTCAAAAAATAATATTTAACGAGAATGATAAAATGTCATTTAGAAAACAAGAATGGGGCGCCTGGGTGGCTCAGTCGTTAAGCGTCTGCCTTCGGCTCAGGTCATGATCCCAGGATCCTGGGATCGAGCCCCGCATCGGGCTCCTTGCTCGGCAGGAAGCCTGCTTCTCCCACTACCATTCCCTCTGCTTGTGTTCCCTCTCTTGCTGTGTTTCTCTCTATCAAATAAATAAAATCTTTAAAAAAAGAAAAAAAGAAAACAAGAATAGCATAAGTTCTCTGAAGAATCACATTTTTTCTATCATTAAATTTACACTACCTAGGGGTGCCTGGGTGGCTTAGTTGTTGAGTATATGCCTTTGGCTCAGGTCACGATCCCAGAGTCCTGGGATCAAACCCCACAACGGGCTCCCTGCTCTGAGGGGAGCCTGCTTCTCCCTCTCCTACTCCCCATGCTTCTGTTCTCTCTTTGTCAAACAGATAAATAAGTAAATAAAAATCTTAAAAACAATAAATTTATACCACCTAGCACACTTCTCAGCATATAATGATTATTAAGTATTAATCCAATTGGTGAATAAATTCCCCCTCTAAAAGTGCTTACACTTCCAGGTAGGGCAAAAAAAAGAACCCACATGGGAAACATTTCTCAGTCTAAGCATATATTATGATGTCAGAATTACTTTTCCAGTGCAACCTACTTTTTAATGGCGATTCATCTGCCATCCTTTTTCAATGGTTACCCTTCTCTAGGGTACACTTATTGAAGGGATAAAAAAAAAAATCAAGTCTTATGCAAAGACACTTTGGCATGCTTCTTTTACATTTTCATTTCCAGAAATATTATTTCCATTAATCTATTACCACATTACCATCTTATTTATAAATACAAATTTTGTACTGAGAATGTAATATATAAAACTGATACATGACTTAAAATACACATTAATCAAGATTTTGATCTTTTAGATAAATTCAGATCTTAAAATAATCTTTTCATACCTAAATCTTGATTTAATTTTGATACTTTCATATACAATGATATTTTAATTATGCAAGATTCTAAGTATTCAATTACATACTAAAGTAGAACTATACTTCAGCTGATACATCCAAAGATGTAAAATGATAAATAGTTTTATTCAAAATCTACACATAATTCAGATTCCATGTGTTACAGACTACATAAATCAATGAAGACAAAAACTTATTTAGTAAGTAGTACAAAACATTGACTGAGGCCTATGAAATGAATCTATTTAGGCATTTTTTCACAATCAATTTTTAGAAGAAAATGTGTGCACATAATGGTCACTTCATTTAAAAAAATCAGTAAAATAAAAAACTAAAACATACTCAGTAAGAAAAAATGCATAAAATGTTTTAAACATAAGTAAAATACCAAGATATGGACTTGCTGACATTGTTTGGGGGATTGTTAAAACTAAAGGTAAATGTCAAAATCAATTTAATAAGACTTCTATTTTGTTACAATAATATCTTGAAAAAGTATAAGAACTAACGAAATCTTAAAATATATGTAAAACAAAAGGTCCCTATGATCCATGGTAGATTTATTAAAACCAGTGAGAGTGTGTTATTCACTAGTGTCTTCTTTGAAATGATTCCAAGAGATGCCATTATTTTAGATTTCTCAGAAAAGACTGATGGAATCAATACAAATTTATAATGCTTAATTTGACTCTATGTAATAACAAATTTTCCAGAAGAATCACTAAATTACTTGGAATATAGCCACTAAGTTTTTGGAGGAACAATATCAGATTTATGGTATCTGAATATTCAGTAATTGATAAACCACTGGCAAATCTATAGTAAGTACAGGAAACTCACTGAAAATAAGCATATTTGTTCTGCTAATTCAGTATTCTTGTTGAAAGTAAAGTACATAGTTTTATTGTTTGAGTCTGTATTTCATTTTTTATAAAGACTTTTATGTATTAAAAATCCAAGTAATGTCTTGAATCTAGATTTGGAAAGACAGATAATAAAAGAACTTTCTTATTCATATAAGTGATAGAAACCGCAAATGTGTGCTTTCAATTATATCACAATATAAACATCACTCTTGAATACTAGCTTTATCCTCTTTTCATTTACTGCTCTTTGAAAAATCAAATTTGGTTTTTAATTTGTTCATCCATAATGGAGATTTCTGATTCAGATGGAACAAAGGAGAACCAAGGGAATCCCCAACAGTATGGGCAAAGAAGTCCTTGATGCTATGTTTTACCTCAGCTGGCTTGCCAACACCCACTACAATCAGTTTGCCATCTTCTAATCCTACAAGAATATGGCTGTATTCTTTGGTTACACAAACACAGTGGATAGGCATTCGCATGGCTAATGGATTCATGCTGAGATTCAAACTAGAAGAGAAATAAAACAAACACATAATTACATGGATACATAATAGATTCAGAGATTTTTTATACCTGGAAGATAACCTAATGAGCATCTGATTCTGCATTCTAATTTTACAGATGTGTAACTTAGATTCAGAAAGCCTGAACGACTCACACATTATAGCATTACTTAAAATACGTAATGTATTTTTTTTAGTCTCAACATCTGTTTTTCTTCTAACCATATATATGATCTCTCACTAAATGATTTTTACCTTGTTGATTAAAAAGTTAAAGTAGGATAAAAAGGGAAAAGTTCAAAAAGTGTTTGTGCAGGTTTTGAGGAAAGGCTGATAAAACTGTTCTATTTACTTTGTCTTCGAAGATGTAAAATATAAACATATATGATAAAACATAATAAAATAATATATAATATTTAAAAACATAATTATATAAAAACATAATACTCAATTACGGAAAATGTCCATGGCTTTTAGGATTAGACAATGAAGAATCCTCTGATGTACACACTATGTTTGGACGAACCTACTAAAAGATATCATTCATTTTTCTGATCTGGGATTCTCTTTTTTTTTTCCTTCTCACTACTGACCTGGGATTCTCAAAACAATACCGTAAAAGAAAATGTTGGAAAGATATGATCCAAATAGGGACTCAGTGCTTTATTGCTGGAGAAAGAATGACAAAAATAAGAAGAGAAATACAAAATTGGGGAAAGGATGTTGGTACAGAAGTGATTCTGATATGAATGTGATAGTAGTGAACACCCTGGGATCAGGAAAAGATTTATAAGAAAGGTTTGGGAGGGGTCAAGACAGTCTTAGGAATATAAATATAAATATAAACCACAATAAATTTTTTAAAAATGGAAGAAAAGAATGTATTTGGGCATACAAGGAATAATAGTGCTTTGTGTATATAAGTTAGTAAATATGAAGAATATAAAACTTAAAACATATCCACTATTGAGAGACATGTGGCAAGATGGCGGAGGTATAGGACGCACAGAAAAGCACCGGGTCCCAGAAGCCCAGCTAAAAAGGCAGAAAACCACTCTAAAAGCCGGCAAACACAACAGGAAAGAGAAGAGAATAAGAACAGCAATTCTAGGAGCAGAAAATCGACCACTTTCAGAAAGGTAGGAGTGGAAAAAGTGAATTTAAAGCGATGGGAAGAGAGACCCCAGGGGGAAGGGCTGGCTCCCAGCAGCTGCAGAGCCGCGGAGTACAAAATCCGGAACTTCTAGTCTGCTCCGCTGAGGGACATCGCTCCGGAGGCCAACCGGGGGTTCAGCCCTTGGGGGAACAGTGAGGTTTCAGGACCCGTGGGGTCACCGAGGGACCAGGGGAGCCCGAGTGCAGCTGAGCTCCCAGGTATTGGGGCGGAGAACCCGGCAGCAGAGAAGGAGCCTTGCAACACCGCATAGGCCTATATTGGACTACAGGAACTGAGACATATAGTCCATATAGGGCTGCCGTACTTCAAGCGGGGACTCCTGGGAGGCAGTTCCGGAGACACCCCCTCCTTCCTCCTCCGGGAGGAGCAGTGCGGGAACGCGCAGCAGGAATCTGCTCGTTTGGGGACTCCAGACGGGGCCGCGGGCGCCACAGATAGAGGTGCTCCGCCATGGACTAGCTGAGCACAGAGTGCCGGCCACAGACAAGGGAGACGGGAGTGATAACGGCTTTCCTCTAAGGGCCTGTGGAGGATTGCGGCGCCCAGCACTCGGCTCCTCTGGGCCAGAGGCTGGGAGGCCGCCATTTTCATTCCCGGCCTCCAGGGCAGTACGAAAAGCACTCAGGGAACAAAGACTCCAAGAGGGAACCTGAGCAAAGTGCTTGGCCCATCCCCTGGCAAGGGCGGTGCAATTCCGCCTCTGGCAAAGACATTTGAGAACCATGGCAACGGCCCCTCCCCCAGAAGATCAGCGAGAATATTCAGTCAAGACCTAGTTAATCAATCAGTGAAAACTGCGGAACTCCAGAGAATCATTCTCACCCATCTACTCCTACCTTGACAAAATGACGAGGCGGAAAAACTCACCACAAAAAGAAGAAGAGACAGTACCGATGGCGAGAGACCTAGTCAATGTGGACATTAGTAATATATCGGAAATAGAGTTCAAAATGA